>JASDDO010000016.1:400202972-400802972 GCA_030015575.1 Agapanthus africanus
GCCCTGTGATAGTCCAACGACTAGGGACCAGTATAAGGATGTGCTTATGGATTACCCAGCCCCCACGAGTGTGAGCGCCATCACAACGCTGGTAATCAAGCAATAATCCTAAGGGCTCTACTAATATGTATATAAGCGATATGCTAACAGAAACACATGCACATATTGAAGTAGAGACAAACCAAGTAGCATACTACCATTTCGAGCAAGATTGTATATACAACTGTGAATAACCCGAGCTTCCATCAAGTAATATACAAACTAGTATGATACAGTAATGGCCTCTAGGGCATATACACTAACAGTTGTTCTTTACAAAATGCATTAAATGCATGAAATGATAATTGTCATTGAAACTAATCATCACAATTCTTAATTGTTATTATTATCTAGATTTTTTTTCTTTTGTGAGCATGGTTGTAAAATGTTAAGCTCATTCTATCATTCTCATTCTCTCTCATCCAAAGTTCACCCTCTTCCTCTCTCTCAAGGCTCACATGTCTCATGTGTTGAGAAGCATGAGCCATTGAGATAAAACCCTCAAAACTCATCTCTACTCACTCTAGAGTACAAGGTCTAGCAAGCCAAGCACTTTAGTTTCCTCTCGGTTGAGGTAGGAGCTCAAGGTAGTGGCTTTCGGGTGGATCCTTCTTCGACAACAAGGAGACTACGAGGTGGAGCCGATCCAACCACTCTAAGGAGCAAGAAGAGAAGGAGTTCAAGACCTAGGTATAACCCCCTAACATAGTAGTTAAACTTGTAGTTAGTTTGCTAGGTGTTTGTTTAGCAAAGATCCTATTTTCAAGTCCATGTTACCTTCATCTTAAAAATCGTTTTTTACCGTTTCCGCATCCCCGTAAGAACCGGGACGGGTAACGTGGACTTACAGTGGTATCAGAGCCTAGCTAAACAACAATTAGCATGTTAGCAAAGTATTCAGAATTTCGATCGGAGAAAAAAATCACAAAACACGTCCGAGAACTGAGCTCTCTGCCGATTTTAAAACTGTTCAAAAAATGATTCCACATACACTAAAAATCGGCTCAGGGTTTTGTAGGAACACACAGGAAAAACGAGTCACTGACTCGGTCAACGAGCCGTGGAACCGCGGTGAGAACATGCTTCTTGCCGCGGATCCGCGGCCGAGTTGACTCGGCCGTGACTCGTCTTTGCTGCAGTTTCATTAGTGTTCTGTTTTGGTATTTTTAGGATAATTTGTTTCTGCCCAGAATTTCTAGAGAACAAAGTTGTGTTTGGGGTAGTTGCAAATCTGTATTTTGATCGAACTTCTGTAGACTTTAGCTAATGGGTTATATCTGTGATGTGATATATGCACTGAACGTCAACTAATCGCTATACGTCGATTAGTGGGGTTGTGCATATCTGTGATCTGTAATGTTGATGGTTTGTGTATATGAACTCGTTGGATTGTCGCAGATGAATAGCCGGGGGGTTGTGAGATGAGAGTTTTCTTTATCTTTAATTTGATATAATATGTAAATTGATGTAATATTATTTGTATGGCCGCACATCCGGGATGAGGTTGTAGCCGCCATTGTATATTATTTCTTTTACTGTTTTTTCTCCTAGGATAGACCCAAGGTGGGGTGCACAAACTACCGGGTACCTCGAAGTGCCGAGTGGCCTACTGACGTTGTTGAGGGAGGTTGCTTCACTTCGGGTACTTGGCGGGTAGTTTGCCGCACCCGTAGGGGTATAGGGTGGGGTCTTGGCTATTCATCGTGACCGTGTAATCCGTCATTCGTCGCAGACTCGAACGAAACGCGGATTCCTAGTATATCCAATATGTTCATCTGTGATATGGAATGGCTATCATTGCATCTGACGAATGTATATATCTATATATGATATCTAGTAGGCGTTGCTTATGTTTTGCATCCACGCTAGTCCAGCCCCCGCTCTGTCGTTAGTTAAGTAACCTAACGGGTAATGACGGGGCCCCGTGGCGAATGCGGATGGCATAAGCGTACGTCATATTTTCATTGTTTTCTGCAATGGTAGGATTAAATGATGGGACGCATTAAATTAATGTAAGAAAATAAACCAAAGTTAAAGTCGTTGGAACAATTTCAAAAACCACTCGGTTTCTTTTCAAAAACAACTTTTAAACGTGGAGCTTGAACCACTTCTTTTAAAAGCTATCACGTTCCATCGATTATATCAAGTTCACTACGTTCACGGTTTCGCCAAAAACATTCCTAGCCCTCCGTCATTTCATATGGATAGCCAATAGTATTCAAGCTGTGTTTGTTGGCCAAAATCAAGGCATAGTGATTGGTAGCATTTGGATATTCATATATAGCATAGATAGATGCGTTGGTTTGGGACAGTCGTACTGTCTTGTTAGCCAAAGTCAAGAGTAGGTACGGGTGGGTTCAAATTAACCAGGAGAATGACGGGTAGAACTTGACATGTGACATATGATTTGTTGGCCAAAGTCAAGGTCATAAGAGCATGGGGCAAAAATCCACATCGGGGGTTTCTAAAGAAAATGAAACTTGCTAGCGCTGCATACCATTTGGAGTGTGATGATTCTGGTAGGATTCCTTCAGTTTTGTCACACGATGATATTTGGATCCCGATCCTACTGTGAGTATATGCTACTCCTCGGGAAATTTCTCACTTAACGATCAATGCTATAAACCAAGTAGGTGTCAAGAAAGGTGTTAGCGGGGCTACGCCCATAGGGAAAAGAGGTTACTTAATTAAGGAACTTCGCGAAAGCGTTGGAAAACCTCCCTCGAAGTACCAACACTAGCCTGGCTGAACGGTTAAGCAAGTATTGTACGGTGAGATTGATCCCGACTAATTCTTCCTTTTTGGTTTGAGGAAGGATTCGAGAAACAGTGGGAGCCATCCTGTTTAGACAAACTAAAAACCACTCTAAACTTGCAAGAGTATCATGCTAAAGTGTTTCTTCTCTCTCTCCTAATTGCAGTGACCAATCGTCATGACCAGAATTAAGTTACTACTAGATAATAATATACTGACAGGGCCAAACTACAAAGATTGGCTCAGGAATGTCAAAATGGCAATCACTTATGACAAGTTCGGGTATCCCCTTACCACCTAAGCTCCCTCTGTCCCAGGTCCCACTTCCAGCGTCGCGGATAAGGAATCCGTAAGACCTTGGAGATCGACTGCGCGAAGACCAAGTGCCTCGTGATTGCCTCTATGGACAATGAACATCAGTGGAGGCACGAGAATATGGACCTAGAATTCATATTTCTCCATACTAAGGAACTATATGGAGAGCAATCCCGTATCGCCAGATACGAAGTCTCGAAAAAGTTGTTTTCGGCGAGATTGGTCATCGGATCATCGATAGCGGAACACGTGCTTAAGATGATTGGCTTCATTGAAGAGCTCGCGGACCTTGGGACCACGTTAGAGAACGAGCTCTACACTGACTTGATTCTCTAGTCCCTCCTTTCCACTTACGCCCAGTTTATCCTGAACTTCAACATGCAAGGAAAAGTAGTTGATCTTCCGGAGCTCCTCAACATGTTGAGGAGTGCAGAGGGCACCTTACAAAAAGTAAGGGAAACACACGCTTTGTCTGTTGGGGGACCTTCCTCTTCTAGGTCCAAGGCGAAAGCCAAGGGAAAGAAGAAGAAAACCCCCACCAAACCAAGGGGCGGTGTTAGTAAAGTGGAAGCGAAGGGAAAGGAAAAGGCAACAAAGGTAAAGGGACGGCTTGTGGGAAAGGAAGAGTGCTTTTATTGTCATAAGAAAGGATACTGGAAGAAGGATTGCAGGGCTTGGAAGGCCAAGAACCAGGACCCGAAGCAAGTTGTGGTTTCGGCTTCAGGTGTGTATGTTATTGAACAATATCTATCAATAAACTCTACTTCCTGGGTATTAGATACCGGATCAGGATCTCATATCTGTAATTCTTTGCAGGCACTGAGAAAGCGTAGGGTTTTGAAGGCAGGTGATATGACCCTTAGAGTTGCAAATGGAGCTGGCATGGATGCTGAGTCCGTGGGGGACTATCACTTGGGATTGTCAGATGGACATGTTTTGGTTTTGCATGATTGTTATTTTGTACCCAGTGCGACTTGTAATATCATATCTGTATCTTTAATGTCTAAAGAAGGTTATGATTTTGCATTTGTAAGCAATGTTGTAAACATTCACCTTAATCATGTTCTGATTAGGTCGGGTACATTAAGCAACGGTATATACGTATTAAACCAACCACAGATTTTCAATGTCCAGAATACACACAAAAGAAAGTCTCCAGAAATAAATCATGCTTTCTTATGGTATTGTAGATTGGGTCACATCAATTAGAGAAGGTTGACGAAGTTACATACAGAAGGATATTTGGATCTGTTCGAATATCAATCATATGCAACTTGCCAATCCTGTCTCAAAGGAAAGATGACAAAGACTCCGTTCACTAGAAAAGGAGTAAGAGCGAGCGAGCTCTTGGGGCTCGTACACAGCGATGTGTGCAGTCCAATGTCTACACATGCGCGAAGCGGTTATTCTTACTTCATTACTTTTACGGATGACTATTCAAGGTACGGATATGTCTTCTTAATGAAATATAAATCTGAAGCCTTTGGAAAATTCCAGGAATACAAGAATGAATTAGAAAAACAAACAGCCAAAAGTATCAAGACACTGAGATCTGATCGAGGTGGTGAATACTTGAGTGCCGAGTTCCTAGATTACCTAAAAGTGAATGGAATTCTCTCTCAGCTTACTCCTCCATACACTCCACAACATAACGGTGTATCGGAGAGACGGAACCGAACCCTATTGGATATGGTACGTTCCATGATGAGTAACGCTGAGTTGCCGCGATCATTCTGGGGATATGCACTAGAATCAGCTGCATACTTTTTGAACCAAGTTCCAACTAAGACAGTGCCTACTACACCATATCAGATGTGGAGTGGGAAGAAACACTATCTTAAGCACATTAAGACATGGGGATGTCCAGCTTTTGTCAAAAAGCAGCATGCGGACAAGCTCGAGGCACGCTCAGTACAGTGCAAGTTTGTGGGATATCCGAAGAACTCCAAGGGATATTTCTTCTATTGCGAAGAGGAACAAAAGGTTTTTGTTTCTCGTCATGCCTGCTTCTTGGAAACTGAATTTTTGGAAAATCAGATAAGTGGGAGCGCAATAGAACTGGAAGAAATTCCAGAACCACGAGCTATTACTAAAAGCTTAGTAGAACCAGAGGGTTTGAAAGAACAGGACATTCCTGTGCCGCTCCGCAGGAGTAGTAGGCAGTCTCATCCGCCCGAGAGATACTACGGTTTTCTCATAGACGGGGATAGAGAGGATTGCATCATTGATAATGATGAGCCGACTAGCTTCCAGCAGGCCATTCAGAGCATTGACTCCGTAAAATAGCTGGATGCAATGCGGACCGAAATGGAGTCCATGTACACCAACAAAGTATGGACTTTGGACGTTGCTCCAGATGGGGTAAAACCCGTAGGATGCAAGTGGATCTTCAAGAGGAAGATTGGTGTAGATGGACAGGTTGAGACCTATAAGGCTAGACTTGTTGCAAAGGGTTTTCGTCAAAGACCTGGTTTGGACTATGATGAAACCTTTTCTCCAATGGCTATGCTCAAATCCATTCGGATCCTTCTTGCTATTCTGCCTTCCACGATTATGAGATTTGGCAGATGGACGTAAAGATCGCTTTTCTAAATGGAAATTTAGAAGGGTGTGTCTATATGGACCAGCCAGAGGGTTTCATTCAGAGTGGGAGCAGCGGACAAGTGTGCAAGTTGCTTAAGTCTATTTATGGACTAAAGTAGGCATTGCGGAGTTAGAACATCTGTTTTGATGATATGGGCTTTATCAAAAATCCAGATGAACCATGCATCTATAGTAAAATTGTAGCACGAACTGTCGTATTCCTCATTTTATACGTGGATGACATTCTCTTGGTAGGAAATGACATTCTTATGCTACAATCTGTCAAAGGGTTCTTGTCACACCGGTTCTCCATGAAAGACCTGGGTGATCCCTCTTACATTCTAGGGATCCGGATCCATCGTGATAGGTCCAAGAGAATATTAGGACTTTCACAGTCCAGGTACATCGACACCATACTGAAAATATTCAGTATGGAAGATTCCAAGCGCGGTAATCTACCAGCTTGTCACGGGATCACCCTCTCCAAAAAGATGTCTCCCAAGACTGATTTGGAAAGGGATCGCATGTCTATTATACCCTACGCTTCCGCGGTAGGCTCTATAATGTATGCGATGTTGTGTACCAGACCAGATGTAGCTTATGCACTGAGTGTGGTATGCCGGTATCAGTCAAACCCTGGGGAGAAGCACTGGATAGCGGTAAAGAACATTCTGAAGTACCTGAGAAGGACTAAGGACATGTTTTTGGTTTACGGCGGAAAAGACCTCCAGATGGAGGCCTTTGCTGATTCCAGCTTCCAGAGTGACAAGGATAACTCCAAGCCCATGCCGGGTTTATGTCTTTACCCTCAATGGAGGGGCGGTGTGTTGGATGAGTTCCAAACAGGAAACCGTTGCTGACTCGACGATGGAAGCGGAATATATCGCTGCATCTGATGCCGCAAAAGAAGCCGTCTGGATGAGGAAGTTCTTGACAGAACATCAGGTGGTTCCGTCCATTGTTGATCCAATACCTCTGTATTGTGACAACAACGAGGCTATAGCTTTAGCAAAGGAACCCAGGTCCCATCAGATGTCCAGACACATCTTGAGGTGGTATCACCTGATCAGGGAGATCGTGGATCGCCGGGAGATCGAGGTTCGGAGGGTTGCTATAGAAGATAACACTGCAGATCCATTAACGAAGGCCTTACCCCAGACTCAGTTCGAGCGGCTGATCGAGATGATAGGTCTTCGATACGCCAGTACATGGCCTTAGTGCAAGTGGGAGATTGTTAGTGTATATGCCCTAGAGGCCATTACTGTATCATACTAGTTTGTAAATTACTTGATGGAAGCTTGGGATATTCACAGTTGTATAGACAATCTTGCTCGAAATGGTAGTATGCTACTTGGTTTGTTTCTACTTTAATGTGTGCATGTATTTCTTTTAGCATATCGCCTACACACATTAGTGGAGCCCTTAGGATCTTTGCTTGATTACCAGCGTTGTGATGGCAGTCACACTAGTAGGGGCTGGGTAATCTACAAGCACATCCTTATATAGGTCCCTAGACGTAGGATTATCGAGACAGGGCATCGATACTCCGGAGTAGACTAGCGTATGCGCTTCTCATCCCAGCAGGGGAGACGGTCTGTCCCACAGCCGTCAGTACGTCGTACTTGAGATAGTATGCGGGTGCTCGTTAGGTTACGAGTACACTAGACAGGACTCGTCGGGAACTGTTGGTTGGTAATATACTTATCTTCAGTTATCAGTTCCCAGGTGACATGAGTACAGCTTAGTCCGCTGACTTGACACTGTCACTTCGCCTTGAGTGTGTTCCCACTGTTCTTAGATTGCTACCCTACCACGACTCAAATGAGTCATGCAAACAGGTAGCAGTTGGGTGCAGTCCCGAAGCACTTGGAGGCAGTGACGGTTAGACAGGATTCATCTCTCCCGGTATTGGGGGTTGATATCGCGCTGTGTCAAGGAGAGCCCTTACACATAGTCGTCCCTGGCCAGGGCAAGCGAGATATACTGGCAGGTTATCCAGTGTTGTCTCAGGGTGTTCTGGGCTACACTCCGACATGACTTGTACCGCTATTAGGGGACTGACGTTTACCACCCTCTAGGCCCGACATGCGATATTCTCAGACGAACAGACCGGACTGTACGGAGATTGTCACATTCAGGCTCAGTAGGAGTTCGGATGGGTTTACCTCATCAGTCTTCTTATTGGCATCTACCTGGGGACCGTTACGTACGGCTAGTACCGCTTGCAGCCTGTGGTTAAACCCACTGCCAGCATAGTGTCGAGTCTTTAGAGTCCCACACAGAGAGCTATTCGCCTTTGGGCAAAATAGAGTAGAGGTCGCATGGCTTTGCGATAGGGTTCGTTCACATCCGCGCACTTGTGCACGTTTGGTGTCCGGGCAGTCATTACTAGCGGGCTTTGGTTTAAGCCAGATCCTAGTATACGTTTTGGGATTGGTTTTATCTCATTGTATTCGTGTTCCTCGGAATACGGATGCGGGTGTGTATGCACAGTTGACAGAGGCAGAGGCAGAGGATTCCCATTAGGGTTGTTGACTGTTGACTTTTTCTAAACCCTAATGAGAATAAGAAATATGATTAATAATATTAATTAAGTATTATTGTGTCATGGTTGAGTTGAACATTTGACTTTTGTTGACTTTGTTGACCGGTTGACTATTTTGGACTTGTTGACCATCATCATTTCATTGCTATGACTTTTGTTTACTTGTTGTTCTTTACAAAATGCATTAAATGCATGAAATGATAATGGTCATTGAAACTAACCATCACAATTCTTAATTATTATTATTATCATGATTATTCTTTCTTTTGTGAGCATGGTTGTAAAAAGTCAAGCTCATTCTATCATTCTCATTCTCTCTCATCCAAAGCTCACCCTCTTCCTCTCTCTCAAGGCTCCCATGTCTCATGTGTTGAGAAGCATGAGCCATTGAGATAAAACCCTCAAAACTCTTCTCTACTCACTCTAGAGTACAAGGTCTAGCAAGCCAAGCACTTTAGTTTCCTCTCGGTTGAGGTAGAAGCTCAAGGTAGAGGCTTTCGGGTGGATCCTTCTTCGACAACAAGGAGACTACGAGGTGGAGCCGATCCAACCACTCCAAGGAGCAAGAAGAGAAGGAGTTTAAGATCTTGGTATAACCCCCTAACATAGTAGTTAAACTTGTAGTTAGTTTGCTAGGTGTTTGTTTAGCAATGATCCTATTTTCAAGTCCATGTTACCTTCTTCCTAAAAATCATTTTTTACCATTTCCGCATCTCCGTAAGAACCGGGACGGATAACGTGGACTTACACTCTGCCCATAGAACTTTAGAGTTAAACTCTGCAAAAACTCTTCTTGGTAAGGATTATGAACGGAATTCATTTATTAGGAAACCCTTTTTGTTCTTGTCTTGGATTTTAAATCCATCAACACATCTTTTCTCTTCTCTTAAACTGAACTCTTAGAAATCTAAAAAAACTCTCTTTTTTTTAAGTAGACTCCGGGGTCTTTAATCAATGAGGATTGTTAGTTCTTCTCTTAGGGTTTTACCCTATCACTGATCTTTGAGGATCCTTAGAATTTAATTCCATTTTCTTTGTTTCCCCACCATGGGAGTTTCTCGGATTTAATCCTGCTATTGAAGGAATTTAATTCCATTTTCTTACAGAGCTTAGCTTTGAGAGATCTAGGGACTTTTAGGAATTTTATTCCCCTTCTGTTATTGAGCTTTTTTCTTTTTAGGGTTTTAATAATACCCTTTTCACAGATTTGAATATGTCGTCTATTCTTAACAGAACTCACTTTTCGAGGACGTTAAGAGTTTTTTAAACTCCACTATTTATTTAATGAGAATCCTTTTGGATTCTCATAATGATTATCTTGCCTCATCATTGGTGAGCCGCCATTTTGATTTCGTGGGGCCTACTGGCTTTGTAGTTAGTAGTCCCATGAAACAAACTCATGCTTTTTATTAATGGGTTTTTTTATCCCCTTCCTTTAGGTACAATGGCCTCACTTCTCTACTTCCCTTACACACGCTCGGAGGTCGCTTTCCCACAGTCGCCATCAGACGCGAAAGTTATGGCAATGATTAGGGAACATGATAAGGACAATAAGAGCCCTCTCCTATGGGGAGTTTGGTTCGACCACATTATCAGGGGCCGCCGTAGTTTTACATGCAAAGTACCAACAAAACCCATCCGTTCAATGTCATTCACGGAGCGTCCACGTACTGCTTATGCGGTGGAGGCGGCTAATTGGACCCCCGAGGGCCGGCTTGAGCCATCAACGACAGGGATACCCAATCAACCCATGATGGCTATCGATATTTTAGGACGTCGAATATGTCAGGGTGAAACTCGACCCTGGGGACAAGTCTATAAGATAGGTGTTACCCCACGCCATCCAGTGGGCTATCTTCCTGGGCCCGGTACATTCTTCCCTCCCAACGCTCACTGCTGGAGAAAGTTGGGTTGTATCAAGCGGTGTACGCATCGCTGTTCTACTACCATGCTCCCCACGTCTTGTGAGTCAAGGATTTTTTGAATCATTGGAATCTTCTAACGAATACATTTCTGCTAGAGGACCGCGAAGTCTCCATTTCACTGGAGGAGTTCCGTGAAATTTCAGGGCTGTTGATCAGGGGAGAGCATTACGAAGAATTATTACCCCCTGACGAGTATATATTTGGTACAGTGCCAGCTATGCTTAAAGGCTTGACGATCGAGAATGTTGTTCAGCACAAGCACCCAAGTCTAATCAGGGCCTTGGGCATTTTTGAGAGACTGTTCGTGGCATCAGAAGGGCAAGGTGTCACTTTTGATGCTTTCATTGCTTGCTTTCTTCATAAAGATGCTTTATCTAAGAAAGCTCTGAAATTCGCGAAGGTTGAGGATCCCTTCGGATTCGGCTTGGAGAAATTGCCGGCCAAAGAAGAAGACCAGACGCAGTTTTATATTCCAAACTCATCGGCCATGACCTTTGACGCAATCGCTGCTCCTGGAATAGACGAAGAAACATTCTTCGTAGGATTCATCATGTTGGCTATAGTGCCCTCGGGTCAATTATTGGATTGCAGGCACGTGATTGCAATGATTGAGAGAGGACCTATACCGGTAGGACAGTCGTATTCGAGATGATAGTATGCTATATGGTTTGTCTTTATCATCGTGTACATGCTTCAGGTGACACTACATATCATTATTACATGTTGATAGAGCCCTTAGGATTCTTGCTTGACTACCAGCAGTATGATGGCGATCATATACGTGGGAGTTGGGTGGTCTATAAGCACATCCTTAAAGTGTCCCTAGTCGTGTGAGTTTCGAGACTGGGCATCGATACTCCAGAGTAAACTGGTGTATACGGATCGAGACCCCGACGAGGGGAGGTGGCCGGTCTCACAAGCCATTAGTGTCAGTTGGTTCACCTAAGATGTATACAGGTGCTCATTGGGTTGTGAGTACATCGGAAGGACTCGCCAGGAACATGCTAGTTGGTATTATACCTATTGTCAGATAGCAGTTGCCTGGTGACATGTATACAGATTAGTCTATCGATCTGAGATCGTCATTTGTCTCGTGTGAGTTCCCACTGTGATTTGATTACTACCCTACCACGGCTCAAAGGAGTCATGCAAACAGGTTTTAGTTGGGTACAGTCCCGAGCCACATGGAGGAAGTGAGCGGATCGTCAAGGGATTCGTCTCTCCCGGTATTGGGGGTTGATGTCGCGGTGTGCACAGGTGGCCATCACCAGAAATCCTTGGCCAAGGTAGTCAAGAATTACTGATCTAGGATCGGCAGTTTCTCAGGCGGTGATGGGTCTCATACCGACACTGAATATCAAGTTATTAGGTGTCTAACTTTATCCACCCTCCTAGACTCGATATGCGATACTCATAGACGAACGGACCGGACTGTACGGATATTGTCACTGTCATGCTCAGTAGGGTTTCAGGATGAGTTTGCTCGTCGGCCTCCCTTTCGCTCAATACCTAGGTAGTTGTTACGTACAGCTAGTGCCACAGACGTGCTTATGGTTAAACACACTGCCAGCATATTGACGAGTCTTTAGAGTCCCACATAGAGGGTTTCCCTGGTTCACGCGAAACGTTGTAAAGGCCGTATGGTTTTATGGCAGGGTTGGATCATATAAATGCACTATTAGTTATATGTATGCCCTAGAGGCCATTATTGTATATGTGATGTATATTATAGTGGATGCTTGGACACACACATATATATATATAGGACTTTCTTGCTCGACATGATAGTATGCTATCTTGTTACTCCTTATCTTAATATGTTGACTGGTATTCTTTACTGTCTTGCTCTCACATGTTGATAAAGCCTTTAGGATATGTACTTGACTACCAGGATTATGATGAGATCATACTAGTGGGGCCAGGGTGGTCCACAAGTACATTCTTTAATCAGTTCCTAGTCGTGGGAATATCGAGACCAGGGTATCGATATTTCAGTGTAGACTAGTGTGTACGTTTCTTGTCCCTTAGAGGGCGATGGTTGATCCCACAACCATTGGTGTGTGACATCAAAGATTGTACACATGTGCTCATTGGAGAATGGGTACACCGAATAGGAATCTCCGAGGACTCCTATGTGGTAGTATACCTATCGTCAGATAGCAGTCCTCTGGTGACACTGGTACAGGTTAGTCTGTAGACCCGAGATCGTCATAGAGTCTTGTGTGGCTTCTACTGTGCTTTGATTTCCTGGCTACCACGGCTCAAGGGAGTCGTGCAAACAGATGGATTTTGGGTACAGTCCCGAGTCACATGGAGGTAATGAGCGATAGGAGGGTTTTCGTCTCTCCCGGTATTGGGGGTTGATGTTGCTCTATGCTCGATTGGCTATAACTGGAATTCCCTGGCCAGGGCTGCTGCTGAGATTTATTGATAAGAGTTATCAGTAGTTTCTCAAACCGTTATAGGCCAGACATCGGCATGACTTATCACGTTACTGGGGACTGACGTTTACCACCCCTAGACATGATATGCGACATATCAGAGGAAGAGACCGGACTGTACAGTAGTGTTACTGATAGGCTTCATGGAGTGTATGGACGAGCTTGCTTGTTGATCTTCATATCGCTCTATACCCGGTAGCCGTTATGTTCAGCTAGTACCGCTGACGGCTTGTAGATGATTGATGTGATCATCACTTACTGCTGGCGTATTGACGAGTCTTTAGAGTTACACACAGAAGTTTTCTGGTTCAAGCAAAACGAAGTAGGGCACATATATTGATATGTGCGTGGACCTGATTAAATATGAGTATGTGATACCGTATTGTAATTTGGAAGTTATCTGTTATCGGTTCGGTTATATATGATATAACCAGATTGTCGAATCAAGTGTTGATTTGATAATGTGATATACAGATGAATGATATTAGTCGGTCATATGTGATATGACCGGATTATTCAATCAAGTGTTGATTTAATAATGTGATATATATTATATGTGATATAATTATATCTTAACTAATATCATTAGCTCACTAAAAATAGAAAATGTGGTTGAAAATGGAAGCATGGTTGCAAGCATGGGTTTTATTCTTTGTTTATTCATCTTGACTCACTATTCAAGCATGGTTGCAATTTTATATTGCAAAATTCCATGCTTGAATGAGTGGGGGTCAAGTGTTGCCATTAATTCTTACCTCATTTAAACACTTAGCCATTTTTTCATGCTTGCTTCTTCTTGAGCTCTCTAGCTCTCTTCTTCTTCCTCCTCAATTGCTTCAAAAATCCAAACCCTCACATGTGATGTGAATCATGGATTTATGAATACATTAGTGAGCAAATCTAATCCCCTACTTCATCATTCTACACTTGACTAGCTATCAAGTGTAGATTGTTTTCTTCACCAAAGTGTTTAGTGAGAAAAGAGCTTGACCTAGTGAGCTTCGGATGGATCATCTTCGACTCGAAGATCTACGAGGAGGTTCGTTCAACTACAAGTGCAGTCTAGAGGAGTCAAGAGGACTACTACAAGGAGCTTAAGAAGAGAAGGACTTGATCCTATAGAGTATAACTCCTTAAACTTTCTTAAGTTGTACATATCACATAGCTAATAACCCTAAAATTCTAGTAATGATCTTGTTAGTCTAACTTAGCACCTAATAAAAATTAAAATGTGGCATGCTTGATGCCTTTAGAACCTCATGGTGGTGTTAAGGTAGACTTTCAAGGGATCAGAGCCATGCTAGAACATTAGGGTAGCTTGTAGCGACTATAGAAATCCGTCGTTTTTATCGCGCAAAAACTGTCGATAAAAACAGTTTCGAAATTGATGTTTTGAATCGTTTGCACACCCCGCGGGCTCACGGTTTGAATAGAGAAGCCGCGGGGTAGAGTGTGCGCACCTCGGGGAATCCCGGGGGGACCGAATGGCTGGGCCCACTCCCCAAGACCACCACAAGGTTGTCTTGGAGGTGGGGACCCGAAACTGCCCCACCATAGGCAGTTTCGAGTCTGCCTCACCCCCTAGCCACCTCGTGGTGGCCTCGGGGTGGGGTACCCCCTCTAGGCCCCCCATTCGATAGTTTATTTTGGGTCTTCTCCCCCGCGAAAATTTGGGTGGGTTTCGAGTTTGTTTCGACTCCCGGATTGGCTCAAAACGATCAGTTTTGGAACTTTAGCTCACTGGAATTTTCGAGTCTTAGAAAAATTGGTGTAGTGTCCTAATTGCGTGCGGAATTCTAATGTAGCGGTTACTTTACAAGCTTGGTGATGTGTGATACAATTATTAGAATCCGGATTATTTAGTTTTATGAAAACTGGTTAGTATAATTGTAAACCTAGCCATTTAGTTTCAATTGATCGATTGCAACGAAGTTTTGATTCGGATCAAAACTTCGTCGCAATTGCGTACTATACGCGATCACTAAGTCGGGAATGTTGTTGAATTATCCAACAACCAATTGAAAAGAGTTTTCAATTTGAGACTAAAATGCAAGTTTTACATCTTAGGCATGAAATCCGGAATATGAGATATTCCAAGTTTATGATGTCAAGGATAATGCGGATTCTAATCATTGTAGTTTTCTGTTTCTTTTTTGCGACCGTAAGTGTAATATGTGGGGTATCCCGATCTCTTTGCTATATGTCAAAGAGTTTTCGGGATTCGCATATTTACTTACGTTGATGACATAAGAAGTTATGTGTTGCTGTTGATATGATTCATTGGATCGTCGTGATTGAATAGCCGGGGGTTTTATGTGAGATGCGAGTTTTTATATTTTCATTCATATAAAATTTAATGTAATTGTCACGACCCAAAATATTAGCTCGTGACCAGCATTTAAATCACGCAACGTCTAAAGGCGTAACGTAATTCAAGTAAGCTGAAACCCATAAATCTAAACCTTTTAAAGAAATAAAAGAGGTGCCATTTTGAAATAAGGTATAATGAAGAAAAGTGTTTTCTAAAAAGCATAGCAAAAGGAACATGAAAAATGCAAGTTTATCCTACTTGTTATAAAACATGTTCGTCTTTTAAAAATTTGGGCAGCACCTCCTATATATATTTTGATCCAAAACCATAAATACAAGATAATATAAAAGGCATCCCCAAGCGGGAGCTAGCTCTTCGACAAAAGGCGGATTCACAACCACGCAAGTACTAAGACAAGTATACGACACCCAATCGGCGAAGATAAACACAAAAGGTAATAAATAAAGCAAGACATCAACCCAAAAAGCGAAAATAAAACCCATCGCTCAAATCTCGCAACTACAAGTCTCACTAAGCTTACTATATATACAAATACTAGTTTTGATTGATGGAGTTAACTAGATACAAATGAAAAATAAGTACAAAAAGTGGTACGATCCAACATGTACCACCTACCAAAGCAAATCACCTAAATGTAGCTGTGTGCCGGCGATGCCGCTACCGATCCAAGCGGTCAACCTGCAAGAACTGTGGCACAACGGGGGCGAGTTGCCAACTCATGAGTAGAAAACATCAACAGGTTGAAATCAAATAAAATAATGATTTCCTAGGTCAACTATATCATAAAGGTAATACTATGATATCTAGGGTGACCGTATGTAAATATGTGCCAATAATAAATAAGTGCAAGTATGCAAGTGGATATCATCCAGTAATATAATCAATGCCAGTATGCATGTGGATCTCGTCCACTCGAAACATCGTAAAAGCATGTGCATGTAAATGTATGAGGATATCAAAGAATGTGTGTCTATCAATGACACAACAAATCATAGAACCTGAGTGTCCAGTATCGACACTCGAAAATATCATGAAACCCGTGTCCAGCATCGATACGTAAATCCTCATATCTCAGGCTCCGGCTATCCGGACTGGCCTGTAATCATCTCATGACTTCGGTCGGTATCCTCTGGATATCCGCCGAGTCCAACTACTATCACCGGTAGGTAGTGGTCCCTCTGCTGGACTGAACGCCGTCATCTGCGACCTTCTCGTCCCGGGGTACCATACCGGGTCCACCATGCACCCGCAGACGGTTCCTCCCCCTCCTCGAATCGGGTGTATGATATCTCTCAAGAGCCGAGAAAATACATGGTGAACTATATAAATATCATATCAAGAGATACCGAGTTTTTAAAACAATACATACTTTCTTTTGAAATAATCACGGTTCTCAAATTCAGAAATCTCATGAAAACAGCATATCTCAATGCGTATAATCATAAAGCATGATGTATGTGACATATAATATAAATATAAGCATATCTGTATATAATGCAACATGGGACAGTAATTTGCACATATCAAGGGAAAACCGCTCTTTTAAAATGAATCCAGTTTTAAAATATATCCTGCGGTTCCCAATTTCTCCAAGGTTAAATGCAACATCGTATAAAAGTGTATATGCAACTATAGCAAGTAAATTATGCAAAGAGTCATATCATGATCCGGCAATTCTACTGTGTAGTGACATGGCAATTATCGATGATGAAGTGTGTGAGCCGGTAAATCTGTGTAAGTGTGACATACGCATCATCGATAATGGTGCAGGTGTACTAGCACAGGTATATGCAATGCAATGATAATAACATGAATGTAGCATATGGTAAATAATCAGCTAAATGCGATAAAGTATACGTATCTAACATGACCGAGTCGGTGAATCTATCAATCGGCCTACTCTAGTCAAGGGTAAGGATCAATCATCAATTAACTCATCACGTACGGTAACTCATCGTACGGCGTCACTAAACAGTTTGGGATCCTAACAACCTATATGACTTGGAGGGTACGGACCTCACGTCTCACACGGCTTATCATTCGAGATTCATAACATTATCCATATATATACTTATCTCTCAGGTCACATCCATATCAAACTCATATCATGGGACCGGCAAAGGTATCAATAATCACATATCGACTCGCATCCGTATACCGACATATCATCAGGTCATCTTATCAATTTGAGGTCGTAGATCATCAACCTCATGTTATACCACTATAATCTCCTATTGGTTCTATTTATAACTACTTATCTATATCTATCAAATCATGTCACCTAAACCCTAAGCTATAGTTTTAAGGCATGGTATATCTTATCTCCTACTAATTCCATAACCCTATTCCTAACTTTCTAATATGGTTTCTCTAGCCTATCCTATAGTTTTCTAGTCTAGGGTTCCTTAACCGTATTCTATAAATCGGTTTCCATCAAAACTTGCGGGGGTGCTATACGCTATCCACCCGACTTCCCCCGTATATATAGATCTACTCACCTGGTCTTTCCTCGCCGAAGTCGATGACACCACGCTCCATCGTCTTGGAATCCACACGAAGGTACCTACAATAAAACATATTGGCAATCGCTATTACAATCAAGTGCGGAAAACAAATACGGCATACGGTGCGCTCATTGGTTAGAACCTATAGCCTACGCATGCAAAACAACCAAACAACCCTTTTTGTTGACGTACAAATGCCCAACAACCAAAAACAAATCCAAACAACAAAACCCAAGTTTACAAAATACGGAAAACATAACCAAAAGCACCCAAATGTGCTCCTAGATTTCACCCTACACCAAAGTAGGGAATTTTGCATATAGAGTTGCTCTAGATATCACCTAAGGGACTCACCAACCAAAACTCATCAAATTTCACCAAAATGTGGCCGTAATTTGCGGCCAAAATGAATAAATCTACGGCCAGAATACGAGGGTAAGGGCTCAGGTTTCAAGGGGTGATTCATGGTTGCCTGCACGTCTTATGGTCAAGGGAACTTTATTTACAAAGATCCCGGGTCATCCCAGATCTCTAAATACCATCACTAAATACACAAAACCCAATAACGACATATCTAAAGTTCGTATTCCGTGTTCTAAACTCAGTTTCAGGTCTAGAATTTGATCTCTAGGGTCTTGTACAGCCACTACACATCACTATTTCCCCACAATTTCCCAAACCCTTCTTTGGGATTTCTAAGATCATAATTCCACACAAAATCAACCTCTAAACTACACTAGAATGAAAGGAAACTAGAAA
Organism: Agapanthus africanus; assembly: GCA_030015575.1. NCBI lineage: Eukaryota > Viridiplantae > Streptophyta > Magnoliopsida > Asparagales > Amaryllidaceae > Agapanthus > Agapanthus africanus. The sequence goes on from JASDDO010000016.1 coordinate 400,221,170, forward strand.
CTAAACTAAAGGAAATGAATTATACCTCATGGATATAGCCAAGCAAAACCCTAGCCGTCCCAAGTCATCAAAATCCCACTTTTCGTGTTCCAAAGTGTAGAGGATGAAGTGGGGATCATTTTTTGTGAAGGGGGTATAGGGTTTGGATGAAGAATATGAGATGAATTCATGGGGTGAAGGTGGAGGGAAGCTTGAAGAAGAAGGAGATGAGGAAAAATGGAGAAAACAAATCGGGGGGGTGAGGATATATTGCAGCCCTCTCTCTCACTCTCTTATTCTCACCCTCTCTCTCCCCATTATTACCCTTTTACCCTTTCTTTTCATTTTAAAACCAAAACACATAATACCCCCAAAACAACATAAGAAATAACATGTAATCAAATGCGACATGACACGGTGCACTAATCATGGAAAACTGTAGAAACACGGATTTAGCCAAATCACGATTAGCAGTGCACTAATCGGGTTTTATCCAAACTGCAAATAATAACTTTTAAAAATGCCAAATCCGATAAATATATTTTTGAATGAATAAAATCATTTTAATTTCTAATTATTTTACAATTATTAGTGTATATTTATACCTTTTTACGAAAACCCCAATTTCGCAAATCGGGTAATTTTCACGAAATATATTATTTTAATATTAAATTCCAAAAATAATATTTTATATTTTCTGAAATGTTACAATCTTCCCCCCTTAAAGAAATTCGGTCCCTGAATTTAAATTTAAACCAACAATTCTAAAACATTTCAGTAATCAATTCAAATCGATGGGGCTCCGAAATCATAGGAGATATAGAAAGCCACAGCGCATCGCGTACGGTTGAAAACGAATACAAACTCAAAATCGAACTCCGTCAAGCGTCTCGCAAATCATCGGATTTGCACGCATACCATCGAAGTTATAATGGAGATACAAATCTCAAAATCCCCAACTGAAATCCAATATACATAATCCAATACTATAATAAATATATATAGCACGCATCCTTGGAAAAGTCTTAAAACCGAATAAAACACATGCAAAATCTTTTTTGAATTGCCGTGTGATACGTAACTCAAGGCACAAGGGGCGGGCTCTCATTGTAAAGTTGTCAATATACTTATATATGTTTTTGCTCAAATTATACGTTCCGCCGTCTTGAAATATCGCAAAAAAAGATTTTCCTTTATAAACGTTCGTGCCGCTCGCGGACACGTAGGAAATAGTGAAACTATAGCTTCTTTTTGAAAACCTCTTGTTAAACTTTTTAATGCATGCAAAATACTCAGGTACTGTCCTCAGATCAGTCATGTTTGGCTACTACACAATATAGTGCCCAAAATGAAAACAAGGTGCTCAGAAGCAAAATCAGCCTCAAACGGCGTATCCAACAATCACGAGCGTCTGGTGCGCACGGAAATCAAATCCAACACAGGTGCCACAATAGGCACAAAGAAAAACTAAGTGCAACGGGTGTGCACGAAAGCATCTGTCCAGTGCAATGGGTGTGCACGACAACTATATCTGGTGCATCTATTGTGCACGAAAATCTCAATCGTGTGCATCCGGTGTGCACAAAATCACATCCCATATCATGCACGAATGAAATCTAAATCAAGTGCATTCAATATGCATGAAAACCAAAACCAAGCGCCTAATATGCGCAAAATCCAAATCAAACGTGTCAGGTCCATAAAAAACATCTAGTGCAATAGTATGTACGAAAAATATAAGTCTGGTGTAACAAATGTACAAAGATACAAATCTATTGTATCAAATGCACGAAATACAAACAATACTCCAATGCGTAAAAAGTAACACCGAGTGTACCAAGATGTATAAAGTCATAAACGTGTGCAACTGCGTGCACAAAACACGTATCAATGCACTGCAAGCGCATATAAGCTATACCGAGTGCAAAATCAAATCGAGTGCGTACCACACGCACAAAATCAAATCAACTGTATGAAATCCAGGAAATCATAAACATTTGCAGCCAAGGCACAAAATCAATATCGAGTGCAATATATATGCACAAATCATAAACCAACACAACGGTGTATAAAAACATATATCAAGTGCAATAACTATGCACGAAAATGTAATGACCCATTAGGTGCAGCAGTGGTGCACGAAATCGATACCATAAAACTCATCATCAAAACTCTAATCCAAGCGATATAAGCATGATACTCGGATCACAACCGCAGGTCGCAACAAATGACATTGAGATATACCTCCTACAATGTCGGAAAAAAATATTGGTGCGCCCAAAACTGGCAGAGCAAGAACATCTGCTTACTTCCTGCTCACAGTCTGGCATCCTCTGTCTCTGGGTCCTCATTGCTCTATGGATTACCAATCTCGCAATCCATCGGCTCTTTGGTTCATTCAGGCGTGCCAACGGAAACGATTCCGCTCTGGCACTTCTCTGGGAATCTCTTGGCCAATTAGTATGACCACTCATAATGCAGCACGTCACTGGTGTCGGCCTCTGGTCCTCTGAATACACGTCACACATCTGATCCTGGGTGTAAATCATATTCCAGCAGTGTTCTGGAAGGAACCTGCTCAGGGTCTCTTCCGATCTTGCCTATGCCGAACTATACGGAGGCTGGTATTCTTACAAAATATTTTCTCGCTTTCTGGACATCTGCGTTCTCAGCACAGATTTTCCTTGGGAACTGGTCGTATCTCATGCATTTTTATACATATCAGATCTCTAATCTTAACGGGGAGTAGCAACATCTCGTTGACATCTCGCACGAACCTCTTATTTCATTCGTCTTTATTATCGTCTTCTTCGACGTCACATCATGCTATCTGCGTACTGCAATTGTCTCGGCTACCGTCAATCTGGAGTCTCTCACACGGACTCGAAATTATGAACTCGGTATCTTCATCACTCTGTAGAAGATCTCTAGTCGAACACGTCCTCGGGAACTCGTCCATACTATCGGAGGAATACTCAATACCCGTCCGTTCTCGATCAATTCGCAATGTATCTGGGTGAGGTCCTCTATCTGAAGCCGGTCCACTTATTGGTCTACTATCATATGATATCCGGACGATATTAAACTTTTCGTTCGATTTGTCAAAGTCCCATAATTCCCCAAAAGCTCAACACCTGAGCACAGTTTAAGAATATCTAGTACACGCCACAGTACCTGTGGACCAACCGTAGAAGGGAAAAACCAAGCCTCACTGATAGCACCGCTAAACTGCCGCAAATCCTAAGGTTCAATAGTGGTTCCATGGTCATCATGTCGAGTTAGGGTTTCATTCTTCTAGAGGATCCACAGAATTACTTGCATGTTCCTCCGAATACTTTAAACTTGGAAAAATGGGTTTCTAATATTCTTTCGAACTTATAACTTCACCTAGACAACATGTGAATACCCTTCGTCTCTCAGCTCAAGATAGACTAGCTATCATCGGTCGTATCTCTGCTTGAAAGCTCCACTGATCTCAGCTCGTAAGCTCTGAATGCGACATCACATCAATCTCAGCAACAGCTGGGTCATCTGTCCACACGGTAGACGACATCAAAATCTCTGAGGTATATTGTACATCAACAGTCCTCTCACAACTGGCAGCCTCAATCAACATCCCAATCATACGGTGCAAAATCGAACACTCGCCTCAAACGAGAAGTCACAACACCAATACAAAATCGAGACGTTCTCGTGTCAGCAGAAAACACGATGGTCAGTCCTCGTCCATGACGAGCTCACCCTGACCGCATCACTAGCAGCAGCTCAATCTGCGCTCAAACCATAGTGACAGGAACCTCAAGCATGTATCGATGAAACCATAACAATGGAATGAAAGGAATTAACAGATCCCAAAATGGATACATGATCATAAGAAGGAACAAAATCAATAAGAGTATGATCATGGAAATAAATAGAATCAAGGATATCGATATATGTACATCCTAAGGTTTCTTAAGTGGAGAATCGTATCGTAAATATGCCGCGGAACATACGTACGGTACGTTACTCTACTCAAGTTACATACTCTATCAATCAGGGTCAGCCTAGGTAACGAAAGTTCGGGTCTAATACCCCCTGTCCAAGTCTAAGTTCCGTAAGGTCAAGCCTAGGTTCCGAATATATATAAACACACTAGACTCCACATAGTCAAACCTAAACTCTAACAAAGGTTAAACCTAGCGCTCTAATACCAACTTTTTCACGACCCGAAATATTAGCTCGTGACCAGCACTTAAATCACGCAACGTCTAAAGGCATAACGTAATTCAAGTAAGCTGAAACCCAGAAATCTAAACCTTTTAAAGAAATAAAAGGGGTGCCGTTTTGGAATAAGGTATAATGAAGAAGAGTGTTTTCTTAAATGCATAGCAAAGGGAATAAGAAAAATGCAAGTTTATCCTACTTGTTGTAAAACATGTTCGTCTTTTAAAAATTTGGGCAGCACCTCCTTTGTATATTTTGATCCAAAACCACAAATACAAGATAATATAAAAGGCATCCCCAAGCGGGAGCTAGCACTTCGCCAAACGGTAGATTCACAACCATGCAAGTAATAAGACAAGCATACGACGCCCAATCGGCAAAGATCAACACAAAAGGTAATAAATAAAGCAAGACATCAACCCAAAAAGCGAATATAAAATCTATCGCTCAAATCTCGCAACTACAAGTCTCACTAAGCTTACTATATATACAAATACTAGTTTTGATTGATGGAGTTGACTAGATAAAAATGAATAATAAATACAAAAAGTGGTACGATCCAACATGTACCACATACCAAAGCAAATCACCCAAATGTAGCTATGTGCCGGCGATGCCGCTACCGATCCAAGCGGTCAACCTGCAAGAACTGTGGCACAACGGGGGCGAGTTGCCAACTCATGAGTAGAAAACATCAACAGGTTGAAATCGAATAAAATAACGATTTCCTAGGTCAACTATATCATAAAGGTAATACTATGATATCTAGGGTGACCGTATGTAAATATGTGCCAATAATAAATAAATGCAAGTATGCAAGTGGATATCATCCAGTAATATAATCAATGCCAGTATGCATGTGGATCTCGTCCACTCGAAACATCGTAAAAGCATATGCATGTAAATGTATGAGGATATCAAAGAATGTGTGTCCATCAATGACATAACAAATCATGGAACCTGAGTGTCCAGCATCGACACTCGAAAATATCATGAAACCCATGTCCAACATCGACACGTAAATCCTCATATCTCAGGCTCCGGCTATCCGGACTAGCCTGTATCCATCTCATGACTACGGTCGGTATCTTCCGGATAACCGCCGAGTCCAACTACTATCACCGGTTGGTAGTGGTCCCTCTGCCGGACTGAACGCCATCATCTGCGGCCTTCTCGCCCCGGGGTATCATACTGGGTCCACTATGCACCCGCAGACGGTTCCTCCCCCTCCTCGAATCGGGTGTATGATATCGCTCAAGGGACGAGAAAACTCATGGTGGACTATATAAATATCATATCAAGAGATACCGGGTTTTTAAACAATACATACTTTCTTTAGAAATAACCACGGTTCTCAAATTCAGAAATCTCATGAAAACAGCATATCTCAATGCGTATAATCATAAAGATTGATGTATGCGACATATAATAGAAATATAAGCATATCTGTATATAATGCAACATGGGACAGTAATATGCACATATCAAGGGAAAACCGCACTTTTAAAATGAATCCAGTTTCAAAATATATACTGTGGTTCCCAATTTCTCCAAGGTCAAATGCAACATCGTATAAAAGTGTATATGCAACTATAGCAAGTAAATTATGCAAAGATTCATATCATGATGCAGCAATTCTACTGTGTAGTGACATGGCAATTATCGATGATGAAGTGTGTGAGCCGGAAAATCTGTGTATGTGTGACATACGCATCATTGATAATGGTGCAGGTGTACAAGCACAGGTATATGCAATGCAATGAGAATAAAATGAATGTAGCATAAGGAAATAATCAGCTAAATGCGATAAGGTACACGAATCTAATATGACCGAGTCGGTGAATCTATCAATCGGCCTCCTCTAGTCAAGGGTAAGGATCAATCATCAATTAACTCATCACATACGGTAACTCATCGTACGGCGTCACTAAACAGTTTGGGATCCTAAAAACCTATATGACTTGGAGGGTACAGACCTCACGTCTCGCACGGCTTATCATTCGAGATTCACAACATTATCCATATATATACCTATCTCTCAGGTCACATCCGTATCAAACTCATATCATGGGACCGGCAAAGGTATCAATAATCACATATCGACTCGCATCCGTATACCGACATAATATCAGGTCATCTTATCAATCTAAGGTCGTAGATCATCAACCTCATGTTATACCACTATAATCTCCTATTGGTTCTATTTATAACTACTTATCTATATCTACATATCATGTCACCTAAACCCTAAGCTATAGTTTTAAGTCATGGTATATCTTATCTCCTACTAATTCCTTAACCCTATTCCTAACTTTCTAGTATGGTTTCACTGGCCATATCCTATAGTTTTCTAGTCTAGGGTTCCTTAACCATATTCTATAAATCGGTTTCCATCAAAACTTGCGGGGGTGCTATACGCTATCCACCCGACTTCCCCCGTAGATATAGATCAACTCACCTGGTATTTGCTCGCCGAAGTCGATGACGCCACGCTCCATCATCTCGGAATCTACACGAAGGTACCTACAATAAAACATATTCGCAATCGCTATTACAATCAAGTGCGGAAAACAAATACGGCACACGGTGCGCTCGTAGGTTAGAACCTATAGCCTACGCATGCAAAACAACCAAACAACCCTTGCTGTTGACGTACAAATGCCCAACAACCAAAAACAAATCAAAACAACAAAACCCAAGTTTACAAAATACGGAAAACATAACCAAAAGCACCTAAATGTGCTCCCAGATTTCACCCTAGGCCAAACTAGGGAATTTTGCATATAAAGTTGCTCTAGATATCGCCTAAGGGACTTTGCATATAAAGTTGCTCTAGATATCGCCTAAGGGACTCACCAACCAAAATTCATCAAATTTCACCAAAATGTGGCCGCAATTTGCGACCAAAATGAATAAATCTGCGGCCATAATATGAGGGTAGGGGCTCAAGTTTCACGGGGTGATTCATGATTTCCTGCACATCTCATGGTCATGGGAACTTTATTTACAAAGATCCTGGGTCATCCCAGATCTCTAATACCATCACTAAATCCACAAAACCCAATATCGACACATCTAAAGTTCGTATTCCGGGTTCTAAACTCAGTTCCAGGTCTAGAATTTGATCTCTAGGGTCTTGTACAGCCACTACACATCATTAAGTCGCCACAATTTCCCAAACCCTTCTCTTGGAATTTCTAAGATCACAATTCCACATAAAATCAACCTCTAAACTACACTAGAATGCAAGGAAACTAGAAAATAAACTAAAGGAAATGAATTATACCTCATGGATGTTGTGAAGCAAAACCCCAGTGTAGGGTGTTTTTCGTCACCCCATTGAGATGGGAATACGCGCGCGCTTGTCAGGCGCACTACAGATTACCCCTGCCTAGGATAGGCCGGGGTTTAATGATTGTGGGGATCCGAATCTCCGGCAGCCGCGAACTAAACCGCCGTTAATTACCCCTCGCCTTTGGAGCGAGCGAACCTCCGATTGACGGGTTGAACTGGTCATGCGAACTCAATGTGCGGTGTACGTGTGTTGTGTTTTGAAAGGGGTGTTTTGGATATATCGGGAGCCACGCAGAGTTTTTACGGGGGTCCCGCTACCCGGATAGCGGGCTGGGGATCAAGGGGGCTAGCAGCCCCCTTGCGGGGTGCGGGGATGCGCCCCGTTAGAAAAATTTTTTCTACCAGGGACAGTGTCGTGGAGTATGTGTGTGTGTAAATATGTATACATATGTATATATATATGTATGTACATAAAAATAGGGGAAAAGGCATCCAAACGATGCATGGGGGCAGCACTTTGGGCGCTGTGCGCCTACGTGCTGTGCGCTCAGGCGCTAGAGTGCCACGTGTCGGCACATGGACGCTCTGCGCTTGAGCGCAAGCGCGCCACGTGTCGGCACGGGGGCGACTTGCGCCTGAGCGCTTGCGCTTGAGCGCAAGCGCGCCACGTGTCGGCACGGGGGCGACTTGCGCCTGAGCGCTTGCGTTTGAGCGCAAGCGCTCCACGTGTCGGCACCGGGGCGACTTGCGCCAGAGCGCTTGCACTTGAGCGCAAGCGCTCCATGTGTCGGCACCGGGGCGACTTGCGCCTGAGCGCTTGCGCTTGAGCGCTTGCGCTCGAGCGAAAGCGCTCCACGTGTCGGCACCGGGACGACTTGCGCTCGAGCGCTTGCTCTTGAGCGCAAGCACGCCACGTGTTGGCACCGGGGCGACTTGCGCTCGAGCGCTTCCGCCTGAGCGCAAGCGCGCCATGTGTCGGTACGTGGGCGCTTTGTGCTTGAGCGCAGGGCGTTGTAGTGCAAACGCGACACGTGTCGGCATGTGGGCGCTTTGCGCTCGAGCGCTGAGCGCTTGAGCGCAAGCGCGCCATGTGTCGGCACGCGGGCGCTCTGCGCTTGAGCGCCGGCGAGAAAATAAGGATTTTAACCTAAGAAACAGAAGCTATGCTTCAGAAAGGAAATATTTGTTTATATATATATATATATATATATATATATATATATATGGAGTTAAAACTCCCAAGATGTTTTGAAGCTGATGAAGGGGGTTCTTCTTCTTCCTGTTGCTTGGCCGGATCTTGAAGATCAAGAAGTAGGAGATTTTAAAAATCACTCCTTTTTGAGATCTGATGGGAGATCCGAGTTCCCTTTTGTGGGTTTTGTGGTGGAAAACTACTTAGTTTTGAAAAAGAAAGAGTAAAACTCTTGATTTAATTCAAGAGAAATGAGAAGGTTTAGAACCATGGAGAAGGAGCAAGAGGCACAAAGAACCCTAGCTTTTAGGGGAATGAAAAAATGTTATTTTATTCATCATCATGTTGCCTTTTATAGGCTTACATATTTACATATAGCCCCTTGGGCTTTACAAAAATGGCATTTTAGGTATCCCATGGCTCATGTGTCATTTCATTTTTGCACATAAGCCATGGGCTTAAAAAATATTGGCTTTATGCCCATTTTGTTTACATTCATGCATAAACAATTACATAAAAATTATTTATTACATGATTTTGTTGTATGCATGGGAAGGCTGGCTGCGGGCTCGACTTGGGCATGGGCCCGCTTGACCTGGGCTTGGGCCCACCTAGCTTAGGGGTTGACCTTGACTTTGACTCAGTCAACCGGGGTGTAAATTTTTACCCCAACAAATTGCCCCCCATCAATAAATGCACACAGCATATGTGGGTCGTGTGCATGAAATTGATGGATCTTCTTTCACGTGGAGGCGACTTGCTTTGGTTCCCAGTTTTTGGGATGCACTGCCCTTTTTACGACATGGACGTTCAACGCTCTGATCTGAAGCGATTTGGTAAACGTGTCTCTGGCACGGAGTGTCGCTGGTCGACGTTTCCCCGAGGCGGAGTGTTTGTTGTCGATGTGCCCCCGGCACGGAGTGTCTGCTTGACGTTTCCCCGAGGCGGAGTATCGGCTGGTTGACGTGTCCTCGATGCAGAGTGTCTGTGTTGGATGTTTCCCTGATGCGGAGTGTCTGTGTTGGACTTTTCCCTGATGCGGAGTGTCTGTGTTGGACGTTTCCCTGATGCGGAGTGTCTGTGTTGGACGTTTCCCCGATGCCGAGTGTCTGTGTTGGACGTTTCCCTGATGCGGAGTGTCTGTGTTGGATGTTTCCCCGATGCAGAGTGTCGCTTGCTGACGTGTCCCCTGCACGGAGTGTCTGATGTTGGACGTTTCCCCGGAACGGAGTGTCGGGTTGACTTTTCCCCGGCACGGAGTGTCGCCGATCGAATTTTCCCCGGCGCGGAGTGTCGGGTTGACTTTTCCCCGGCACGGAGTGTCGCTGATCAACTTTTCCCCGTCGTGGAGTGTCGGGTTGACTTTTTCCCGGCACGGAGTGTCGCTGATCGACTTTTCCCCTGTGCGGAGTGTCGCGGGTTAACTTTTCCCCGGCACGGAGTGTCGCTGATCGACTTTTCCCCGGCGCGGATTGTCTGGTTGAATTTTCCCCGGCACGGAGTGTCGCCGACCGACTTTTCCCAGGCGCGGAGTGTCGCTAGTTGACTTTTCCCCGGCACGGAGTGTCGCTGATCGACGTTTCCCCGGCGCGTAGTGTCGGGTTGACTTTTCCCCGGCACGGAGTGTCTGCTTGACGTGTCCCCGACATGGAGTGTCTTTGAAGGACGTTTCCCTGATGCGGAGTGTCTGTGTTGGACGTTTCCCCGATGCAGAGTGTCACTGGTTGACGTGTCCCCGGCACGGAGTGTCTGCTTGACGTTTCTCTGGCACAGAGTGTCATTGTTGGACGTTTCCCTGATGCGGAGTGTCTGTGTTGGACGTTTCCTCGATGCAGAGTGTCGCTGTTGGACGTTTCCCCGATGCAGAGTGTCGCTTGCTGACGTGTCCCCGGCACGGAGTGTCTGCTTGACGTTTCCCCGGCACGGAGTGCCGCTGATCGACTTTTCCCCGGCACGGAGTGTCGGGTTGACTTTTCACCGGCGCGGAGTGTCGCTGACCGACTTTTCCCCGGCGCGGAGTGTCGCTGGTTGACTTTTCCCCGGCACGGAGTGTCGCTGATCGACGTTTCCCCGGCGCAGAGTGTCGGGTTGACTTTTTCCCGGCACGGAGTGTCTACTTGACGTATCCCCGGCACGGAGTGTCTTTGTGGAACGTTTCCCTGATGCGGAGTGTCTGTGTTGGACATTTCCCCGATGCAGAGTGTCACTGGTTGACGTGTCCCCGGCACGGAGTGTCTGCTTGACGTTTCTCTGGCACGGAATGTCATTGTTGGACGTTTCCCTGATGCGGAGTGTCCGTGTTGGACATTTCCCCGATGCAGCGTGTCGCTGTTGGACGTTTCCCCGATGCAGAGTGTCGCTGGCTGACGTGTCCCCGGCACGGAGAGTCTGCTTGACGTTTCCCCGGCACGGAGGGTCGCTGATTTACATTTCCCCGGCGCGGAGTGTCGGGTTTACTTTTCCCTGGCACGGAGTGTCGCTGATCGACTTTTCCCCGGCGCGGAGTGTCGGGTTGACTTTTCCCCGGCACGGAGTGTCGCTGATCGACTTTTCCCCGGCTCGGAGTGTCGCGGGTTGACTTTTCCCCTGCACGGAGTGTCGCTGATCGACTTTTCCCCAACGTGGAGTGTCTGTGTTGGACGTTTCCCCGATGCAGAGAGTCACTGGTTGACGTGTCCCCGGCACGGAGTGTCTGCTTGACGTTTCTCTGGCACGGAGTGTCATTGTTGGACGTTTCCCTGATGCGGAGTGTCTGTGTTGGACGTTTCCCCGATGGAGAGTATCGCTGTTGGGCGTTTCCCCGATGCAGAGTGTCGCTTGCTGACGTTTCCTCGAGACGGAGTGTCTGCTTGACGTTTCCCCTGCACGGAGTGTCGTTGTCGGACGTTTCCCTGATGCGGAGTGTCTGTGTTGGACGTTTCCCTGATGCGGAGTGTCCGTGTTGGACGTTTCCCCAGTACGGAGTGTCGCTGACCGACTTTTCCCCGGCGCGGAGTGTCGCTGGTCAACTTTTCCCCGGCACGGCGTGTTGCTGATCGACTTTTCCCCGGCGCGGAGTGTCGGGTTGACTTTTCCCCGTCACGGAGTATCGCTGATCGACTTTTCCCCGGCGCAGAGTGTCGGGTTGACTTTTCCCCGGCACGGAGTGTCGCTGATCGACATTTCCCCGGCGCGGAGTGTCGCGGGTTGACTTTTCCCCGGCATGGAGTGTGGCTGATTGACTTTTTCCCGGCGCGGAGTGTCGGGTTGACTTTTCCCCGTCACGGAGTGTCGCTGATCGACTTTCCCCGGCGTGAAGTGTCGCGGGTTGACTTTTCCCTGGCATGGAGTGTTGCTGATCGACTTTTCCCCGGCGTGGAGTGTCGGGTCGACTTTTCCCCGGCACGGAGTGTCGCTGGTCGACTTTTCCCCGGCGCGGAGTGTCGGGTTTACTTTTCCCCGGCACGGAGTGTCGCGGTCGACTTTTCCCCGGCGCGGAGTGTCGGGTGGACTTTTCCCCGGCACGGAGTGTCGCCGGTCGACTTTTCCCCGGTGCGGACTGTCGGGTCGACTTTTCCCCGTCACGGAGTGTCGCCGGTCGACTTTTTCCCGGCGCGGAGTGTCGGGTTGACTTTTCCCCATCACGGAGTGTCGCTGATTGACTTTTCCGCGGCGTGGAGTGTCGGGTTAACTTTTCCCCGGCTCGGAGTGTCGCTGATCGACTTTTCCCCGGCGCGGAGTGTCGCGGGTTGACTTTTCCCCGGCACGGAGTGTCGCTGATCGACTTATCCCCGGCGCAGAGTGTCGGGTTGACTTTTCCCCGGCACGGAGTGTCGCTGATCGACTTTTCCCCGGCGCGGAGTGTCGGGTGGACTTTTCCCCGGCACGGAGTGTCGCTGATCGACTTTTCCCCGGCGCGGAGTGTCGGGTCGACTTTTCCCCGGCACGGAGTGTCGCTGGTCGACTTTTCCCCGGCGTGGAGTGTCGGGTCGACTTTTCCCCGGCACGGAGTGTCGCTGGTCGACTTTTCCCCGGCGCGGTGTGTCGGGTTGACTTTTCCCCGGCACGGAGTGTCGCTGGTCGACTTTTCCCCGGCGCGGAGTGTCGGGTTGACTTGATTCCGAGACGAAGCATAATTTCGATAGGGAAGGCAGGTACACCGAGGCGAAGCATCATTTCGACACGGGGTGCATTCTGAGACGAAGCATTATTCCGACGCAGAGCTTGCTGGCTGATCTGATTTGGGTTGACATCGGCATCGCTACACTGGAATATGGTACCAGGTGCGAATCATCATTTGTCCCGAGAGGATTTGGGAATTGGGGTTTTTGTTTGGCATCTGCATTGCTGCACTGGAATAATACCAGGAGCAACTCAAAATGTGCCCCGGGAGGATTTGGATTTGGTTTTTTGTTTGGCATCTGTATTACTGCACTGGAATAATGCCAGGAGCAACTCATCTTGTGCCCCGGGAGGATTTGGATTTAGTTTTTTTGTTTGGCATCTGCATTGCTGCACTGGAATAATGCCAGGAGCAACTCATCATGTGCCCCGGGAGGATTTGGATTTGTTTTTTTGTTTGACATCTGCATTGCTGCACTGGAATAATGCCAGGAGCAACTCATCATTTGCCCCGGGAGGATTTGGATTTGGTTTTTTGTTTGGCATCAGTATCGCTACACTGGAATATGGTACCAGGAGCGAATCATCATTTGCGCTTGCTTATCAGGAAGCGATGGCTTAGGAGACAGGTTTTAGGTCCCTATCACCTAAGACTTTTCAATTTTGTGAGCCGTGAGGGTCTTACAAAGCATTTTCTCCCTACGGGTCATAAGGATCCCGTAAATGTATTTTCTCCTTGGGAGTCGTGGGGACTCCCAAGTGTGTTGCTCCTTTGTGAGTCGTAAGGATCTCACGTGGGAATTTTCTCCTCACAAAGTTGAAAGGACCTTGTGAGTGCATTTCATCTTTTTCTCACGAGTTTGCGCCCTTTCGGGTTTCACAAACTCCCTGGCAGTCCTGCTATTTTTACTCACGGAGCCCTTTCAGGTTTTCATCCGTGCCCATTTTACTTGTGGACTTTTTTTTTGGGGACTTTGAATGTGGTCTCACCGGTAGGACTTGGGAGAGACTGGGGTTGTTTTACGCCCGTGGATTGTATACGGTTTTCCAGGATGTATGATCCAGACCGTAGGGCCAAAAACATTTTGGGTCTTTGTTGACGTCTGCATCGCTGCACTGGAATATGGTACCAGGAGCGACTCATCATTCGCCGTTGGGATTTAAATTTGGAATTTGGTTGGCGTCTGCATCGCTGCACTGGAACATGGTACCAGGAGCGACTCATCATTCGCCATTGGGATTTGAATTTGGAATTTGGTTGGCGTCTGCATCGCTACATTGGAACATGGTACCAGGAGCGACTCATCATTTGCCGCTTGGGGATTGGGGAGCGATGGCATAGGAGACAGGTTTAGATCCCTATCACCTAAGACTTTTCCATTTTATATGCCATGAGGATCCCATAAAAGCATTTTCTCCCTGTTAGTCGTAAGGATCCCGCAGGTGTATTTTCTCCTTAGGAATCGTGAGGACTCCTAATTGTGTTTTTCCTTTGTGAGTCGTAAGGATCCCACAAAGGTTTGTTCTCCTCATGTATCATGAGGACACATGAGTGGATTTTCCTCGTTCCCAGTTTAATGACTTAGAGGTCGACTGTTTCCAGTTTAACGACTTAGCGGTCATCTGTTTCCAGTTTAACGACGTGGTGGTCATCTGTTTCCAGTTTAACGACGTAGAGGTCATCTGTTTCCAATTTAATGACTTGGAGGTCATTTGTATCCAGTTTAACGACATAGAGGTCATCTGTTTCTAGTTTAAAGACTTAGAGGTCTACTGTGCCCAGTTTAACGACTTGGCGGTCATCTGTTTCCAGTTTAAAGACTTAGAGGTCTACTGATGGCGAGCTTGGAATTTTGGGGTAGGGGCCGACATCAGCGTTGCTAACACTGAAGCAGAGGTGCCAGGACACATGAGTGGGTCTTCCCAATGGAGCACAATTCCGAGGGCGGAGACCAACCGCTGGACTGGTGATTACGGTGGGGCATGAGGGTGATGAGAATTATTTGAGCCCGTGGATTGTATACGGTAGTCAATTTGGGGACTAATCGTAGGGCTGGGAGAATTTTGAAAAATTGGATTTTGGTTGGCGTCTGCATCGCTACACTGGAATATGGTACCAGGAGCGACTCATCATTCGCCGTTTTTTTTATTTTATTTTAGTTTTACCACTATCGCTCTATCATTTCAGCTCTTCTTATCGCGAAGATCGCGATTGCCCTATCATTTCGGCTTTTTATTCACGGTTGCCCCATCAATTCGGCTTTATTTTTATTTTTAATTTTACTCGCTGATTTTTATTGCGAGTTGCCCCATCATTTCGGCTTTATTTATTTTTCTTTTATTTACACATTTTTTGTCTATTTACATATATATATATATATATATTTGCATTCCCAGTTTAACGACTTAGAGGTCGACGGTTCCCAGTTTAACGACATGGTGGTCATCAGGTGTTCCCAGTTTAACGACGTGGTGGTCCTTTTTGCTTATCCCAACTCCTCGAACTTTGATCTTGGCGGAGCTATGTTGATGACCTAGCTCTATGGCTTGCCGATACATCCGGGGATTATGAGGTTTTTCCAAGCTTATATTGGTCCTCTGCCCAATCTTTGAAAATATAGCAGTCTTCGATGGTATGACACACTACTCTATGATATGGGCAGTATATGGGATTGCCGGTCATGTTCATTTCCTGTGGCCTCTTTGGAACAGGCAGTTGCAGACCGTTTTTCAAGGCGTCCATGAATATTTTGCGGACTTCATCCCTCCTGAAGGAGTATACCTTCTTCTTTCTCTCCATTGGAGTAGGTTCCTTTACTGATGCTGGTCTTCGAGGCACATGTCTGGGAGGATTAGGTTCCCGAAAGGCTTCGGTCTCCATTTGCATGAAATCGGCGGTCGTAGCTTGACTGTTTGCTAACGCGCCTTTGGACAGTTCTATCTCTCCCGTCCTGTATTGCCTTTCGACCCAATCTTTGAAGACGAAGCAGACCTCAATGGCATGACCTATCACCCTGTGATAGGGGCAATATTCTGGGTCGTCGGTCATATTCTCTTCTTGCGGTCTCTTTGATTCTGGCAGTTTTAGACCGTTTCGTAGGGCGTCCCTGAATATCTTGTGGACCTTTTCCCTCTTGAAGGAATAGACTTTTTCCGGATTCTCTTTCAGAGGCGATCCCCCCCGGCGTATGAATCGGAGGGACTGGAGGCTGATTGCGGCCGTTTTCCGTGAAGGCGCTCCGCTTTTAGGTTGAAAGGGATATCAGTTGGCTGCCCCCGGGTATCAATCCTTGGCTCATGAGCCAAAATTTGATTCTGCTGTAATTGCAATCGGGCAACTTGGGTCGCGAGATCTGCCACGACGTTTGCCAGCTCGTCGGCTTTGGAATAGACCTCGGCCATCTTCTCATCCCTGTCCTGAAATTGCCTTTGAAGCCATTGGAATAATACTTGTTCTGTAGTTCCGGCTATGACAACCGGGTAATCTTTATTGCCTGAGCTCAATTCCGTAGGAACCACGGGCTCCTCTGGCTTATCGGCCTGAGCAGGCTCTTCATCATTTAGATCGAGCCGATGCTGGGTAGCGTCAACCATATCATCACCATGGCTGTGAAGAAGAGGAGGGTTCGTTTCTTCATATCCGGCCATGTAGACAGTATGGATAACACATTCAGCCATTCTTTCATCACTGGCAGCTGGTTTCGCGGAGCAGTCTGGACTTTGGAAATTCATAAATTCTAACATGGCCGGAGTCCTAGCCCTTTTGTTAGCTCTGTGTCTGAGCCGCTTCTTCCTCAGCTTCTCTGCCTTAAGCGCTTGGCAGGCTTCTGCTCTTCGGGAAGCCGCCATAGGCTGAGTGATGGGGAGCTTAGAGAAGATACCTGATCGAGCAGTTGTCAAGGGCACCGCCGGAGCTTGCTCGGGACGCGTTGTAGCTTTGTTGGTGTTGATGGCCTTGCCCCCAGCTGGGGCCATGGAGAGTCGTTCAAACACTGATTTGCGTTTGAGTTGGGGCACCTTCGAGACCACCACATTTGGCCTCTTGCCTTTCGAGACCGGTTTGTCTGTCACAGGGGCTTGAGGAGCTGGGATGGCGTCAACTGGCATGAACGTAATAGAGCCAAATAGTAGCAGCGGCTCCTCCCATAGTCGCCCGAGACTGGCCGGAAGGACCGTCCTGGAGTCTATCTTCATCGTGTAGGAGACGGGAGCCGTGCTGAGAGCTGAGTTCATCTTTGGAGACATTGTTGAAAGGTGATTGCATGAAAACCTGCATGAAAAAGCATTATTTCAGTATAAATATAGGTATGTATATTGACTGAGTTCGCATGAATCCTTAACCCGAAATATGGGAGGAGAGACCAGTCCCACCAGCGTGCCAGAATCTGTAGGGTGTTTTTCGTCACCCTATTGAGATGGGAATACGCGCGCACTTGTCAGGCGTACTACAGATTCCCCCTGCCTAGGGTAGACCGGGGTTTAATGATTGTGGGGATCCGAATCTCCGGCAGCCGAGAACTAAGCCGCCGTTAATTACCCCTCGCCTTTGGAGCGAGGGAACCTCCGATTGACGGGTTAAACTGGTCATGCAAACTCAATGTGCGGTGTACCTGTGTTGTGTTTTGAAAGGGGTGTTTTGGATATATCGGGAGCCACGCAGAGTTTTTACGGGGGTCCCGCAACCTGGATAGCGGGCTGGGGGTCAAGGGGGCTAGCAGCCCCCTTGCGTGGTGCGGGGCAGCGCCCAGTTAGAAAATTTTTTTTCTAACAGGGACAGTGTCGTGGAGTATGTGTGTGTGTAAATATGTATACATATGTGTATATATATGTATGTACATAAAAAGAGGGGGAAAAGGCATCCAAAGGATGCGTGGGGGCAGCACTTTGGGCGCTGTGCGCCTAGGTGCTTTGCGCTCAGGCGCTAGAGTGCCACGTATTGGCACATGGGCGCTCTGCGCATGAGCGCAAGCGCGCCACGTGTCGGCACGGGGGCGACTTACGCCTGAGCGCTTGCGTTTGAGTGCAAGCGCTCCACGTGTCGGCACCGGGGCGACTTGCGCCCGAGCGCTTGCGCTTGAGCGCAAGCGCTCCACGTGTCGGCACCGGGGCAACTTGCGCCCGAGCGCTTGCTCTTGAGCGCAAGCACGCCACGTGTCGGCACCGGGGCGACTTGCGCTCGAGCGCTTGCGCTTGAGCGCAAGCGCGCCACGTGTCGGTACGTGGGCGCTTTGCGCTTGAGCGCAGGACGCTGTAGTGCAAACGCGACACGTGTCGGCATGTGGACGCTTTGCGCTCGAGCGCTTGAGCGCAAGCGCGCCATATGTCGGCACGCGGGCGCTCTGCGCTTGAGCGCCGGTGAGAAAAGGAGGCTTTTAGCCTAAGAAACAGAAGCTATGCTTCAGAAAGGAAATATTTGTTATTATATATATATATATATATATATATATATATATGGAGTTAAAACTCCCAAGATGTTTTGAAGCTGATGAAGGGGGTTCTTCTTCCTGTTGCTTGGCCGGATCTTGAAGATCAAGAAGTAGGAGATTTTAAAAATCACTCCTTTTTAAGATCTGATGGGAGATCCGAGTTCCCCTTTGTGGGTTTTGTGGTGGAAAACTACTTAGTTTTGGAAAAGAAAGAGTAAAACTATTGATTTAATTCAAGAGAAATGAGAAGGTTTAGAACCTTGGAGAAGGAGCAGGAAGCATAAAGAACCCTAGCTTTTGGGGGAATGAAAAAATGTTATTTTATTCATCATCATGTTGCCTTTTATAGGCTTACATATTTACATATAGCCCCTTGGGCTTTACAAAAATGGCATTTTAGCCATCCCATGGCTCATGTGCCATTTCATTTTTGCACATAAGCCATGGGTTTACAAAATATTGGTTTTATGCCCATTTTGTTTACATTCATGCATAAACAATTACATAAAAATTATTTATTACATGATTTTGTTGTTGGCATGGGGAGGCTGGCTGCGGGCTCGACTTGGGCATGGGCCCGCTTGACCTGGGCTTGGGCCCACCTAGCTTGGGGGTTGACCTTGACTTTGACTCGGTCAACCGGGGCGTAAATTTTTACCCCAACACCTAGCTATCCCAAGTCATCAAAATCCCACTTTTCTTGGTCCAAAGTCTAGAGGATGAAGTGGGGATCATCTTTTGTGAAGGAGGTATAGGGTTTGGATGAAGAATTTGAGATGAATTCATGGGTGAAAGTGCAGGGAAGCTTGAGGAAGAAGGAGATGAGGAAAAATGGAGAAACAAATGGGGGGTGAGGATATATGGTAGCCTTCTCTCTCTATATATATATCTTATTCTCACCCTCTCACTTTCCATTATTACCCTTTTACCCTTTCTTTTCATTTTAAAACCAAAACACATAATGCCTCCAAAACAACATAAGAAATAACATGTAATCAAATGCGACATGACCCGGTGCACTAATCATGGAAAACTGTAGAAACACGAATTTGGCCTAATCGCGATTAGCAGTGCACTAATCGGGTTTTATCCAAACAGCATATAATAACTTTTAAAAATTCCAAATCCGATAAATATAATTTTAAATGAATAAAATCATTTTAATTTCCAATTATTTTACAATTATTGGTATATATTTATACTTTTTTACGAAAACCCCAATTTCGCAAATCGGGTAATTTTCGCGAAATATATTATTTTAATATTAATTTCCAAAAATAATATTTTATATTTTCTGAAATGTTATAGTAATATTCTTTTATTGCGGCACTTCCGGGTTGAGGATGATACCACCATTGTTATATATTATTTACTTTTCCGCATTAGGATAGACCCAAGGTGGGGAGCATAAGTAACCGGGTTCTACAGTCCAGTGGGAGACCATCTAAAAGAGTTGAGACCGGGTCTCCTAACTCTAGAATTGGCAGGGTTATTTGCTGCTCTCGTAAGGGTCTAGGGATGTGGGTTTGGCTATTCATCATGAATGTGGAATCCGTATTTTACATTATTGGCTAAATTTAAAACACGGACATCCTAGTATATCCAATATTTCATATGTTGCTTCTGCTGCTTGATTTTGTGATGTTGATCATATAACTACGTGAGATGAATGTAATATTATATATATGATAGATAATAAACGTTACTTATGTTTTTCACCCGCGCTAGTCCAGCCCCTGCTCTGCCGGTAGTTAAGTAACCTAACGGTGCATGACGGGCCCCGAGGCGAATGCGGATGGCATAAGCATACGTTCTATTTTCGTTTCATTTATCTGTAATGTTTAGGATAAATTAATTGATGGAACTCCATTAATGTGATTAATGAAAAGAAAGAAACCAAAAGATGTTGTAGAATCAAATTTTCAAAAAGGCTAGCTCTAGTTCTTGCTTTGCATAATGGTATTCCTTGATGAATATCCAGCACCTCATTCGATGAGGAAAGAGCCGAGATCCCTTCACCGGGAGTGACCACTTTAGAAAAACTAGCAAATGTTACAACCCACTCGGTTTTGACTGCTTCTCTAGTTCTTGCTTTGCATAGTGGTATTGCTGAATATCCTGCACCTCATTCGATGAGGAAAGAGCCGAGATCCCTTCACCGGGAGTGACCTATTTAGCGAAACTAGTAAAAGCCTTAAAAAAACTTCTTTTCAAAATCACTTGATTCTACAACGATATCAAGTTCATTACGCTCATGGTTTTCTTAAAAACCTGTCGTAGCCCTCCTCCATTTCAGATAAGTACTGTTTAGTATTCGTGCTACGTTTGTTGACCTCTGTCAAGGCGTAGTGTGCGGTAGCTGATTAGTGCTTATTTGCAAAGCATATGTTGCGATTGGATTAGGTTAGTCGTACGACCTTATTGACCTCTGTCAAGGGTCGTGCAGGTGGGTTTAATTCAATCATGAAATGGCCAGTTGAACATGACTAGCGCACTATGCTTTGTTGACCTCTGTCAAGGTCGTAGGACGCTAGGGGCAAAATATTATCGAGAATTTCAAGTGTGGAAATTTGAAATGAGATTGCATACCTCATATGAGATAGTTGGATCCTGATACCCACTGCGAGTAAGAGTTACTCCTGGGAGAGTTTTACACATCACAATTAGCCGATCAAGTAGGTGTCTAGATAGGTGTTAACGTGGTTACGCCTATGGGAAGACGAGGTTTATTTTAATTAGGTCCGTGTGAAAGCACGGGGAACCTCCCTCAAAGTACCGACACTGGCCTGGCTAAAAGATTAGCGAACTTGTAGGGTGTAATTATTCCGGCTAGTCTTACCTTTTAGGGTTTGAAGGAACATTTGATAAAATCAGTGGGAGCCATCCTGATTAGATAAGATAATAACCAATCTAATCTTGCAAGAGCATACGCTAAGCTTTTTCTTCTCTCTCTCTTCAGGTAGCGACCATGTCAGGCCTTAATCAAGATAATAATATGGATGTATTGACCGAAACCGCTTGTTATACTGAGCAAGGGAACGTTGGTCCTGCTCCATCTTATGAGTGTCATAAGTCTGATCAAGGGATAGAGGAATATCAGGATTACCGCGCCACCCGTACGAAGAATGAGCATGTTGATGCATCTTCTTCAGGTGTGTTCGTTACCGAGAATTGTTTCTCAGTACACTCTATGTCCTGGGTAATAGGTACCGGATCGGGATCCTACATATGTAATATGTTACATGGGATAAAGAAAGGTAGAGAACTGGGAAAATGTGATCATTCTCTAAAAGTAGGGAATGGTGCAAATGTTGCAGCGAAAGCAGTTGGTGAATATCACCTTGTATTACCAAATGGGAATATATTGATCTTGAACGACTATTATTACATACCCTCTATGATATGAAATTTAATATCAATTTCTTTATTAGATAAAGAAAGATATAATTTTGTAGTAGAGAATAATGTTATGAATATTTACCTAAATCAAGTGTTGATTGGGTTTGTGTTTTGAATCACAGAAGACTTTGGAGAAAGCGAGTCTGCCCCTTTCTTCGTACGCAAGTAAGGATACGTTATGTAACTGTTGAAGTCGAAAATTGTACCCCGGTTGACCAAGTCAAAGTCAAAGTCAACCCTAAGTCAAGTGGGCCTATGCCCAGGTCGAGTCCGAACATGAAGCGGCCGGCCCTCCCCCATGCCAAAATGAAATCATGTAATAAATAATTTTTATGTAATTTTTTATGCATGAATGTAAACAAAATGGGCATAAAGCCAAATTTTTGTAAGCCCATGGCTTATGTGCAAAAAGAAATAGCACATAAGACATGTGATGGGCAAAATGCCATTTTGTAAAGCCCAAGAGGCTATATGTAAATGTGTTAGCCTATATAAGGCAACATGATGATGAATAAAAGATAGACTTTTCATTCCCCAAAAATTAGGGCCCATGCCTCTTTCTCCTTCCTCAAGGTTCGAAAACCTTCTTCTTTCTAAATCAAGAGTTTTACTCTTCCTTTTCCAAAACTAAATAGTTTTTCACCACAAAACCCACAAAGGGGAACTTGGATCTGCCATTAGATCTCAAACATGGGAGATTTTTAAGTCTCACCCCCTTTTCCATGATCCAGGCAAACGACAGGAAGAAGAAGGAGACCTATCTCCAGAAACCTCACTTTGGGGAGGATCCAGAGCTTAAGGGGAGAAGCCCCTTCACCAGCCTCAAAATATCTTAGGAGTTTAACTCCTCATACACACACACACACACACACACACACACAAACAAAATAATAAGTGTTCTTTTCTGGGAGTACAACACCCACTGTAGGGACTAAGTCCATTTTGACTCCCAAAGCGCTAGCACCTTTGCGCTCAAAGCGCTAGCGCTCTTGCGCTCGGAGCGCTAGCGCCCGAGCGCCTACGTGCCTGGCACGTAGGGCGCTAGTGCCCGAGCGCCCACGTGCCAGGCATGTGGGGCGCTAGCGCCCTTGCGCTTAAAGGGCGAGCGCCCAAAGCGCTAGCGTCCGAGCGCCCAATGCGCTAGCGCCCTTGCGCCCTAAGCGCTAGCGCCCGAGCGCCCAAAGCGCTAGCGCCCTAAACCCGAGCGCTCAAGCGCCCACATGCCTGGCATGTGGGGCGCTAGCGCCCAAAGCGCTAGCGCCCGAGCGCTTTCTCCCACGCATCCTTTGGATGCCATTTTCCCATATATTTATACATATATATATATATACACACACACATATATATATACATATATATATAGACACACACACATACTCCACACTAAAAATACCTCCCCCGTTAGAAAAAATTCCTAACAGGGCGCTGCCCCGCATCCCGCAAGGGGGCTGCTAACCCCCTTGACCCCCAGCGTGCTATCCGGGTATAGAAACCCCCGTAAAAACTCTGCGGGGACCCCGATATATCCAAAACCGCTTCAAAACACAACATTGCACATTGAGTTCGCATGATCAGTTTAACCCGTCAATCAGAGGTTCTCTCGCTCCAAAGGCGAGGGGTAATTAACGGCAGCTTAGTCCACGGATGCCAGAGGTTCGGATCCCCACAACCAATAAACCCCAGCCTACCCTAGGCAGGGGGAATCCGTAGTACGCCTGAAAAGCGTGCGCATATTCCCATCTCAATGGGGTGACGAAAAACATCCTACAGATTCTGGCACGCCCGTTGGGACCTATCTCTCCTCCCATATTTCTGGTTAAGCATTCATGCGAACTCAATCAATATACATATCGATATTTATACTAAAATAATGCCCTTTCATGCAGGTTTTCAAGCAATCACTTCTCAACGATGTCTCCAAAGATGAGCTCAGCTCTCAGCACGGCTCCCATCTCCTACACGATGAAGATGGATGCCAGGACGGTCCTCCCGGCCAGTCTCGGGCGACAATGGGAGGAGCCACTTCTACCATTTGGCTCTATTCTGTTCGTGCCAGCTAATGCCTTCCCTGCTCTTCAATTTCCGGTAACCGACAAACCAGCCTCGAAAGGCAAATGGCCAAATGTGGTGATCTCGAGGGCACCACTACCCAAGCGCAAGTCATTGTTTGAACGATTATCCTTGGCCCCAGCTGGGGGCAAGGCCATCAACACCAACAAAGCTACAACGCGTCTCGAGCAAGCTCCCGCGGTGCCCCTAACAACTGCTCGATCGAGTGTTTTCTCTAAGCTCCCCGCTAATCGACTCACAATGGCTTCCTAGATAACGGATGCCCGCCAAGCCTTCAAAATCGATAAGCTGAGGCAGAAAAGGCTCAGGTATAGAGCCAAAAAGGGCTAGGGCTCCTGCTAGGCTGAACTTCATGAGGTTCGAGGAACAGGGTCGCCCTGCCAAAGATAAAGAGACGGCTGGATATGTGGTCCACACTGTCTATATGGTCGGACATGAAGAAACGAACCCTCCTATGCTTCACAGCCAGGTTGATGATACGGTGGACGCTACCCAACGTCAACTCGGTCTAAATGACGAAGAGCTCGCTCAGGCCGATAAGCCAAAAGAGCCTGGGGTTCCTGCGGAATTGAGCTGAAGCAATAAGGATGACCCGGTTGTCATAACCGAAACTACAGAACAAGCATTATTCCGATGGCTTCAGAGGCAGCTTCAGGACAGGGATGAGAAGTTAGCCAAGGTACTATCTAACGTCGACGAATTGGTAAACGTCGCAACAGATCTCGCAACCCAAGTCGCCCGATTGCAATTACAGCAGAATCAAATTTTGGTTCATGAGCCAGGTATTGATACCCGGAGGCAGCCAACTGATACCCCCTTCAACCTAAGAGCGGAGCGCCTTCGCGAAAAACGGCCGTGATCAGCCTCCAGTCCCTCCGATACATACACCGGAGGAGAATCTCCACTGAAAGAGAAGCTGGATAAGGTCTACTCCTTCAGAAGGGACAAAGTCCACAAGATATTCAAGGACGCCCTAAGAAACGGTCTACAACTGCCAGAATCAAAGAGACCGCAAGAAGCGAATATGACCGACGACCCAAAATATTTCCCCTATCACAGAGTGATAGGTCATGCCATTGAGGACTGCTTCGTCTTCAAAGATTGGGTCGAAAGTCAATACAAGACGGGAGAGATAGAACTGTCCAAAGGTGTGTTAACAAACAGTCAAGCCGCAACCGCCAATTTCATACAAACGGAGACCGAAGTTTTTGTATGAAACTGATTCTCTCAGACTTCTGTCTTTCTCTGAAAACAATTGACCGCCATGTCATTAAACTGGGAATAATCGACCTCTAAGTTATTAAACTGGGAATGTAAAAAAAATGTGTAAATAAAAAAAAAAGAATGTGTAAATAAATAAATAAGCCGAAGTGATGGGGCAACTCTCAATAAAAATAAGCGAATAAAATAAAGATGAAAAATGAAGTCGGAATGATAGGGCAACCGCGAATAAATAGCCGAAATGATAGGGCAATCGCGACCTTCGCAATAATAAAAGCTAAAATGATAGAGCAATCGCGGTATAAAAAACAAAAAAACGGCGAATGATGAGTCGTTCCTGGTACCATATTCCAGTGCAGCGATGCAGACACCAACCAAAATCCAATTTCCCAAAATTCTTCCAGCCCTACGGTTGGTCCCCAAGCTGACTACCGTGTACAATCCACAGGCTCAAATAATTCTCATCATACCCATGCCCTACCGCAATCACCAGTTACGCGTCCGGTCTCCGCCCCTGGAATTATGCTCCATTTGGGAAGAACCACTCATGTGTCCTCACGATACGTGAGGAGAAAATCTCCACGTGAGATCCTTACGACTCACAAAGGAAAAACACACTTGGGGGTCCTCACGACTCCTAAGGAGAAAATGCACCTACGGGATCCTTACGACTCGTAGGGAGAAAATACTTTTATGGGACCCTTACGGCCCATAAAATTGAAAAGCCTTAGATGATAGGGATCTAAACCTGTCTCCGAAGCCATCGCTTCCCAATAGGCAATGGCGAATGATGAGTCGCTCCTAGTACCATATTCCAGTGCAGCGATGCAGACGCTAACCAAATTACAAACTCAAATCCCAATGGCGAATGATGAGTCGCTCCTGGTACCATATTCCAGTGCAGCGATGCAGACGCCAACCAAATTCCAAATCCCATACCCCAACGGCGAATGATGAGTCGCTCCTGGTACCATATTCCAGTGCAGCGATGCAGACGCCAACAAAGTCCTAAATTTTTTTGGCCCTACGGTCTGGATCATACATCCTGCAAAACCGTATACAATCCACGGGCGTAAAACGATCCCAATCTCTCCCAAGTCCTACCGGCGAGACCACATTCCAAAGTCCCACTGGCGGTGAAGATTCACAAAAAAAAGGTATGTCCACAAGCAAAATGGGCATGGATGAAAACCCGAAAGGGCTCCGTGAGTAAAACCAGCAGGACTGCCGGCGAGTTTGTGAAAACCCGAAAGGGCGCAAACTAGTGAAAAAGAGATGAAATGCACTCGCAAAGTCCTCTCGACTTTATGAGGAGAAAATTCCCGCATGAGATCCTTACGACTCACAAAGAAGCAACACACTTAGGAGTCCCCACAACTCCTAAGGAAAAAATACACCTACGAGATCCTATCGACTCGTAGGGAGAAAATGCTTTTATGGGACCCTTGCGGCCCATAAAATTGAAAAGCCTTAAGTGATAGGGGTCTAAACCTGTCTCCTTAGCCACCAATTCCCAAATTCTCCTGGGGCAAATGATGAGTTGCTCCTGGCATTATTCTAGTGCAGCAATGCAGATGCCGACAAAAAAAAACCCATTCCCAAATCCTCCCGGGGCAAATGATGAGTTGCTCCTGGCATTATTCCAGTGCAGCAATGCAGATGCCGACTAAAACCAATCCCAAAATCCTCTCAAAGACAGATGATGATTCGCTCCTGGTACCATATTCCAGTACAGCGATGCTGATGTCAACCCAAATCACAATCAGCAAGTCATAACCCAATTCCGATACCGTAGAAAGCGGAGCAAGTCAGAATCCAATCTTAATACCGCAAGAAGCGGGGCAAGTAAAGTTCATCCCTGACATTGAAGGAAGCAGAGCAATTCAAATAGAGCGTCGACCGTCCATGTCGCAAAAAGGGCAGTGCAGGCTTCCCACAAATCAGGAACCAAATCGCTCCAGATCAGAGCGTTGACCGTCTATGTCGCAAAAAGGGCAGTGCAGGCTTCATATAAAGCAGGAACCAGATTACTCCGGGCCAGGAAAAAGTCTACCACGGACACTCCGTCTCGGAGACGCGTCAAGCGTCGACCGTCCATGTCGCAAAAAGGGCAGTGCATGCTTCATAAAAAGCAAGAACCAGATCACTCCGGGCCAGGGAAAAGTCTACCACGGACACTCCGTCTCGGAGTCGCAGGCAGTGCAGACTTCCCACAAATCGGGAACCAAATCGCTCCGGATCAGAGCGTCGACCGTCCATGTCGCAAAAAGGGCAGTGCAGGCTTCCCACAAATCGGGAACCAAATCGCTCCGGATCAGAGCGTCGACCGTCCATGTCGTAAAAAGGGCAGTGCAGGCTTCCTACAAATCGGGAACCAAATCGCTCCGGATCAGAGCGTCGACCGTCCATGTCACAAAAAGGGCAGTGCAGGCTTCCCACAAATCGGGAACCAAATCGCTCCGGATCAGAGCGTCGACCGTCCATGTCACAAAAAGGGCAGTGCAGGCTTCCTACAAAGCAGGAACCAGATCACTCCGGGCCAGGGAAAAGTCTACCATGGACACTCCATCTCGGAGACGCGTCAAGCGTCGACCGTCCATGTCGCAAAAAGGGCAGTGCAGGCTTTCCACAAATTGGGAACAAAATCGCTCCGGGTCAGAGCGTCGACCGTCCATGTCGCAAAAAGGGCAGTGCAGGCTTTCTACAAAGCAGGAACCAAATCGCTCCGGACCAGAGCGTCGACCGTCCATGTAGCAAAAAGGGTAGTGCAGGCTTCCCACCGTCCATGTCATAAAAAGGGCAGTGCAGGCTTCCCACAAATCGGGAACCAAATCGCTCCTGGTCAGAGCGTCGACCATCCATGTCGTAAAAAGGGCAGTGCAGGCTTCTCACAAATCGGGAACCAAATCGCTCCAGGTCAGGGCGTCAACCGTCCATGTCACAAAAAGGACAGTGCAGGCTTCCTACAAAGCAGGAACCAGATCACTCCGGGGACACTCCGTCTCGGAGACGCATCAAGCGTCAACCGTCCATGTCGCAAAAAGGGCAGTGCAGGCTTCACACAAATTGGGAACCAAATCGCTCCAGGTCAGACCGTCGACCGTCCATGTCGCAAAAAGGGCAGTGCAGGCTTCCCACAAATCGGGAACCAAATCGCTCCGGGTCAGAGTGTCGACTGTCCATGTCATAAAAAGGGCAGTACAGGCTTCCCATAAATCGAGAAAGCGCCGACCGTCCATGTCGTAAAAAGAGCAGCGCAAGCTTCCCATAAATTGGGCAAGCATCGACCGTCCATATCATAAAAAAGGCAGTGCAGGCTTCCTACAAAGCAGGAACCAGATCACTCCGGGCCAGGGAAACGTCTACCATAGACACTTCGTCTCTAAGATGCGTCAAGTGTCGACCGTCCATGTCGTAAAAGGGGCAGTGCATCCCAAAAAGTGGGAACCAAGGCAAGCCGCTTCTACGTGAAAGAAGATCCATCAATTTCATGCACACCACTCACACATGTGGTGTGCATTTATTGATGGGGGGCACTTTGTTGAAGTCGAAAATTGGACCCTGGTTGACCAAGTCAAAGTCAAAGTCAACCCCAAGACAAGTGGGCCCATGCCCAGGTTGAGTCCGAACATGAAGCGGCCGGTCCTCCTCCATGCCAAAATGAAATCGTGTAATAAATAATTTTTATGTAATTTTTTATGCATGAATGGAAACAAAATGGGCATAAAGCCAAATTTTTGTAAGCCCATGGCTTATGTGCAAAAAAAAATAGCACATGAGACATGGGATGAGCAAAATGCCATTTTGTAAAGCCTAAGGGGCTATATGTAAATGTGTAAGCCTATATAAGGAAACATGATGATGAATAAAGGATAGACTTTTCATTCCCCAAAAATTAGGGCCTGTGCCTCTTTCTCCTTCCTCAAGGTTCTAAAACCTTCTTCTTTCTTTTGAATTAAATCAAGAGTTTTACTCTTCCTTTTCCAAAACTAAATAAGTTTTCACCACAAAACCCACAAAGGGGAACTTGGAACTGCCATTAGATCTCAAAAATGGGTGATTTTTAAGTCTCACCCCCTTTTCCAAGATCCGGCCAAACGACAGGAAGAAGAAGGAGACCCATCTCCAGAAACCCCACTTTGTGGAAGATCCAGGGCTCAAGGGGAGAAGCCCCTTCACCAGCCTCAAAATATCCTAGGAGTTTAACTCCTCATATACACACATACACACACACACACACAAAACAATAATAATAATAAGTGTTCCTTTCTGGGAGTACAACTCCCACTGCAGGGACTAAGTCCCTTTTGCCTCCCAAAATGCTTGCACCTTTGCGCTTAAAGCGCTAGCGCTCTTGCGCCCAAAGCGCTAGCGCCCGAGCGCCCACGTGCCTGGCACGTGGAGCGCTAGTGCCCACAGCGCTATCGCCCGAGTGCCCACATGCCTAGCACGTGGGGCTCTAGCACCCAAAGCGCTAGCGCTAGCGCCCCAAGCGCTATCGCCCGAGCGCCCACATGCCTGGCACATGGGGCGTTAGCGCCCGAGCACTTTCTCCCACGCATCCTTTGGATGCCCTTTTCCCTTACACACACACACAAACACACACATACCCCACACTAAAAATACCTCCCCCGTTAGAACTCTATGGGGACCACGATATATCTAAAACCCTTTCAAAACACAACACTGCACATTGAGTTCGCTTGACCAGTTTAACCCGTTAATCGGAGGTTCCCTCGCTCCAAAGGCGAAGGGTATTTAACGGCAGCTTAGTCTGCAGCTGCCGGAGATTCGGATCCCCACAATAAATAAACCCCAGCCTACCCTAGGCACGGGGAATCTATAGTACACCTGACAAGCGCGCGCGTATTCCCATTGTAAGTCTACGGTAGCGCCCCGGCCGTATACAGGCGCCAAATGCGGAACAAAAACTTTTTAACTGGCGCTATCGTATACTTTAACCCGGATCTGCCATTATTGCTAAACTAACAAACTGTAAAGAGTGTAGAAAGGTTATACCGAACGATCCGAGTCCTTCGTTCTTTAACCATCATCCCACGCTCCGTTGCGGCTGCTCCGATCTCGTCGATCTCCGATCTGCTCGTCCAGGTGGCACCACGTCAACGATTCTTTAAACGGGCTCCCGTCTCTGACTCGAGGCAACTCGATCGTCAAGTTTGCTAAAAGAGACGACCAAGATTGATGTAGAGAATGAGTAGAAGACTTTGTCTCGCTTCGTCCAAAACCATGGACGAACGGTTAATGAAGTTGCCGTGGGAATCGGGTGATGGAATGAAATGAGCTGTGAAATTCCATACACCGAAAACTATCATAATCTTTTTCTACCAAATGAAAAACATCAAGTAAGAGAGAGAGAGAGGAGGGGGCCGGCCATATATAGGGAGGAGGAGGGTGAGTGTAGGAGAGGGGGGGTGACCACAAGAAAATATCATGTGTGAACACAAACAAATATCTCAAGTGTGAACACAAACAAATATCTCAAGTGTGAACACAAAGTGTGAACACACCAAAAGCAACCAATGAAAACACAACACCATTTAACCTAGTCACCTCATCTAGATGCTTCTAGAAACTTCCACACTCATCTCAAGAAAAGATAAATCCGTCTTTAACCGAATGTTAAAAGACGGCTGATAGAAAACTGGAAACTGGCAACTTTCAAAAGTGATCCTGAAACTACTTTCAGGATAACCCCGTAACTGTATAAAAATACCCGCATTTGTATTACGACCGAATACAAATGCAACTGAGACAAAGATATTATTTCTACTCAATATAATACTCGGATCCGGCTTAAACCAAAGCCGACCAGTACCATCTGCCCGAAAAATGACACGTGCGTAAACGCACGTGCATTTTCCGAACCCTGCCATAAAACCATACGGCCTCTACAGCGTTTCGCCCGAACTTGGGAAACTGTCTGTGGGGGACTCTAATGACTCGTCAGTACCCTGACAGTGGGTTTAACCACAAACTGTCAGCGGCACTAGCTATGCGTAACGGCCGCCCATGGACTGACCTCAAGGGAGGCTGATGAGCGAACTCATCCAGAAACCCTACTGAGCCTAACAGTGACAATGTATATACAGTCCGGTCCGTTCGTCTATGAGTATCGCATATCTGCCTAGGGTGCTAGTAACGTCAGACCCCCAATAGCAGTATAAGTCGTGTCGGAGTGTAGCCCAATAACACCCTGAGATACTACTGGAGTACCTACCAGTAAATCTCCTGCCACGGCCGTGGGCTTTGTGTAATGGCTCTCCTAGACACAGCACGATCTCGCCCCCAATACCGGGAGAGACGAATCCCCTGCCGATCCGCTCACGTGCCTCCATGTGGCTCGGGACTGTACCCAAAAACTACCTGTTTGCACGACTCCTTTGAGCCGTGGTAGGGTAGAAATCAAAGCACAGTGGGAACTTACACGAGACAAATGACGACCTCAGGTCGATGAACTAACCTGTGCACATGTCACCAGGGAACTGCTATCTGACGATATGTATAATACCAACTAGCAGGTTCCCGGCGAGTCCTGTCCGGTGTACTCATAACCTAATGAGCACCTGTATACATCTTAGGTGATCCAACTGACACCAGTGGCTTGTGAGACCGGCCACCACCCCTCGACGGGGTCTCGACTGTATACACTAGTCTACTCCGGAGTATCGATGCCCTGTCTCGAAACTCCCACGACTAGGGACCACAATTAAGGATATGCATATATACCACCCATCTCTCACGTATATGATCGCCATCATACTGTTAGTGGTAAAGCAAGATCCTATGGGCTCTATCAAAGTGTAACATGTAATCAGTCACCTGAACATGTACACGACTGATAAATGCAAACCAGATAGCATACTATCATCTCGAGTGAGACTGTCCTACCGGTATAGGTCCTCCGCAATCATTGCAATCACGTACCTGCGATCCAATAATTGACTCTGAGGGCACTATCTCCAACAATCTCCCACTTGCACTCAAGGGTAATTATTGCGATGTCGACTACTCACAGCCCGTGTGAAACCGAACATCCAACTCCTCTACTAATCAGTTTCACAAAGCCCGTTTGTAAAACTATTATGTTCGAGAAATAGCCTCAGTGAGTGAATCCGCCTAGATGTTTCATTCTGTGTCTCTCTTAATCTCAAGTTCGCGGAGAAAGCCATCTCCCGAATTGAGTAATACCTGTCTTAGAATATGTCTGGATATCTGATGGGACCTAGTTCATAAATGAACTCCAAATCCAAACTTCTTAGACTGTATCGATCACTGAACCTAATCAGTATCCGGCACCATGCCACCCACAGTATCCTCTTGGACCACCTGTCCATAATACTGTCCCTCGTCAGAAGGAAAACTATAACTCTGACAATCTCTCTGTCAACCATGTCACCTTTGAAGCCTGGAATGATAATCGTCTCCCGAAAGAGGCTGCCGTCATCAAATCCGTAGAACATCCACTTATGTTCTAAAACCGCTTCCTTATGTTTCTCCAGGATTGGATTAATACAAACTTATTGCATCTAGTGCAAGAACAACATCTGGTGTGGTACTTGACACCTCACGATTGACTCAATTGCCTAAGCAAGTGATCTGCCAATCATGCACAGCCCTTTCCCCTTTAGTCTATACGACACCTTTAGAGAGGGTGACTCTATCACCTGTAGGTACACCACCATGCTAGGAGTCAACTATTCTAAAAACCATTAGAATATCTGTCAAAGTACCCACATTGGGAAACTACCCAAATCTAGATCTAAAACCATAGATCCAGAAACCAGAATGTCAAATATTATATCCATATCTTGTCTGGAGAAACAACTGTGTGACGACCACAGTACAACCGATCGTAGTATAGGAATTTTACTTCCTACTCTGTGTATGTCATCCAGATACCATGACATCACACCCTACTACCTTCTTAACAGATCCATCCCCTATTCTGATTGAAGTCAAACCCATGACTGTCACATCAAAATTAGATGATCTATCTCCGCTATAACTGCTCAAGTCTATAAATAGATATAAGCATCTTGCCCACTATGCTTCCGCTGCTCCCACTGACCACAACAACCCTCCTACCGGGTCTCATAGCCTGGAACGACGGTAGTGTCATGTCTGGGTAGATAAGAACCTCCCTGTCACCGTCCTTGAGGCTACCGAAGTACCTCTCGGGTGTCTGAGGTTACCCACCATATCTGCGGAGTGGCTATTGGAATGTCAAACCTGATTGAACCCTTAGGTCCTATTAAATTTTCCGTTATCGTTTGCGGTTCTGGAATCACTTCCAGTTCTACCATACTCCCACTACTGTTTTCTGAAAAAATCCATTTTACTAAAACTGTGGCGAGTCAAGAACAATATCACTATTGATCTTCCAAATGGTAGAATATCAACCCTCGTCATAGCGAGGGCCAACCCACAAACAGCCATTACAGAAACGTGCCCTGAGTTGTCCAGAGTCTGGTTTTAAGCATAAGCTGGACGACTCCCCGTACCTTAACATCGTTAAGGTATGAACCATTCTATATCCAATATAGAAACTTTGGCACTTATTTAATTGGAACCAGATTCAATCATGCAACTGTCTCCAGTGCATATCAACTTAATGGAAAGAGGCTAATCAGCATTACTCAACTTAGGAATCCATCCAATGATGAGTAACCCGAAAGAGAAACAAGTTTCTCAAAACCATTACTATCATCTGAATACCAATCACAAGAATCTACATCTTCGATCTCTTTGAAGAATCCTGATACTTGTGACACCTGGTTCTCTACTTTATTCTTATACCCACAACTTCTCAAAACTTAGACCTTGTATTTCTACGAAACACTTGTCTAAATACTAGAGAAGTTATAAGTAAACAGAACATAGTACGAGGACCTACCCCTTTGTCCTGATGGACACTTGGAAAACATACAATACTCTGTATAAGTCCGCTGAGTTGAGCAACTCAAAACCTGTGCGTCGTAGGTTGAAAACTGTACCCTGGCGATTTCCTCAAATATCACAAATTACAACGAATTCCGATATAATGAGGATGATCACCTAACTCCCAATAACGTACTCCCGCTCATCATCTGTAAAACCATACAGATATGAGAATGAAACCTGGTAAATACATACCCTTGGAGTAAGTATCTAATCGGGAAAACAATTTTCTTTTAACAATGCACTGTAACATGAAAATGTTTCGTAGGGGTATCCTGGTATTCATAGCAATGCCTCTTCCATAATCCAATTCATGACTTTAACCGTATATTTTATTGCCATCTCTCCAAATCCCTTTATTTGTCTTTAGTCGTTACCTTTTGTACACCATCGTTAGGCTAAATGGTTTTCTTCCTTCCCTACCGTTCGGCACCAGCCTATGGTTTGGAAGAAGACTATCCAGTAAGCATAATAGGTGTACCCTCCTAAACCAAGGAGTACTCATATCTTGAGAGATGGTGATGATAAAAGACAACTGAATAATACCTTATTCTTTTAAAAGTGAAATAGGAGTGGCGATGAAGTACGCGGTTTTGGTCGTGAATGATATCAGTCGCAATTTACTTTGCCCTCTTTCTAATCCCTTTATTTTGTCTTTAGTTATTGCCTTCTGCACACCCTACTTAGGCTAATTGGTTTTCTTCATTCCCTACCTTTCGGCACCTGCCTATGGTTTGGAATAAGACTATCCAATAAGCGTAATAGGTGTACTCTCCTAAACTAAGGAGCCCTTGCAACCTGAGAGAAGGTGATAATAAAAGAAAACTGAATAAACCAATTCTTTTTCTCCTGAACCTGGATCCATCCTCGAAGAAGCCCCTTCGAGTTCGTATATAACCATACGATGGATCTATCCAATGGAAGTGGATATCCGTAGTAATACGGGTGTTCTGAGAAATTCAAAGGGTAAAAGAAGGAGTGGCAATGACTTATGCAACATAGACAATCCAAATGCCAGTATTTTAAGAAGGTTCGGTCAACTTGGTCACTGAGTCATAGTCAAGGGTCGGTCAAAGGTCGCTGCCAAAGAGAGAGAGAAAAGAAACACTCTGCGTGCACTCTAACCTAGATCAGAATGGTTATCACTTTACCTAATCCGGAAACCTCCCACTGTACTGTCAAATTCTCCTCCAAACCTGAAAGAAGAATCAATCGGGATCACCCGAAGAGTAAACCAACTCATCAGTGGGAATCGGGATCCAACTCTCATCGCATGATAACATGATGGAATGCATCCACGTTACTCATACTCCAGAAGGTATGCGCATATTTGGCAAGTTTCAGTTTCTTTAGAAACTCGCGATATGATTTTTGCCCCATGCTCTTATAACCTTGGCTTTGGTCAAAATGTCATAAGTCACATGCCAAGTTCTACCCGTCACTATCTTGTCAATTTGAACCCACCCGCACATGCCCCTGGCTTTGGCCAAATGGCAGAACGACTGTCCCAAACCAACTCATTTATCTATGCAACAAATGAATACCCAGCAGCTACCAAACACTATGCCTTAACTTTGGCTAAAATGCATAGCTTGAATACTACCGAATACCCAAAAGACATGACGGAGGGCTACGGCTGGTTTTTGGCGAAAAACCTTTAACGTAACGAACTTGATATCGCTGAAGGAACCTGATAGCTTTTTAAAATATAGTGGCGAAAACCTTTGCTAAAGAGGTCACTCCCGGTGAAGGGATCTCGGCTCTTTCCTCGTGGAATGAGGTGCAGGATATTCCACTGAATACCATGATGCAAAGCAACATGTAATCGACTATAGTGAAGTTATTACCCTGACGCAAACTTCTGCTCAAGGGGTCAGTCCCGGTGAAGGGATATCGGCCCTTGCCCCGTCGAATGAGGTGCAGGATATTCCACTGAATACCGCTATGCAAAACAAAAGGAAACGTCTTTGCAATAACACTTTTTAAATTTGTTCCAACAACTGCAAACAGGTTTGCTTTACTTTGCATTGATCAGAATCAACGCAGTCCCATCAATCAATCACACCAGAAAAGAACGAAAATAAAATGTACGTATATGCCATCCGCATTCGTCACTGGGTCCCGTCATCACCCGTTAGGTTACTTAACTAACGACAGAGCGGGGACTGGACTAGCGCGGGTGTAAAACATATACAACATCTAATAGTATATATACCAATATACAATAATCGCTCCAGGCGTGATAATATGCAACATTACAGAAAAGTAATAAGCATCACAGAACAATACAGATAATCTGGGATCCCCGAGTTTCACAGAGCCGCTGCTGAAACCCGACGTTCCCCTGGTCGTATGGATAGCCTTTGCAATGAAACCTAGACCCCTACGGGTGCGGCAAGTTACCCGCCAAAACCTGAAGCGAGGCAGCCCCTTACAGCAAAGTGAATGGACCACCCTACACTCCACGGAATCCGGTAGCTTGAGCACCCCTCCTTGGGTCAACCTGTTCCCCCTACGAGTGCGGCGAATAGTCTGCCAATTCTAGAGTGAGGCCCCTCTGCCTCTCAAAGCCATGAGATGCGGACCCGTTGCCCCCCAGAACCCGTCTATCCGTGCACTCCGTCGCGGGGCAAAACCTAGTACAGCAATGAAAAATAGTACAACAGGTACATCGACCGCAACCTGGTCGTGCCCTAAAAGAATATTATACAACAGGCAGTGACGTCAGTCCACATGTTGGACGCTCGCCCCGCAATATCAAATGTACAAATAAATCCAAACTGCACTACCATTGCACACTGCTATTCACCACGACAAATCCGCAACATCACAGCACAACACAGAACATCAACGCGAATGTCACGTTCGCAAACCCGTCTAAAAGAACTATAGCAATCAGACGCGGTTTACCGATCAAATGACATTCCCGGTTGGAGATATAATGTAAGCACTGTAAACTAACGTGTTTAAATTTCGATCGACTAAATATCACGAAGTGGGCCCCACGAACAACTGGTGAACAGTAACAAAATCCGGGCCTAAAAGATATATACCAAAAACCCCAATTTCCAGAGAAGAATATATTGTGCAAATTTGGGGGCATGATCACACCAAATGGCCGCGGATGCGCGGTCAAACCCTAGGTTTGACCGCGATTCCGCTGCGGTTTGGTCGTATCATGTGCCCAAACATTTATAGTATTCTTAAAAAACCCAGCACAACTTTCTGTGATATGTAGAATAATTTTAGGACATCATTTAAAATCGACAGAAACTGTGAAGCTTGAAAATTGTGTTTTTCGATATCCGGTTCGATCGATGTTTTAAATGCGTTAGCACAAGTTAGTATAGCAAAATGGTGAGGCTCTGATACCCCTGTAAGTCTACGGTAGCGCCCCGGCCGTCTACAGACGCCAAATGCGGAACAAAAACTTTTTAACTGGCGCTATCGTATACTTTAACCCGGATCTGCCATTATTGCTAAACTAACAAACTGTAAAGAGTGTAGAAAGGTTATACCGAACGATCCGAGTCCTTCGTTCTTTAACCATCATCCCACGCTCCGTTGCGGCTACTCCGATCTCGTCGATCTCCGATCTGCTCGTCCAGGTGGCACCACGTCAACGATTCTTTAAACGGGCTCCCGTCTCTGACTCGAGGCAACTCGGTCATCAAGTTTGCTAAAAGAGACGACCAAGATTGATGTAGAGAATGAGTAGAAGACTTTGTCTCGCTTCGTCCAAAACCATGGACGAACGGTTAATGAAGTTGCCGTGGGAATCGGGTGATGGAATGAAATGAGCTGTGAAATTCCATACACCGAAAACTATCATAATCTTTTTCTACCAAATGAAAAACATCAAGTAAGAGAAAGAGAGGAGGGGGCCGGCCATATATAGGGAGGAGGAGGGTGAGTGTAGGAGAAGGGGGTGAGCACAAGAAAATATCATGTGTGAACACAAACAAATATCTCAAGTGTGAACACAAACAAATATCTCAAGTGTGAACACAAAGTGTGAACACACCAAAAGCAACCAATGAAAACACAACACCATTTAACCTAGTCACCTCATCTAGATGCTTCTAGAAACTTCCACACTCATCTCAAGAAAAGATAAATCCGTCTTTAACCGAATGTTAAAAGACAGCTGATAGAAAACTGGAAACTGGCAACTTCCAAAAGTGATCCTGAAACTACTTTCAGGATAACCCCGTAACTGTATAAAAATACCCGCATTTGTATTACGACTGAATACAAATGCAACTGAGACAAAGATATTATTTCTACTCAATATAATACTCGGATCCGGCTTAAACCAAAGCCGACCAGTACCATCTGCCCGAAAAATGACACGTGTGTAAACGCACGTGCATTTTCCGAACCCTGCCATAAAACCATACGGCCTCTACAGCGTTTCGCCCGAACTTGGGAAACTATCTGTGGGGGACTCTAATGACTCGTCAGTACCCTGGCAGTGGGTTTAACCACAAACCGTCAGCGGCACTAGCTATGCGTAACGGCTGCCCATGGACTGACCTCAAGGGAGGCTGATGAGCGAACTCATCCAGAAACCCTACTGAGCCTAACAGTGACAATGTATATACAGTCCGGTCCATTCGTCTATGAGTATCGCATATCTGCCTAGGGTGCTAGTAACGTCAGACCCCCAATAGCAGTATAAGTCGTGTCGGAGTGTAGCCCAATAACACCCTGAGATACTACTGGAGTACCTACCAGTAAATTTCCTGCCACGGCCGTGGGCTTTATGTAATGGCTCTCCTAGACACAGCACGATCTCGTCCCCAATACCGGGAGAGACGAATCCCCTGCCGATCCGCTCACGTGCCTCCATGTGGCTCGGGACTGTACCCAAAAACTACCTGTTTGCACGACTCCTTTGAGCCGTAGTAGGGTAGATATCAAAGCACAGTGGGAACTCACACGAGATAAATGACGACCTCAGGTCGATGAACTAACCTGTGCACATGTCACCAGGGAACTGCTATCTGACGATATGTATAATACCAACTAGCAGGTTCCCGGCGAGTCATGTCCGGTGTACTCATAACCTAATGAGCATCTGTATACATCTTAGGTGATCCAACTGACACCAGTGGCTTGTGAGACCGGCCACCGCTCCTCGACGGGGTCTCGACTGTATACACTAGTCTACTCCGGAGTATCGATGCCCTATCTCGAAACTCCCATGACTAGGGACCACAATTAAGGATATGCATATAAACCACCCATCTCTCACGTATATGATCGCCATCATACTGTTGGTGGTAAAGCAAGATCCTACGGGCTCTATCAAAGTGTAACATGTAATCAGTCAGCTGAACATGTACACGACTGATAAAGGCAAACCAGATAGCATACTATCATCTCGAGTGAGACTGTCCTACTGGTATAGGTCCTCCGTAATCATTGCAATCACGTACCTGCGATCCAATAATTGACTCTGAGGGCCCTATCTCCAACACCCATCTCAATGGGGTGACGAAAAACACCCTACAGTAACGGTTTATATGTTCTGAATCAAAACTCAGTTCTTAACGTACACAACACACACAAGAGGAAGAGTTCAGAAATGAGTGAATTTTTCTTGTGGCATTGTAGACTGGGTTATATCAATGCGACACGACTAGCTAAGTTACATAAGGATGGATATTTGAATCCGTTCGAATTTTCATCTTATGAAACTTGCCAGTCATGTCTCAAAGGCAAGATGACCAAAACTTCGTTTACTGGACACGGAGAAAGAGCATCTGAACTCTTGAGACTGATACATAGTGATGTATGCGGTCCCATGTCTACACATACCAGGGATGGTTCCTCGTTCTTCATTGCATTCACTGACGATCTCCCAAGATTCGGACATGTGTTCCTATTGAAACACAAGTCTGAAACTTTTAAGAAATTCAAAGAATATAAGCATGAAGTTGAGAACTAGACGGGTAAAAGTATTAAAATTCTACGATCAGATCGGTGAGGAGAATACTTGAACACGAAATTCTGTGACTATCTAAAAGAGAATGGGATTCTCTCTCAGCTTACTCCTCCGTATACACCACAGCACAATGGTGTATCGGAGAGAAAGAACCGTACCCTATTAGATATGGTGCGCTCTATGATAAGCAATGCTGAGTTTCCTATTTCCTTTTGGGTTTATGCGCTTGAGATAGCAGCATACCTATTGAATCAAGTTCCATCTAAATCTGTATCTACCACACCATATGAGATATGGAGTGGGATGAGACCATGTCTTAAACGTGTTAAGATATGGGGTTGTCCGGCCTATGTCAAAAGGCAAAAACTGGACAAACTCGAGGCACGATCAGTTCTTTGTATGTTTGTTGGATATCCTAAACAATCAAATGGATATCTCTTCTACTATACTGAGGAACAAAAGGTGTTTGTTGCTCAACATGCCACCTTTTTGGAAAAGGAATTTCTTGTGAAAGAAATTAGTGGCAATGAGGTAAAATTGGAAGAAGTTCCAGGAGAACAAACCACGACTGACGATTTGGTGGAACTAGAGGATCCAATAGTACCCAACGAACCTCAGCCACTCTGCAGATCTAGTAGGGTTCCTCATCCACCTTAGAGATACTACGGTTTTCTCATAGACGGTGGGAGCGAGGATTGCATCATGGAAGATGATGACCCGACTAGTTTCGAGAAGGCCATCACGAGTGGGGACTCTGTGAAATGGCTGGATGCTATGAGATCGGAGATGGAATCCATGTACACCAACCAAGTATGGACTTTGGAAGTTGCTCCTGAAGGGGTAAAACCCATTAGGAGTAAGTGGATCTTCAAAAAGAAGATTCTGTAGATGGAAAATTTGAGACTTTCAAAGCAAGAATTGTAGCAAAAGGTTTTCGTCAACGACCTGGCGTCGACTATGATGAAACCTTTTCTCCTTTCGCTATGCTTAAGTTCATCAGGATCCTACTTGCTATTGCAGCATACCATGACTATGAAATCTGGCAGATGGACGTCAAGACCGCTTTTCTAAATGATGATTTAGAAGAGAGTGTGTACATGACACAGCCAGAAGGCTTCATAGACAGTGGAAGCAGCGGAAAAGTGTGCAAGCTGCTTAAATCTATCTACGGATTAAAG
Source organism: Agapanthus africanus (assembly GCA_030015575.1). Lineage (NCBI taxonomy): Eukaryota > Viridiplantae > Streptophyta > Magnoliopsida > Asparagales > Amaryllidaceae > Agapanthus > Agapanthus africanus. The sequence continues at coordinate 400,262,144 of JASDDO010000016.1, forward strand.
CAGGCATCGTGGAGTTGGAACATCTGTTTTGATGAAATTATCAAAGAGTTTGACTTCATCAAAAATATAGATGAACCTTGTATATATAAGAAAGTGGTAGAGAGTAAGGTTGTCTTCCTCGTATTGTACGTGGATGACATACTCTTGAAAAGAAACGATGTTCCTATGATACACTCGGTCAAGCTCTTCTTATCACTCAAGTTCTCCATGAAAGATCTTGGTGATGCCTCTTACATTCTGGGGATAAAGATCTATAGAAATTGATCTAAACGGAAGTTAGGATTGTCCCAATCCAGGTACATAGATATCATACAAAAGAGATTTAGTATGGAAGGTTCCAAGCGAGGTAATATACCCGCTTGTTCAGGAATCACTCTCTCCAAAGAGATGTCTCCCAAGACTGATTTGGAGAGGGCTCGCATACAAGGGATACCCTATGCTTCGGCAATAGGCTCTATCATGTATGCGATGTTATGTACCAAACCGGATGTAGCTTACTCACTAGGTGTAATGAGCAAGTATCAATAAGATCCAGGGGAGAAACACTGGACAGCTGTGAAGAACGTTCTTAAGTACTTAAGAAGGACTAAAGAAATGTTCTTGGTGTATGGTAACAGTGAACTCCAAGTGGAGTCCTTTACCGATTCGGGCTTCCAGAGTGATAAGGACAACAGTAAGTAGGTCTCAGGTTTTGTCTTTACCCTCAACGGAGGGGCGGTGTGTTGGAAGAGTTCCAAGCAAGACACCGTAGCAGACTCGACGATGGAGGCTGAATACATCGCTGCCAACGATGTTGCCAAAGAAGCTGTCTGGATAAAGAAGTTCATTGCTGAGCGTGGTGTGGTTCTATCTATTAAGCATCTAATACCTGTGTATTGTGATAATAATAGAGCTATGGCTTTGGCTAAGGAACACATGTCCCATCAGAGATCCATACATATTCTGAGACGGTATCACCTGATCAGAGAGATAGTAGATCGCCGAGAGATCGAGGTCAGGAGAGTTGATACGAAGGACAACGTAGTAGATCCACTCACAAAGGCCCTCCCACAGATACAATTTGAGAGACTTTTTGTGATGTTGGGTATGAGATACTACAATACATGGCCTTAGTACTAGTGGGAGATTATTAGTTATATGTATGCCCTAGAGGCCATTATTGTACATGTGATGTATATTATAGTGGATGCTTGGACATATATATATATAGAGGACTTTCTTGCTCGACATGATAGTATGCTATCTGGTTACTCTTTATCTTAACATGTTGACTAGTATTCTTTACTGTCTTGCTCTCACATATTGATAAAGCCCTTAGGATATGTACTTGACTACCAGGATTATGCCGAGATCATATTAGTGGGGCCAGGGTGGTCCACAAGTACATCCTTTAATCAGTTCCTAGTCGTGGGAATATCGAGACCAGGGCATCTATATTCCAGTGTAGACTAGTGTGTACGTTTCTTGTCCCTTAAAGGGCGATGGTTGATTCCACAACCATTGGTGTGTGACATCAAAGATTGTACACAGGTGCTCATTGGAGAATGGGTACACCGAACAGGACTCGCCGAGGACTCTTGTGTGGTAGTTGTTGGATATAGTGCCCTCAGAGTCAATTATTGGATCACAGGCACGTGATTGCAATAATTTAGGGAGGACCTATGCGGGTAGGACAGTCTTACTCAAGATGATAGTATGCTATCTGGTTTATCTTTATCATCGTGTACTGCTTTAGGTGACCTTACAGGTCACTATTGCGCGTTGATAGAGCCCTTAGGATTCTTGCTTGACGGCCAGCAGTATGATGGCGATCATATACGTGGGAGCTGGGGTCTATAAGCACATCCTTAAAGGGTCCCTAGTCGTGGGAGTTTTCGAGACGGGGCATCGATACTCCAGAGTAGACTAGTGTATACAGTCGAGACCCCGATAAGGGGCGGTGGCCGGTCTCACAAGCCACTGGTGTCAGTTGGTTCACTTAAGATGTATACAGGTGCTCATTGGGTTATGAGTACACCGGACAGGACTCGCCGGGAACTTGCTAGTTGGTTTTATACCTAAAGTCATATAGCAGTTCCCTGGTGACATGTGTACAGGTTAGTTCATCGACCTGAGATCGTCATTTGTCTCGTGTGAGTTCCCACTGTAATTTGATTACTACCCTACCACGGCTCAAAAGAGTCGTGCAAACAGGTTTTAGTTGGGTACAGTCCCGAGCCACATGGAGGCAGTGAGCGGATCTGCAGGGGTTCGTCTCTCCCGGTATTGGGGGTGAGGTCGCGCAGTGTCTAGGAGAGCCATTACACGAAGTCCTTGGCCAAGGCCGGAGATTTACTGGTAGGTATTCCAGTAATATCTCAGGATGTTCTGGGCTACTCTCCGACACGACTTGTACCGCTTTTCGGGGTCTGACTTTTACAAACCCCCTAGGCCTGCCATGCGATGCTCATAGACGAACGGACCGGACTGTACGTATATTGTCACTGACAGGCTCAGTAGGGTGTCAGGATGAGTTCTCTCATCAACGTCCCTTTTGGTCAATACCTGGTAGCCCGTTACGTATGGCTAATACCTCCGACGTACTAGTGGTTAAATCCACAGCCGAAGTATTGACGAGTTTTTAGAGTCCCCCACAGACAGTTTCTCAAGTTTCGGGCGAAACGCTGTAGAGGCCGTATGGATATATGGCAGGGTTCGATCATGTACGTGCGGTATTGCACGGATCTTGATCGGACGGATAATACTAGCGGGCTTTGGTTTAAGCCGGATCCTAGTATTGTACAGTGTAGATTTTGTCTCATTGCATTTGTATTCGGTCGGAATACAAATGCGGGTATGTATCTGCAGTCGCGGGGTTTTCCTGTAATTTCTTACGGGATCGTCTTTTTGAAGTTGCCAGTTTGTATTTCCGTTTCGGCCATTTTCCTTTGTTTCTTTCTTTGGCTGAAATTTGGTGGAGGGGGTTATTTGCAAATATGCAATCTATTATGGAGAAGACTTTTTGTGGCACATGATGCTTCTCATGATGGTTCTAGTATATGATGATTAGTTTGTGCATCATCATTGGTTTTAGGTGATGGGTTTTTGTTTTGACTTGGGTGTGATCATTGATTCTCATCATCACCATTTTTCTCTCTCTTGTATTATTGCTCACTCCCTCTCTCACTCTCTTACATGGCCGGCCACTATTGTGGAAGGGAGGGGATTCAATTTTGGGTGTGGGAAATTATTCAATCTGACTTTGCTTGCATCAAAAATTCCAAAGCTCATCTCCATAGTTTTTCCCTCCACATCCAAAAGGCAACTTCACATAACCCCTTGAGACAAACCACTCTACACTTAGCCTACAGCATTCTTGGACACGTTGGCTCGCCAACTTCAAGCCCGAGTTGCCTCGGTCCAGAGGTGGGAGCCCGTAAAAGAACCCGGCGATGTGGTGTCCTTTCCGATGAGGAGATGAAGATCGGAGATTCCGCGAGGAGATTGGGATGGAGGCCGAAGAACGAAGGACACGGATCACTCAGTATAGCTCTCTACCCTTTCTCTAGTTAGCTAGCATTAGGTTAATGGCCCGATCCGGGTTTATAGTCCGCGGTAGCGCCGGTTTCTTGTTTCAAGAAAAGTTTTTGTTTCCGCATTTTGGCCTCGTTCAGACGGCCGGGGCGCTGCCGTGCACTTACACTGGTATCAGAGCCACGCCATTAACCTAGTGTAGCTTGCTCTAACGTGTTTACAAGTTCGATCGAACGGATTTTCTAAAAACCGCGTTTTCAAGTCCAGTTTCTGTCGATTTTATTTTGTGCTCCAAAAATTTTTCTGGGCATGTCAAAAAATCGTGTAGGGTTTTCTATGCATTCTGTGAAAATTTGGTAGCTCGATGGCACTGTTCCACCGCGGAACCGCGGCCAAACCAATGCATTGGCCGCGGTTCCGCCGCCATTTTAACTCTTTGCTACACCAAATGTCTACAGTAGCTATCTGACTTTGAAATAGGGTTTTAGGTATATTCTTTTCGGGCCCAGATTTATTTTGAGTGCTACAGTAGTGCTTGGGGCCCACTTCGGAAAATTTAGTCGATCGAAAATTTTAAACATGTTAGTTCACAGTATTTACATTATATCTGCGACCGTGAATGTCACTTACTCGGTAAATCCTGTCTAACTGCTATAGCCCTTTTAGACGGATTTGCGAACGTGACATTCACGTTGATGTTCTGTGTTATGCTGTAATATTGCGGATTTGTCGTGGTGGATAGCCTGGATCCAATGGTAGTACAGTTTGGTTGTATATGTACATTTGAAATTGCGGGGCGAGCATCCGACATGTGGACTGCCGTCACTGCCTGTTTATATATCATTCTTTTAGGGCACGACCGGGCTGAGGTCGATGTACCCGTTGTATGTATATTTTACTTTCTGTACTAGGATTACCCCAAGGTGGGGTGCACGGATAGCCGGGTTCTAGAGGGAAACGGGCCCGCATCTCATGGCTTTGAGACGGAGGGGCTTCACTCTAGAATTGGCGGGCTATTCGCCGCACTCGTAGGGGGTACAGGTTGACCCAAGGAGGGGTGCTCAAGTTACCGGATTCCGTGAAGTGCTGGGTGGTCCATTCACGTTGCTGAAGGGAGCTGCCTCGCTTCAGGTTTTGGCAGGTAACTTGCCGCGCCCATAGGGGTCTAGGATTTCATTGCACAGGCTATCCACACGACCGGGGGAACGTCGGGTTTCAGTAGCGGCTTTATGAAACCCGGGGATCCCAGATATCTGTATTGTTCTGTGATGCTTATTATATTTCTGTGATGTTGCATTTTATCAAGCCTTGAGCGATTATTATATATTGATATATATACTAGTAGATGTTGTATATGTTTTGCATCCGTGCTAGTCCAGTCCCCGCTCTGTCGTTAGTTAAGTAATCTAACGGGTAATGATGGGACCCAGTGGCAAATGCGGATGGCATATACGTACATCGTATTTTCATTCTTTATTGGTGTGATCAATTGATGGGACTGCATTGATTCGGATCAATGCAAGCAAAAAAAACCTATTCTGATGTTGTTGGAACATTTTTCAGAATAAAGCTGTTATTGCAAGGACGTTCTCTTTTGTTTTGCACAGTGGTATTCAGTTGGAATATCCTGCACCTCAGTCGACGAGGCAAGGGCCGAGATCCCTTCACCGGGAGTGACCCCTTGGAAAGAAGTTTGCGTCAGGGTAATAACTTCACTATAGCCGATTGCCTTTTGCTTTGCATCGTGGTATTCAGTTGGAATATCCTGCACCTCATTCTACGGGAAAAGAGCCGAGATCCCTTCACCGGGAGTGACCTCTTTAGCAAAGGTTTTCGTCATTATATTCTTATAAAAAGCTATCTGGTTCCTTCAACGATATCAAGTTCATTACGTTAAAGGTTTTTTGCCAAAAACCATTCGTAGCCCTCCGTCGTTTCAGACGGGTAGCATGTAGTATTCATGCTATGTTTGTTGACCTTCGTCAAGGCATAGTGAATGGTAGCTGCTTGTTACCTTTCTGCAGCATAGATAGATACGTTGGTTTGGGACAGTCGTATAGCCTTGTTGACCTTCGTCAAGGGCTTGGGCGGGTGGGTTCAAATTAACCTGGACAATGACGAGTAGAACTTGACATGTGACTTATGATTTGTTGACTTTCGTCAAGGTCATAAGAGCATGGGGTAAAAATCACATTGGGAGTTTCTAAAGAAACTGAAACTTGCCAGATATGCGCATACCTTCTGGAGTGTGATAACGTGAGTGGATTCTATCACGTTATCATGCGATGATAGTTGGATCCCGATTCCCACCGATGAGTTGGTTTACTCCTCGGGTGATCCCGACTAATTCTTCTTTCAGGTTTGGAGGAGAATTTGACGTTACAGTGGGAGGTTTTCTGATTAGATAAAGTGATAACCCTTCTGATCTAGGTTAGAATGCACGCTGAGTGTTTCTTTTCTCTCTCTCTTTGGCAGCGACCATGACCTGACCCTTGACTATGACTCAGTGACCAAGTTGACCGAACCTTCTTAAAACACTGGCTTTTGGATTGTCAGAGTTAAATACCTCATTGCCACTCCTACTCTTACCCTTTTCTCCAGAACACCCCGTATTACTACGAATGTCCACTTCCATTGGATAAAACCATCGTATGGTTATATGCGAACTCGAAGGAATTTATTCGAGGATGGTTTCCGGTTCTGGAAAAAACGAATAGGACTATTCGGTTGTCTTTTCCTTTTACCTTCTCTCAGGTTGCGAGTGCTCCTTGGATTAGGACAGTACACCTATTACGCTTATTAGATAGTCTTCTTCCAAACCATAGGCTTGTGCCGAACGGTGGCGAATGAAGAAAACCAATTAGCCTAACGATGGTGTACAGAAGGTATTAAGTAAAGACAAATAAAGAGATTAGTAAGAGGGCAAAGTAAATTGCGACTGATGTTCACGACCAAACCAAGTATTTCATCGCCACTCCCACATCACCTTTTTATTTCTCCAGAACACTCCGTATCACTACGAAGATCCACAGTTTATTGGATACTCCATCGTATGGTTATATACGAACTCGAAGTAACTTGTTCCAGTTCGGGGATGGATTCTGGTTCAGAAGAAATAGGAATAAGGTTTATTCAGTTGTCTTTTATCTTTACCTTCTCTCACGTTGCGAGTGCTCCTAGGATTAGGACAGTACACCCATTATGCTTATTGGATAATCTTCTTCCAAACTATAGGCTGGTGCCGAACGGTAGGGAAGGAAGAAAACCATTTAGCCTAAGAGGGTGTACAGAAGGTAATTACTAAAGACATATGAAGGGATTTGGAGAGATGGCAAAGAAATATACGGTTTCAGTTGTGAATCTGATAATGGAAGAGGCATTACCAGGAATACCCGGATACCCCTACGAAACATTTCAATGTTTCAGTTTCGCTGTGTACTGTTAATAGAAAACTGATTTCCCAATTAGACGTTGCTCCAGGGTATGTATTTACCAGGTATGATTCTCACATCTGTAAGGTTTTACAGATGATGAGTAGGAGTAAGTTATTGGGAATTAGGTGATCATCCTCATTATATCGGAATTCGTTGTAATTGGTGATATTTGAGGAAATCGCCTGGGCTGTTTGCCGGACGGCAAATATTTGGATTTGAATATCCGTTGCTATGCACCAATTTCAAATTTATATATCTGTACGTCTATTTTTATAGAGTGAGATATACCTTTTTGAAATTATGTCCATGACATTTATCTATATCAGTGGATGGTTAGGTAAGGAGCATTAAACAGCGATGTAATTCTTCTTAACCATAAGTATAGTTTTCAACCTACGACACACAAGGAATGAGTTATTAGACTCAAAGGACTTATACAGAGTATTGTATATTGTCCAGTGTCCGTTAGGACAGAAGGGTTGGTCCTCGTACTATGTTCTGTTTACTTATGACTTCTCTAGTTCTCAGACAAGTATTTCGTAGAAACACAAGGTCCAAGTTTCGAGAAGTTATAGGTATATGAATAAAGTAGAGAACCAGGTATTGCAAGTATCAGGATTCTTCAAGGTGATCAATGATGTAGATACTTGTGTATGGTATTCAGTTGATAGTAATGATTATGAGAACTTGTTTCTCTTTCAGGTTACTCATATCTAGATGCATTCCTAAGTTGAGTAACGCTGATAGGCCTCCTTCCATTTAGTTGACATGCACTGGAGACAGCTGCATGATTTGAATCCGGTTCCAATTAAATCAGTGCCTCTGTTTCTATATTGGATATAGAACAGTTCGTATCTTGACGATGTTAAGGTACAGGGAGTTGTCCGGCTTATGCTTAAAACAAAACTCTTGATAACTCAAGGCACGTTTCTATAATGGTTGTTTGTGGGTTGACCCAGGCTATGACGAGGGTTGATTTTCTACCATCTGGAAGATCAATAGTGATATTGTTCTAGACTCACCACAGTTTTAAGTAAAATGGATTTTTTCAGAAAACAGAAGTGGGAGTATGGTAGAACTGGAAGTGATTCCAGAAACGCAAACGATTACTGAAAATTTGATAAGAACCAAAAGATTCAATCTGGTTTGACATTCCATTGGCCACTCCGCAGATAAGGTGGGTAACCACAGGCCCCCGAGAGGTACTCCAGTAGCCTCAAGGACGGTGGCAGGGAGGTTCTTGTTTACCCAGACTTGCCATTGCTGTTGTTCCAGACTATGAGACCCGGCAGGAGGATGAGTATAGCGTCGTTCTGAACCGGCTTTAGAAGCATACGAGTATATGACTCTGCCAGAGAGTTGTCGTAGTCAGTGGGAGCAGCGGAAGTATAGTGGACAGGTAGCTTATGTCTATTTATGGACTAAAGCAGATATAGCGGAGATAGATCATCTGTTTCTGATGCGACAGTCATAGGTTTGACTTCATCAGAATAGGGGATGGATCTGTTAAGAAGGTAGTAGGGTGTGATGTCCTGGTATTTGGATGACATACACAGAGTAGGAAGAAAAGTTCCTATACTACGATCGGTTATACTTTGGTTGTCACACAGTGGTTTCTCCACAAAGGACATGGATTTCATATCAGACATTCTGGTTACTGGATCTATCGTTTTAGATCTAGATTTGGGTAGTTTCCCAATCAAGGTACTTAGACAACATTCTAAAGGTGTTTTAGAATGGACGACTCCTGGCATGGTGGTGTACCTGCAGGTGATGGAGTCACCCTCTCTAAAGGTGTCTTACAGACTAAAGGGGAAAGGGATGTGCATGATTGGCAGATCACTTGCTTAAGCAATTGAGTCAATCATGAGATGTCAAGTACCACACCAGATGTTGTTTTTGCAGTAGATGCAATAAGTTGATATTGATCCAATCCTGGAGGAACATTCGGAAGCAGTTTTAGAACATAAGTGAATGTTCAAGGGATATGATAACGATAGCCTCATTCGGGAGACAGTTATCATTCCAGGCTTCCAAGGTGACCTGGATGATAGAGAGGTTGTCAGAGTTATAGTTTTCCTTCTGACGAGGGGCAGTGTTTTGGACAGGTGGTCCAAGTGGATACTGAGGGAGGCATGACTCGGGATACTGATTAAGTTCAGTTGACGATACAGTCTAAGAAGTTTGGATTTGGAGTTCATTTATGAAGTAGGTCCCATCAGATATCCAGACATAATCTAAAACAGGTATTGCTCATTTTTGGAGATGGCTTTCTCCGTGAATTTGAGATAAAGAGAGACATAGAAAGAAACATCAGAGCGGATCCATTCACTGAGCCTATTCCTCGAACGCATTAGTTTCGAAAACGGGTTTTGTGAGACTGATTAGTAGAGGAGTTGGGTGTTCGGTATCACACGGGCTGTGAGTATGCAACATCGCAATAATTAGCCTTGAGTACAAGTGGGAGATTGTTGGATATAGTGCCCTCAGAGTCAATTATTGGATCACAGGCACGTGATTGCAATGATTGAGGGAGGTCCTATGCCGGTAGGTCAGTCTTACTCAAGATGATAGTATGCTATCTGTTTTATCTTTATCATCGTGTACTGCTTTAGGTGACCTTACAGGTCACTATTGCACATTGATAGAGCCCTTAGGATTATTGCTTGACGGCCAGCAGTATGATGGCGATCATATACGTGGGAGCTGGGGTCTATAAGCACATCCTTAATGGGTCCTTAGTCGTGGGAGTTTTCGAGACAGGGCGTCGATACTCCAGAGTAGACTAGTGTATACAGTCGAGACCCCGACGAGGGGCGGTGGCCAGTATCACAAGCCACTGGTGTCAGTTGGTTCACCTAAGATGTATACAGGTGCTCATTGGGTTATGAGTACACCGGACAGGACTCGCCGGGAACTTGCTAGTTGGTTTTATACCTAAAGTCATATAGAAGTTCCCTGGTGACATGTGTACAGGTTAGTTCATCGACCTGAGATCATCATTTGTCTCGTGTGAATTCCTACTGTACTTTGATTACTACCCTACCACGGCTCAAAGGAGTCGTGCAAACAGGTTTTAGTTGGGTACAGTCCCGAGCCATATGGAGGCAGTGAGCGGATCTGCAGGGGTTCGTCTCTCCCGGTATTGAGGGTGAGGTCGCGCTGTGTCTAGGAGAGCCATTACATGAAGTCCTTGACCAAGGCAGGAGATTTACTGGTAGGTATTCCAGTAATATCTCAGGGTGTTCTGGGCTACGCTCCGACACGACTTGTACCGCTTTTGGGGGTCTAACTTTTACCAACCCCCTAGGCCCGCCATGCGATGCTCATAGACGAATGGACCAGACTGTATGGATATTGTCACTGACAGGCTCAGTAGGGTGTCAGGATGAGTTCGCTCATCGACGTCCCTTTTGGTCAATACCTGGTAGCCCGTTACGTATGGCTAATACCTTTGACGTGCTAGTGGTTAAATTCACAGCCAAAGTATTGACGAGTCTTTAGAGTCCCCCACAGACAGTTTCTCAAGTTTCGGGTGAAACGCTGTAGGGGCCGTATGGATATATGGCAGGGTTCGATCATGTACGTGCGGTATTTCACGGATCATGATCGGACGGATAATACTAGCGGGCTTTGGTTTAAGACGGATCCTAGTATTGTATAGTATAGATTTTGTCTCATTGCATTTGTATTCGGTCGGAATACAAATGCGGGTATGTAGTTGCAGTCGCGAGGTTTTCCTGTAATTTATTACGGGATCGTCTTTTTGAAGTTAACAGTTTCTATTTCCGTTTCGGCCATTTTCCTTTGTTTCTTTCTTTGGCTGAAATTTGATGGAGGGGTTATTTGCAATTGTGCAATCTATTATGGAGAAGACTTTTTTTGGCACATGATGGTTCTCATGATGGTTCTAGTATATGATGATTAGTTTATGCATCATCATTGGTTTTAGGCGATGGGTTTTGGTTTTGACGTGGGTGTGATCATTGATTCTCATCATCACCATTTTTCTCTCTCTTGCATTATTGCTCACTCCCTCTCTCACTCTCCTACATGGCCGGCCACTATTGTGGAAGGGAGGGGATTCAATTTTGGGTGTGGGAAATTATTCATTCTGACTTTGCTTGCATTAAATTCCAAAGCTCATCTCCACGGTTTTCCCTCCACATCCAAAAGGCAACTTCACATAACCCGTTGAGACAAACCACTCTACACTTAGCCTACAGCATTCTTGGACCCATCAGCTCGCCAACTTTATGCCCGAGTTGCCTCGGTCCAGAGGTGGGAGCCCGTAAAAGAACCCGGCGATGTGGTGCCCTTTCCGACGAGGAGATGAAGACCGGAGATTCCGCGAGGAGATTGGGATGGAGGTCGAAGACCAAAGGACACGAATCGCTCGGTATAGCTCGCTACCCTTTCTCTAGTTAGCTAGCATTAGGTTAATGGCCCGATCCGGGTTTATAGTCCGCGGTAGCGCCGGTTTCTTGTTTCAAGAAAAGTTTTTGTTTCCGCATTTTGTCCTCGTTCAGACGGCCGGACGCTGCCATGCACTTACAGTAGTATACCTATCGTCAGATAGCAGTCCTCTGTTGACACTGGTATAAGTTTGTCTATAGACCCTAGATCGTCATAGAGTCTTATGTGGCTCCCACTGTGCTTTGATTTTCTTCCTACCATGGCTCAAAAGAGGCGTGCAAACATGTGAATTTTGGGTACAGTCCCGAGTCACATGGAGGCAATGTACGATAGGAGGGGTTTATTCTCTCCCGGTATTAGGGGTTGATGTTTCGCTATGCTCGATTGGCTATAACTGAAAGTCCTTAGCCAGGGCTGCTGCTGAGATTTACTAATAAGAGTTATCAGTAGTTTCTCAAACCGTTATAGGCCAGACATTGGCATGACTTATCACGTTACTAGGGACTGACGTTTACCACCCCTAGACATGATATGCGACATTTCAGACGAAGAGACCGGACTGTATGGTAGTATTACTGATAGGCTTCATGGAGAGTATGGACGAGCTTGCTTGTTGATCTTCATATCGCTCAATACTCGAATAGCCGTTATGTCCAGCAAGTAACACTGACTGCTTGTAAGTGATTAATGTGATCATCACCTACTGCGGGTGTATTGATGAGTCTTTAGAGTCCCACACAAAAGGTTCCTGGTTCAAGCAAAACGAAGTAGGGCACATATGTTGATATATGCGTGGGCTTAATTAAATATGAGTATGCGATACCGTATTGTAATCTGGAAGTTATCTGTTATCGGTTCGGTTATATGTGATACAACCAGATTGTCGAATCAAGTGTTGATTTGATAATGTGATATACAGATGAATGATATTAGTCGGTCATATGTGATATGACCGTATTATTAAATCAAGAATTGATTTAATAATGTGATATATATTATATGTGATATAATTATATCTTAACTAATATCATTAGCTCGCTAATTATTCTTCATTATATATATTGTAACATTCTAAAAATTTAGAAATAAATAAAATTAATTAATTAAATAATAAAATGTTGAATTAAAAAGTTATTAAAACCAAATAAGACATTTTCATAAGTAGTATGTAAAACAAATTAAATTATAATTTTAATATGTAACAAAAATAAATTATAAGGGTTTTATTGTGAAATTTGGCTTCATTTTAATTAAAATGGTGTTATATAATTATGTAGGTAGTGAGAGGTTTTTATGTAAAGTTTAGGAATTTGTGCAAATGGGAATTGATTAAGAGTGTAAGTAAAAAAGAGATTAGATAAGGTTTAGTTCAGAATTTTATCAAGATAAATCAATTTAGAAATGATAAAACATTGACACCTCCTACTCTCATGCACAACACACACCCAACACCTCCTCCTTGCATGAGGATGGCACCCTTTAGTTTTTGACACCTCCTCCTACACCTCACCCTTCCTTCTTAACATATATATATATTATGTTCAGATCATTTAACAAATTAAAATCAGGAAAAATCTAAAAGAAAGAAAAAGAAAATCAAAACAAAACAAAGAAGAACAAGAGAAAGGAGAAGAAAAGAGCTAAGTCTAGGATTTCCTCACCATCAAGTTAGGAGCTAAGGATTTAGGTGTCTTGGAGGAAGCGATTCACCCATCATTAGTAGGTAAAATTCTTAATTCGGTAGAATTTGTTATGAAATTGGTAAAATTTAGGAAATCCTATATCCATGATATCATATTTTAGGCAAAACGGAACGCTGTAGTAATATGCTATAGTTTAGATAAAAATCAACTTAACCAAACAGTGTCAAAATGTTGTATGTTGGACCTAGAACAATCCATAGAAGCACGAACCCAGGGGCTCGGATTTGGCCGGCGAGCTTAAAGCAAACTCCGTCGTCGCCGGATTTGTAGGAAGGTATGGTGATTTGGGTTGTTGGGTAGGTCTCTATGTAGGTGTTTGGTTATTTTGGTATTATTTAATCAAGTTAGTTTAACTGTATATAAAATCTGGGAACTAATATCGGAAAAAAGATCAAAATTCTAAAATACGATACGGATAAAACGTAACGCATTCTGTTTTCTGTCGCGATGCAGCGTTGGGTTAAATTTCAATGAGGTTGAGTGTTAGATCGTTTGCAATAGTCTACGTAGTGTAATTAGCACGTACAACTTGTGTTTTCTTGATTTTGCCGTATCAGAATGTAGCCGTTTTCTTATACAAGTTAATTAAATGATAGATTTGAGTGCGGGAACATCGGAGGCCGCAAGGAAAGGAAAAGGATTGGCGATTCCTGAGTAGTACGACGTATTCCGGTGAGTAGACTAAACATCTACCGGGGATTGTGTAAAGATGGCGTAATTCGCCCGTATTTTGTTAAATTGAAAGATTGACTTTATATGCGAAGTTAATAACATGTATTCATATATACCTATACATCACTATGTGAACAGTTGTTAGAACACCTCACAATTATCAACGAGTTATACCGCATGCACATCTTTACATGTTACACTACACCTCGTCGATATTAACATGTCACTTTTACATTAAATAATTAGCTTGTTAAATATGATTCTATCATACCTTAAACATCATTAACAATAGTACTTTGCATAGATAACATCATGTTTCGTATTTAAATGTTCGAAGTTGATATAAGAGAAAATTATATTATTGAGGATTTATGGTTTTGAGCTTTCCAATACTATTGCATAAATCCAGTGATTGTTCATGATTGATGTGACATGTCCACTATGAGATGTTTTTATGATTTGGTTTTATTCCGGACCGAGTCGGTAGGTATACGGTTACGGATTTACAGTTTTATCCAGACTTAGTCGGTGGGGATACAGTTGGATACATGGTGGAACCCGGTCGAGACCGAGGGGCATGATAGCCGCATGATAGGCGGGGAGCCTAACGAGGATACTCGATACCGGAGATAGTTATAAAACACGGCAGATATTTATATATGATATCGACCGGTGTTATTGATTACAGGATCGTTCGAGGAACGATGCCCGAGAGAATGGAAGATTTGTGTCGATGATGGACACGGAAAGATGAACTTTAATTGGAAATAAATGATGAGATTTCAATTTTGGTTATGTGATTGGTAGTACGGATTCATGTTTTCCACATATTATCTTGCATCATAATTATCCTTATTGCAGTTAGTAATAGTTTGTTATATTTACATTATCAGCCATTATATGTTAGTTTTATTCACTGAGTTGGCAACTCACCCCCGTTGTGCCACAGTTCCTTGCAGGAGTAGAGTGGACGGTTAGCAGCAGTGCAGATCCACTTTTTCAGGTTTTATCGCATCTTTTGATAGGTGGATTATATATGTAGTAACCTTCTCTTTTGGTATTGTTTTTTGGATCTAGAAAATCTCCATCAGACCTTGTATTGTGACTTAGAGTGAGAAAGGGTTATATGTACATTATTTGACATATGAGATCGTTTAGTTCTAAATATTGTTATTTCTTTTACTTAAGTCTGGAATTCTTAATGATATCCTATGTACTGGATATTTATTTTCGCTGTTGATATTGTTGATCCCAACTAGGGTTGCAACCAAACTTAACAATTTATAGTTGTTTTTATTATGAATTCACTAGTAAGTTACTGTTAAGATCTTAATTACATAAAACTGTGATTTTTACTTAAAAACTAAATTTTTATAAAAATTCCGCAAAAAGGATTTGATCTTGGTTTTTCGGCATACTCGGGTTGTGTAAATATCTTTAGATATTATACAATCTAAGTGCCGGTCACATCCAAAGTTTGGGTCGTGACAAAGTCGGTATCAGAGCTTAGGATTAACCTTACGGAATCGAGTAGTGAGTTAAGATAAGTTGACGTGAGTCCGTGATTTAGAATGACCTTTGGTTTGATGGAGTAGGTGCTTTAGGATGAGTGCAGTACCGTACGTATGTTCCGTAGCATATTTACGTTACCATACTCAGCCTAACTAACCTTAGGATGTATATTTTGATTTGTCCTTCCTTTGACTCTTTGTTATTGATTGTTCCTATTCGTAAGCCTTATCAACTCTCATTCTAGTTCCAGTTGCTATGGCCACGTGAGCTAGGCGAGCCGCAGCCAGAGATGCAGCTAGGGCGATTCTGCCTGTGACGGTGACTGGTACACCGGACATTCCGGCGGTGCATGAGAATGTTAATCCTCCTCCTCCAGATCGCATGACTAGGATAGAGGAGGGCATGTTAGGATTACAGCGAGTGGTAGGACAGTTAGATGAGGCCACTCGAGTACAGAGACAGGATCCGACACCGACCATGGCAGAGTCCGAGGTACAGCCTACGCAGATGGTTGCACTTATAGACATGAGGGTGATGGAGGTATCGCTTCCAGAGTTTATGAGGTTGAATCCTCCGGTATTTACAGGGACCGATGTAGCGGAGGATCCTCAATCTTTTCTAGATAGGATGGCGAGGATTGGCAAATCATTGCGATGTTCTGATGCGAGGTCAATTGAGCTGAGTAACTTTCGTTTAGAGGGACTTGCACAGTAGTTGTGTGAGTCGATGGAAAGAGGACGACCTACGGGTCTTCCTCCGATGTCGTGGACCGAGTTTTTCGAGGTCTTTCTTGCTAGATTTCTTCCACAAAGTGTGAGAGACGCTAGAGCTAGCAGTTTTGAAGCGTTGCGGAAATCTGCGAGTATGTCGGTTGCAGATTATGATTTACGATTCACCCAGTTGTCGCGTTATGCTCCATATTTAGTTCCTACGGAAGAGCTTCGAGTGAAGAGATTCCTAAGGAGTCTGGACACGCAATTGTATCTAGCTATAGGCTCCCAGCATTTTGATACGTATGCGCAGGCCATGGATGCAGCGATATGAGTGGAGGAGCGTTTGAGCGATGCAGTGGTTGTTCCAGAGCCAAAGAGGAGTAGACCGATGGGGCCAATGACTAGGCAGTTTGGCAGAGGTAGAGGCAGATATACTCCAGGACACAGTTTCGGACGAGGTTGGACCCAGGGACAGATGTTTAGTTCATACCCCGATGATCAAAGGACCCCATTTACCTGTTATAATTGCGGACTTCCAGGGCATATGGCAAGGGAATGTACACGCCATAGCGGGACTGTTACTCCACAGGCTGCTTTACCCCCTGCACCTTCGACACAGATGGTTTTACTTCCTCCCCCAGCTGGCCCTACACGCCAGGCAGTTGCACCACGAGGTCGAGGTTCTGCAGGACGCTTTCAGAGAGGTCGACGAGATAGAGGTAGAGGACGACAGGATGCGAGCAGGGGCCAGGCACATGTTTTTGCGCTGACTCCACAGGATGCCCAGGCATAAAATGCAGTTGTGACAGGTTCTCTTACAGTAGGTTCGTTAGATGCACATATTCTATTTGATCCCGGTTCTACACATTCTTATGTATCTTCACGCATTGCACTTTCTTTGGGGAAAGAGTCTTTGTTGTTAGAGTTACCGTTAGTGGTGATGACTCCGGTGGGAGATTCTTTTAGAGCTCGGCACGTATTCAGATCATGTTTTGTACGTATTGGGGATAGAGATTCGCTAGTTGATCTGATTCTCCTGGATATGTTAGATTTTGATATACTTCTCGGTATGGATTGGTTGGCCGCTTGCCATGCCTATGTAGATTGTCGGGGGAATGCGGTTAGATTTTGTTTTCCAGGTGAACCGATCTTTGTTGTGCAGATGGACTGTAATATAACTCCTGCCAACATGATTTCTGCTCTTTGTGCGAGACGACTCTTGAAGAAGGGTTGTCATGGGTTCTTAGCTTTTTTTAAGGAGATAGGAGCCGCTGAGATTCCGTTAGACCAGGTTTCGATCGCACGAGAATTTCCGGATGTGTTTCCTGCTGAATTACCAGGATTACCGCCCGATTTCGATATTGAATTTTGCATTGGCTTGATTCCGGGTGCGGGGCCTATCTCTATACCACCCTATCGGATGGCCCCGACGGAGTTGAAGGAACTCAAAAGCCGGTTGCAAGAGTTGTTAGATAAAGGACTTTTTTGTCCCAGTGTATCGCCGTGGGGAGCTCCTGTCTTATTTGTAAAGAAGAAGGACGGTAGTATGAGACTGTGCATCGATTACCGATAGCAGAATCGCGTCACTGTACGAAATAGGTATTCACTACCACGTATCGATGACTTGTTCGATCAGTTGCAGGGAGCTGGCTACTTCTCAAAGATTGATTTGCGGTCAGGGTATCACAAGTTGAGGGTTCGGAAAAATGATATTCCGAAGACTGCTTTTCACACACGATATGGGCATTATGAGTTTCTGGTGATGTCATTCGGACTAACCATCGCCCCAGCAGCTTTTATGGATATGATGAACCGTATCTTCAAGCCCTTCCTTGATCAGTTTATTATAGTATTCATTGATGATATTCCTGTTTATTCCCGCAGCAGAGAGGAACACGAGCAGCATTTGCGTATCACGTTACAGACCTTGAAGGAGCATCAACTGTTCGCTAAATTCTCAAAGTGTGCTTTATGGTTGGATAGTGTGGATTTCTTGGGTCATGTAGTTACAAGAGATGGGATACGTGTGGACCCAAAGAAGATCGAAGCGGCACAGCACTGGCCCAGACCTGTGTCAGTTACTGAGGTTCGGAGTTTCTTAGGTCTGGCGGGTTATTACCGACGCTTTGTGCAGGATTTTTCTCGGGTCGCTGCACCGTTGACCGAATTGACTAGGAAGGAAGTTCCATTTCTTTGGACAGATGGATGTGAGCAGAGTTTTCAGCAGTTAAAGACTCGCTTGACGACTGCACCAGTCTTATCTTTACCTTTCGGGTCAGGTGGTTTTGTTGTGTATTGTGATGCATCTCGAGTGGGTTTAGGCTGTGTGTTGATGCAGCACGGCAAGGTTGTAGCTTATGCTTCTCGACAGTTGAAGAGGCACGAGTAGAACTACCCCACTCATGATTTGGAGATGGCTGCTGTAGTTTTCGCACTGAAGATTTAGAGGCATTACTTGTATGAAGAGTCGTGCCAAATTTTCACAGATCATAAAAGCTTAAAGTATATTTTTCAGCAAAGGGATCTGAATCTAAGGCAGCGTCGATGGATGGAACTCATGAAGGATTACGATTGTGAGATCTTGTATCATCCAGGCAAAGCGAATGTTGTAGCAGATGCTTTGAGTCGGAGACCTGGAGGTAGCTTATCTCATTTGCGCACCTTGCAGAGACAGTCTTCTATAGACTGGCAGATTTTATGTGATAGCCGTATACAGTTTGAGTTCATATCGACAGGAGGACAGTTAGCACTTGTTCGCACCCGTCCTCAGTTATTGGATCGTATTCGAGAGACACAGTCCGCAGATGCTCGTATATCGGAGATTATGGATCAGGTTAGGCAGGGCAGGGAGTCGGAGTTCGTGATAGATGACCGTGGAGTATTACGTTTTGGGGCTCATCTTTGTGTGCCAGATTCGGATGGACTGAGACGTGAGATCTTAGAGGAGGCCAATAGATCAGCATACAGTATTCATCCTGGTTCCACCAAGATGTATCATGACTTGATGGATGTTTATTGGTGGGAAGGAATGAAGAGGGATGTTGCAGGGTTTGTTTCAAGATGCTTGACTTGTCAGCAAGTCAAGGCTGAGCACCAGAGGCTAGCAGGAGAGTTGCAGCCCTTGCCCATTCCGGAGTGGAAATGGGAACAGATTTCCATGAATTTCGTTGTGGTTCTACCCAGGACTAGCAGAGGGTATGATTCCATTTGGATGATTGTAGATAGATTGACAAAGGCAGCTCATTTTCTTCCGGTAAAGACGACTTATGAATTTGCTCAGTATGCTCAGATTTATATCGATGAGATTGTACAATTACATGGAGTTCTGACGTGCATAGTTTCAGATAGGGATACCCAGTTTACTAGCAAGCTATGACAGAAACTTCAAGAAGCTCTTTGTACACGATTGAGTTTTAGTAAAGCTTTTCATCCACAGACGGATGGTCAGTCAGAGCGGACCATTCAGACTTTAGAGGATATGCTTCGAGCTTGCAGCCTTGATTTCGGTGGTAGTTGGGATCGTCACCTACCTTTGATAGAGTTTTCGTACAACAATAGTTTTCAGGAGACGATCCAGATGGCACCCTTTGAAGCTTTGTATGGGAGGAAATGTCGATCACCCGTTTGCTGGACGGAACTGAGCGAGAGTAGCATTTTGGGACCGCAGATAGTACATGAGACTATGAAAAAGATTCAGCTGATACGAGACAGAATGAGAGCGGCCCAGTGCATGCAAAAATTATATGCAGATCGACGACGTCGTAGACTCGAGTTTGATGTAGGATATCATGTGTTCCTTCGTGTGTCTCCGATAAAAGGTGTGATGCGTTTCGGGAAGAAGGGGAAGCTCAGCCCCAGATATGTCGGACCTTACGAGATTCTGGAGAGAGTGGGTGCTGTAGCTTATCGTTTAGCACTTATACCGAGTTTTCCCAATGTGCATTCGGTGTTTCACGTATTGATGCTTCGCAAGTATCTTCACGATCCTTCTCACGCAATCCACATCATACCTTACAGCTTGAGCCGGATTTATCCTACACAGTGCAGCCAGTCGCTATTCTAGACAGGCAGGTAAAGAAACTGAGATCGAGGATACTTCTATCTGTAAAGGTTCTTTGGCAAGGAACAAATCGCGAGGAGATCACTTAAGAGACCGAGAATGCGATGCGAAAGAAATTTCCACATCTTTTCGAAGGTATGTCTAGTTAATTTAAATTCGGGGACCGAATTTTCTTAAGGGGGGAATATTGTAACATTCTGGAAATTTAGAAATAAATAAAATTAATTAATTAAATAATAAAATGTTGAATTAAAAAGTTATTAAAACCAAATAAGACATTTTCGTAAGTAGTATGTAAAACAAATTAAATTTTAATTTTAATATGTAACATAAATAAATTATAAGGGTTTTATTGTGAAATTTAGCTTCATTTTAATTAAAATGGTGTTATATAATTATGTAGGTAGTGAGGGGTTTTTATGTAAAGTTTAGAAATTTGTGCAAATGGGAATTGATTAAGGGTTTAAGTAGAAAAGAGGTTAGATAAGGTTTAGTTCAGAATTTTATCAAGATAAATCAATTTGAAATGATAAAATATTAACACCTCCTACTCTCATGCACAACACACACCCAACACCTCCT
Organism: Agapanthus africanus; assembly: GCA_030015575.1. Classification (NCBI taxonomy): domain Eukaryota; kingdom Viridiplantae; phylum Streptophyta; class Magnoliopsida; order Asparagales; family Amaryllidaceae; genus Agapanthus; species Agapanthus africanus. The sequence continues at coordinate 400,282,749 of JASDDO010000016.1, forward strand.
CCTTGCATGAGGATGGCACCCTTTGGTCTTTGACACCTCTTCCTACACCTCATCCTTCTCTCTTCTCATATATATATTATGTTCAGATCATTTAACAAATTAAAATCAGGAAAAATCTAAAAGAAAGAAAAAGAAAATCAAAACAAAACAAAGAAGAACAAGAGAAAGGGGAAGAAAAGAGCTATATCTAGGATTTCCTCACCATCATGTTAGTGTTTATGCCCTAGAAGGCCATTACTGTATTATACTAGTTTGTATATTACTTAATGGAAGCTTGGGATATTCACAGTTGTATTGACAGTCTTGCTAAAAATGGTAGTATGCTACTTGGTTTGAGTCTACTTTAATATGTGCATATGTTTCTTGTAACGTATCACTTATACATATTAGTAGAGCCCTTAGGATCTTTGCTTGATTACCAGCGTTGTGATGGCAGTCACACTAGTGGGGGCTGGGTAGTCTATAAGCAACATCCTATACAGGTCCTTAGTCGTAAGATTATCGATACAGGGCATCGATACTCCGGAGTAGACTAGTGTGTACGCTTCTCATCCCAGTTGGGGAGATGGTCTGTCCAACAGCCATCAGTACGTCGTACTGGAGATAGTATACAGGTGCTCGTTAGGTTACGGGTACACCGGACAGGACTCGCGGGGAACTGTTGGTTGGTATTCTACCCGTCGTCAGTTAACAGTTCCCAGGTGACATGAGTACAGCATAGTCCGCAGACTTGACACTGCTACTTCGCCTCGAGTGTGTCCCACTGTTCTTAGATTGCTACCCTACCACGGCTCAAAGGAGTCATGCAAACAGGTAGCAGTTGGGTGCAGTCCCGAGCACTTGGAGGCAGTGGCGGTTAGACAGGATTCGTCTCTCCCGGTATTGGGAGTTGATATTGCACTGTGTCAGAGAGCCATTACGCAAAGTCCCTGGCCAGGGCAAGCGATATTTACTGGTAGGTTTCCAGTAGTTTCTCAAGGTGTAATGGGCTATACTCCGACATGACTTATACCGCTTTTAGGGGACTGACGCTTGCCGCCCCCTAGGCCCGATATGCGATAGTCCTAGACGAACAGACCGGACTGTACGGAGATTGTCACAGCAGGCTCAGTAGGAGTTCGGATGGGTTTCCTCATCGGCCTTCTTATCGACATCTACCTGGGGACCGTTACATACAGCTAGTGCCGCTTGCGGTCTGTGGTTAAACCCACTGCCAGCGTAGTGTCGAGTCTTTAGAGTCCCACACAGAGAGTTTCCCTGCATCGGGCAAAACGATATAGAGGTCGTATGGTTTTATGACAGGGTTCGGACGCATACATGTTTTTACGCACGTACGATGTTCAGACAGTTTTTACTAGTCGGCTTTGGTTTAAGCCAGATTCTAGTATCGGATTATTGGATTTATACAGTGTAAAGTTTTTCCGTGCTTTCACGGATAGGAGGGGCGTTCTCGTAATTTGTCGGGAAGCTTCTAGAAGCATGGTGACTTGGGGGTTAAGGTGGCATTTGCATTAATTGGTTAAATGAGTCATGGTGTGATTCATACATGGAGTTAATGAATCATTTATTGTCATACCCAGTCCCTTTTCATACGCCTACATCCGTATTTCTTTTTCATCTATAAAATTTATTTATAATTATTTATTATTTTCGAAACTCCATTTCGTTTTTGATTATTTCCTTAGCAAGTTAAAGAGCAAAATTTTAAATATAAACCCAAATCCTAACCTAAACTATATTTAAACTCTCGGCCCACTACAAAATTTATTTTCAAACCAATGAATTTACCCAGCCCGTTACTCCCCCTCAGCCCACTATATTTGTTAAGGAATTATATTGTACAAACGAGCCCGGCCCACAAATTTTGTTAAAGGAATTTCTTTAAATAAACCCCTCAACCCAACTTCTCGGCCCGCTTCCCCAACACCCGACCCGATCCTATGCTTCTCCCCCAACGGCTCTCCCCCATTCCCGCACGCAACCCATTTCTCCGCCGCGCCTCACGCCCACGCCCACGCCCCCGTTCTCGCAACGTTCACCCACGACTGCAACCCCCGTCCCTTCCTCACACCCTCATCTCTCTCTTCTCTGCATCTCAAGTTTTTTCCTCATCTCTCTCCACTCACTACTCCTCACCAAAACCCGCCGGCGCCGCCTCGACGAGCCCCAGCTCTCCTACTCCTTCTCAACCGAACCCAGCCACCTCCATCAACCTCCAAGCTTCGACCACCATCGTCGACCGTAGCTCGTCGTCGTCGTCGTTGTAGTCGTCGTCATCGCCATCACCTCTCACTCCCCCAACCTCCATCTTCCCTCCGACGACCCAACAACCTTCACCTCCCCTTTTTTGATCTTGTTTTCTCTTAGATCTGTGGAGATTGGGCCTCGATCTGATTGATCTGTGATCATTGAGGTGTCATTTTTTGTGTTTGGTTCTTAGATCTAGGATTTCTGTGGATGGATCTCAAAGATTAGCTGATCTTGGATAAGATTTAAAGTGAAATGTCTCCTAGATGTGGCTGTCTTTCTTGTGTTGCAACGAAGATGTGCTTTTTCTATCGTTTTTTTCTACAACTGTTGTGATTGTGTAGCGTCTGTGATGATCCTTGATGCTGATGTTCTCTCTTAGAGATGTTTTACCAGAAAGTTACGAAGCTGTGGGAAGTAGAGATTGATGAAGAAGTTTTAGCTACAGCCTTAAGTCGGCAACAAATTTATAAATCGGTGAGGTGAAACAATTACCAAGATAATTACTTTGGTTCTATTTTCCTTCAGCGGCATTAGTATGACTATGATTACTGTCTGCGCTGGTAACCTTGTTCAGTTACTTTTTAGTTTTCCTGATCCTATTTTCAAATAGCTGTGCTTGTTGATGCCAGTTATAGTAAAATCTACACGATGAGTTTATTTCAGATCTTTGGGCTGGCTCAATGAACTCTTGGACCTCTCCATTTAGCCAAAATAACGGCCATCGTCTCAGTCACCACCCGCTGCACATCAGAGCCCTCAAACTCCACGTCTAGCCGAGGCCAAACCGCAGTTGAGGCCAAATCCTTACCGTTGTTGCCATGTGTGTCGTGCCCGTGCATATCGTGCCATCAATCCATCGTCTCCAGGCAAGTCCCCACTTTCTACATGCTACTTATTATTAATTACAAGTCATAATCGTATATGTATTCCATGCTTTACTTTCTGTTAAATTATACGACTCAACTGTTCGATGCGTTTTCCCTATTGGAATTCTCGTTTAAATTGACGGCACTCACTTGTATAGGTTGGCCCGTAAGCCTATGATTCTAGTGTGTGAATTTCATTAGAAAATATGACCGTTAAAGATTAAAACAACTACCCTTAAGTTTACTCGTAAAGCTGGAATTTTATTGTACCTGAAAACCGTTAAATTCGCCATAAATTATATACACACTGGAATGATGCGTTCTAGGGCTCAAATCGAAGACAACTCGACGAACTTTAACCCTATACTAGTTTAAAGATATTCCTGTACTTAAACTATGACGATATTTGGATCGGAGTGCGACTCTGGACTGCAGTCCAGGGCGACTCCAATTGTTGCTTGCTGTTTCGTAATGGGTACCACAAGATTTCCTTAACTCGTAGGTTGCGGAACTCCACTGTTTATTATAGGAAAATCTGTTATCTAGACAACGCAAGTGGTTTCATCCTAATTCGTTATCGTTTGTTAATTAATCTATAATTTAAAAGATGGGAACGTATAACAGTCTCAGCTGAATCAGAACTGACATTTTGGTATTGAATAGTGTATAACTCCTGACGTACAGACTTGATTGAAGACCCGTCTGTTGCGTTGAAAACCTTACTGAAACCTCTAGAATTCATCTACTGTAGCGTCGCTAAAATCTGATCCCAACTGGGATTAAAATGCGTTGCGAAACGGATTTCTGATTCTGAAACCGGATTTCCAGCCGTGAACGCTTAAAATGAAATGGCTATAATTAGTGATCCTGGAATCCGATTGGCGTGAAACTAAATTCGATGGATAGATAGCCGAACATACTAATTATTACCTGTTCATCGTCTCACTCAATTGTAACCGTATGATTTATGATAAATTATGCAAGTGGTAGATTACTAATTCATGACATCCTAAACATGTTTTATATAATGTTCACGCATCATATCAAACACATGTCATTGCGTTGATAACATAGTGATAACGTGCATCTACCCAGTGTTAGGTTTTTAGTGATGATTGTGGCAAGTACGTCAGTATTCGTGTATCAGTGAATAAGTGAAAGTGATACGTACTTGTACACAATCAGTGACCCTTAATATTATATTGCATTGTTGACATCTGTGGGACACGTATACGTGTGACTATAAATGGAATGGGACACTTATGGAAGCTCTTGCACGGGTGTCACAGATAAGGCACCAGACACTGCCATTTATCTTAGGTATTAGTCAGGATGTGCTTGATGGAGGTCCTGCTTCCAGTTCTCGCGCAGACTTGTCACAGACCGATTGGTATTTAAGTTTATGGTTAGCGTTTGATGTAGACCATGGGGTGTGGGGTAGTTTAAGTGTGAGTTCAACAGAATCTCGGGAGTTCCACGCCGGCTTATATATTTTGGAAGATATATGGAGATTTACAGGGTATGTGATTATCACCGTGATATACATGTTGGGCCCGTGGTCCCTTGCCCTTGGGTCCTACCCTTGGGTGGAGGACACTCGCGAGTGGTTGACTCTCACACTTAGACTGACGATAGGCTTAGTGACCTGTACAGTGAGACTTAGAGACTGATAGGGATACTGGCATTGTTATACCTTACATACTGTGTTGACATACGTGGCATATCTTTCTACTGCTTCTACTGTTCCGCTGCATTGATTACTGCATGTCCATATACACACTGCCATTGATCTACTATTATTTATGCCTATTATCACTTTTAGAATTGTCACATGATTTTATATATATTATATTGCTATTGTGTCGCTCTGACGACCTGAGTATGCATGCTTAGTGTGAAGAGAAGATTTAGCCTGGACCAGGACTGGACGCACTTCACGGACATCTCGTTTAGCTATCCAGAGTTATATCTTTTGTTTCCATCAGGTCAGTTCATTTTACTGTTTTGTTCCAGTTACTGCATTTCTCATTACCTATGCATTATTTACTGTTTACCTTGAAAAACTAGAAGCCGAAGTGTGACTACGGCAGGACCTTTCCTTGACCGTAGGAGCATGGCTAGCCTTGTCTACCCCTCGTATTCCGTATTTTGGGAAGCGGGGCGTGACATGGTTTAGTTGGTATCAGAGCCAGGTTTTGCTTAGATTGGGATTGCAGTTTTCCGTGTATAGCTTGGCAATCTAAGACATTCCTTAGTCCAGATGGTAAACTTGATATCCTTGATTCATATTCACATCGTGTGTTCAGCTATCCATTCGCTAGGGTTTCAGGGGACTTGGCAAAGTTACGTGGTTGTGATTGTGAACTACATCACAGTTACACTACCATACTCTGTTTAAGTGACTTAGAATCATACAGTTGATTTTCCAATTGCAATGAATTTCATCACATCTGATATTCTTGAATCTTTGTCCAATCCATATTATATCTTGATTCTTTTAGCCTGTGCCTTATATCATTTTCAAAATTATTGTTTCAGGATCATGCCTTTCAACGACTCTTCTTCTATCTCCACTCCCCAGGATCAGACCGTTAAGATCCTGAGTGTACTGCAAGGTTTGAAAGAAGCGCAGGAGCGAACAAACGACTTGTTAGCTGAAGGACTGAGAATGCAGGTGAGTCAGGCACCAGCGGGAGTCTCCAATCATAAAGGGATCCCCGTTAGACGAGGAAAAGAGGAGAAGATGAAGCGCCAATTTGTTTCCCCGCGACAGAAACAGCAGAAGACCCCATGCTGTGGGTACTGTAAGAGACCAGGACATCTTCAAAGGGATTGTCGCCGCGCTCAAGGGAAATGTCTGAGATCCAGCGGACATCTTATCAACGGTTGCCTAAAAAGGAAGGAACTACAAAGAAGGAGACTCATCCACACTCTCCACTTCTGGCAAGTGATGATTATTGCGTAGTTCGAACTTCGAGAATAAGGCGGACCCAACACGGGATTCAACTTGCGTTACGAGAATGCAGCGGTCTAGCAAACAAAGAAGAATTTTCATGTTTTCTAATTTCAGTAATAATGTAGTCATCCTCTTAAGAATATTACTTTCCGGTTGAAATCTTGTATCCGTTGAACTTTTGATTGAATGCAATAAAACTTGAATCGTAATATATGTATCATTCTCTTGCTTTCTCTTTATCTAATTCTATTCATTATCACAGTATTTTAATCCTGATCTTTCAGTTCCTGCAACCACATATTTTCCTATACTTCTTACCCTGAGCTTTTTCCTTGATGTATTCCACTGTCTAATCATGACTTTTTCTTTTCAGACCATGGCCCCACCCTGGAGCAGCGCCGCATTTAGATGAGGATGCACAGTCATGCGTATCACTAGACAACACGCTGATGAGTTCTGACGATGAGATCAACGGTCCCCAGGTCAATTTCGGAAACAACGATTCAGACGACGAAGGAGTAGCCGCCCCAGAGTTTGACCTGATAGGCGATTCCGACGAAGAGGAAGGAGACCCTGAAGAGAACCAGATAGAGGAAAACCCCGGGGAAGAACCGATAGAAGAAAATCCAGTAGAGGAAAATCCCATGGAAGAGAATCCAGAAGAAAAGAATCACATGGAATCGGACCTCGATGAAGAAGCTTCACCCGAGGAAGAAGGACCAGAAGATCAAGACCATGCGGTGGAAGGACTCCCAATGGCGATGCCTGCGAGGCGCTATGGAAATGGACGCCCCTACCTGAGTGCGCGAGCCTACCGCAACCTGCTGAATCTCCGCAACCGCGACTGACGGGATTTCTTTTAGATGTTGTCTTTTTCTGGTCAAATAAAACTGTGTACAGTTTAAGGCCACTTCTTGTCTTTCAGAATGTTTTGTTTAAAATCTTCTGGAATGAAATAAATTGTTGAGTTCGCTAATCCAGCGATCTTCTTAGTTCCCTTGATGTTTGATATTTCTTCTATACAATTATTCTTCCAACTGAGATCTGTCCACCCCTACTCCTTATATTGCCTTAACCCTCACTCAGTTTAACCAATACCACACCCCGATCTTTTAGAGGTCCACCCTTCAACATTCTTCTGTGCCCCTTTGAGATCCTTCTGGGAGGAGAACATATCTTGTGGAATTTCCGAGTTCGTTAACCCTTCAAATTTTTGATTCATAGGATGTACCGACCGTTGTCCTCCCCATACTTTCCCTGGTAGTCTTTTGTCGCTCACCCTTACTTTCCATGCTGACCCGATCCCAATCTCCTTGACCCTCAGCCTAAAGCAGCCATACCCCGATCTTCGGAATAAGCCACCCTTTCCTTGTAATTCTTACCTTAGCTAGCCCTATACATTTTTATGTGTTTTCCTATTACCCTATATATATATTTAGGGACTTTATCATTCGAAAATTTGGTTTTCATTATTTTGTATTTATCGAAAGGTGCGTTTTATTGACTATCCCCGTTTTACGCATTTCAAGTACTCACTACTAGCTTTCCCATTATTTCCGGTAGCGCAACCTTACACCGCGGATGCTTTCGTTACGTGTTTCTTAATTTCACTATACAAGTTTTCTAAGTTAGTTTAAACATATTTTATCGATACATTATCCTAAAACGTTTTAATCTACCGACAAATCTTTCACTGCATTATTGTAGTTACTTTATTTCCGGGTATTGTGCCTATGTTTACTATTATAAATGTTTGTGCCGTACACTTATTATTTCGGCCGTGCTACCCTTGATATATTTATATATGCATATATTTGGGTTTCGAATTTATCTAGTACATCTTGAATATTATTGTTCTTTACTGTTATTATTTCTATTCTCGTATAAATGTAGTTGTTTTATTAACTGTTCTTGCATTATATTTTTTCGACCTATCTTTTTGGAATGTTAGTATTACATATATATACCTTCAAAATTTATCCACCCGTTTAAAGTAAACCACTAGTGTTCAATATGGTAACTTTTCGCTTATTTATTTATAGCTTGTCGTTCTTTGAAATTTCGAGGACGAAATTTTTGTAAGGGTGATATGATGTAATACCCAGTCCCTTTTCATACGCCTACATCCGTATTTCTTTTTCATCTATAAAATTTATTTATAATTATTTATTATTTTCGAAACTCCATTTCGTTTTTGATTATTTCCTTAGCCAAGTTAAAGAGCAAAATTTTAAATATAAACCCAAATCCTAACCTAAACTATATTTAAACACTCGGCCCACTACAAAATTTATTTTCAAACCAATGAATTTACCAAGCCCGTTGCTCCCCCTCAGCCCACTATATTTTTTAAGGAATTATTTTGTACAAACGAGCCCGGCCCACAAATTTTGTTAAAGGAATTTCTTTAAATAAACCCCTCAGCCCAACTTCTCGGCCCGCTTCCCCAACACCCGACCCGACCCGATCCTGTGCTTCTCCCCCAACGGCTCTCCCCCATTCCCACGCGCGATCCCATTTCTCCGCCGCGCCTCACGCCCACGCCCACGCCCCCGTTCTCGCAACGTTCACCCACGACAGCAACCCCCGTCTCTTCCTCACACCCTCATCTCTCTCTTCTCTGCATCTCAAGTTTTTTCCTCATCTCTCTCCACTCACTACTCCTCACCAAAACCCGCCGGCGCCGCCTCGACGAGCCCCAGCTCTCCTACTCTTTCTCAACCGAACCCAGCCACCTCCATCAACCTCCAAGCATCGACCACCATCGCGACCGCAGCTCGTCGTCGTCGTCGTTGTCGTCGTCATCGTCGCCATCACCTCTCACTCCCCCAACCTCCATCTTCCCTCCGACAACCCAACAACCTTCACCTCCCCTTTTTTTTGATCTTGTTTTCTCTTAGATCTGTGGAGATTGGGCCTCGATCTGATTGATCTGTGATCATTGAGGTGTCTTTTTTTGTGTTTGGTTCTTAGATCTAGGATTTCTGTGGATGGATCTCAAAGATTAGCTGATCTTGGATGAGATTTAAAGTGAAATGTCTCCTGGATGTGGCTGTCTTTCTTGTGTTGCAACGAAGTTGTGCTTTTTCTATCGTTTTTTTTCTACAACTGTTGTGATTGTGTAGCGTCTGTGATGATGTTCTCTCTTAGAGATGTTTTACCAAAAAGTTACGAAGCTGTGGGAAGTAGAGATTGATGAAGAAGTTTTAGCTACAGCCTTAAGTCGGCAACAAATTTATAAATCGGTGAGGTGAAACAATTACCAAGATAATTACTTTGGTTCTATTTTCCTTCAGCGGCATTAGTATGACTATGATTACTGTCTGCGCTGGTAACCTTGTTCAGTTACTTTTTAGTTTTCCTGATCCTATTTTCAAATAGCTGTGCTTGTTGATGCCAGTTATAGTAAAATCTACACGATGAGTTTATTTCAGATCTTTGGGCTGGCTCAATGAACTCTTGGACTTCTCCATTTAGCCAAAATAACGGCCATCGTCTCAGTCACCACCCGCTGCACATCAGAGCCCTCAAACTCCACGTCTAGCCGAGGCCAAACCGCAGTTGAGGCCAAATCCCTGCCGTTGTTGCCGTGTGTGTCGTGCCCGTGCATATCGTGCCATCAATCCATCGTCTCCAGGCAAGTCCCCACTTGCTACATGCTACTTATTATTAATTACAAGTCATAATCGTATATGTATTTCATGCTTTACTTTCTGTTAAATTATACGACTCAACTGTTCGATGCGTGTTCCCTATTGGAATTCTCGTTTAAATTGACGGCACCCACTTGTATAGGTTGGCCCGTAAGCCTATGATTCTAGTGTGTGAATTTCATTAGAAAATACGACCGTTAAATATTAAAACAACTACCCTCAAGTTTACTCGTAAAGCTGGAATTTTATTGTACCCGAAAACCGTTAAATTCGCCATAAATTATATACACACTGGAATGATGCGTTCTAGGGTTCAAACTGAAGCCAACTCGACGAACATTAACCTTATACTAGTTTCCAGATATTCTTGTACTTAAACTGTGACGATATTTGGATCGGAGTGCGACTCTGGACTGCAGTTCAGGGCGACTCCAGACTGCAGTTCAGGGCGACTCCAATTGTTGCTTGCTGTTTCGTAATGGGTACCACAAGATTTCCTTAACTCGTAGGTTGCGGAACTCTGCTGTTTATTATAGGAAAATCTGTTAGCTAGACAACGCAAGTGGTTTCATCCTAATTCGTTATCATTTGTTAATTAATCTGTAATTTAAAAGATGGGAACGTATAACAGTCTCAGCTGAATCAGAACTGACATTTTGGTATTGAATAGTGTATAACTCCTGACGTACAGACTCGATTGAAGACCCGTCTGTTGCGTTGAAAACCTTACTAAAAACTCTAGAATTCATCTACTGTAGCGTCGCTAAAATCTGATCTCAACTGGGATTAAAATGCGTTGCGAAACGGATTTCTGATTCTGAAACCGGATTTCCAGTCGTGAACGCTTAAAATGAAATGGCTATAATTAGTGATCCTGGAACCCGATTGGCGTGAAACTAAATTGGATGGATAGATAGACGAACATACTAATTATTACCTGTTCATCGTCTCACTCAATTGTAACCGTATGATTTATGATAAATTATGCAAGTGGTAGATTACTAATTCATGACATCCTAAACATGTTTTATATAATGTTCACGCATCATATCATACACATGTCATTGCATTGATAACATAGTGATAACGTGCATCTACCCAGTGTTAGGTTTTAGTAATGATTGTGGCAAGTACGTCAGTGTTCGTGTATCAGTGAATAAGTGAAAGTGATACGTACTTGTACACAATCAGTGACCCTTATTATTATATTGCATTGTCGACGTTTGTGGGACACGTGTACTTGTGACTATAAATGGAATGAGACACTTATGGAAGCTCTTGCACGGGTGTCACAGATAAGGCACCAGACACTGCCATTTATCTTAGGTATTAGTCGGGATGTGCTTGATGGAGGTCCTGCTTCCAGTTCTCGCGCAGACTTGTCACAGACCGATTGGTATTTAGGGTTATGGTTAGCGTTTGATGTAGACCACGGGGTGTGGGGTAATTTTAGTGTGAGTTCAACAGAATCTTGGGAGTCCCATTTCGGCTGATTAGTATGATTTTAGCGTGCTTGCGCTTTCTAAAAGATAGATCAAAAATATTTGTAACCGCAATCAAGAACGGCGTCGCTTTGCAACTAGCCAGTGAGTACGGGTCGGTCCACAAGGATGTTGTGAATTTCCGATTCGTTCTTACGAGTTAATTCTGAAGGGTGTTCGGATTAATTATTAAATCTAAAAACCTAATTAACCTAGGGCAATAATCTAGATCTACTCTTGCTAGGGATAGGTTTAGGGATGGTTTGAAAATGTAATTAAATCTCACCGCTTTCAATACCCGAATCAAGATCTATGAGAAGTTATGGTAATTATCAATAAAGTGGATTAGATCCGTTCGGGAAGGTGTTCTTTCCTCTAGGTTCTTGTCCTTCCTTTAGAGATCCTTACCCTAACCTCCATAGAAAACATCACACCCGGGCCTTTATACTACGGTATCACCGCTACCTCGAGGGATAGAGTGCCGTAGGGAGCGGTATGTGCATGTATGCATGGAGTCCTATTGTAAATATTTGGTGGGTAAGAAAGGGATGAGAGATCCCATCTCTCAAAATCCTTCCCAAATACTAAACCCTAAACAAGTTCCTAGGGCATGAAATTAAATCTACCTAGGGCAAGAAATTTAAATGTACACTAAGGCAAGAAATTAAATTACTTACAGATGCATCCCTCCAATCATCCATGCAGGGTTGTCAGATCTGAATTTCTGAATGGAGAAGAAACACCGATGCTCTCCAAAAAGGATTTCTGAATTTTTATTAGAAGGAGGCATAAAAATTACAATGTTTAGAGTTCCTATTTATAAAGAATAGGAAACCTTAGGGTTACATTTGTTCCGCATGTCTACAATTACAAATATACCCCCAGGAAATCTTTCCATAGCCGCCAAGACGTTTTGGTAAAATTTTCTCTGAGTGATGGCTTCAAACGGCCGCGGAACCGCGGCATTGGCGTGCTTGGGCCGCGGTTCCGCGGCCCAATGGTGAGATCTCCTGATAATTTTTCTGGGCTTTCTTTAGGTTTCTTTGGGCTCTTTATTTCTTTAGTCTTTTCTTCATTTGGGCTTCTACAGTGATTCTAGATCTTCAGTGAACACTTTGCAATGGATCTTTTAACCGTTTTCCTTGATAATTTGGATCTTGCGTTACCTTGTTGATGGTGAACCGTTCTTCTTCTAGGTTTTACTAAGATCTTCCCATTTTGTGTCGTCCTTTGTGTTTTTCACTGTTTTTGCTCTCAGAACCTGTAACCTGTAAAATGTAGCAGACATGGGTCAAAAGTACCTGTTTATTAATAAAAAGAAAAAGAATGAGGAATATAATAATGCAATATTATGGTGTGAACAAATACCCCCAAACTTATCTTTTGCTCGTCCTCGAGCAAACTTATTTTTATTCACTAAAATCCTAACCGCACTTTCGCAGGGAAACGCGATTGCACTGAGCACGTGCAACAAGCCGTTAAACCTCTAGGTGTCCCTAGTAGGAGGAGTGTTGTCTCCTGAGGGTTTTCAGCGGATTACACCCACAAAATCCTATCAACTCGGCCCATTGACTTTTGTTTTCCAATAAGGTTTTCTAACAAGGAATTCTATTATCTTTTACCCGTAAATTATCCACCCATATTCTTCACACTTCCTCATTATTTAACTTAAGATTATATATGTTATGTAGACCTACTTAGCTTTCGGCATCTCTTAAGTTTTCCTTCTAAAGTTCCATCTCCACTTAGGAATTTCTATCAACTCTACTAAAGATACAAGTTCTATTCTTCATCCCTTTCTTTCATCTAAACTCCAATCACATATCCCCAGGTGTGTGTAAATATCACCCCTACACTTGGAAATTCAAATCAAGCAATCATACTCTCGTCCATTGTCCAAAGCACTTATTAATTTGTGAATTTTTAATTGAATTTTCCTTACACATCCTTCATGCGACCGTTAATACTTCTTTAGGTACCAACAACCGATTACAAGATGCGTTAGCACTTTAAAGCGTACTTCCTAGTTTGCAACACCCAAGGCTTTTAGCAGTGACTCCCAAACCAGTTGGTCTAAGGCACTAAGTGATGAAGCACCCTCGCTAAATATTTTTCTATTTTTACAGCCTTAAGTAATCACAAAAACCAGTGTCCATTTTTTTCTTTATTCTCTTTTTTTTCATTGTACTAAGGACTTTAGACAAGAGCATTTCAAGGTCTCTTCTACTATTCCAAGTTTCAAGGTGCGTGATTGTGCAAATTGTAGGGTATACGTTTTCAGAATCTAGACTTAAGCTAGGAACTATTTTTCAAACTTATACTCTAATAAGAACATCAATACTCTTCCCTTGTTTCGACTTAGCCAAGAAGTGAACCCAAAATTTGCCTATTTCTAAATAAACTACAAGGCATATACTTTCTACCGTTAAACTTTAAAGAAGGTTATCTTTACGGTTTTTAATTTACTAAGTCTAAGATCCAGTTGTTCCTAGCCAGTTAACCTATTTTTCAAACTCAAGTCAATTTGCCAAAATTGAATACAATAATTTTTATAATTTTTTAAAATTTTCAATTTTTATGGGTTTTCAAATAAGTATGCAAATGCAAAAATATGTACAAATGAATGCGAAAGAAGAAGACGTACCGAGCATACCCCCAAACTTGAACTTGACAGTGTCCTCACTGTATTGCTACACCAAGAGGGTCAAAATCGTCGGCACTCCCCTGTTTATTTATTTATAAATTTTTCTTTTCATTTTTTAATGTTTTGAATTTTTTTTTATAGAAAAGAAGAAAAAAAAAATATATATATATATACAATAAGGGTCTCCCCAAACTTAAGCTTGGCCTTACACAAGCCAAATGTTAGCACCAACCATTCAAAAATCTTATCATGGTAATGATAGAGTTGGTGCAAGAATGGGATGGAAAGAAAAGAGATGAAAAGCACGCGAGACCGTGTGGAAAGAAGAATGGTCGAATATGGTCTCGGTGGGGGAGAAGAAAGACAGAAAGAAGAAAGAAGTGGAGTGCGATCTTGAGGGTGTAAATTGAGTGAATAAATTAGCGCAATTTATGATGACCGATGTGTTAAAAGCGATTGCGCTAACCTATCAACTCGTCGTGCAATGGGGTCAAATCCCTCAAAATTCTCAAGAAAACATGGGTACGCCGAACTTGGTATAATAGATGAAAGCGTAACGGTCTCTTGTTCGGTCGGAACAATAGGAGAGACGAAAGGGAGTGAATTAGGGATAGTATCTTTCTCACCGTAGTAAACTGTTTCGAACTTGAAAGATTCCATTAATGGTTCGAAACTACTATAATCAACCGAGTCTGATGGTTCAACTAACTCATCTGAAAATGTAAAGGACTCAAACCCGGGCGATGAGTCATCAACATCGTCCGAAAAAGTGAAACACTTGTAAGTGTTATCATCTGTGAGAACTGTGTCAGATTCAAAGGAAAATTTTTCAAGCTCACAGTCTTCAAGCGTGGTTGGAACGATGGAACGGAGGGAGGGTGATATAACAGTCAAAGGTTCAGGAGGATGAATAGGAAAATCAGACACATCAAATAAAAATGATTCAACCTCAATACTATCCTCAATACTCTCCTCAATATTCAACTCATCCATGCCATTACCATCAAAATCTAGACGCATATGAGATTCAGGAGAAACATTTAATAACTCAGGATGATGATTTGAACATAAAATTTCAAGCAAATCGACAGGTTCATCATCCGAAATATTCCCGGCGTCTATATCCTCAATCAAGTGAAAATCAATTTCTTTAGACACCTCATCAGCATGGATATGTATCGATTTAGGTTCTAGAGTGGAGGTGTAAAGATCGAAAGGATTAGGTGCGGTTTCACTCGAAAGGGGTTCCTCACAATTTGGCAAATCAAACACTACAAAATCACACAACTCATTTTTATTTTCAACAGGTGAAATATTTAGGGCAATCGATGGCAAACAGGAGTTGTGGGCTTCAATTGGGTAAGGGTAGGTTTGATTTGTAAATCCTCTCTCATTCTCACTCTGTCCAACTGCCGCCTCATACATTGAAAAATTTGGAACTAGCGGGACACTAGCTACCGGTTCACTAGGTTGCATAAGGGGGCCATGGACGCTTCCACATTCCTCATCATTTTATTTGTTGCAGCAATATATGCCTCCAACGACTCTTCCAAACTAGACTTGGGTGGTAAAGGGGTTTCGGTAAAAGATTCAGAATCGTGTGGATATGCAAAACTCCCTAATGGCTGTGTAGAAATAGTGTCTAGTGAGGGTAGTAAGGTAGGGTAAGACTGGTAGGAAGTGGGTGGTAGGACAGGGGTAGGGTCTACATGTGGATAAAAATGTGAATAATGTTGTGGATCCCTAGAACTAGATGTGTGGAGAGGGGTGAAAGATCGACTGCTGTTGGGGTAAAAATTTACACCCCGGTTGACCGAGTAAACGTCAAGGTCAACCCCCAAGCTAGGTGGGCCCAAGCCCAGGTCAAGCGGGCTCATGCCCAAGTCAAGCCCGCGGCCAGCCTCCCCATGCCAACAACAAAATCATGTAATAAATAATTTTTATGTAATTTTTTATACATGAATGTATGCAAAATGGGCATAAACCTAATATTTTGTAAGCCCGTGGCTTATGTGCAAAAATGAAATGGCACATGAGCCATGGGATGGCTAAAATGCCATTTTTGTAAAGCCCAAGGGGCTATATGTAAATATGTAAGCCTATAAAAGGCAACATGATGAATAAAAAAAAAAACAACTTTTCATTCCCCCAAAATCTAGGGTTCTTTGTGCCTCCTGCTCCTCCAAGGTTCTAAACCTTCTCATTTCTTTTGAATTGAATCAAGAGTTTTACTCTTTCTTTTCAAAAACTAAGTAGTTTTCCACCACAAAACCCACAAAGGGGAACTCAGATCTCCCATTAGATCTCAGAAAGGAGAGATTTTTAGATCTCACATCTCTTGATCATCAAGATCCAGCCAACAGAGGAGGAAGAGGAAGAATCCCTTTCATCAACCAAAACATTTTAGGAGTTTAACTCCATATATTTACATAGATATATATATATATATATATATATAATAATAATAATAAATATCTCCTTTCTGAAGCATAGCTTCTGATTTTGGGACTAAAAGTCCCTTTGTCTCGCCAGCGCCCAGCGCTCGAGCGCAAAACGCCCACGTGCCGACACGTGGCGCGCTTGCGCTCAGGCGCACTGCGCTCGAGCGCAACGCGCCCACGTGCCGACACGTGGCGCGCTTGCGCTCAGGCGCACTGCGCTCGAGCACAAAGCGCCCACGTGCCGACACGTGGCGAGCTTGCGCTCAGGCGCACTGCGCTCGAGCGCAAAGCGCCCACGTGCCGACACGTGGCGAGCTTACGCTCAGGCGCACTGCGCTCGAGCGCAAAGCGCCCACGTACCGACACGTGGCGCGCTTGCGCTCAGGCGCACTGCGCTCGAGCGCAAAGCGCCCACGTGTCGACACGTGGCGCGCTGCGCTCAAGCGCACTGCGCTCGAGCGCAAAGCGTCCACGTGCCGACACGTAGCGCACTTGCGCTCAAGCGCACTGCGCTCAAGCGCAAAACGCCCACGTGCCGACACGTGGCGCGCTTGCGTCTGAGCGCACAGCACCTAAGCGCACAACGCTCAAGGCGCTGGCCCCACGCATCCTTTGGATGCCTTTTCCCCCTCTTTCCTTTATATATATATACATATATATATACACACATATGTATAAATATTTACACACACACATACTCCGCGACACTGTCCCTGTTAGAAAAAATTTCTAACGGGGCGCTGCCCCGCACCCCGCAAGGGGGCTGCTAGCCCCCTTGACCCCCAGCCCGCTATCCGGATAGCGGGACCCCCGTAAAAACTCTGTGTGGCTCCCGATATATCCAAACCCCCCTTTCAAAACACAACACACGTACACTGCACATTGAGTTCGCATGACCATTTTAACCCGTTAATCGGAGGTTCCCTCGCCCCAAAGGCGAGGGGGTAATTAACGGCAGCTTAGTCCGCGGCTGCCGGAGATTTGGATCCCCACAATCAATAAACCCCGGCCTACCCTGGGCAGGGGGAATCTGTAGTACGCCTGACAAGCGCGCGCGTATTCCCATCTCAATGGGGTGACGAAAAACACCCTACAGATTCTGGCACGCCCGGTGGGACCAATCTCTCCTCCCATATTTCGGGTTAAGCGGTCATGCGAACTCAATAAATATACATACCTGTATTTATACTAAAAATAATGCTTTTTCATGCAGATTTTCAACCAATCACCTTCCGACGATGTCTTCGATGATGAACTCATCTCCCGTCTCCTACATGATGAGGATAGACTCTAGGACGGTCCTTCCGGCCAGTCTCGGGCGATAATGGGAGGAGCCGCTGCTACCATTCGGCTCTATTGTGTTCATGCCAGTTGGCGCCATCCCATCTCCTCAAGCCCCGGTGGCAGACAAACCGGTCTCAAAAGGCAGGAGACCAAATGTGGTAATCTCAATGGCGCTCCAACCTAAACGCAAGTCGGTGTCTGAACGACTTTCTTTGGCCCCAGCTGGGGGCAAGGCCATCAACACCAACAAAGCTACAACACGTCCCGAGCAAGCTCCAGCGGTGCCCTTGACCACTGCTCGATCGGGTGTCTTCTCTAAGCTCCCCTCTGATCAACTCACAATGGCTTCCCGGGTAGCGGATGCCCGCCAAGCCTTCAAAATCGAGAAGCTGAGGGAGAAAAGACTCAGATATAGAGCCAACAAAAGGGCTAGGGCTACTGCCAGGCTAAACCTCATGAGGTTCGAAGAACAGGGTTACCCCGCCAAAGATGAGGGGATGGCTGAATGTGTTATCCACACTGTCTACGTGGTGGGCACGCGCAGCAAGAGCAAGGATGGGGCCACCACATCTCAAATCCAATCTGGCTTGAATGTGGTTGCCACTTCCCAAGAACAGCCGCCTCCGCTGGATGATGAAAACCCTCTCGATGAGGCTGATAGGCAGAGAGAGCCCTCAATTCATGAAGAGTCAGGCTCGGAAAGCGAAGATGAGCCAACTTTCCGTCCTAAGACCGCAGAGCAGCAACTTCTCCAAGAGCTCCGAAAACAGCTCAGAAGTAAAGATAAGGAGATTGCCAAGCTCTACTCAAAGATCGATGACTTGACAAATGTCGTCTTACAGCTTACGGCCCAACTTGCCTCTCAGCCGCCCAATCAAGCACAGGGCTCAGCTCATGAACCGGGAAACGGTGTCCCGAGACAGCCGACGCCCATTCCCTCAAATCCAAAAGTGGGCGGACCGCATGAAAATCAGTCGCATCCTATCTCAGCAAATGTCGTGGCTACCGATGACAGTAGCCAGCTAACTCAAGATCAAATCATGGATTTGGTTGCCAACAAAGTCAAAACCTTAGTAGCCGAAGCCGAAGCGCAAAAAGATATCAGCAGTAGTGGGAGACCATATCCTGCTCAGTATGATCTGGTAGAATTTCCTAGCGGCTATGTCATCCCCAAATTCGGAAGATTCGATGGGACAGGAAATGCGAATCAGCACATCGCCCATTTCAAAGCCTCATGCGGGAATACTGGGGGCAATGATGCGCTTCTCCTCCGCCAGTTCGTTAATAGCTTGCCTGATGTTGCTTTCGACTGGTACGCGAGCATACCGGATGGATCCATTACTACTTTCGTCCAAATGGAATCTTTGTTTCGACAAAGGTTCATGAGCGTCAGCGATAAGATCACCATTGCCGAGCTCGTAAGGACCAAGCCCAAGAACAACGAAAGCAGCACGGATTTTATAACCCGATGGCGCAATCTCTCCGTCAAATGCGAACCGCCGATAGAGCAGGACCAATCTGTCAGTCTCCTTGTCGGAAATCTCAACAACTGGATGGCCCCGTTTCTATGTACCGCGGGTCTCAAAACATTCCAAGAGCTGACCAGAAAAGCCCAGATGTTGGAACGCTCAAAGCAGGAGTCCTCCTCTGACTCCCAAAATAACAATAGGTCCTGGAGAAACCGAAAGGACGATAATCGCAAAGGCGGAAATTCCGATGATTCTGAATCTTTCAACACTTCGGCTAACCGAAATAAGCAAGGGATGAGCGGGCCTAGCGCCAACCAGTCTCGGAAGCCAGTGTTCGGAGAGGGAGGAGAATCTCCACTGAAAGAGAAGCTGGATAAGGTCTATTCCTTCAGAAGGGACAAAATCCGTAAAATATTCAAAGACGCCCTGAAGAACGGTCTACAACTGCCAGAGTCAAAAAGACCGCAGGAATCGAATAGGACCGACGACCCCAAATACTGCCCCTATCACAGAGTGATAGGTCACGCCATTGAAGACTGCTTCGTCTTCAAAGATTGGGTCGAAAAGCAATACAAGGCAGGAGAGATAGAACTGTCCAAAGGCGTGTTAGTAAACAGTCAAGATGCGACCGCCAATTTCATACAAACGGAGACCGAAGTTCTTCGTGAAACCGATTCTCTCAGACATCTGCCTTTCTCTGAGAACAATCGACCACCACGTCATTAAACTGGGAACAATCGACCACCACGTCATTAAACTGGGAACAGCCGACCTCTAAGTCGTTAAACTGGGAATGTAAACAAAAAATATATATGTGTAAATAAAAAATATGTAAATAAAAGAAAAATAAAGAAAAGCCGAAATGATGGGGCAACTCGCAATAAAAATCAGCGAGTAAAAATAAAAATGAAAATAAAGCCGAAATGATGGGGCAACCGTGAATAAATAGCCGAAAGGATAGGGCAATCGCGATCTTCGCGATAAGAAAAGCTGAAATGATAGAGCAATCGCGGTAAAACAAAAAAAAAAGCAAAAAAAAAACAAAACAAAAAGAAAACAAAACAACGGCGAATGATGAGTCGCTCCTGGTACCATACTCCAGTGCAGCGATGCAAACGCCAACCAAAATCCAATTTCTCAAAATTCTCCGGCCCTACGGCCAGTCCCCAAATTGACTACCGTATACAATCCACGGGCTCAAATAATTCTCATCATACCCATTCCCCACCGCAATCACCAGTTACGCGGCTGGTCTCCGCCTTTGGAATTATGCTCCATTGAGAAGACCCACTCATGTGTCCTCACGATACATGAGGAGAACAAATCTTTGTGGGACCCTTACGACTCACGAAGAAAAAAAAAACACTTAGGAGTCCTCACGACTCCTAAGGAGAATATACACCTGCGGGATCCTTACGACTCGTAGGGAGAAAATCCTTTTATGGGACCCTCGCGGCCCATAAAATTGAAAAGTCTTAGGTGATAGGGATCCAAACCTGTCTCCTAAGCCATCGCTCCCCAATCCCCAACGGCGAATGATGAGTCGCTCCTGGTACCATATTCCAGTGCAGCGATGCAGACGCCAACCAAATTCGAAATCCCATACCCCAACGGCGAATGATGAGTCGCTCCTGGTACCATATTCCAGTGCAGCGATGCAGACGCCAACAAAGTCCCAAAATTTTTATGGCCCTACGGTCTGGATCATACATCCTGCAAAACCGTATACAATCCACGGGCGTAAAACGATCCCAATCTCTTCCAAGTTCTACCAGTGAGACCACATTCAAAGTCCTACCAAAAATAAAAATAAAAAAATAATAAATAAAAAATAAAAAAAGGTATGTCCACAAGCAAAAGGGGCACGGATGAAAACCCGAAAGGGCTCCGTGAGTAAAAACAGCAGGACTGTCGGCGAGTTTGTGAAAACCCGAAAGGGCGCAAACTCGTAAAAAAAAAAAAGAGATGAAATGCACTCACAAAGTCCTCTCGACTTTGTGAGGAGAAAAATCCCGCGTGAGATCCTTACGACTCACAAAGGAGCAATACACTTGGGAGTCCCCACGACTCCTGAGGAGAAAATACACTTACGGGATCCTTACGACCCGTAGGGAGAAAATGCTTAGTGAGACCCTTACGGCTCACAAAATTGAAAAGTCTTAGGCGATAGGGACCTAAAACCTGTCTCCTAAGCCATCGTTTCCTAATAAGCAAACGCAAATGATGATTCGCTCCTGGCACCTCATTCCAGTGTAGCGATGTTGATGCCAAACAAAAAAAAAACAATTCCCAAATCCTCTCATGACAAATGATGATTCGCTCCTGGTACCATATTCCAGTGTAGCGATGCTGATGTCAACCCAAATCAAATCAAACCAACAACCTCTGCGGCAGAATCATGCTTCGTCCCAGAATTTACCCCGTGTCGAAATCATGCTTCACCTCGGTGTACCTGTCTTCCCTGTCAGAATTATGCTTCGGCTCGGAATCAACCAACGACCTCATCGTCGGAATTATGCTCCGCCTCGGAATCAAAGCAACCAACCAGCTCTGCGTCGGAATCATACTTCGTCTCAGAGTGTACCCCACGCCGAAATCATGCTTCGCCTCGGTGTACCTGCCTTCCCTGTCGAAATTATGCTTCGTCTCGGAATCAAGTCAGCCAACAAGCTCTGCGCTGGAATCATTCTCCGTCTCAGAATATACCCCATGTCGAAATGATGCTTCGCCTCGGTGTATTTGTCTTCCTTATCGGAATTATACTTCACCTAGGAATCTATCTCTGTATCGAAATCATGCTTCGGTCAGAATGTCTGCTCCGAACTCTGGAATGATGCTCCGCTCATCGGAATGATGCTCCGATCTCTGGAATTATGCTCCGTTCATCGGAATGATGCTCCGATCTCTGGAATCATGCTCCGCTCTTCGGAATGTTGCTCCGATACCCCGGAATCATGCTCCGCCCTTCGGAATGATGCTCCGAATCCTGGAATTATGCTCCGCTCTTCGGAAAGATGCTCTGAACCCTGGAATCATGCTCCGCTCTTCGGAAAGATGCTCCGAACTCTGGAATGATGCTCCGCTCATTGGAATGATGCTCCGATCTCTGGAATTATGCTCCGCTCATCGGAATGATGCTCCGATCTCTGGAATCATGCTCCGCTCTTCGGAATGATGCTCCGATACCCCGGAATCATGCTCCGCCTTTCGGAATGATGCTCCGAATCCTGGAATTATGCTCCGCTCTTTGGAATGATGCTCCGATCCCTTGGAATCATGCTCCGCTCATCGGAATGATGCTCCGATCCCTGGAACCATGCTCTGCCCATCGGAATGATGCTCCGATCCTCTGGAATCATGCTCCGCTCTTCGGAATGATGCTCCGATACCCCGGAATCATGCTCCGCCCTTCGGAATGATGCTCCGAATCCTGGAATTATGCTCCGCTCTTCGGAATGATGCTCCGATCCCCTGGAATCATGCACCGCTCATCGGAATGATCCTCTGATCCCTGGAACCATGCTCCGCCCATCGGAATGATGCTCCGATCCCCTGGAACCATGCTCCGCTCCTCGGAATCATGCTCCGCTCTTCTGAATGATGCTCCGAATCCTGGAATGATGCTCCGCCCCTGGAATGATGTTCTACCTCGAAGTCCAACTTCAAGATCCATCAATTTCATGCACACAACTCAAATGTGCGGTGTGCATTTATTGATAGGGGGCACTTTGTTGGGGTAAAAATTTACACCCCGGTTGACCGAGTCAAAGTCAAGGTCAACCCCCAAGCTAGGTGGGCCCAAGCCCAGGTCAAGCGGGCCCATGCCCAAGTCAAGCCCGCGGCCAGCCTCCCCATGCCAACAACAAAATCATGTAATAAATAATTTTTATGTAATTTTTTATACATGAATGTATGCAAAATGGGCATAAACCCAATATTTTGTAAGCCCGTGGCTTATGTGCAAAAATGAAATGGCACATGAGCCATGGGATGGCTAAAATGCCATTTTTGTAAAGCCCAAGGGGCTATATGTAAATATGTAAGCCTATAAAAGGCAACATGATGAATAAAAAAAATAACAACTTTTCATTCCCCCAAAATCTAGGGTTCTTTGTGCCTCCTTCTCCTTCTCCAAGGTTCTAAACCTTCTCATTTCTTTTGAATTGAATCAAGAGTTTTACTCTTTCTTTTCAAAAACTAAGTAGTTTTCCACCACAAAACCCACAAAGGGGAACTCAGATCTCCCATTAGATCTCAGAAAGGAGAGATTTTTAAATCTCACATCTCTTGATCATCAAGATCCAGCCAACAGAGAAGGAAGAGGAAGAATCCCTTTCATCAACCAAAACATTTTAGGAGTTTAACTCCATATATTTACATAGATATATATATATATATAATAATAAATATCTCCTTTCTGAAGCATAGCTTCTGATTCTGGGACTAAAAGTCCCTTTATCTCGCCAGCGCCCAGCGCTCGAGCGCAAAACGCCCACGTGCCGACACGTGGTGCGCTTGCGCTCAGGCGCACTGCGCTCGAGCGCAACGCGCCCACGTGCCGACACGTGGCGTGCTTGCGCTCAGGCGCACTGCGCTCGAGCGCAAAGCGCCCATGTACCGACACGTGGCGCGCTTGCGCTCAGGCGCACTGCGCTCTAGCGCAAAGCGCCCACGTGCCGACACGTGGTGCGCTGCGCTCAAGCGCACTGCGCTCGAGCGCAAAGCGTCCACGTGCCGACACGTAGCGTACTTGCGCTCAAGCGCACTGCGCTCAAGCGTAAAACGCCCACGTGCCGACACGTGGCGCGCTTCCGTCTGAGCGCACAGCACCTAAGCGCACAGCGCTCAAGGTGCTGGCCCCACGCATCCTTTGGATGCCTTTTCCCCCCTCTTTCCTTTGTATATATATACATATATATATATACACACATATGTATAAATATTTACACACACACATACTCCGCGACACTGTCCCTGTTAGAAAAAATTTCTAACGGGGCGCTGCCCCGCACCCCGCAAGGGGGCTGCTAGCCCCCTTGACCCCAAGCCCGCTATTCGGGTAGCGGGACCCCCGTAAAAACTCTGCGTGGCTCCCGATATATCCAAACCCCCCTTTCAAAACACAACACACGTACACTGCACATTGAGTTCGCATGACCATTTTAACCCGTTAATCGGAGGTTCCCTCGCCCCAAAGGCGAGGGGATAATTAACGGCAGCTTAGTCCGCGGCTGCCGGAGATTTGAATCCCCACAATCAATAAACCCCGGCCTACCCTGGGCAGGGGGAATCTGTCGTACGCCTGACAAGTGCGCGTGTATTCCCATCTCAATGGGGTGACGAAAAACACCCTACAACTGCGAGATTGAACAATATGCTCAGCAATGGACATCGGCCTAGGAGTGACAGAAGGACTTGAAGAAGTGGTATCAACATATGTAGGTGGTAAAGGTTGACTCGGTTGATACAAAGTGGGTTGAAAAGTCAAACTATTTCTCCTTGACGCCTCTATTTGATCTTTCAAAGATTTTTTTGGCAAGGAGGGATCGTCTTTAAATTGACCGAACAAATTGACATACGACGCAAAATTAGGTTCGGGATACCAAAGTTCGGCAAGTGATTTATGATGTGGGGTACCCATGATAGAAGAAAGAGAAGATGAAGAAGGTAGGTGGTGCAAGGATTTATTTGGGGCTAAAAAATTTTGCAAGTTCTATAAAATATTTGTCCTTTTTATTTTCATTTTTCATTGATTTTTTTTCTCTTTTATTTGGAAAAATTTTGTTGCAAAAAGATTTTAGAGAAAAGATATGCAACTGAAAAATATTTTATAGGAAAGATATGCAACAGCAAAATATTACTTGCAATCTATTTTATTTCAAGCGGGGCCCAAAAATCCTGCACAAGATCGTTATTTGGAAGGGAATATATTTTTAATGTGCACAAAATCCTGCAGGTATTTTTTTTCAGAAAATATATCTCCAAAATTACAGAGGATGAACAGAAGATCTTACAGAGCAAAGTTGGTGAGATGACGTCACTATTCCACCGCCCTTTCGCGGCAAAACGTGGCTCCCACCGCGATTTCGCGGTCAAATTGACTGAACACTGCTCCAGAAAATTTTTGGTGATTTGATTCGACTATACGGCCGCGGTTCCGCGGCCTAATGTGGGTTTTGGCCGCGGAATCGCGGCGGGTTGGGGGGTTTGGGGCTCCAAAATTTTTGTGCTTCTCTGTTTTTTAAAATCCCTTCTGTTCCGATACCTCTTTTTCTGTTTCGCTTTCTGGAAATTTCCAGATCATCTTTGTATATCCTGCAAAATTAAAACAACAAAGTATCCCTTCCAAAAATAACAAATTATATATTTTTATATTTTTTTGATTTTTTTGATTTTTTTAAATTTTATGATTAACCCGAAATTGAGAAAAGAAAATTCTACGCAATCCCCGGCAACGGCGCCATTTGATTGAATGAGATTTAGCGTGCTTGCGCTTTCTAAAAGATAGATCAAAAATATTTGTAACCGCAATCAAGAACGGCGTCGCTTTGCAGCTAGCCGGTGAGTATGGGTCGGTCCACAGGGATGTTGTGAATTTCCGATTCGTTCTTACGAGTTAATTCCGAAGGGTGTTCGGATTAATTATTAAATCTAAAAACCTAATTAACCTAGGGCAATTATCTAGATCTACTTTTGCTAGGGATAGGTTTAGGGATGGTTTGGAAATGTAATTAAATCTCACCGCTTTCAATACCCGAATCAAGATCTATGAGGAGTTATGGTAATTATCAATAAAGTGGATTAGATCCGTTCGGGAAGGTGTTCCTTCCTCTAGGTTCTTGTCCTTCCTTTAGAGATCCTTACCCTAACCTCTATGGAAAACATCACACCCGGGCCTTTATACTACGGTATCACCGCTACCTCGAGGGATAGAGTGCCGTAGGGAGCGGTATGTGCATGTATGCATGGAGTCCTATTGTAAATATTTGGTGGGTAAGAAAGGGATGAGAGATCCCATCTCTCAAAATCCTTCCCAAATACTAAACCCTAAACAAGTTCCTAGGGCATGAAATTAAATCTACCTAGGGCAAGGAATTTAAATCTACACTAAGGCAAGAAATTAAATTACTTACAGATGCATCCCTCCAATCGTCCATGCAGGGTTGTCAGATCTGAATTTCTGAATGGAGAAGAAACACCGATGCTCTCCAAAAAGGATTTCTGAATTTTTATTAAAAGGAGGCATAAAAATTATAATGTTTAGAGTTCCTATTTATAAAGAATAGGAAACCCTAGGGTTACATTTGTTCCGCATGTCTACAATTACAAATATACCCCCAGGAAATCTTTCCATAGCCGCCAAGACGTTTTGGTAAAATTTTCTCTGAGTGATGGATTCTAACGGCCACGGAACCGCGGCATTGGCGTGCTTGGGCCGCGGTTCCGCGGCCCAATGATGAGATCTCCTGATAATTTTTCTGGGCTTTCTTTAGGTTTCTTTGGGCTCTTTATTTCTTTAGTCTTTTCTTCATTTGGGCTTCTACAGTGATTCCAGATCTTCAGTGAACACTTTGCAATGGATCTTTTAACCGTTTTCCTTGATAATTTGGATTTTGCGTTGCCTTGTTGATGGTAAACCGTTCTTCTTCTAGGCTTTACTAAGATCTTCCCATTTGTTGGTCAAAAATCCTTCTTTTGTGTCGTCCTTTGTGTTTTTCACTGTTTTTGCTCTCAGAACCTGTAACCTGTAACATGTAGCAGACATGGGTCAAAAGTACCTGTTTATTAATAAAAAGAAAAAGAAAAAGAATGAGGAATATAATAATGCAATATTATGGTGTGAACACCGGCTTATATATTTAGGGAGATATATGGAGATTTACAGGGTATGTGATTATCACCATGATATACATGTTGGGCCCGTGGTCCCTTGCCCTTGGGTCCTACCCTTGGGTGGAGAACACTCACGAGTGGTTGACTCTCACACTTAGACTGACGATAGGCTTAGTGACCTGTACAATGAGACTTAGAGACTGATAGGGATACTGGCATTGTTATACCTTACATACTGTGTTGACATACGTGGCATATCTTTCTACTGCTTCTACTGTTCCGCTGTATTGATTACTGCATGTCCATATACATACTGCCATTGATCTACTATTATTTATGCCTATTATCACTTTTAGAATTGTCACATGATTTTATTTATATTATATTGCTATTGTGTCACTCTGACGACCTGAGTATGCATGCTTAGTGTGAAGAGAAGATTTAGCCTGGACCAGGACTGGACGCACTTCACGGACATCTCGTTTAGCTATCCAGAGTTATATCTTTTGTTTCCATCAGGTCAGTTCATTTTACTGTTTTGTTCCAGTTACTGCATTTCTCATTACCTGCGCATTATTTGTTAGTGTATATGCCCTAGAGGCCATTACTGTATCATACTAGTATGTATATTACTTGATGGAAGCTTGAGATATTCACAGTTGTACAGACAATCTTGCTCAATATAGTAGTATGCTACTTGGTTTGTCTCTGCTTTAATGTGTACTTGTGTGTTTATGTATTATATCACCTATACGCATTAGTAGAGCCCTTTGGATCTTTGCTTGATTACCGGCGTTGTGATGGCGATCACACTCGTGGGGGCTGGGTAATCTACAAGCACATCCTTATACACGTCCCTAGTCGTGGGAGTACCGAGATAGGGTATCGATACTCCGGAGTAGACTAGCGTATGTGTAGGGTTCCTAGGCACTCTTGTGAAGGTTCAAAAGGCATCAAACATGCCCGGATTAAAATTTAGACGTGCCGAACAACCCAAAGCCGGGATCTTTGCTAGATTATTATGGTTAAACATGCATTAAGATAACTTTTATCTAAGTGTGAGGGATTACAACCTTTGTAGTCCGCTCCTTCACTTCACAAGCTCCGAGTAGAAGTCCCTTTGTCGCGATCCACGATCTCCCGGACTCATGAGAGGCTCCACGACTCGAACGATCCATTCTAGCTTATCGTATTCCAAATCTCCGATGATCTACCTTGAAGTTGCTACGACTCAAGCTTTCTCACTCAAAAGAGAAGAACACACTAATCCCATGGGCTAGATGAGATGAGGATGAGAGAGTAGTAATTTTGCTTTCTTTTTAAATCATTTTCTCATTTTATTTCATCACTTAAGAAAAACTAGCAAGCTTTCTTGAAGAAGGAAGAAGATGATAATGAAAAGATAATGAATTATCTTTCTTTTGTGATGAATAGAATAAAACCTATATGATTGATTATTAACCATGGTCAAGGATGATTGGATAAGAATAAGTAGAGAAACAACTAGAGTTAGGGTTTGGTTAAGTTAGAAATGTGTCATCCAAAATATCTTTGCAATGACAAAAGAAAAAATGCTTCTAGAAGGAACTTGAAGCATCCAACCCTAATCAAACCTTAACCTCAATTAATCATCCTTAAACATGTTTAACAATTAATCATATCTTGTCACAATAATATATATCACATATATATTATATATTTGCAACAAAAGAAAATAATACAATTAACATATATCGCATATATATCAATGTATCATCCACTGAGAAAATGAAATAATAAAGCAAGCCTATATTAGTTAATATAATAATATATCATATATATTATTATATATTAAATCATCGAATCAACACTTGATCGGACGATCCGGCTATATCAAATATAACCGACTAATATATCATGTACCGATTCATCGAATCAACGCTTGATCCGATGTCCCGGTTCATATCCATATATCGCGAGAATATAATACGGTATCCCATATCGCATTATTCTCATTCCTGCGCATATCACATATGCGCCACTACTCCGTTTCGCCTGAGCCAAGAAACCTCTGTGTAGGACTCTAAAGAATCGTCAATACGCCGGTAGCAGGTGATGATCATATCAAACACCCACAAGCTGCAAGCGGTCAGCTAAACGTAACAGCCACCCAGGTATTGAGCGATCAGAAGATCAACAAGCTAGCCTGTGCGTTCTCCTGTGAATCCAACCAGTAACACTCCCGTACAGTCCGGTCTGTTCGTCTGATATGTCGCATATCAAGTCTAGGGGTGGTATACGTCAGACCCCAGTAACCGATAAGTCGTGTCGATGTGTGGCTCATAACGGGTCGAGAAACTACAAGTAACACTTACCAGTAAATCTCTATATCAGCCCTGGCCAGGGACTTCCAGTTATAGCCAATCGAACACAGCACAACATCAACTCCCTATACCGGGAGAGACGAATCCCCTCCTATCGCTCATTGCCTCCATGTGATTCGGGACTGTACCCAAAAGCCACCGTTTTGCACGCCCTCTTGGACGTGGTAAGGTGGAAATCAAAGCACAGTGGGAATCACACAAGACTCTATGACGATCTAGGGTCTACAGACTACCCTGTACCAGTGTCACCGGAGAACTGCCATCTGACGTGTGGTATATCACCATCTGGGAGTTCTCGGCGAGTCCGTCCAGTGTACCCAGTCTCTACTGAGCACCCCTACACCATCTCTGATGTCCAACACCGATGGATATGGGATCATCCATCGCCCATCATATGGGTCAAGATGCGTATACGCTAGTCTACTCTGGTGTATCGATGCCCTGTCTCGATATACCCTCGACTAGGAACAGTTATAGGATGTACTCATCGACTACCGCGGCCCCACTAGTATGATCTCATCATAGTCCCAGTAGTCGAGTACAAGTCCTAAGGGCTTTATCAACATGTGAGAGTAAAACAGTAAACCAATACAAGTCAACATGTTAAGATAAAGTGAAACCAAATAGCATACTATCATGACGAGCAAGAAAGTCATCTCTATATATAACCAAGCATCCATTATAATATACATCATATGTACAACAATGGCCTCTAGGGCATATACAGAACTAACAGTATGCGCTTCTCATCCCAGCACAGGAGACGGTCTGTCCCACAGCCGTCGGTACGTCGTACTTGAGATAGTATGCGGGTGCTCGTTGGGTTACGAGTACACTGGACAGGACTCGTCGGGAACTGATGGTTGGTATTATACCTATCATCAGTTATCAGTTCCCAGGTGACATGAGTACAGCTTAGTCCGCTGACTTGACACTGTCACTTCGCCTCAAGTGTGTTCCCACTGTTCTTTGATTGCTACCATACCACGGCTCTACTGAGTCGTGCAAGCAGGTAGTGGTTGGGAGCAGTCCCGAAGCACTTGGAGGCAGTGACGGTTAGATAGGATTCGTCTCTCCCGGTATTGGGGGTTGACATCGCGCTGTGTCTAGGAGAGCCATTACATGAGTAGTCCCTGGCCAGGGCAAGCGAGATATACTGGTAGGCTTCCAGTGTTATCTCAGGGTGTTTTGGGCTTCACTCCGACACGACTTGTACCGCTATTGGGGGACTGACGTTTACCGCCCCCTAGGCCCGACATGCGATGTATCAGACGAACAGACCGGACTCTACGGAGAATGTCACATTCAGACTCAGTAGGAGTTCAGATGGGTTTTACCTCGTCAGTCTTCTTATCGGAATCTACCTGGGGACCGTTACGCACAGCTAGTGCCGCTTGCGGTCTGTGGTTAAACCCACTGCCAGCGTAGCGTCGAGTCTTTAGAGTCCCACACAGAGGGCTATTCGCCTCTGGGCAAAACTGAGTAGAGGTCGCATGGTTTTGCGGCAGGGTTCGTTCTCATCCGCGCACTTGTGCACGTTTGGACTCCGGACGGATTATACTGGCAGGCTCTGGTTTGAGCCAGATACTGGTATATGTTTTGGGGTTTCTTTTATCTCTCAGTATTCTTGTTCCTCGGAACGAGAATGCAGGTGCGTATGCACAGTTGCTTGAGGCGGAGGATGAGGTCTTTCATTAGGGTTTCGGAACGGGTGCGTATGCACAGTTGACAGTCGTCTTTTTCCAAACCCTAATGGATTTATGAAATATCAATTAATAATAGTAATTAAATGAAATAATGATATGGTTGATTTTGTTGACTTGTTGACCATGGTTGACTTGTTGATCATGGTTGAATGTTGACCATCATCATTGCTTTGCAAGGATACTCCTTGATTCTAGCTTACATTCATTTAATGAAGTGATGATGGTGGTCATTCCAAATACAACCATCAACTATTTCATTTTGATTTATTATTATTAATTAGATAAATCATTTTTCTTTTATTATGGTTGCAAGAGGAAAATAGCTCATTCTATCATATTGATTCTCTCTCCTCACTTCATCTTCTTCCTCCTCTTGTTCACGGAGAGCAAATCTCATGTGTTGAGAATCATCTCATTGAAGATATAACACCCCAAAGAACACTCTACTCACTCTAAGGTAGAAGGTCTAGCAAGCCGAATACCTTAGTTCTCTCAAGATCGAGAAAGGAGCCCAAGGATGAAGCCCTCAGGTGGATCTATCTTCGGCAAAGAGGAGACGAGGAGGGGAAGCCATTCAAGCTACTACAAAGAGCAAGAAAGAAGAAGAACAACAAGAAGAGAAGGAGTTCAAGTTGAGGTATAACCCCTAACCGAGTAGATACATCTCAAGTTAGTATGCTAGTGTATGGTTTAGCAAAGATCCGGCTTTTACGGTCCATGTTACAAAGTTTAGAAAAATTTTTGTTTTACCGTTTCCGCATCCCCGAAAGTACCGGGAGAGGTAACGTGGACCTAACAGTGGTATCAGAGCCTAACTAAACTTAAACTAGCATGGTAGCGAAGTGTATGGAAGTTCGAAACGGAAAAATCACAAAAACCGGAAATCAAAACCCTAAGTTTCTGTTGAAATTTTTTGTGCTCTAAAAGTAAAAAGTTTTACTCCTAAAATCGGCTCAGGGTTTTGTGAGAACACCCACCAAAAACGATCCCATGAATCCTTCAAACCGCCGCGGATCCGCGGCCTCAGCTATTCTCTTCGCCGCGGATCCGCCGCCGTTTGGGCTCTTCATGTGATCGTGTTTTGTGCAGTGTTCTTCTGGTAGGGTTTTGGGATTTTTCAAATATGTTATATGTTCCCAGATTTTCCAGAAAAGAAATTTACTTTTGGGGTCCTGTAAATCCGTATTTTTTTCGAACTTCGCTACACTTTGGCTATATTGGTTATATCTGTGATGTTTGTATGTATTGAACGTCGGCTAATCACTATAAGTCGATTAGTCGGGGTTATACATCTCTGTGATCTGTGTTTGATATTGGAATGTGTATATGAATGTGTTGGACTGTCGCGGGTGAATAGCCGGGGTGGATGTGAGATGAGCTTTTGTTTTTCTTTCATTCATTTGTAAATGTAAATTGATGTAATAATATTATTTGTATGGCCGCACAACCGGGTCGGGGTTGTAGCCGTCATTGTATAATTCTTTTTACTGTTTTTGCTCCTAGGATAGACCCATGGAGGGGTGCACAAACTACCGGGTACTTGGCGGGTAGTTTGCCGCACCCGTAGGGGTCTTGGGTGGGGTTTTGGCTATTCACCGCGACCGTGTAATCCGTTTTTCGTTGCAGGCTCGAACGGATTGCGGATTCCTAGTATATCCAATGTATTCATCTGTGATCTGTAATGTCTATCATTGCTTTATATTTAGGCGTTGCTTATGTTTTACAGCCGCGCTAGCCCAGCCCCCGCTCTGTCGTTAGTTAAGTAACCTAACGGGTGATGACGGGACCCCGTGGCGAATGCGAATGGCATAAGCGTACGTCATATTTTGGTTGTTTTCTGCAATGGTAGGATTTAAATGA
The DNA here is from genome assembly GCA_030015575.1 of Agapanthus africanus. Classification (NCBI taxonomy): domain Eukaryota; kingdom Viridiplantae; phylum Streptophyta; class Magnoliopsida; order Asparagales; family Amaryllidaceae; genus Agapanthus; species Agapanthus africanus. The sequence goes on from JASDDO010000016.1 coordinate 400,315,555, forward strand.
TGGGACGCATTAAAAGAACTAATGCAAGAAAATAAACCTAAAAGACGTTGTTGGAACATTTTTTCAAAAAACTGCTATTGCAAGGACGTTCATTTTTGTTTTGCATCGCGGTATTCGGTTGTGAATGCCCAGCACCTCAGTCGACAAGGCAAGGGCCGAGATCCCTTCATCGGGAGTGACCCCTTGGACAAAAGTTTGCGTCAGGGTAATAACTTCACTATAGTCGATTATTCTTGCTTTGCATCGAGATATTCAGTTTGGAATATCCTGCACCTCATTTGACGAGGAAAGAGCCGAGATCCCTTCACAGGGAGTGACCTCTTTAGCAAAAGTTTTCGCCACTGTATTTTCAAAAAGGTGCAATCAGGTTCCTTCAACGATATCAAGTTCATTACGTTAACGGGTTTTTCGCCAAAAACCCAGCCGTAGCCCTCCGTCGTTTCGGATTAATATTATTCAGTATTCGTGCTGCGTTTGTTGACCTAGTCAAGGCGTAGTGAACGGTAGCTAAATAATATTTTTCTGTGGATTGCAAATGTGATTGGTTAGGACAGTCGTGCGGCCTTGTTGACCTAGTCAAGGGCACGTACGGGTGGGTCTAATGCAATCAGGATTATGACGGGTAGAACTTGTCTAACAGTTTGTGGCTTGTTGACCTAGTCAAGGTCATGAACAGTTAGGGGCAAAAACCACATCGGGAGTTTCAAAAGAACTGAAACTTGTAGATTTAGCATACCTTCTGGAGTGTGGTGACTAGAGTGGATTCCGTCTAGGTTATCACACGATGACAGTTGGATCCCGATCCCACTGATGAGTTGGATTACTCTCGGGAGATTATTTCACTTAACGATCAATGCTATAAACCTAGTAGGTGTCTAGAAAGGTGTCAGCGGGGCTACGCCCCCAGGGAAAAGAGGTTCTTGAATTAAGGAACTTCGCGAAAGCGTTGGAAAACCTCCCTCGAAGTACCGACACTAGCCTGGCTGAAAGGTTAAGCAAGTATTGTGACGTGAATTAAAACCCGGCTAGTTCTTCTTTTTAAAAAGGTTTTAAGAAGAATTTGAGTAAACAGTGGGAGACATCCTGGTTAGATAAATTAATAAACCAATCTAATCTTGCAAGAGCATACGCTGAGTGTTTCTTTTCTCTCTCCAGGCAGCAACCTTTTCACGCCCTAATCAAGATAATAAAATGTATCGCTTGACCGATCCGAATTCTTATTCGGGACTGGGGAAAGTTGGTTCAGCTCTAACTTGTGACAACAGTCATGAGTATGAGAATGGGAAAGGGGATTGTATGGATTTCCAGGATACCCAGTCGAAGAAGAAGCATGGTTTTGCATCTACTTCAGGTGTTCTTGTAATTGAGAACTGTTTTACGGTCAGCCCTACCTCCTGGGTACTTGATACCGGATCAGGATCTCATATCTGTAATTTATTGCAGGGACTGAGAAAAAGTAGGAAAGTTGCACCGGGTGATATGTCGCTCAGAGTAGCGAACGGTGCACAAGTTAATGCGGCAGTCGTCGGTGAATATCACCTAGTATTGCCAAATGGCAAGACTATGATTTTGAACGATTGCTACTATGTACCCTCTTGCAACATCATATCAGTTTCTTTACTCGATAAAGATGGATATAACTTTGTTCTTGAAAAGAATATCATGAACATTTACCTTCATAAGGTACTGGTTGCAGAGGGTACACTGTGTAATGGTATCTACGTTCTAAATCAGAATACAGTTCTCAATATACAAAACACACGCAAGAGGAAGAATTCAGATACGAATGAATCCTACTTGTGGCATTGTAGACTTGGTCATATCGGAGAGAAAAGACTGAGTAAGTTGCATAAAGATGGACTCTTGAATGCGTTCGAGTTTTCATCTTATGGAACTTGTCAGTCTTGTCTCAAAGGGAAGATGACCAAATCTCCGTTCACCGGACATGGAGAAAGAGCAACCGAGCTCTTGGGACTCGTACATAGTGATGTGTGCGGTCCGATGTCTATACATGTAAAGGGTGGGTTCTCGTACTTCATCACATTCACTGACGATCTCTCTAGGTTCGGATATGTGTATCTGATGAAACACAAATCTGAAGCTTTTGAGAAATTCAAGGAATTCAAAAATGAAGTAGAGAACCAGACAGGCAAAAGTATCAAGATCCTCCGGTCTGACAGGGGAGGGGAGTACTTAAGCACGGAATTCCTGGATTACTTAAAAGAGAATGGTATTCTCTCTCAGCTTACTCCTCCTTATACACCACAGCACAACGGTGTTTCGGAGCGGAGGAATCGTACCCTACTGGATATGGTTCGCTCCATGATGAGTAATGCTGAGTTGCCTCTTTCATTTTGGGGACATGCGCTATTGACAGCCGCATACCTATTGAATGATGTTCCGTCTAAATCTGTGCCTAAGACTCCGTTCGAGATATGGAATGGAAAGAGGCCATATCTTAAAAGATCTAAGATATGGGGTTGTCCGGCTTATGTTAAAAAGCATAAACCGGATAAACTAGAGGCACGGTCAGTTTTATGTAAGTTTGTGGGATATCCAAAGAATGGTTATGGATATCTATTCTACCACACCGAGGAACAGAAGGTGTTTGTTGCTCAGCATGCCGTTTTCTTGGAAACGGAGTTTCTTGCAAAAGAAATTAGTGGGAGCACGGTAGAATTGGAAGAAATTCAGTGACCACAAACTGAAACTGAAAGTTTGACAGAACCTCAGGATTCAATAACCCCAGATGAACCTCAGCCACTCCGAAGATCTGGTAGGATTTCTCATCCGCCCGAGAGATACTACGGTTTTCTCATTGACGGGGATCGAGAGGATTGCATCTTGGAAGAAGATGACCCTACCAGTTTCAGGCAGGCCATTATCAGTAGGGACTCTGATAAGTGGCAGGAAGCAATGCAATCCGAAATGGAGTCCATGTACGCCAATAAAGTGTGGACCTTGGATATTGCTCCACCTGGGGTAAAACCCGTTGGATGCAAATGGATCTACAAAAGGAAACTTGGTATAGATGGGCAGGTGGAAACCTATAAAGCTAGACTCGTTGCAAAAGGTTTTCGTCAAAGACCTGGTTTGGACTATGATGAAACTTTTTCTCCGGTGGCTATGCTCAAATCCATTCGGATCCTACTTGCCATTGCTGCCTTCCATGACTATGAAATCTGGCAGATGGATGTTAAAACGGTTTTCCTAAACGGTTGTTTGGAAGAGTGCGTTTACATGGATCAACCAGAAGGTTTCATAGACAGTGGGAGCAGCGAAAAGGTGTGCAAGTTGCTTAAATCCATTTATGGATTAAAGCAGGCATCGCGGAGCTGGAACATCTGTTTTGATGAGGCAATCAAGGAATTTGATTTCATCAAGAACGAAGATGAACCCTGTGTATATAAGAAGATTGTAGGACGAACTGTCGTATTCCTAGTCTTGTACGTGGACGACATTCTTTTGATAGGAAATGATATTCCTATGCTACAATCGGTCAAGCTATTTTTGTCACAAAGGTTCTCCATGAAGGACCTGGGTGATGCCTCGTACATTCTGGGGATCAAGATCTATAGAGATAGATCCAAGAAACTATTGGGACTTTCGCAGTCCAGGTACATAGAGACCGTACTAAAGAGATTTAGTATGGAGGGTTCCAAGCGCGGTAACATACCCGCATTGCACGGAATTACCCTCTCCAAGAAGATGTCTCCTAAGACTGACGAGGAGAGGGTTCGCATGAGCACTATACCCTACGCTTCGGCGGTAGGATCTATAATGTATGCGATGCTATGTACAAGACCAGATGTAGCTTACGCATTGAGCACGGTAAGCCGGTATCAGTCAGACCCAGGGGAGGACCACTGGACAGCAGTGAAGAACATTCTCAAGTACCTGAGAAGGACTAAGGAGATGTTCCTGGTTTACGGTAATGGAGACCTCAGGGTCGAGTCCTTTACCGATTCAAGCTTCCAGAGTGACAAAGATGACAGCAAGTCTGTCTCGGGTTTTGTGTTTACCCTCAACGGAGGGGCGGTATGTTGGAGGAGTTCCAAGCAGGATACCGTCGCAGACTCGACGATGGAGGCTGAATACATTGCTGCAAGCGATGCCGCAAAAGAGGCGGTCTGGATAAAGAAGTTCATTTGTGAACTTCAGGTGGTTCCGTCCATTGTTGACCCAATACCTTTGTATTGCGATAACAATGGGGCTATAGCTTTAGCGAAGGAACCAAGGTCCCATCAGAAATCCAGGCACATCTTAAGGCGGTATCACCTGATCAGGGAGATCATTGATCGACAGGAGATCGAGGTGCGGAGAGTGGACACAAAGGACAACACTGCGGACCCATTCACAAAGGCTTTACCCCAAACTCAGTTCGAGCGGCTGATCGAGATGATAGGTCTTCGATACGCCAGTACATGGCCTTAGTGCAAGTGGGAGATTGTTAGTGTATATGCCCTAGAGGCCATTACTGTATCATACTAGTATGTATATTACTTGATGGAAGCTTGGGATATTCACAGTTGTACAGACAATCTTGCTCAATATAGTAGTATGCTACTTGGTTTGTCTCGGCTTTAATGTGTACTTGTGTGTTTATTTATTATATCACCTATACGCATTAGTAGAGCCCTTTGGATCTTTGCTTGATTACCGGCGTTGTGATGGCGATCACACTCGTGGGGGCTGGGTAATCTACAAGCACATCCTTATACACGTCCCTAGTCGTGGGAGTACCAAGATAGGGCATCGATACTCCGGAGTAGACTAGCGTATGCACTTCTCATCCCAGCACGGGAGACGGTCTGTCCCACAGCCGTCGGTACGTCGTACTTGAGATAGTATGCGGGTGCTCGTTGGGTTACGAGTACACTGGACAGGACTCGTCGGGAACTGATGGTTGGTATTATACCTATCGTCAGTTATCAGTTCCCAGGTGACATGAGTACAGTTTAGTCCGCTGACTTGACACTGTCACTTCGCCTCAAGTGTGTTCCCACTGTTCTTTGATTGCTACCATACCACGGCTCTACTGAGTCGTGCAAGCAGGTAGTGGTTGGGAGCAGTCCCGAAGCACTTGGAGGCAGTGACGGTTAGATAGGATTCGTCTCTCCCGGTATTGGGGGTTGACATCGCGTTGTGTCTAGGAGAGCCATTACACGAGTAGTCCCTGGCCAGGGCAAGCGAGATATACTGGTAGGCTTCCAGTGTTATCTCAGGGTGTTTTGGGCTTCACTCCGACATGACTTGTACCGCTATTGGGGGACTGACGTTTACCGCCCCCTAGGCCCGACATGCGATGTATCAGAAGAACAGACCGGACTGTACGGAGAATGTCACATTCAGACTCAGTAGGAGTTCAGATGGGTTTTACCTCGTCAGTCTTCTTATCGGCATCTACCTGGGGACCGTTACGCACAGCTAGTGCCGCTTGCGGTCTGTGGTTAAACCCACTGCCAGCGTAGCGTCGAGTCTTTAGAGTCCCACACAGAGGGCTATTCGCCTCTGGGCAAAACTGAGTAGAGGTCGCATGGTTTTGCGGCAGGGTTCGTTCTCATCCGCGCACTTGTACACGTTTGGAGTCCGGACGGATTATACTGGCAGGCTCTGGTTTGAGCCAGATACTGGTATATGTTTTGGGGTTGCGTTTATCTCTCAGTATTCTTGTTCCTCGAAACGAGAATGCAGGTGTGTATGCACAGTTGCTTGAGGCGGAGGATGAGGTCTTTTATTAGGGTTTCGGAACGGGTGCGTATGCACAGTTGACAGTCGTCTTTTTCCAAACCCTAATGGATTTATGAAATATCAATTAATAATAGTAATTAAATGAAATAATGTTATGGTTGATTTTGTTGACTTGTTGACCATGGTTGACTTGTTGACCATGGTTGAATGTTGACCATCATCATTGCTTTGCAAGGATACTCCTTGATTCTAGCTTACATTCATTTAATGAAGTGATGATGGTGGTCATTCCAAATACAACCATCAACTATTTCATTTTGATTTATTATTATTAATTAGATAAATCATTTTCCTTTTATTATGGTTGCAAGAGGAAAATAGCTCATTCTATCATATTGATTCTCTCTCCTCACTTCATCTTCTTCCTCCTCTTGTTCAAGGAGAGCAAATCTCATGTGTTGAGAATCATCTCCTAGAAGATATAACACCCCAAAGCACACTCTACTCACTCTAAGGTAGAAGGTCTAGCAAGCCGAATACCTTAGTTCTCTCAAGATCGAGAAAGGAGCCCAAGGATGAAGCCCTCAGGTGGATCTATCTTCGGCAAAGAGGAGACGAGGAGGGGAAGCCATTCAAGCTACTACAAAGAGCAAGAAAGAAGAAGAACAACAAGAAAAGAAGGAGTTCAAGTTGAGGTATAACCCCTAACCGAGTAGATACATCTCAAGTTAGGATGCTAGTGTATGGTTTAGCAAAGATCCGGCTTTTACGATCCATGTTACAAAGTTTAGAAAAAATTTTGTTTTACCGTTTCCGCATCCCCGAAAGTACTGGGAGAGGTAACGTGGACCTAACATTATTTACTGTTTACCATGAAAAACTAGAAGCCGAAGTGTGACTACGGCAGGACCTTTCCTTGACCGTAGGAGCATGGCTGGCCTTGTCTACCTCTCGTATTCCGTATTTTGGGAAGCGGGGCGTGACATTTATGATTTATATGACTCATGTGATGAATCACTAAGTGTATTAATGAAACATGATGATATATCATTATTTGTTATTCATTTAATATATATGATATGTTTCATAAATACATATATGATTTATTCATCCAAAAGGATTCTCATTATCACATTCTCTCTCCTCAAGCTCTCCCTCTTCAAACCCTAACCCTAACCTCTCATGTGTTGTGATCATGGGTTAGCTTGACTAATACATCCATAATCCAAATCTATATCACCTAGGTTGCTTAGATTAGCACTTTGAGTAACCTAGTTACCTCAAGCTAGAGGTTAAGCTTGGAGTAGGAGCTCTCGGGTGGATCGTCTTTGACTCGAGGAGGCCGTTGAGCTGCCGACGTTCCAAAGAACCTACAGGGAGTGGAGGACAGTGATGAAGACCCGAAGGACAAGTAACGTGAGGTATAACTTTGAATCCGAATAGTTAAACCTTTCGTAGTTTGCTAGTAACGGTTTAGACACGATTCATGCGCTCAAGTCCGTGTTACGAAGCTTTGATAATCATTTTTCATATATTCCTCCTCCTCGCAAGTTCATGGGGTGCGTGACATGGACTTACAGTGGTATCAGAGCCAACTAAACCATTACTAGCTTGTTAGCAACTAATTAGAACTTCGATCGACGGAAAACATGAAAACAACACCCCGAACACCCTAACAGTTTCTGTTGATTTTAAAAGAGTCTAAAAAATTATTTGATATGCCTTATAATTCATAGCTGGGTATTATAAGAATACTGGGAAAATACGAGCCCCTAACTCGGCAAGACGGCCGCGGATCCGCGGCAAGAAGGTGCTTTTGGCCGCGGATCCGCCGCCGAGTCAACACCGAGTTGACTCGGATTTGCTCTGTTATTCATATATTTTGGTGTTTTGTTTTCCAGTATATTCTGTTTCTGCCCAGGTTACTTCTGTGCTGGCTTGCATTTGGGGTAGACACGGAAAAAGGTTGTCGATCGATATTCTAAGTTATCTGCTATTCGGGTTTTTATCTGTAATGATTAATGTATTTGTAAACCTCCCCTAACTGCTAGTATGTCGGTTGGCAGGGGGTTGCGCATTTCTGTAATGTTTATTGTTTGTGTATATGAACTTGATTGGATCGTTGTGATGATTAGCCGGGGTTTGAGATGGGTTTTATATTCATTCATTCAATGTAAATTGTAATATGATGTAATATTCTTTTACGGTGCACATCCAGGTTGCGGTTTTTGCCACCGTTGTATTATTTCATTTACTGTTTTTTGCTCCTAGGATAGACCCAAGGAGGGGTACACAAACTACCGGGTACGTTGAAGTGTTTAGTGGCCTACTCACGTTGTTGAGGGAGACCGCTTCACTTTGGGTACTTGGCGGGTAGTTTGCCGTACCCGTAGGGGTCTAGGGTGGGGTAATGGCTATTCATCACAACTGTGTAATCCGTCTTTTGTTGCAGGCTCAAAGCAAACGCGGATTGATTGTATATCCAATAATGTTCATAAGTAATCTGGAATGCCTATTATTGCGTCTGACGAATGTACAATATCTATATATGATAGCTATTTAGAAGTCACTTATGTTTTACACCCGCGCTAGTCCAGCCCCCGCTCTGTCGTTAGTTAAGTAACCTAACGGGTGATGACGGGACCCAGTGGCGAATTCGGATGGCATAAGAGGACGTTGTATTTTCGTTGTTTTCTGCAATGATAGGTTAAATGATGGGACGCATTATTTTAATGCAAAGAAAATAAACCAAAGTTGAATCGTTGGAACAAATTTAAAAGAAACCACTCGGTTATTTTAAAAGAGCAGAATTTTTAATTGCGGAGCTTTAACCACTCCTTTTAAAAAGCTATCAGGTTCCTTCGATTATATCAAGTTCACAACGTTCACGGTTTTGCCAAAACCAATCGTAGCCCTCCGTCATTTCTTATGAATGGTCAGTAGTATTCAAGCTATGTTTGTTTGGCCCTTAGTCAAGATATAGTGATTGGTAGCTGCTGGGGTATTCATTTGTTGCATAGATAGATGAGTTGGTTTGGGACAGTCGTATTACTTTGTTTGGCCCTTAGTCAAGAGTATATAAGGATGGGTTCAAATTAACAAGATAATGATGGGTTGAACTTGACATGTGACTTATGATTTGTTGGCCCTTAGTCAAGGTCATAAGAACATGGAGCAAAAATCCACATCGGGAGTTTATAAAGAAACTGAAACTTGCTAGTGTTTCATACCATTTGGAGTTTGATGAATGTTGGTAGGATTCCTTCAACATTATCATAAGATGATATTTGGATCCTGATCCTACTTTGAGTATATACTACTTATCAGGAGATTCGTCACTTAACGATCAATGCTATAAACCAAGTAGGTGTCGAGAAAGGTGTCAGCGGGGCTACGCCCCCAGAGAAAAGAGTTTATTTAATTAAGGAACTTCGCGAAAGCGTTGGAAAACCTCCCTTGAAGTATCGACACTAGCCTTGCTGAACAGTTAAGCAAGTATTATACAGTGAGAATAGTCCTGGCTAATTCTTCTTTTATGGTTTGAGGAAGGATTCGAGAAACAGTGGAAGCCATCCAGTTTAGATAAATTAAAAACCAATCTAAACTTGCAAGAGTATCATGCTAAAGTGTTTTCTTCTCTCTCTCTCATTGCAGCGACCTTGTGACCATGACTAGGTTACATCTAGATAACATGTTGACTGAATCTAACTTTTATGACTGGCAAAGGTCTGTCCAGATGTCCATTTCCTATGACAAGCTGGACCACCCTATTACTACTCAAGATCCCGCCGTCCCAGGTCCAGTTTCCACCGTCGCGGATATGGATATCCGTCAGACAAGGGAAAAAGATAAAGCGAAAGCCAAGTTCCTCATGATGGCTTCAGTTGATGGTGTATACCAGAAGCAGCACGAGATGATGGTCTCAGTTTCCATCTTTCTCCATAACAAAGATTTATATGGAGAGCAATCTCATATCGCAAGATATGAGACCTCGAACGAATTAATTCAAGCGAGGTTGGCTGTCGGGTCATCTGTGGGGGACGACGTCCTTACGATGACTAGCTATATTGATGAGCACAAAGACCTGGAGACCACGTTGGGAAACAGGTCATACGCCGACTTATTTCCATAGTCCCTACCCTCTACTTACACCCTGAAAGAAACCAGGGAGACATAAGCTCTGCTTAATGGAGGACCTTCTTCTTCTACATCCAGGACTAAAGCAAAGGGTGAAAAGAAGAAAACCTCTACAAAGCCGATATACGGTGTCAATAAAGTAGGACGAAAGGGAAGAGCAAAAGTTTTGGGACTTGGTGTAGCTAAGGAGGGATGTTCCTATTGTTATGGGAACGGGCATTGGCAGAAGGATTGCAGGGCTTTGGAAGCCAGTAGCTATGATACGAAGCATGTTATGACTTCAGCCTCAAGTGTGTTTGTAATTGAGAACTGTTTATCAATTAACTCTACTTCCTAGGTACTAGATACCGGAGCAGGATCTCATATCTGTAATTCATTACATGCTTTGAGAAACCATAGAGATATAAGGGTAGGTGATTTGTCTCTCAGAGTTGCAAACGGAATGAGCGTGGACGCTGAATCCGTGGGAGAATATTGCTTAGGTTTGACAAGTGGGCAGATATTGATTCTACGTAACTGTCTGTATGTACCTAGTTTGACTTGTAATATCATATCAGTGTCCTCACTTTCAAGAGAGGGATATGACTTTACATGCGTAAGCGATGTAGTTCACATCCACCTAAATCAAGTTCTGAGTGGGTCCGCTACATTAGATGACGGTATATACGTATTGAATCAAGCTCAGGTTTTCAAATATCCAGAACACACTTAAAAGAAAGTCTCCAGAAATAAATCAGGCTTTCTTATGGCATTGTAGACTAGGTCACATCAATGAAACACGATTAATGAAGTTACATAGAGAAGGATATTTGAATCCGTTCGAATATCAATCTTATGCCACTTGTGAATCTTGTCTCATGGGAAAGATGACAAAGACTCCGTTTACTGGACACGGAGTAAGAGCGAGCGAGCTCTTAGGACTCGTACACAGTGACGTGTGCGGTCCAATGTCTACACATACGCGAGGTGGTTATTCCTACTTCATTACTTTTACGGATAATTTCTCTAGGTATGGATATATCTTCTTAATGAAGCATAAATCTGAGGCCTTTGAGAAATTCCAAGAATACAAGAATGAAGTGGAAAAACAGACAGGCAAAGGTATCAAGACACTGAGATCTGATCGAGGTGGTGAATACTTAAGTGCCGAGTTCCTGGGATACTTAAAAGAGAATGGAATTCTCTCTCAGCTTACTCCTCCATACACACCACAACACAATGGTGTATCAGAAAGGAGGAATCGAACCCTATTGGATATGGTTCGTTCCATGATGAGTAAGTCTGAGTTACCGCGATCTTTCTGGGGTTATGCACTAGAATCAGCTGCATATCTTTTGAACCAGGTTCCAACCAAGACTGTGCCTACCACACCATATCCGATGTGGAGTGGGAAGAAACCCTGTCATAAACACTTTAGGACATGGGGATGTCCAGCTTTTACAAAAAAGCAGCATCCGGACAAGCTCGAGGCACGCTCAGTACAGTGTAAGCTTGTAGGATATCCAAAGAACTCCAAGGGATATTATTTCTATTACGCAGAGGAACAAAAGGTTTTTGTTTCTCATCATGCCCACTTCTTAGAAACTGAATTTTTAGAAAATCAGAAGAGTGGGAGCGCAGTAGAACTGGAAGAAATTCCAGAACCACAAGTTGTTACTGAAAGTTTGGTAGAACAAGAAGTTTCAGAAGAAAGGGACATACAAGCGCCTATCCGCAGAAGTAGTAGGCGGTCTCATCCGCCCGAGAGATACTACGGTTTTCTCATAGACGGGGATCGAGAAGATTGCATCATTGATAATGATGACCCTACTAGCTTCCAGCAAGCCATTCAGAGCAGCGACTCGGTAAAATGGCTGGATGCAATGCGGACCGAAATGGAGTCCATGTACACTAACAAAGTATGGACTTTGGACATTGCTCCAGATAGGGTAAAACCTGTAGGATGTAAGTGGATCTTTAGAAAGAAGATTGGTGCGGATGGACAGGTTGATACCTATAAGGCTAGACTTGTTGCAAAGGGTTTCCGTCAAAGACCTGGTTTGGACTATGACGAAACCTTTTCTCCAGTGGCTATGCTCAAATCCATTCGGATTCTTCTTGCTATTGCTGCCTTCCACGATTATGAGATCTGGCAGATGGACGTAAAGACGGCCTTTCTAAATGGTAATTTGGAAGAGTGCGTCTATATGGATCAGCCAGAGGAATTCATTCAGAGTGGGAGCAGCGGAAAAGTATGCAAGCCTCTTAAGTCCATTTATGGACTAAAGAAGGCATCGCGGAGTTGGAACATCTGTTTTGATGATACTGTCAAATAATTCGACTTTATCAAAAATCGAGATGAACCATGCATATATAGTAAGATTGTAGGGAGAGTTGTTGTATTCCTCGTCTTGTACGTGGAAGACATTCTCCTAATAGGAAATGATATTCCTATGCTACAGTCAGTCAAAAGATTCTTGTCACAGAAGTTCTCCATGAAGGACCTGGGTGATGCCACCTACATTTTGGGGATCCAGATCTATCGAGATAGATCAAAGAGGATGTTGGGACTTTCGCAGTCCAGGTACATAGACACCATATTGAAAAGATTCAGTATGGAAGATTCTAAGCGCGGTAACCTACCGGCTTGTCACGGAATCACCCTCTCCAAAGAGATGTCTCCCAAGACTGATTTGGAAAGGGATCGCATGTCGATTATACCCTACGCTTCTGCGGTAGGCTCTATAATGTATGCGATGTTATGTACCAGACCAGATGTAGCATACGCATTGAGCGTTGTAAGCCGGTATCAGGCAAACCCAAGGGAGAAGCACTGGACAGCAGTAAAGAACATTCTCAAGTACCTAAGAAGGACTAAAGAGATGTTCTTGGTGTATGCCGAAAAAGACCTCCAGATCGAGGCCTTTGCCGACTCCATCTTCCAGAGTGACAAGGATGACTCCAAGTCTATGTCGGGTTATGTCTTTACCCTCAATGAAGGGGCGGTCTGTTGGAAGAGTTCCAAGGAGGAGACTGTTGCTGACTCAACGATGGAAGCGGAGTACATAGCTTCTTGCGATGCCGCAAAAGAAGCTGTCTGGATGAAGAAGTTCCTCACAGAACTTCAGGTGGTTCCTACCAGTGTTGGTCCAATACCTCTGTATTGCGACAACAGCGGTGCTATAGCTTTAGCGAAGGAACCCAGGTCCCATCAGAAGTCCAGACACATCTTAAGGCGGTATCACCTGATCAGGGAGATCGTAGATCGCCGGGAGATCGAGGTAAAGAGAGTAGATATAGAGAATAACACTGCTGATCCATTCACAAAGGCCATTCCTCAGACGCAGTTCGAGAGGCTATTCGAGATGATAGGTCTGCGATATGCCAGTACATGGCCCTAGTGCAAGTGGGAGATTGTTAGTGTTTATGCCGTAGAAGGCCATTACTGTATCATATTAGTTTGTATATTACTTAATTGAAACTTGGGATATTCACAGTTGTATTGACAGTCTTGCTAAAAATGGTAGTATGCTACTTGGTTTGAGTCTACTTTAATATGTGCATATGTTTCTTGTAACGTATCACTTATACATATTAGTAGAGCCCTTAGGATCTTTGCTTGATTACCAGCGTTGTGATGGCAGTCACATTCGTGGGGTCTGTGTAGCCTATAAGAAACATCCTATACAGGTCCCTAGTCGTAGGATTATCGAGACAAGGCATCGATACTCCGGAGTAGACTAGTGTGTACGCTTCTGATCCCAGTAGGGGAGATGGTCTGTCCCACAGCCATCAGTACGTCATACTAGACATAGTATACAGGTGCTCGTTAGGTTACGGGTACACCGGACAGGACTCGCGGGGAACTGTTGGTTGGTATTATACCCTTCGTCAATTAACAGTTCCCAGGTGACATGAGTACAGCATAGTCCGCAGACTTGACACTGCTACTTCGCCTCGAGTGTGTCCTACTGTTCTTAGATTGCTACCCTACGACGGCTCAAATAAGTCATGCAAACATGTAGCAGTTGGGTGCAGTCCCGAGCACTTGGAGGCAGTGGCGGTTAGACAGGATTCGTCTCTCCCGGTATTGGGAGTTGATATCGCGCTGTGTCAGAGAGCCATTACGCAAAGTCCCTGGCCAAGGCAAGCGAGATTTACTGGTAGGTTTCCAGTAGTTTCTCAAGGTGTAATGGGATACGCTCCGACATGACTTATACCTCTTTTAGGGGACTGACGCTTGCCGCCCCCTAGGCCCGATATGCGATAGTCCTAGACGAACAGACCGAACTGTATGGAGATTGTCACAGCAGGCTCAGTAAGAGTTCAGATGGGTTTCCTCATCGGCCTTCTTATCGACATCTACCTGGGGACCGTTACGTACAACTAGTGCTGCTTGCGGTCTATGGTTAACCCACTGCCAGCGTAGTGTCGAGTCTTTAGAGTCCCACACAGAGAGTTTCCCTACTTCGGGCGAAACGATATAGAGGTTTTACGACAGGGTTCGGACGCATACGTGTTTTTACGCACGAACGATATTCGGATAGTTTTTACTAGTCGGCTTTGGTTTAAGCCAGATTCTAGTATCGGATTATTGGATTTATACAGTCTAAAGTTTTTCCGTGTTTTCATGGATAGGAGGGACGTTCTCGTAATTTATCGGGAAGCTTCTAAAAGCATGGTGACTTGGGGGTTAAGGTGGCATTTGCATTAATTGGATAAATGATTCATAGTATGATTCAAACATGGAGTTAATGAATCATTTATGATTTATATGACTCATGTGATGAATCACTAAGTGTATTAATGAAACATGATGATATATCATTATTTGTTATTCATTTAATATATATGATATGTTTCATATATACATATATGATTTATTCATCCAAAAGGATTCTCATTCTCACCTTCTCTCTCCTCAAGCTCTCCCTCTTCAAACCCTAACCCTAACCTCTCATATGTTGAGATCAAGAGTTAGCTAGATTAATACATCCATAATCCAACTCTATATCACCTAGGTTGCTTAGATTAGCACTTTGAGTAACCTAGTTACCTCAAGCTAGAGGTTAAGCTTGGAGTAGGAGCTCTCGGGTGGATCGTCTTTGACTCGAGGAGGCCGTTGAGATGTCGACGTTCCAAAGAGCTTACAAGGAGTGGAGGACAGTGATGAAGAACCGAAGGACAAGTAACGTGAGGTATAACTTCGAATCCGAATAGTTAAACCTTTCGTAGTTTGCTAGTAACAGATTTGACACGATTCATGCGCTCAAGTCCGTGTTACGAAGCTTTGATAATCGTTTTTCATATATTCCTCCTCCCCGCAAGTTCGTGGGGTGCGTGACATGGACTTACACATCAAGCTAGGAGCTAAGGATTTAGGTGTCTTGGAGGAAGTTATTCACCCATCATTAGTAGGAAAAATTCTTAATTCGGTATATTTTGTTCTGAAATTGGTAAAATTTAGGAAATCCTATATTCATGATATCGTATTTTAGGCAAAACTGAACGCTGTAGTAATCTGCTATAGTTTATATAAAAATTAACTTAACCTAACAGTGCCAAAATGTTGTATGTTGGACCTAAAACAAACCATAGAAGTTTGAACCCAAGGGCTCGGATTTTGGCCGGCGAGCTTAAGGCCAACTCCGGCGTCGCCGGATTTGTAGGAAGGTATGGTGATTTGGGTTGTTGGGTAGGCCTCTGTGTAGGTGTTTGGTTATTTTGGTATTGTTTAATCAAGTTAGTTTAACTGTATATAAAATCTGGGAACTAATATCGGAAAAGAGATCAAAATTCTAAAATACGACACGGATAAAACGTAACGCGTTCTGTTTTCTGTCGTGATGCAGCGTTGGATTAAATTTCAGTGAGGTTGAGTGTTAGATCGTTTGCAATAGTCGTACGTAGTGTAATTAGCATGTACAACTTGTGTTTTCTTGATTTTGTCGTATCGGAATGTAGCCGTTTTCTTATACAAGTTAATTAAATGATAGATTTGAGTGCGGGAACTTCGGAGGCCGCAAGGAAAGGAAAACGATTGGCGATTCCTGAGTAGTACGACGTATTCCGGTGAGTAGACTAAACATATACCGGGGGATTGTGTTAAGATGGCGTAATTCGCCCGTATTTTGTTAAATTGAAAGATTGACTTTATATGCAAAGTTAATAACATGCATTCATATATACCTATACACCACTATGTTAACAGTTATTAGAACACCTCACAATTATCGACGAGTTATGCCGCACGTGCATATCTTTACATGTTACACTACACATCGTCGATATTAACATGTCACTTTTACACTAAATAATTAGCTTGTTAAATATGATTCTATCATACCTTAAACATCATTAACAATAGTACTTTGCATAGATAACATCATGTTTCGTATTTAAATGTTCGAAGTTGATATAAGAGAAAATTATATTATTGAGGATTTATGGTTTTGAGCTTTCCAATACTATTGCATAAATCCAGTGATTGTCATGATTGATGTGACATGTCCACTATGAGATGTTTTTATGATTTGGTTTTATTCCGGACCGAGTCGGTGGGTATACGGTTATGGATTTACAGTTTTATCCAGACCGAGTCGGTGGGGATACAGTTGGATACATGGTGGACCCGGTCGAGACCGAGGGGCAGGATAGCCGCATGATAGGCGGGGAGCCTAATGAGGATACTCGATACCGGAGATAGTTGTAAAACACGGCGGATATTTATATATGATATCAACCGGTGTTATTGATTACAGGATCGTTCGAGGAACGATGCCTGAGAGAATAGAAGATTTGTGTCGATGATGGACATGGAAAGATGAACTTTAATTGGAATTAAATGATGAGATTTCAGTTTTGGTTATGTGATTGGTAGTATGGATTAATGTTTTCCACATATTATCATGCATCATAATTATCCTTATTGCAGTTAGTGATAGTTTGTTATATTTACATTATCAGCCGTTATATGTTAGTTTTATTCACTGAGTTGGCAACTCACCCCCGTTGTGCTACAGTTCCTTGCAGGAGTAGAGTGAACGGTTAGCAGCCGTGCAGATCCACTTTTTCAGCTTTTATCGCATCTTTTGATAGGTTGGTTACATATGTAGTAATTTTCTCTTTTGGTATTGTATTTTGGATCTAGAAAATCTCATCAGACCTTGTATTGTGACTTAGAGTGAGAAAGGGTTATATGTATATTATTTGACAGATGAGATCGTTTAGTTCTAAATATTGTTATTTCTTTTACTTAGTTATGAAATTCTTATTGATATCCCATGTACTGGATATTTATTTCAGCTGTTGATATTGTTGATCCCAACTAGGGTTACAACCAAACTTAACAATTTATAGTTGTTTTTATTATGAATTCACTAGTAAGTTACTGTTAAGATCTTAACTACATAAAACTATGATTTTTACTTAAAACTAAATTTTTATAAAAATTCTGCAAAAAGGATTTGATCTTGGATTTTCGGCTTACTCGGGTTTTGTAAATATTTTTAGATATTATACAATCTAAGTGCCGGTCACATCTAAAATTTGGGTCGTGACATATATATATATATATATATATATATATAGGAAGCATGGTATTTTCTATTTTAATGAAAAATAGAAAATGAGGATGAAAATGGAAGCATGGTTGCAAGCATCGGTTTTATTCTTTGTTTATTCATCTTGACTCGCTATTCAAGCATGGTTGCAATTTTATATTGCAAAATTCCATGCTTGAATGAGTAGGGGTCAATTGTTGATTCTTACCTCATTTCAACACTTAGCCATTTTTCCATGCTTGCTTCTTCTTAAGCTCTTTAGCTCTCTTCTTCTTCCTCCTCAATTGCTTCAAAAATCCAAACCCTCACATGTGATGTGAATCATGGATTTTTGAATACATTAGTGAGAAAATCTAATCCCCTACTTCATCATTCTATACATGACTAGCTATCAAGTGTAGAGTGTTTTCTTCACCAAAGTGTTTAGTGAGGAAAGAACTTGACCTAGTGAGCTCGGGTGGATCATCTTCGACGCGAAGATCTACGAGGAGGTTCATTCAACTCTAAGTGGAGTCTAGAGGAGTGAAGAGGACTAGTACAAGGAGCTTAAGAAGAGAAGGACTTGATCCTATAGGGTATAACTCCTTAAACTTTCTTAAGTTGTACATATCACATAGCTATTAACCCTAATATTCTAGTAATGATCTTATTAGTCTAACTTAGCACCAAATAAAAATTAAAATGTGGCATGCTTGATGCCTCTAGAACTTCATGGTGGTGTTATGGTAGACTTTCATGCACTTGTGCACGGATCATGATCGGACGGATAATACTAGTGGGCTTTGGTTTAAGCCGGATCCTAGTATTATATTGTTGGATTACTTTCATCTTGTTGTATTCGTATTCAGTCAGAATATGGATGCGGGTATGTATATACGGATGAGGGGTATTCTTGTAATTCGTTACAAGTTTACTTTAGAAGTTGCATTTTCTTTATGTGGATTAAACATTTAGTTTAAATGTTTATTGCGGTGGAAAATGTGAGTGCAAGTCTTGGCTTGGTGCATTGATGTAGCACATGCACTTGGTGACTCATGGTATTGGGTCATGGGTTTATTTTGTTTGTGTGTGAGATATTTGTTGGGGAAAAGGCAGATCTTTTATTTGAGGGAAATTTTCTTTAGTTGCTAACACACAATAAATATCTCACAACATTCATTTTTTTCACTTGGTTTTTCTTGAGCTCACATTTTCTCTCCCATGGCTTCTTCTTCAACCTCCACCCATACCCTCTCATGAGTTAAGAATCCTTGGGTGTTTTGAGACAAAGTATTCACACACACACTCTCTACTTCATCTTGGGTATCTAGGCTAGCAAACTGGATGCCTGAGATTCTTCGGTTTAGAGGTGGGAGCCCGTATTAGGAACCCTCGACGTGGATCTTCTTCGACGAAGGGAGACTGGAGATCAAACTTGATCGGGGAAGCTGCAAGGAGCTTGGGACAGAGGTTGAAGACTGAAGGACATGGATCGATCGATATAACCTCTCTAAACTCCTTTCTAAGAACTAGTATAGGGTTAATGGTACGATCCGTCGATTAGGGTTCCGTTAGCGCCGGGTTTTAAAAGTTTTTGTTCCGCATTTGGCCATGGATTGATGGCCAGGGCGCTGCCGTAACCCAACATGGTATCAGAGCCAACCCATTAACCACATACTAGTTTGTTTAGATGACGTTAAAGTATCGAAACCAAAACAACCCCGAAACAACACCATCTAGTATTCCATTCTCTGTCGAATTTTTTATGGTCTTCTAAAAATATTTAAGCAACCGCAAAAGACTACACTGATGACTACTAGAGCACACACCAAACACGAACCCCTAATTCAATATTTGAACCGGACACATTGCCCATAACCCACACGATCAGAGGAACGTCGGGTTTCAGTTGCGGCTCAAAGGAAACCCGGGGCTCCCAGATTATCTGTATTGTTCTGTGATGCATATCACTTGTCTGTGATGTTGCATTTATCATGCCTGGAGCGATTTTTATATATTGATATATATACCGGTAGATGTTGTATATGTTTTAAACCCGCGCTAGTCCAGTCCCCGCTCTGTCGTTAGTTAAGTAACCTAACGGGTGATGACGGGACCCAGTGGCGAATGCGGATTGCATATACGTACATCATATTTTCGTTCTTTTCTGGTGTGATTAATTGATAGGACTGCGTTGATTCTGATCAATGCAAGGAAAACAGACTTATATGATGTTGTTGGAACAATTTTAAAAGGCTGTTATTACAAGGACGTTTTCTTTTGTTTTGCACAGCGGTATTCGGTTATGAATATCCAGCACCTCATTCGATGAGGCAAGGGTCGAGATCCCTTCATTGGGAGTGACCCCTTGGGCAGAAGTTTGAGTCAGGGTAATAACTTCACTATAGTCGATTACTTTTTGCGTCATTTCAGACTGGTAGCACTTAGTATTCATGCTATGTTTGTTGGCCTTCGTCAAGGTATAGTGTATGGTAGCTGCTTGTTACCTTTCTGTTGCATAGATAGATGCGTTAGTTTGGGACAGTCGTACAACCTTGTTGGCCTTCTTCGAGGGCGAGTACGGGTGGGTTCAAATTAACTTGGACAATGATGGGTAGAACTTGACATGTGACTTATAATTTGTTGGCCTTCGTCAAGGTCATAAGAGCATGGAGTAAAAATCACATCGGGAGTTTCAAACATATAGGAAACTTACCAGGCATGCGCATACCTTCTGGAATGTGATAACTTGAGTGGATTCCATCAGGTTATCATACGATGATAGTTGGATCCCGATTCCCACTGATGAGTTGGTTTACTCCTCGGGTGATTTTATATGATCCCGACTAATTCTTCTTTTGGGTTTGGAGGAGAATTTGAGGATACAGTGGGAGACATCCTGATTAGATAAAGTGATTAACTATTCTGATCTAGATTAAAGTGCATGCTGAGTGTTTCTTTTCTCTCTCTCTTTGGCAGCGACCATGTTCCGACCCTAAACTAAAACTCAGAAATCAAGTTAACCGGACCTTCTTAAAACACTGGCCTTTGGATTGTCAAAGTTGCATACATCATTGCCACTCCTTCTTTTACCCTTTTCTTTTCTCTGGAACTGTTGGGTTTCCCTTGCACCTACTGTAGAGTATGGAAGCATCACACATGCCACTTTAAAAATTATAGAGGTGCTAAGCAAACAAAGCAAGGATCTTTAACTAGAATTTTAGGGTAACAACTAAAGTATCACATACAATAAACATATTATCACTAAGTGAAAAGAATAAAACCTTTGTAGTCCTCTTGTAATGACTCCTAGGATCGTTGAGAGTTTGGAAAGGCTTGATAGTAAACTCCCTTGTCCACGATGATCCACCCGAAGTCCACTTCGTCCAAGCTCTAGCTCCACTTGATCAATGAAGAAGATGAAGCTAAACACTCTAAACTAATTGGCTAGATTAGAGTAGAATGATGAGGTGGTTAGTTTTCTCTAATCAAAACCCTTTCTTTTTTCTACCCTCACTCTATATAAAACTCAAGAGAGCTTGGAGAATGAGGAGGAAGATGAAGGCAACTCAAGAGCTCAAGATAATATCAAAGATAATGAATAATGAGAATAGAAAATAACATATATATTTTCTTTCTCTCATCTCAAACCATGGTAACAAATATCTAGATATTATTTCAAGTGAGTTAAAAGCCAAAAGGAAAACTAATCCAAGGTTAAAAGTTAGGTGAAGTATGGTTTACATTGGAAGAGTGTAGAAAGATAATCATGGATTAATATTTCCTTTTCTTTTCTTCTATCTTAAATGCAAATATATATATATATATATATATATATATATATATATATATATATATATATAAGTTCCATGTGAGTCTTGTATTGCCATCAAGGGTGTATCAACAACCATGATACTTTGTACGCATGTATGTGTCCATGCACATCAACATGTGCATACATGCATGCATACACCATAAAAAAGAAATGGGTTTAATAAAGAAATTAAACTAAAAGTCAAATGTTAAATCAACACTTGATTTAACAAACCGGTCATATCACATACGACCCGACCAATAGAAAAATGCCCAAATAAAATACGGTATCACATGCACGTATTCAATCGGGTCCCCGTGCATATCTCATATACACATCACATCGTTTTTCCTGGGCTAGGGAACTCCTGTGTGGGACTCTAAGACTTATCAATACAGCGGCAGTAGATGATGATCGTATCAAACACCCACAAGCCGCAATCGGTCAGCTAAACGTAACGGCCACCCGGGTATTGAGCGGTCAGAAGAAAACCAGCAAAGCTGTCAAAACTCCCGTCGAGCCATCTGGCAACACTTACTGTACAGTCTGGTATTCTCATCAGATATGTTGCATATCGAGTCTAAGGATGGTATCGTCGACCTAAATAACTCAATAAGTCATGCTGGTGTATGGCTCATAACAGATCGAGAAACTACTAATAACACTTATCAGTAAATCTCTGCAGCCCTGGTCAAGGACTTCCTGTTATAGCCAATCGAGCATAGCACAACATTAAATCCTAATACCGGGAGAGAAGAAACCCTTCCTATCGCTCATTACCTCCATGTGCCTCAGGACTGTACCCAAAATCCACTTGTTTGCATGACTCGGTAGAGCCGTGGTAGGGTGGAGATCAAAGTACAGTGGGAGGACACACAAGACTTTATGACGATCTTGGGTCTACAGACTAACCTGTACCAATGTCACATGAGAACTTCTATCCGACGATAGATATAATACCACATAGGAGTTCTCGGCGAGTCCGTTCAGTGTACCCAGTCTCCACTGAGCACCCGCATACAATCTTTGGTGTCACCACACCAGATGGATATGGGATCATCCATTGCCCATCATATGAGACAAGAATGGTATACACTAGTCTACTCTGGAATATCGATGCCCCGTCTCGAAACACCCATGACCAGGAGCTGTTCAAGGATATGCTTATAAACTACACGTGTCCCACTAGTATGATCCACATCATAATCGGAGTAGTCAAGCAAATATCTTATGGGCTTTATCAACATGTACCAAATGAATAAAATGCATGATCAAATGAACACGTCAAGATAAAGTAAACCAGATAGCATACTATCATGTCGAGCAAGAAAGTAATCTATATACATATATACATGTCCAAGCATCCACTATACATATAATGGCCTCTAAGGCATACATATATCCAACAATCTCCCACTTGCACTATGGCCGGTTATTGGCTTATCTTATACCCAACATCTCAAAAAGTCGCTCATGCTGCGGCTGTGGAAGGGACTTGGTGAGTGGATCCGCGGTGTTATTCTTTGTATCTACCCTCCGAATCTCGATCTTATGGCGATCTACTATCTCCCAAATCAAATGATATCGCCTTAGGATGTGTCTGGACTTCTGATGGGACCTTGGTTCTTTGGCTAATGCCATAGCCCCATTATTATCACAATACAATGGTATCGGATCAACAGTGGTTGGAACTACTCCTAGTTCCGCGACGAACTTCTTCATCCAGACGGCTTCCTTGGCAGCATCATTTGCAGCAATACACTCAGCTTCCATCGTGGAGTCTGCAACGGTATCCTGTTTGGAACTCTTCCAACTCACCGCCCCTCTATTGAGGGTAAATACAAACCCTGAGATAGATTTGCTGTCATCCTTATCACTTTGGAAGATGGAATCGGTAAAGGCCACCATTTGGAGATCCCTATTACCATACACCAAGAACAATTCTTTAGTCCTTCGCAAGTATTTAAGAATGTTCTTCACTGCTATCCAATGTTTCTCCTCTGGGTTGGATAGATACCTGCTTACAACAGCTAGTGCATCAGCTACATCAGGGTGTGTACATAACATCGCATACATTATAGATCTTACGACTGAAGCGTACGGTATAATGCTCATGCGAGCTCTTTCTTCATCAGTCTTCGGACAGAAGTCCTTGGAGAGAGTGATTCCATGACAAGCGGGCAAGTCACCACGCTTGGAATCTTCCATAATAAACCTTTTTAGGATGGTGTCAATGTACTTTGATTGGGACAATCCCAATAACCTCTTGAATCTATCTCTATAGATCTTTATGCCCAAAATGCACGAGGCATCACCCAGGTCCTTCATGGAGAACCTTTGCGATAAGAATAATTTGACCGATTGTAGCATAGGAATATCATTTCCTATCAAGAGAATGTCATCCACGTACAATACGAGGAATGTGAAAGTATTCCCTACAATCTTCTTATAAATGCATGGTTCATCTATATTTTTGATAAAATCAAACTCATTCATTGTATCATCAAAACAGATGTTCCAGCTCCGTGAGGCCTGCTTTAATCCATAAATGGATTTAAGCAATCTACATGCTTTCCCGATGCTCCCACTGTCAATGAAGCCCTCTGGCTGATCCATATAAATGCATTCTTCTAAATCACCATTTAGAAATGCAGTTTTAACGTCCATCTGCCAGATTTCATAATCATAGTGAGCAGCAATAGCAAGTAGGATCCGAATGGATTTAAGCATTGCTACTGGAGAGAAAGTTTCATCATAGTCCAAACCTGGTCTTTGACGAAAACCTTTCGCTATAAGCATTGCTTTAAAGGTCTCTACATGTCCATCTACACCAATCTTTCTCTTAAAGATCCATTTGCACCCAACGGGTTTTATCCCAGGAGGTGCAACGTCCAAAGTCCATACGTTGTTGGTGTACATGGACTCTATTTCGGATCTCATGGCTTCCAGCCACTTCACTGAGTCACCACTCGTGATAGCTTGCTGAAAACTAGTAGGGTCATCATCATCCATGATGCAATCTTCTCTATCACCATCAATGAGAAACCCATAGTATCTCTCTGGTGGGTGAGAAGTTCTACTAGATCTCCGGAGCGGCTAAGGTTTTTGAAGTTCTACTGCAATATCAGTTTCAACCAATTCGTCCTGAGTAATTTGTGTCTCTAGAACCTCTTCTAGTTCTACCGCATTGCCATCAGTACTGTTTGTAAAGATTTTATTTTCCAAATATGTGGCATGTTGAGAAACAAACACTTTTTGTTCCTCCTTGTGGTAGAATAGATATCCATACGAATATTTTGGATATCCCACAAATTTACACATGACTGATCGTGTCTCGAGTTTGTCTGGATTCTGCTTTTTAACATAAGCCGGACAACCTGATATCCTAACTCTTTTAAGAGATGGTCTCTTTCCACTCCATATCTCATATGGAGTGGTAGACACGGTCTTGGTTGGAATTCTGTTTAACAGATATATTGTTGTCTCCAATGCATGTCCCCAGAAGGAAAGTGGTAACTCAGCATCACTCATCATGGATCGTACCATATCTAATAGAGTACGATTCCTCCGCTCTGACACACCGTTATGATGTGGTGTATAAGGGGGAGTCAGCTGAGAGAGAATCTCATTCTATTTTAAGAAGTCTGAAAACTCTGTACTTAAATACTCTCCACTTCGATCCGATCGAAGTTTCTTGATGCTCAAGCCAGTTTGTTTTTCTACTTCAAGTTTGTACTCCTTAAATTTCTCGAAAGCTTCAGATTTGTGCTTTAATAAAAACACGTGTCCGAATCTTGAGAAATCATCAGTAAAAGTAATGAAGTATGAAAAACCGCCTCTAGCATGTGTAGACATTGGTCCGCACACATCACTATGTATGAGACTTAAGAGTTCCACGGCTCTTTCTCCGTGTCCAGTAAACGGAGTTTTGGTCATTTTACCTTTGATACAGGACTGACAAGTTGCATGAGATTTATATTCAAAAGGATTCAAATATCCATCTTTATGTAGCTTGCTTAGTCTTGTTTCATTAATATGACCAAGTCTACAATGCCAAAGAAAAGCTTCATTTATATCTAAAAATTTTCTTTTATTAGTATGTTGTATATTGAAAACTATGTATTGGTTCAGGACGTAAATACCGTTATTTAGTGTACCATACCGAATCAACTCTTGATTTAAGTTAATGTTCATAACATTATTCTGTAACACAAAATGATATCCTTCATTGTCCAACAAAGAAACGGATATTATATTACATAGCATACTAGGTACAAAATAACAAGGGTTCAAAACCAAAATACAACCTGAAGGCAACCCTAGATGATACTCTCCTACGGATACAACATGTACATTGGAACCATTTCCAACCCGCAAAGTATGGTCTCCAGTCTTCAAAACCCAATTGTTTCTCAACCCCTGCATACAATTGCAAATCTGAGAACCAGAACCGGTATCTAATACCCAAGATGCAGAGTTAATTGAAAAACAGTTCTCAGTTACAAACACACCTGAAGCGAAAGCATCAGCATGCTTCTTCTTCTTGAGATCAACAAGATACACAGCACAGTTGCGTTTCCAATATCCCGACTTGTGGCAGTAAAAACATTCTCCTTTTCCACTTCCCGCGGCCCCAGATTTGTCTTTCCCTTCGCCTTTTTAACTCCACCTTTCGGTTTAATGGGTTTCTTCTTCTTCTTTCCCTTGGCCTTGGCTTTTGGGACGGAAGAGGAAGATGGCCCAGCAAGCAGAGCGGTAGTCTTCGCTGTTTTCAGCGTGCTCTCTGCACTTCTCAACATATTGAGAAGTTTAGGCAATGATTTCTCCAAATCGTTCATATTGAAATTCACTATGAAGGGAGGAAAGACGGGGGGAAGACTGCAGAACAATATCTGTATATTGCTCATTATCCATGGTCCATCCCAGTTCCTCAAGTTCTTCTATAATACCAATCATCTTCAAAACATATTCTCCTACTGATGTGCCAGGGGCCATACGCATTTGAAACAACTTTTTAGATGCCTCGTATCGTAAAGTCCGAGATTTCTCTTCATACAACTCTTTTGTGTGAAGAAAGATGAATTGAACATCCATCTTCTCGTGTTGTGTTCATATCATAATTTTGCATTATTATATTCTCCATTCTTATTCATTTTACAAATAAACAGGTGCTTTTGATCCATGTCTACTACATAGTTGCAGGTTACAGGTTCTCGGAACAAAAACGGTGAAAATGATGAAAAGACGATACAAAAGTGAGATTACGACCAACAAATGGAAGAATCTTGATCATGCCGACAGTTTGAAGAATAAACGAAGATCAATGGACAATTTCACAAAGCACAAAGGCAGCGCAAGGTTCAAGACTTCGACACGAAGCAAAAGGTAAAAGTCCACGACATTATGCACTGTGGAAATCTGGAAGATACTAGAAGACATTCTGAAGAACCAAGTAAAGAAAAGCCAAGTAAAAAGCAACATGAGAATTACCAGAGAGACAGAAGCCCAAGAGCCCACTAGATGGCCGCGGATCAGCGGCCAAACATGGCTTTTGGTCGCGGTTCCGCGGCCATGATCAGCACGTGTCGGTGCAAACTGTGACGGTGTGGCGGTGCGTTGACTAGGCTTCTTAGGGTAAATTTGTAAATGCAGATAGGGATCGGATGTAACCCTAGGGTTTCTATGATCTATAAAGAGAAACCCTAATGCTCTTTTTGGAGCATGCCTCTTCTTGTGCCTCATTTTATTTATCAAATTCAGAATTTCAATTCCTGTAATGTATGAAGAGTGCATCAAATAAAGTAAGTAGATTTTCTTTTCCATGCCCTAGTTATAATTTCTTTTCTGTCCTAGTATAACTTTATTTATCTGCCCTTGTTTAGATTTTATTTATCTGCCATAGATTAGATAATTAGGTTTTTAAAGAACAATCATAAAAAAATGAAATCTTTTAATTCCCTAATGAGTGAGTAGTTCCTCACTTAAGGTTAGGAATAGGAGAGGTTTGAGAGATGAAAATCTCTCACCCCTTTCTTGTCCGTCATATATTTTAATAGGATTCTATGCATACGTACACACACCGGTCACTACGGCACCCTATCCCACGAGATAGCGGTGGTACTGTAGTTTAAAAAGACTGGTTGTGTATGTTTTCCATAGAGGTTAGGGTAAGAGTTAAGAAAGGACGGACAAGAAACTAGAGGAAGAAACCTAGTTTCTTCCCGATGGTGCTAATCCTCTTTATTAATTATTACCATAACACCTAAATAGATCTTACTTAGGGCAGAGAAAGCGGTGAGACTTATTGAGTTTCCAAACTTAACCTAAATCTAACCCTAGCAAGATTTTAATCAGACTCATTTCAGTTTTTAGTGATAATCGATCCAACACCAATTGGAATTAACTCGTTAGAACAAATAGAAAATGCACAAAATCCCTGTGGACCGACCCGTACTCACCGGCTAGCTACCAAGCGACGCCGTTCTTGATTGCGGCAAAATATTCTTTGATTCATCTTTTGAAAGCCCACGCGCGTATAAAATCTCATTCAATCAAATGGCGCCGTTGCCGGGGATGGCGTAGTTATTTTCTTTTTGCAATTTCGGGTTAATATAAAATCATAAAATTCATAAAAATTGAAAAATAAAAAAATTTATAAAAAAGTTATCATCTTGTTATTTTGTGAAGGGTATTCTTTTGAATTGTGTAGGATCGACGAACGGATTCAGATCTGGAAAAATCCAGAGATCGAAACAGAAAACAGCAGATTTGAACAACAGAGGAGTACCATAACAGAGCAACAGAAGAAGTTTGGAGGCCTGATCCTTCGTTTGGACCGCAGAACCGCCGCATTGACCCATCTTTGACCGCGCTTCTGTCACGGGTTCCTGATGTCAGCAACCCAAAACCCCTCTGTAAGCCATCTTTTCTTCTTCTGAACCCCCTTATCTCCTCTGTAAAATTTTCCTGCAGGGTACTTTGCGCAAAAACTTCTCCCCTTCTCCAATAACTTGATCTTGTGCAGGATTCTTTGCGCCGCAATAAAAAATAAAAAAAAAATTGGTAAGTGTTTGTGTGTTTTACTGCTTTGCATCTTTAAAACTGACTTTAAGGGGCTTTAACACCAATCCAGATTGGGTGGGGATTTCATTACCCTTCCTAGGACCCCAAAAATCACATAAAGTATATTGCATTGACCATCGAGTTAAATTAAAAAAAGATTAGACTCAGCCTTAAGGACTGTCGCGCTCAATAGGACAAAGGAATAGTTGTATGCATCGATCGTTTATCTAAACCAGACTTTGTGCTGCCTAGGCTAGACAGGTGGGGAAAGGTAAGTTTAAAAAGCCCGTCTCACGGTGATTCGTGAGCGAATCCCTCCTTTCTCTAATTGTGCTTGCCTGGCCACAATTGGCGGTGAAGAGGCGATTTAAGGTCCTCACATCTTTCCCTTTGGAACAGTTAGGAGCAGTCTAGTTGACCTAGGTGACCCTAGATTTAGGCTTGATTGTGCATTTTGTGATTGATTGAATGTGTGTCTAAGTTTTTTATTGAAAATCTTTTTGCAAAAAGCTCCTTATAAAAAAAACACAAAACGGAAAATTTTTTATAAAAACTTGCCACTTGTCGCTAGGAAATCCATTGCACCCCACTCGCACCGCCACATTCTTTTCCATTCTTACATCATGGGTACCCCACCTCCCAAAACTCTTGCAGAACTTTGGTACCCTCATCCAAACATTGCTTCCTACGCGAATTGTTGGTCGAATTACGGACGACCCCTCCATGCCCAAAATTTCTTTGAAAGATCGAATAGAAGCATCTAGGAGAAACAGTTCGACTCCGCAATCCACTTTGCATCAACCATTTCAACCTTCACCACCTTTTTACGTTTATACTCCTTTTTCGAGTTCTGTTGTAACTCCGAAACCTATGTCTATTGCTGAACATATTGAACAATCTCGTAACCGATCTTTCATTACTCTCAACACTTCTAGGTCTTGGTATCAACAAGTCCATTCACCTTTTTATCCAAATGTTGATCCCACTCCTGTCCAACCATTCAATTCCTACCAGTCCTACCCGACTTTCGCACCTTCCCTAGACATTGCTTCTACACAACCAATTGGGAGTTTCACGTATCCAAATAATTTTGATTCTTTTACTGAAACCCCTTCACAACCCATGTATAGTCTGGAACAGTCATTGGAAGCTTATATTGTAGCAACAAACCAACAGATGAGGAATTTGGATGCGTCCATTGCCGCCCTTATGCAACCTAGTGACCCGGTAGCTAGTTTCCAACTAGCTCCAAAAATTCCAATGTATGATGAGGCGGTTGGACAGATTGAAAATTTGAGTGGAGAGAGTGAGCTATGCACCTTTCCAAATCAAACCTACTCATCACCAATTGAATCCCACAACTCCGGTTTTGAATGTCTATCAAGTGCCCCAAATGATTCACCAGTTGAAAATAAAACGTTTAATGAGTTGTGCGACATTGTAGTGCTTGATTTGCCAGATTGTGAAGGGCCCCTTTCGAGTGAAACCATCACCAATCCTTTCGACCTCTACACCTCCAATTTAGAACCTGAATTGATAAATATCCATGATTTTGATGAGGTGTCCGAAAAAATTGATTCACACTTGATTGAGGATATTGACGCAGGGAATATTCTGGATGATGAACCCGCAGATTTGACCGAATTTTTCTCTCCAATTCATCATCCCGAGTCATTAAATATTTCTCCCGAACATCATAAGCGTCTTGATTTTGATGATAATTGCATGGATGGGATAACTTTTGAGGAGAATTATGAGGATAGTATTGAGGATGAACCAGTTTTGTTTGATGGGTCAGATTTTCCAATTCATCCTCCTGAACCTTTAACTGTTATACTTCCTAAATAACCCCCCCTTCATCCTTTCCATCGTTCCGACCACGCAAGAGATCACACAGAAGGACTGTGAGCTTGACAAATTTCTGTTCGATCACAGCAGTTTTGATACCACTAGTGTGTTCCTCCTTGAATCTAACACAGTTCTCACAACCGATAACGATTATAAGTGTTTCACTTTTTCGGACGATTTTGAAGACTCACAGCCCGAGTTTGAGTCCTTTGAATTTTCAGATGAGTTAGTTGAACCATCAGACTCGGTTGCTTACAGTCATTTCGAACCATTGATGGAATCCTTCGAGTTCGAAACAGTTTCACCAATTTCACCTTCAATTGTTTCACCTCTGAAACTCGAACTCAAACTGTTGTCGTCTCACCTTACACACGCCGACTTAGGTGAGTATGAGACCCTTCCTAAATCACTCCCTTTCGTCCTTTCTATCGTTTCGACCGCGCAAGAATTCGTCACACTTCCATTTTCAATGTTTGGTTTACCAAGTTCAACGTACCCATGTTTCCACGCGAATCTTGAGGGATTTGACCCCATTTCTCGACGGGTGGATAGATTAGCACAATCGCTTTTAACACATCGGTCATCATAATTTGTGCTAATTTATTCACTCAATTTACACCCTCAAGTTCGTACTACACTTCTTTCTCTCTTCCGCCATTCTTCTCCTAATATACCGAGACCATATTCCATCTTTCTTCTCATACGGTCTCGTGTGTTTCTCATTTCCTTTCTCTACACTCCATTCTTTCACCAACCATACCATTATAACGATAAAATTTTGAATGGTTGGTGCTAACCTTTGGCTTGTGTAAGGCCTTGTATAGCTTGATACTGTGTTTTTCTCCCCCCCTAACTCTAAACTTTAACGTTTAAACAGTGGAAACACTGTTTCACTTAAGTTTGGGGGGTATAATTTGTCTTTACAAAATAACATAAAAAAATAAAAAAAAATTGAAAAAAAAAATTGGATATTTTTGTAAAATTTCAGATTTTAAAAATAAAATAACATTTTTTATTTGCAAATAATTTCCTCTTCTTAGAGGGGTTTATTTGCAAATAGCCAACACTTCCCCCTATATATACAGACCCCGACCTTCTCTGTGTTTCTAAACCCTAAAAAAATTTCCTCTCAAACCCTAGCCGCCGCCGCCTCGTTTTCAGTGCTCGATCCCGTCGCCGCGCCGCGTTTCCGCCGCAGGAGCTTGCATTCAGCCGCGCTTCTGCCGCCACCTAGTGTCGTCTCCCTCTGATTTTCTCAGAGGAGGTTCGATTCCTGAAACCCTCTCTGTTTTTAAATTTTTTTAGATCTGTAGCTATCCGATGGCACACAGTATGCAACTTGAACGGGACTTTTCACAATTTTTTTCACACGATGTGTATGGGAGTTATTTTGCGAATGAGATAGCAAATAGGGGTTGGAACTTTTTGGTATATAATCACCCTACCGCTTATGCACTTCCGGAATTAGTCACTCGTTTTTACGAGTGTATGGAAGATGGGTGTCTTTCCCAATTCGGCTTTATAAAATTGCAGTGGGATGATAGGGAAATTATCATCGATAGGGACATCATACACGAAGTCACATTAATCCCTCGGATACCCGCTCATGACCAACCTTTACAATTTGAGGACTACATGCCATTGATGGGCAATGATTTCTCAAGGGAGCCGCGAACGGGGATCCAAGAGAGAACTCTTTTTGCCAATGTCTTAGCTGTGTGCCGTTGGGCACAAAACAACATTTTTGGAAGCTCCCACAACACCATTTTTTTTTCATCCTCATTGCATATTGTGCATACCCTCATGACAAGAAACCCTCGTTTCGACATGTGCACGGTTTTGCTAAACTCTATAGGTGCGGGCAAACGAGCCGCAAATTACCCTTGTCCCATACTTGTTACACAACTTTGTCGATATCCCCCCCCCCCCCGTGGAGGAGTTCGAATTTTACATGCTTGGAGGCATACCCATCAGGCCTTTTATTAAGGGCGTTTCTATGTCCTATACACGATTGACGGATGTGTGGTCGAGATCTGAACCGGCGGAGCACGTGCCCGCCCGCACACCTAGCTCCAGCTCGACTACGAGCGAAGGAGAAATGACGCCTTTAGAACATGCAAATTTTATGCGAAGAGCTGTTAGGGGCATAAAGGAGTTGAGGGGGGATATCTAGGGAGCATGATAGGCGGTTGACTGAGGTAGAGCAGGAGATCCGAACCCTACTGGGTAGGGCTGATCGTTCCCGTTCACGCTCAAGAGCGTGGCGTGGGGCCGAGCAGTGAGGGCACTGCTTTAGATAAGTTTGGGGGAGTTGGTGGTTGTAAATAGTTATCTTTTGCATTGCATACTTTTTAAATTTTTTGTATATATTTTTCTTTTTCTTTTGCATGTTTAAATTCTGCATTGCATCTATATAAAAAATCATAAAAATTGAAAAAATGAAAATAAAAAAAGATAAAAATATAAAAACTGAAAAAATTTATATTTATAAAAATTGAAAAATTCAATTTTGGCCATAATTGACTTGAGTTTGACAAGAAGGTTAACTAGTTATGAACAACTAGATTTAGACTTAGTAAATTAAAAACCCTAAAAATAACCTTTTTTAAAATTTAACGGTAGAAAATATATGTCTTTGTATTTTATTTAGAAATAGGCAAATTTTGAGTTCACTTCTTGGGCTAAGTCAAAATAAGGGAAGAGTATTGATATTTTTATTAAAGTATAAGTCAGAAAAATAATTCCTAAGCTTAAGTCTAAATTATGAAAATATATACCCTACAATTTGCACAAACACGAACCTTGAAACTTGGAATAGTAGAAAAGACCTTTAAATGCTCTTGTTTAAAGTCCTTAGTATAAAGGTAAATAAAATAAAAATACAAGTGTGAATAAAGAGATAAAAAATGAACACTGGTTTTTGTAATTACTTAAGACTGCATAAATAGAAAAAATATTTAGCGTGGGTGCTTTATCACCTAGTGCCTTAGACCAACTGTTTTGGGAGTCACTGCTAAAGCCTTAGGTGTTACAAGATTAGAAATTATGCCTTAATGTGCAAACACATTTTGTAATCGGTCGTTAATACCTCAAGAAGTATTAACAGTCGCATGAAGGATGTGTGAGCAATTTCATCTAAAAATTCACCAATTGAAAAGTACTTTGGATGATGGACAAGAGTATAATAGCTTGATTTGAATTTCCAAGTGTAGGGGTGATATATACACACACATAGGGGTATGTGATTGGGATTTGGATGAGAGATAGGAATGAAAAATAGGACTTATGTCTTTAGTAGAGATGATAAAAATTCCTAAGTTGAGATGGAACATTAGAAGGAAAACTTAAAAGATGCTAAAACCTAAGTAAATTTACAAAACATATACAATCTTAAGTTAAATGATAAGGAAGCGTGAAAAATACGGGATGATAATTTCTGAGTTGAAGATAATAGAATTTCTTATTAGAAAACCGAATTGGAGAATAAAAGTCAATAGGCCGAATTGATAGGATTTTGTGGGTAGTATCCGCTGAAAACCCTCAGGAGACAACACTCCTCCTACTAGGGACACCTAGAGGTTTAACGGCTTGTTGCACGAGCTCAGTGCAATCGCGTTTCCCCGCGAAAGTGAGGTTAGGTCTTTTTCGAGAATAAAACTAGTTTTGCTTGAGGACGAGCAAAAGATAAGTTTGCGGGTATTTGTTCATATCATAATTTTGCATTATTATATTCCCCATTCTTATTCATTTTACAAATAAACAGGTGCTTTTGATCCATGTCTGCTACATAGTTGCAGGTTACAGGTTCTTGGAACAAAAACAGTGAAAATGATGAAAAAACGATACAAAAGTGAGACTACGACCAACAAATGGAAGAATCTTGATCATGCCTACAGTTTGAAGAATAAACGAAGATCAATGGACAATTTCACAAAGCACAAAGGCAGTGCAAGGTTCAAGACTTCGACACGAAGAAAAGGGTAAAAGTCCATGACATTATGCATTGTGGAAATCTGGAAGATACTAGAAAACATTCTGAAGAACCAAGTAAAGAAAAGCCAAGTAAAAAGCAACATGAGAATTACCAGAGAGACAGAAGCCCAAGAGCCTGCTAGATGGGCGCGGATCTGCGGCCAAACATCGCTTTTGGCCGCGGTTCCGCGGCCATGATGAGCACGTGTCGGTGTAAACGGTGACGGTGTGGCGGTGCGTTGACTAGGCTTCTTAGGGTAAATTTATAAATGCAGCTAGGGATCGGATTTAACCCTAAGGTTTCTATGATCTGTAAATAGAAACCCTAATGCTCTTTTTGGAGCATGCCTCTTCTTGTGCCTCATTTTATTTATCAAATTCAGAATTTCAATTCTTGTAATGTATGAAGAGTGCATCAAATAAAGTAAGTAGTTTTTCTTTTTCCATGCCCTAGTTATAATTTCTTTTCTGCCCTATTATAACTTTATTTATCTGTCCTAGTTTAGATTTTATTTATCTACCGTAGATTAGATAATTAGGTTATTAAAAAACAATCATAAAAAAATGAAATCTTTTAATTCCCTAATGAGTGAGTAGTTCCTCACTTGTTAAGGTTATGAATAGGAGAGGTTTGAGAGATGAAAATCTCTCACCCCTTTCTTGCTCGTTATATATTTTAATAGGACTCTATGCATACGTATACACACCGCTCACTACGGCACCCTATCCCATGAGGTAGCGGTGATACCGTAGTTTAAAAAGACCGGTTGTGTATGTTTTCCATGGAGGTTAGGGTAAGAGTTAAGAAAGGACGGACAAGGACCTAGAGGAAGAAACCTAGTTTCTTCCCGTTGGTGCTAATTCTCTTTATTAATTATTACCATAACACCTAAACAGATCTTAATTAGGGCAGAGAAAGCGGTGAGACTTATTGAGTTTCCAAACTTAACCTAAACCTAACCCTAGCAATATTTTAATCAGACTCATTTCAGTTTTTAGTGATAATCGATCCAACACCTATTGGAATTAACTCGTTAGAACAAATAGAAAATACATAAAATCCCTGTGGACCGACACGTACTCACCGGCTAGCTACCAAGCGATGCCGTTCTTGATTGCGGTAAAATATTCTTTGATTCATCTTTTGAAAGCGCACGTGCGTATAAAATCTCATTCAATCATGTTGCTTCTGATGAATACTGTCCATAGAAGCAAGCGCGAGGCACTTGGCTGTGTCACAATCAATATCCCATATTTTTCGGATCTCCCTATCCGATACAGATGATTCAGGTCCTGGGACGGGTGGGGCTTTGGTAGTGATGACATATGATACTTTATCATATGTGAGTGCAATGTTCAAGTTTCTTAACCATTCTTTATAATTCGGTCCAGTCAGTTTGTTTTTCTTTAAAAGAAGCTTAAGTCCCGTCATTGGTATCTGCCATTAGGAGAGAGAAAAGAATGCACTCAGCGAAATGCTCTTGCAAAGAATTTATTGGTTATCATCTTATCTAATCGATATCTCCCACTGCTTTTATCAAATTTTCTTTCAAAACCTGAAAAGAAAACTAGCCAGGATTAATTACATTCTACAGTTTCGCTAATCGGTCAGCCAGGCCAGTGTCGGTAATTTGAGGGAGGTTCCCCGTGCTTTCGCACGGACCTAACTAAAATAAACCTCGTTTTCCCAGAGGTTAAACCCCGTTGACACCTTTCTAGACACCTACTGGATTAGCTAATTATAAAGTGTAAAAACTCTCCTGGGAGTAACTCATACTCACAGTGGGATCGGGATCCAACTATCATATAGATGGTATGCAATCTCATTGCAAATTTCAACTCTTGAAACTCCCGATATGTTTTTTACCCCTAGCTGCTTATGACCTTAGCTATGGTCAACATATTATAAGCACTAGTCAAGTTCTATCCGTCATTTCGAGATTAACTAGACCCACCCATATGACCCTTGACTATGATCAACATAATCACATGAATGTCCTAACTGATCGCATCATATTCTTTGTAGGAAGTCATCACTTAGCTACCGTACACTACGCCTTGACTATAATCAACATACGTAGCACGAATACTAAGTACTCTGCTTCCTAAAATGACGGAGGGTTGCGGATGGTTTTTATGAAAACCTTTAACGCTTTGAACTTGATCTTGTTGTAGAATCAAAACGGTTTAGAAAAGGAGTGGCTTAAGCACCGCATCTTTTGAAACTTGCATTTTTTCATTAAAAGGCCGAGTGTGTTTCAAATCCGATTCTACAACATCTTTATCTTTCTTTTTCTTTACATTAATCTTATTAATGTAGTCCCATCATTTAAGTTCCTAAGCCATCACAGTAAAGAAACAAAAATAGAACGTATACTTATACCATCCGCATTCGCCACAGTGTCCCGTTATGCACCGTTAGGTTACTTAACTAACGGCATAGCGGGGCGGGACTAGCGCAGGTGTAAAATATAAGCAACGTTATTATATATCATATATATATAATAATAATCCATTCGTCTCAGATACTAAGTAATCACATTATAGAATATCAATAGCAGGAGCACATATGAAAATAAAAAGGATATCTAGGAGGTCCGTATTTTGTATTCAGCCAACAATAGAAAATATGGATTCCACGGTCGCGATGAATAGCCAAGCCCACACCCCTAGACCCCTACGAGAGCAGCAAGTGACCCTGCCAATTCTAGAGTTTAGGAGACCGGTTTCGACTCCTCGAGATGGCCTCCCACTGAACCCTAGAACCCGGTCACTTATGCTCCCCACCTTGGGTCTATCCCAATGCGGAAAAGTAAATAATATAAAATAATGGTGACATCATCCTCAACCCGGAAGTGCCCCAAATAAAATAATATTACATACAATTAACTTTTACATGAAAGAAAATAAACACTCTCATCTCACATAAAACCCCCGGCTATTCGATTGCGACAATCCTGCACATCATATCTCAGCAGCACATAATAGCTTATATCATCAACGTAAGCAAGTATGTGTATCCCGATTGTCGTTGATGTATAGCAACGAAAACGGAGATACACCACATACTACACTTACGGTCGCAGAAAAGAAAGTGAAAAACAACAATTGCAATTATCACAATCTCATATATCAAGACGATGTTTAACATTTTTATCAAATCAACATACACGCACAATTTACCCCGAGAGCTCAACACTTGAGCAAAGTTACAAATACTCAAAAACGCGCCACAGTGTCTATGGTCCAGCCGTAGAAGGGGTTAACCAAGGCCTCACCTATGATACCACGGAACTACAGCAAACCTTAAGGTTCGATCACGGTTCCGTGGGCATAGAATCGAGATAAGGTTATTATATGCTTCTAGAGGGCCCATAAGAACACTTGCACGACTATTGAATATAAAGTTAACTAAGGAAAATCACAACAGTTGGAAATTTCAACGGGGTCAAGTTGTGGGGTTTTGAAGTTCGTTCAAACTGCTAAACATTGTCAAGATTACCAATACAGTGTTAGAATTTACGACTACGAAACACTACGAATTATCCCCTAATCAAAATAATCATCACATGTAAATTTAGGCTAAGCAAACAATACCTGAAACCTCAAATTGAAGACAACAGAGCACTGGAGCAAATACGGGGGGTTAGAGGCAAGGGGGTCGAGCAGGACGGATTTTATGGCCTTGTGCTCGGCCTAAACCCGAGCGCTCCCCTCCGTATTTCCCCTGTGTTCTTATAATGTCTCAAATAGTGTTCTGCAGTTGTTTAAAAAATTTAAAACGACTTTTTAACAAATTTACAGAGAGCAAAAACTAGGGTTTCACATATCGTGTTTTCGGAGTTGATTTCGTTTTCGTAATAATTCTAATACCGTGTCTAGAATTCTAGCTTGGCTCTGATACCATTGTTGGGTTTCCCTTGCACCTACTATAGAGTATGGAAGCATCACACATGCCACTTTAAAAATTATAGAGGTGCTAAGCAAACAAAGCAAGGATCTTTAACTAGAATTCTAGGGTAACAACTAAAGTATCACATACAATAAACATATTATCACTAAGTGAAAGGAATACAATCTTTGTATTCCTCTTGTAATAAATCTTAGGATCGTTGAGAGTTTGGAAAAGCTTGCTAGTAAGCTCCCTTGTCCACGATGATCCACCAGAAGTCCACTTCGTCCAAGCTCCTAGCTCCACTTGATCAATGAAGAAGATGAAGCTAAACACTATAAACTAATTAACTAGATTAGAGTAGAATGATGAGATGGTTAGTTTTCTCTAATCAAAACCCTTTCTTTTTTATATTATATAAAACTCAAGAGAGCTTGGAGAATGAGGAGGAAGATGAAGGCAATTCAAGAGCTTAAGATAATATCAAAGATAATGAATAATGTGAATAGAAAATAACATATATATTTTCTTGTTCTCATCTCAAACCAAGGTAACAAATATCTAGATATTATTTCAAGTGAGTTAAAAGCCAAAAGGAAAACTAATCCAAAGTTAAAAGTTAAGTGAAGTATGGTTTACATTGGAAGAGTGTAGAAAGTTAACCATGGATTAATATTTCCTTTCCTTTTCTTTTAACTTAAATGCATATATATATATATATATATATATATATATAAGTTCCTTGTGAGTCTTGTATTGCCATCAAGGGTGTATCAACAACCATGATACTTTGTATGCATGTATGTGTCCATGCACATCAACATGTGCATACATGCATGCATACACCATAAAAAAGAAATGGGTTTAATAAAGAAATTAAACTAAAAGTCTAATGTTAAATCAACACTTGATTTAACAAACCGGTCATATCACATACGACCCGACCAATAGAAAACGCCCGACTAAAATACGGTATCACATGAACGTATTTAATCGGGTCCCCGTGCATATCTCATATGCACACCACATCATTTCGCCTGGGCTAGGGAACTCTTGTGTGGGACTTTAAGACTCATCAATACGCCGGCAGTAGGTGATGATCGTATCAAACATCCACAAGCCGCAATCGGTCAGCTAAACGTAACGGCCACCCGGGTATTGAGCGATCAGAAGAAAACCAGCAAAGTTGTCAAAACTCCCGTCGAGCCATCTGGCAACACTTACCGTACAGTCCGGTCTACTCGTCAGATATGTTGCATATCGAGTCTAGGGATGGTATCATCGACCCTAATAACTCAATAAGTCATGTTGGTGTATGACTCATAACAGATCGAGAAACTACTGATAACACTTATCAGTAAATCTCAGCAGCCCTGGCCAGGGACTTCCTGTTATAACCAATCGAGCATAGCACAACATCAACTCCCAATACCGGGAGAGACGAAACCCCTCCTATCGCCCGTTGCCTCCATGTGCCTCAGGATTGTACCCAAAATCCACCTATTTGCATGACTTGGTAGAGCCATGGTAGGGTGGAGATCAAAGTACAGTGGGAGGACACACAAGACTCTATGACGATCTTGGGTCTACAGACAAATTTGTACTAGTGTCACCTGAGAACTGCTATCCGACGATAGATATAATACCACATAGGAGTTCTTGGCGAGTACGTTCAGTGTACCCAGTCTCCACTGAGCACCCGCATACAATCTTTGGTGTCACCACACCAAATGGATATGGGATCATCTATTGTCCCTCATATGGGACAAGAATGGTATACGCTAGTCTACTCTGGAATATCGATGCCCCATCTCGATACACCCACGACTAGGAACTATTCAAGGATATGCTTATAAACTACACGTGTCCCACTAGTATGATCCGCATCATAGTCGGAGTAGTCAAGCAAATATCGTATGGGCTTTATCAACATGTACCAAATGAATAAAATGCATGATCAAATGAACACGTCAAGATAAAGTAAACCAGATAGCATACTATCATGTCTAGCAAGAAAGTAATCTATATACATATATACATGTCCAAGCATCCACTATACATATAATGGCCTCTAGAGCATACATATATCCATCAGGAACATTCCGTATCGCTACAAAGATCCACATTTTTTGGATATGACCATCATATAGTTACATACGAACTCGAAGAAACTTGTTTCAGATTCGAGGATGGTTTCCAGTTCTGGAGAAATTGAATAGGACTATTAAGTTGTCTTTTCTTTTTATCTTCTCTCAGGTTATGAGGGCTCCTAGGATAAGTAGAGGGTACACCTATTGCGCTTATTAGATAATCTTCTTCCAAACCATAGGCAGGTGCCGAAAGGTGGGGAAGGAAGAAAACCGATTAGCCTAAGTGTAGTGTACATATGGTAATAAGTAAAAACAAATAAAGGGATTAGAAAGATGGCAAAGTAAATTGCGACTGCTACCATTCACGACCAATCCGCGTATTTCATCGCCACTCCTACTTCACATTTGGATTTCTCCAGAACACACCGTATCACTACGAAGATCCACATTTATTGGATACGCCATCGTATAGTTACATACGAGCTCGAAGGAACTTATTCCAGTTCGAAGATGTATTCTGGTTCAGGAGAAATAGAATAAGAATTATTCTGTTGTCTTTTATCTTTACCTTCTCTCAGGTTGCAAGGGCTCCTTTGATTAGAAGGGTACACTTATTA
Source organism: Agapanthus africanus (assembly GCA_030015575.1). NCBI lineage: Eukaryota > Viridiplantae > Streptophyta > Magnoliopsida > Asparagales > Amaryllidaceae > Agapanthus > Agapanthus africanus. The sequence continues at coordinate 400,356,198 of JASDDO010000016.1, forward strand.
CGCTTATTGGATAGTCTTCTTCCAAACCATAGGCAGGTGTCGAACGGTAGGGAAGGAAGAAAACCATTTACCTAAGGGTGGTGTACAGAAGGTAATGAGTAAAGACAAATAAAGGGATTTGGAGAGATGACAAAGAAATATACGGTTACAGTCATGAATCTGGATAATGGAAGAGGCATTACTAGGAATACCCGGATACCCCTTCGAAACATTTTCATGTTTCAGTTTCACTATGCGTTATTAATTGAAAACTGATTTCCCAAGTAGATCCTTACACCAGGTTATGTATTTACCAGGTTTGATTCTTACATCTGTATGGTTTTACAGATAATGAGTGGGAGTAAGTTATTAACAATTAGGTGATCATATCCTGATTATATCGGAATTCGTTGTAATTGGTGATATTTGAGGAAATCGCCTGGCGTTTTTCCTGACGGCAAATATTTGATTTTGAATATCCGTTGTTATACACCAATTTCAAACTGATATATCTGTATGTTTATTTTATAAAGTGAGATATAACTTTTTGAAATTATGTCCATTACATTTACCTATATCAGTTGATGATTGGGTAAGGAGCATTAAACAGCGGTGCAATTCTTCTTAACCATAATACAGTTTTCAACCCACGACGCACAGGATTTGAGTTATTCAACTCAAGGGACTTATACAAAGTATTGTATATTGTCCAGTGTCTATTAGGACAGAGGAGTTGGTCCTCGTACTATATTCTGTTTACTTGTAATTTCTCCAGTTTTAGACAAGTATTTCGTAGAAATACAAGGTCCAAGTTTTGAGAAGTTATAGGTGCAAGAATAAAGTAGAGAACCATGTGTTGCAAGTATCAGGATTCTTCAAAGTGATCGAAGATGCAGATACTTGTATTTGGTATTCAGTTGATAGTAATGGTTTTGAGAACTTGCTTCTCTCTTAGGTTACTCATATCTGGATGCACTCCTAGTTGAGTAATGATAATCGGCCTCCTTCCATTTAGTTGACATGCACTGGAGACAGCTGCATGATTTGAATCTGGTTCCAACTGAATTAGTGGCTCTGTTTCTATATTTTATATAGAATGGTTCATATCTTAACGATGTTAAGGTATATAGAGTTGTCCAGCTTATGCTTAAAACCAAACTCTGGATAACTCAAGGCACGTTGCTGTAATGGCAGTTTGTTGGTTATCCCGGGCTATGACGAAGATTAATTTTCTACCATCTGGAAGATCAATAGTGATATTGTTCTTGACTCGCCACAGTTATAGTAAAATGGACTTTTTCATAAAACAGTAATGGGAGTATGGTAGAACTGGAAGTGATTCCAGAATCAAAAGATTACTAAAAATTTAATATAACCTAAAGATTCAATCGGGTTTGACATTCCATTAGCCACTTCACAAATATGGTGGGTAACCTCAGGCACCCGAGAGGTACTTCGGTATCCTCAAAGACGGTGACAGGGAGGTTCTTGTTTACCCAGACTTGCCATTACTGTTGCGCTAGACTATGAGACCCGGCAGGAGGATGAGTATAGCGTCGTTCTAAACTAGTTTTAGAAGTGCACGTGTATATGACTCTGCCAGAGGGTTATTGTAGTCAGTAGGAGCAGCGGAAGAATGGTGGACAAGTAGCTTGTGTCTATTTATAGACTAAAGCGAGTATAGCGGAGATAGATCATCTATTTTTGATGTGACAGTCATAGGTTTTGACTTCATCAGAATAGGGGATGGATCTGTTAAGAAGCTAGTAGGGTGTAATGTCCTGGTATTTGGATGACATACACATTGTTGGAAGTAAAATTCCTATTCTACGATCGGTTATACTGAGGTTGTCACACAGTAGTTTCTCCACATAAGATATGGATATAATATCAGGCATTCTGGTTACTAGATCTAGATTTGGGTAGCTTCCCAATCTAGGTACTTAAACAGTAATCTAAAGGTGTTTTAGAATGGATGACTCCTGGCATGGTGATGTACCTACAGGTGATGGAGTCACCATCTCTAAAGGTGTCTTACAGACTAAAGGGGAAAGGGATGTGCGTGATTGGCATATCACTTTCTTAGGCAATTGAGTCAATCATGAGATGGCAAGTAGCACACCAGATGTTGTTTTTGCACTAGATGCAATAAGTTTATATTAATCCAATCCTGAAGAAACATTCGGAAGCAGTTTTAGAACATAAGTGGATGTTCTAGGGATATAGTAACGGCAGCCTCTTTTGGAAGACGGTTATCATTCCAGGCTTCCAAGGTGACCTGGATGACAGAGTGACTGTTAGAGTTATAGTTTTCCCTCCTTTGAGGGGCAGTTGTTTGGATAGGTGGTCCAAACGGATACTGAGGGAGGTATGGCGTAGGATACTGATTAAGTTCAGTAGACGATACAGTCTAAGAAGTTTGCTGGATTTGGAGTTCATTTATGAATTAGGTCCCATCAGATATCCAGACATATTCTAAGACATGTATTACTCATTTTAGAAGATGGCTTTCTCCGCGAACTTGAGATATTGAGAGACATAGAAAGAAACATTAGAGCGGATCCACTCACTGAGGTTATTTCTCAAACGCAATAGTTTCGCAAACGAGCTTTATGAAACTGATTAGTATTGAAGTTGGGTGTTCGATATCACACGGGCTGTGAGTATGCGACATCGCACTAATTAGCCTTAAGTGCAAGTGGGAGATTGTTGGCTATAGTGCCATCAAGTCAATTATTGGATCGCAGGCATGTGATTGCAATGATTGAGGGAGGACCTATACCAGTAGGACAGTCGTACTCGAGATGATAGTATGCTATCTGGTTTGTCTTTATCATCGTGTACATGCTTCAGGTGACACTACAGATCACTATTACATGTTGATAGAGCCCTTAAGATTCTTTCTTGACTATCCGCAGTATGATGGCGATCATATACATGGGAGCTGGGTGGTCTATAAGCACATCCATAAAGTGTCCCGAATCGTGGGAGTTTCGAGACGGGGCATTGTTCATATCAAAATTTTGCATTATTATATTCCCCATTCTTAATCATATTGCAAATAAATAGGTGCTTTTGATCCATGTCTGCTAAATAGTTGCAGTTTACAGGTTCTCGGAACAATACAGTGAAAAGGATGAAAAAACGCTACAAAAGTGAGACTACGACCAACAAATAGAAGAATCTTTATGATGCTGCCTACAGTTTAAGGAACAAATGAAGATCAATGAACAGTTCGATTTCACAAAGCACGAAGGCAGCACAAGATTGAAGATTTCAACACGAAGCGAACGGTAAAAGTCCACAACATTTCTGCACTGTGGAAATCTGGAAGAAACTAGAAAAGATTCCGAAGAACCAAGTGAAGAAAACAGAAGCATATAGCAACATGAAGCAACCCAGAGAAAAAGAGACAAAGACCCCATCAAACGGCCGCGGAACCGCGGCCAAACCAGGCTTATGGACATGGATCTGCGGCCATGCATCGCACGTGTCGGTGCGTGTCAGTGGAGTCGGTGGATTGACCCGGTTTTCTCAGGGTAGTTTTGTAATTTTAGATATGGATCAGATGTAAACCCTAGGGTTTCTATTATCTATAAATAGGAAGCCTACAGCTCTTTTTGGAGCATGTCTCTTTTTATTTTCCTAGATTAAAATTTTCATTCCTTGTAATTGTCAAAGAGTGCATCAATAAAAAGTAAGTTTTTTTTATCTTGAATTTCTTATTATCTGCAATTTCATTTCTTTGCAATTTTTATCTGTCGTAGTTATTTCCGCACGTTAATTAGTTTATTTAAAGAAAAATAAAAAAAAGAATTCCTTTGTTAATTCACTAATGAGTGAGTAGTTCCTCACTTGTTAGGGTTAGGTTTGGGGAAGGTTTGAGACCTGAAAATCTCTCACTCCTTTCTTGCCTATTCAATATTTTAAAATAAGGGCTCTATGAAAAATAACCACACACCGCTCACTACTGCACCCTATCCCACGAGGTAGTGGTAATTCCATAGTTAAGACCGGTTGTGTTTGAATTCCATAAAGGTTAGGGCTAAGAGTTAAGAAAGGACGGACAAGGACCAAAGGAAAGAAACCTAGTTTCTTCCCAGTCGTGCTAATCTCTTTTGTTAACCATTACCTAAACACCTAAAGTTCTTAATTAAGGCAAAGAAAGCGGTGAGAATAATTGACTTTCCAAACTAATCTAATCCTAACCCTAGCAAGATTTTAATCCAAATTAATTTCAACCTCAGTTTTTATAGAAAATCAAAACCTACCACAAATAGGAATTGACTCGTTAGAACAACTAGAAAATACACGTTTTCCCTGTGGACCCACCCGTACTCAACTGGTTAGCTACCAAGCGACACCGTTCTTGATTACGGTATTAAATTCTTTGATTTCAAAACGCATAAGCACAAAAACTCCACCAATCAAATGGCGCCGTTGCCGGGGATAACGATAGTTATTTTCTTTTTGTAATTTCGGGTTAGTTAAAAATTAAAAAAATCATAAAACTGAAAAATAAAAAAATATAAAATTTTTATCATCTTGTTATTTTTTGAAGGGTTTTCGTGCGAATTGTGCAGGATCGGAAAGACGAACAGATTCAGATCTGGAAAAATCCAGTGCACAAAACAGCAAACAGCATATCTGAACAAACAGAGGAGAATCACAACAGACAACAGAAGAATTTTGGAGGGCTGATCCAACTTTTTGACCGCAGAACACCCGCAGTTAAGTACCTTTGACCGCGGATCTGTGGCACGTTGCTGACGCCAGCAACTCAAAACTTATCTGTAAGCATTCTTTTCCTCTCTTCTGCCTTCTGTAGTCCTTTGAAAATTTTTCCTGCAGGGTTCTTTACGCAAAACTTCTCCCCCTTCTCCAATAACTTAATTTTGTGCAGGATTCTTTGCGCCGCAAATAAAAAAAATTTGGCAAGTGTTTTGGATTTTTGTGTGTCAACTGCTTTGCATTTTTTTTAAACCGGACTTTTAAGGGGATATAACACCAATCCAGATTGGGTGGAGATTTCATTACCCTTCCTAGGACCCCAAAAATCACAAAAAGCATTTTGCATCAACCTTCGAGTTAATTAAAAAATATTAGACTCAGCCAATAAGGACTGTCGTGCTCACTAGGACAAAGGAAAAGTTGTAGGCATCGGTCATTTATCTAAACCCGACTTTGTGGTGCCTAGGCTAGACAAGTGGGAAAGGTAATTTTAAAAGGCCCTTCTCACGGTGATTCGTGAGCGGATCCCTCCTTTCTTTACTTGTGCTTACCTGGCCACAATTGGCGGTGAAGAGGCGATTTGAGGATCTCACAACTTGCCCTTTGGAACAGTTAGGAGCGGTCTAATTGACTTAGGAGACCCTAGCTCTAGGATTGATTGTGCATATTGTGATTGCTTGAAAGTGTGTCTAAGCTCCATATAAAAAATCTTTTTGCAAAAACTCCTTATAAAAAAACCACAAAACAAAATTTTACAATAACTTTCCAATTTGTCGCTAGAAATCCATTGCACCCCACTTTCTCTCATTGACGTTTTCTTACCCCCACCTTCTATTTTTACTTTTTTGACTACACTACACCTCGTTAGTGTATATCTACTTGGACTAGGAACACTAGCACCCATTTAGTCCTTGTCTCGTTAGTGCCTACTGACGACGCTTTCGACTCCGAAGTCGAAATTCCATCCACTTCTTTACCTTCATCTTCAAATTCATCCTCTTCTAAAGAGATGTCGGGATTCATTCCTAACAATCCTTTACCTCCTGTCGAAGCGCCCCAATGAATCGCGCTCCAGGATCTTTTCTATCCCGTCCGCACGGCACTTCCCACTTGTCTTTCACTTCCACCGGCTAATGGGGATAACTTTGAAATTAAACCCCACTTCATCAATATGTTGCCCAAATTTCACAGGCTGGAATCTGAAGATGCCTACATCTTCATTAAAAAATTCCAGAATGTTTGCGCAATGATGAAGACCACACAACTTTCTGATGATGCTATAAGGCTACGTGTCATTCTATTCACTTTATGCGAACTAGCTGGAAAATGGTTATATAGCACAGCATCACACTCCATAAAAAATTGGGAAGAGTTGTTAAGGCTTTTCTAAAAAAGTTTTACCCACACCACAAGACCGCGAGAATTCGCAATGAAATTATTCAATTTTCCCAGCTTCCTTCCGAACCTTTTTGGAAGTGTTTTGAAAGATTTAAAGACCTTTTTGTTCAGTGCCCTCACCACGGTATCGAGAATTGGCAACTTTGTCAAACTCTATACAAAAGACTGAACCCAGCAACTAAGCAGTTGTTGGAAACCATTTGTCAAGGTCACTATCTTACAAAATCAAGCGAGGAAGCTTGGCAATTTCTCGACGATCTTTCTGAACAAACACTTCAGTGGGAAAGAACTAAGACCACTTCATCTACTTCATCAGGTCAGTCTAGGGCAGGCATACATCAACTTGATATGTCGATTGCAATGAAGGCGCTGCACTCACGAAAAAACTAGAAGCAATTGAGAGCAAATTCTCATCGCCTTCTCCTGCCCCAGCTTTACCCCCACGCACTGTTTGCGCTTGTTGTTCGGATCTGTCCCATCTAACCGAAGAGTGTCCTTACAACCCACCTGTTCAAGGACAAGATCAAGTCAATGCCGCCTTTCAGCAAAGACAAAGAAATGATCCATACTCTTCAACTTATAATCCTGGTTGGAGGAGCCACCCAAATTTTGCTTGGAATTGAAATCAACAACAATTCCAAGGCAATAACAACTTTCAAAGGCCTCCTCCACAACAACAAGCCCCTCAACAAACTCAATATCAGCAACCTTTCCAACCCCAACCTTACCAAAACCAAGTGAACAATTCTGTACCAAACAACTCTTATCCCCAGAACAATTTTGTTCAGCCAAATAATGATAAGGTTTCCTCGCTAGAATGAAGTCTGGATGCGTTCTTAAAACAATCTACGCAATCCTCAGCCAGCATCCAATCGTCCATTCAGTCTTTGGTGCAATACAGTGCTTCACATGATCAGAGCATCAAAACAATTGAGGCCCAAATTGCATAACTGAATGCTGCGTTAAGCGAGCGAGAAAAGGGAAAACTTCCGTCTCAACCATTGCCAAATCCCGGTCACCCACACAACGCAAATATTGCTTATGACCAACAAAATCATAATGTAAATGCTGAGACTGCGTTGAGATCTGGAAGAGTGTTGCACAATAATGTGGGTATTAGTGATGAAATCCCGGTCGCCGGTTCTTCTTCTTCGGCTTCTTCTTCTTCTTCTTTGGCTTCTTCAGAGCATATTCTTCATTCTTCACAAGGCTCTACTTCTTCTAATTCGAACGGACCCACATCTCACTCCATGAAAACACCAACACTGGGATCCGTTCCAACTCCGCAATCTACTCCACAAACATTGGACTCAACAAATTTTCAAAATATTCCATTTCCAAACAGGTTGAGATCCAATAAACCTACTCCCCAAATGGAGAAGATTGTGGAGTTATTCAAACAGGTTAGCATTAACATACCTCTCTTAGATGCAATTCAACAAGTCCCTTCTTACGCTAAAATCTTAAAGGACTTATGCACCAAGAAGAGGAACTCGCAGGTACCCAAGAAAGTATTCGTGGGTAGTGCAGTAAGTGATGCTCTTACCCAACCTTTACCCCAAAAACATAAGGACCCTGGCTGTCCTACAATTTCAATAACAATTGGGGATAAGAACATCAATCGCGCACTTTTAGATCTTGGTGCCAGTGTTAATTTGCTTCCCTATTCAGTATATGAACAATTAGGCGTTGGAGAGCTGAAACCCACACATTGTACTCTCCAAATGGCCGACCGATCCATCACCCATCCTAGGGGTGAGTTAGAGGATGTGTTAATTAAAGTAGGGGACTTTATTTTCCCCGTTGATTTCATTGTTATCGACACACAGCCTATAGCTAACTCCCGAAGTCAAATTCCAGTGATACTTGGTCGACCATTCCTTGCGACTTCTAATGCGGTGATCAATTATCGAAATGGTTCAATAAACCTATCTTTTAGACATATGACAATTGAACTCAACATTTTTAAGTTGGGGAATCAGCCCTCCGAGCCTAATGCTAATATACTTGATGTTTGCTCAATCCAAGAGATCACGCAGGAAGACTATGAGCTCGAAAAATTTCTGTTCGATCACAGCAATGTTGATGCCACTAGTGCATTCCTCCTTGAATCTAACACAGCTTTTACACCCGATAACGATTACGAGTGTTTCACATTTTTGGACGATTTTGAAGAATCACCACCCGAGTTTGAGTCCTTTGAATTTTCGGATGAGTTAGCTGAACCATCTGACTCAGTTGCCTACACTCGCTTCGAACCATTGTTGGAATCCTTCGAGTTCGAGACAGTTTCACCAATTTTACCTTCAATTGTTTCACCTCTAAAACTCGAACTCAAGTTATTGTCGTCTCACCTTAAATACGCTTACCTAGGTGAGAATGAGACCCTTCCTGTTATCATATCGGCATCTCTAGCCCTCGAGTAAGAGACAGCCCTTTTAACGGTCTTACAAAATAATCGGCAAGCTTTTGGCTGAACTATGGCGGACATCAAGGGGATTAGTCCCCTCATAGTTGAACATCATATACATATGATGGATGATGCCAAGCCAGTAAGGGATCCACAGAGATGCCTCAACCCCATAATGAAGGAGGCTGTTAAAAAGGAGATTGTAAAATGTCTTGATAGTGGTATCATTTACCCTATCTCTGATAGCCAGTGGGTTAGCCCCATTCACGTTGTCCCAAAGAAATCGGGCATAACGGTCATAACTAATGAGGCGAATGAGTTAATACCTACTCGCACCCAAACTGGGTGGCGAGTTTGCATCGATTATAGAAAACTCAAAGTGGGCCGCGACACGGAAAGACCACTTTCCATTACCTTTTATTGACCAAATGCTAGAACGATTGGCTGGGCATGAATTTTACTGCTTTTTGGATGGCTACTCCGGCTATAATCAATTTCCCATCACCGAAAAGGATCAAGACAAGACCACATTTACTTGTCCTTTCGGTACATTCGCTTACCGTCGCATGCCTTTTGGGTTATGCAATGCACTAGCTACTTTCCAGCGGTGTGTGATGGGTATCTTTTCAGACATGGTGGAAAAAATTTTGGAGATTTTTATGGATGATTTCTCCATTTTCGGCGACTCCTATGATGAGTGTTTGTTACATTTAGACGCAGTTCTTACCCGTTGCAGGGATAAGAACGTCACTTTAAATTGGGAGAAGTGCCACTTTATGGTACGAGAGGGTATTGTCTTAGGACATATCTTCTCACAAAACGGCATTGAGGTTGATAAAGCTATGATTGAAGTCATTTCCAATCTTCCTCCTCCTAAGTGCGTCAAAGACATCCGAGCCTTCCTTGGCCATGCCGGTTTCCATAGACGGTTCATCAAGGATTTTATCAAGATAGCTAGACCCTTGACTCTTTTATTGGCCAAGGACACAACTTTTGATTTTGACTCAAGCTGCATGAAGGCGTTCGAGTCATTGAAACACTCACTTATTTCTGCGCTCATTCTTTCATCTCCCGACTGGACGGATCCATTTGAAATTATGTGCGATGCATCTGATTTCGCCATTGGTGCTGTCCTTAGACAGCATATAAATAAGATGCCGCACGTAATTTATTACGCTAGCCGAACATTAAATGAGGCCCAATTAAATTACACAACAACTGAAAAAGAATTCTTAGTCGTTGTGTTTGCACTAGAAAAATTCAGGCCCTATTTAATCGGCTCTCCAGTCATCGTTTACACGGACCACTCAGCTCTTCGCCATCTTTTTGCGAAGAAGGATGCTAAATCTCGGCTGATACGTTGGATTCTCTTGCTACAAGAGTTTGACCTTGTCATAAGAGACAAGAGAGGATGCGAAAACGTAGTCGCCGACCACCTTTCACGACTCCCTTCTTCGCCTACACTTCAAACTCCTATTAAAGACGTTTTTCCAGATGAGCAGCTCTTAACCGTGTTATGCGAACCTTGGTTCGCTGATATCGTAAATTATTTGGCCACCGGACTGATACCAAACGATTGGTCGAATCAGGACAGACTCCGATTCCTGTCCCAAGTAAAACATTTTTACTGGGATGAACCGTATCTCTTCAAATACTGTTCCGACCAAATCATTCATCGGTGTGTCCCCGACAACGAGTTTAAGAGCGTGCTGTCATTCTGCCACGATCAAGAGTGTGGTGGACATTTTGGCCCCAAAAAGACAACAGAAAAAATCTTGCAGTGTGGCTTCTATTGGCCACGACTTTTTTAAGATGCATACGAATACTGCAAGATATGCTCCCGGTGCCAACCCTTGGGCTAGATATCTTAGAGAAATGAAATGTCGCTCCAACCAATTTTGGTTGTTGAAATTTTTTATGTTTGGAGGATAGACTTTATGAGACCATTTCCTAACTCTTTTGGAAACATGTATATTCTACTTGCTATTGACTATGTTTCAAAATGGGTCGAGGCTATGCCCAGCCGAACTAATGACAACAAGGTTGTCGTTAGATTTCTCAAAGAAAACATTTTTTCTCGGTTTGGGCATCCTCGCGCGATTATCAGTGATAATGGATCTCACTTTTGTAATAGGACTTTCGAGTCCTTAATGCGAAAATACTCCATTACTCACAAGCTTTCAACACCGTATCAACCCCAAACTTGTAGGCAAGCCGAGATTTCGAATCGACAGATTAAACAGATATTGGAGAAAACGGTTTCCAAAAACCGTAAAGATTGGTCATCAAAACTGATTGATGCCCTTTGGGCAATCCGTACTGCCTATAAGACCGATCTTGGCATGTGTCCATACAGGCTTGTTTATGGAAAGGCTTGCCACCTTCCTATTGAAATAGAGCATAAGGCATTTTGGGCAATTAAAGAGTTCAACCTATTTTTGGGAGATGCGGGCAACAATAGAAGGCTGCAGTTGAATGAATTGAACGAGCTGCGGGGTGAAGCCTATGAGAACGCAGTAGTTTTTAAAAACCGAACGAAGGTGTTCCATGATAAGCACCTTATGTGCAGGACTTTCAAACCTGGTCAACAGGTTTTACTTTACGATACTCGATTACATTTCCATCCCAGCAAGCTCAAATCTCGATGGAAAGGGCCATTTATGATACGCACCGCATATCCGCACGTTGTGGTCGATCTAGAAAACCCAGAGGACAGTTCACTGTTTAAAGTTGGACATCGACTTAAACCATTCCTCAATACGGAACCTTTGGAGGAGCTCCTGTTTTTACAGGAGCCGATTTATATTGACTAATCTTCCTCCATCTACCCCTAAATTTGTGATTATCAAGCCAAAACACTGTTTCAAATAAGTTTGGGGGTATGTATCATTTGTAATTATATAAAAACAAAATAACATAAAAAATAAAAAAAAATTAAAATTTTTTTTGGGTATTTTTGTAAATTTCCGGATTTAACAAAAATAAAATTTTTATTTGCAAATAATTTCCTCTTTTTAAGAGGGGCTTTTTACAAATAACCAAACACTCCCCCTATAAATAAGACCCGACCCCTCTCTATTTTCATAACCCTAAAAAATTTCCCCTCAGCAAACCCTAGCCGCCGTCGCAGCAAAGTCAGGAAGACCTCTCCGCAGTGGCGCGCTTCCACCGCCAGAACGTTGTTCCCGCTGCTGATCCACCGCGCCCCAGCCGCTTCTCCCTCTGAAATTCTCAGAGGTGGTTCGTTTTCTAAAACTCCTCTCCGTTAAATATTTTTTAGATCTGTAAATTTTCTGTGATGGCACCAAATATGCAGTTAGAACGTGATTTCGCACAGATCTTTTCACACACGATATATGAGAGTTATTTTGCTAATGAAATAATACGGTGGGGCTGGAGTTTTTTAATCTATAATCACCCAAATGCTTACGCCCTTCCAGATCTAGTCACTCATTTTTACGAGTGCATGGAAGAAGGCTGCCTTGCATAATACAGATTTATCAAGTTACTGTGGGGTGATAGGGAGATAATTATTGATAGAGACTCCATCCATAAAGTCACTTTAATCCTTAGGTTACCTGTTCATGATCAACCCCTTCAGTTTGAAGATTACATGCCCTTAATGGGTAATGATTGCTTGAGGGAACCGTGGAAAGGAATACAAGCGAGAACCCTTTTCGCTAATGTTTTAACCGTGTGCCGGTGGGCACAAAACAATATTTTTTGGAGTTCCCATAATACCACATTTTTCACCCCGTCACTTCATATCGTGCACACACAAAGGACTAGGAACCCTAGATTCGACATGTGCACGGTTCTACTTAACTCAATTGCTGCAGGCAAAAGGGCCGCGAACTACCCATGCCCCATGTTAATGACACAACTGTGTCGCTATTTCCTCCCTGTGGAGGAATTTGAATTTTACATGCATGGAAGTATACCCATCAGGCCTCTCATTGAGGGCGTATCTATGTCCTATACACGCTTGACAGATGTTTGGTCATGAACTGAACCGTCGGAACACGTGCCCGCCAGAATGTAACACCTTAGGTTGTGTTTAGGGGTTAATTGTATTTTAATAGATAGTTTTTAGAAAAAAGTTTACCAAATTAAGTTTCAAATATTTTATCCTAATTAATGAATATTTTGTTAGAATTTTTCTAGGCATACACACACTTGTGCATGTTAACTAGGGTTAAAGATGAGGTTAAGCCATGGTTAGCAAACATGGTGGGTTAGACCATTTTTAATTAAGTAATGAGGTTTTAAGTTAAGTATGTTTTTTTTAGGAAAATAGAAATTTATTTGAATTTTGTTTTGGGTGTTGACTTGGTAGGGGGGAAAGAGAGAGAGAGAGAGAGAGAGTGCATGATGGGGCATCATGGCTTTGCCCATGCCTTCAATTAATGAAGAAAGAGATAGAGAGGGGTTGACACTTGATGCCATAATTTCCTTGCCTCTCAATTATTTCTCCCTTCTCTCATTCTCTCACTCCCTCATACTCTCACATACACACACACACTCAGCTGTGAGCAGCAGCAGCAATAGCAGCACCTTTAGCAGCAGCAACAGCAACAGAAGAGGCAGCAGCAAGCAGCAGCAGCAGCCACAGCATGGAGCAGCAGCAGTAACAGCAGCAGTAGCAGCTCCAGCAGCCCCAACAGCAGCTCTAGATCTTCTCCTTCCTCTCCTTCCTGCACTCTAAGATCTTTAAGTGAGGTATATGATCTGAGCCTACTTCCTTGCTTGCTAAACTAGTAATTCTAAGTTCGATTTGTGTTAAAAGTGAGAATTAGTGCTTGATTTGATGAATTAGGGTGAACTTTGGTTAAGTGCTGTTAGTATGGGTTAACCTAGCCTAATTAAGCATTATTAGGACCACTTAAACCTAGCATAACCCTAGATTACACCAAAATACCATAGGGTTTCTAATTGTGCAAAATTTAGTGTTTTTAAGTGAAATTTCACCTTTCAGTGATCTGCAATAGGCCCGAGTAGTTCAGGTTAAAATTGAGGAAACTGTAGCACACTAGATATACCCTGACCACACCACCTGAGTACGAAACCCTAACCCCCTACCCAGGCCGCCGGTTTAATCTTTCTGGACACAATTTGCTGCCAGATATGGGAATTTGTGGGTTTAGTTTGCATAAGTAGGAGTCTGCTGTTATTTCTAGGCCAGTGGTATGTATAATTTTGTAAGTTGTTAGCCTGGGTAGAATCTGGGACGTTATATCGTATTTCTAGTACGTTTGGTTCACGCGATACGTGAGTGGGTTCTGTGATCCAGCGCGTCGCGACGTGTCGGGTTAGTTTTAGACGCGTACTCACGTTTTAGCATATCATACAAACACGCGTTTAGTTTGCGACGCGAGCGCATCATTTGTCTAAGATATCGCGTTTTGCCAGATATTTGCTTATATATGGATTCTTGTGTAAACTCCAGGTTCGCAGGCGGGTACGTCGGACGAAGCTAAGAAAGGGAAGCAGGTGGTCGGCTACGAGTAGCATACGACCAGGTGAGTAGATTTAACATCTACGGGGAAATCGCCCGTATGGCGTTAAGCGTCAGGGCGTGTTTGGATATTAGATTGTAGATGTTCATATGGACTGTAGTAGCATACCTTATTGTTGCATGTAGAAATGATAGCATATGACACTGCACTGTTACAAACGGTTCAAGTTGCACAAGTACGATTTATATGCTACACTCACACCATTAGTGATTGCCATGACACTCACATTGTAGGATTGCTATAAATCATATATCATACGGATTCCGCTTTATTGAATTTGTCATGATTTGCCGCATAACAGCATATATTGATATCTTCATACCTGCGCACATGCACACTGTATACTCATACCAGTGCACACATATATTGATATCTTCATACCTGCGCACATGCACACTGTATACTCATACCAGTGCACATATATATTGATATCTTCATACCTGCGCACAAGCACACTGTATACTCATACCAGTGCACACATATATTGATATTTTCATACCTGCGCACATGCATACTGTATACTCATACCAGTGCACACATATATTGATATCTTCATACCTGCGCACATGCACACTGTATACTCATACCAGTGCACACATATATTGATATCTTCATACCAGGGCACATGCACACTGTATACTCATACCAGTGCACACATATATTGATATCTTCGTACTTTCTTAGATTACGCATTGAGATATGTTGTTTCCATGTTAATTCTGGTTTTGGGGAACCGTGGATATTTCAAAAAAGAATAGCTAATTATTTAAAAAATCCGGTTTCCCTTGATATGATATTTCGGTGCGTCCACCATGTGTTTTCTCGGTACTAGAGTGATATATGTGAACCCGAATCGAGGAGTTGGATGAGGCCGATTACGGGTACATGGTAGACCCGGTATGGTACCCCGGGACGAGAACGGTTTCGCTGTGTGGTAGACGGTGAGCCTGGCAGAGGGACTACTACCTGCCGGTGATTTGTTGGACCTGGTGGTTATCCTGAGGATACCGACCAGAGTCGATGGATAGATAAGGGACGACTCGTACTGCCGGGGCCGAGGGCCGATACCGCAGACAGA
Organism: Agapanthus africanus; assembly: GCA_030015575.1. Classification (NCBI taxonomy): domain Eukaryota; kingdom Viridiplantae; phylum Streptophyta; class Magnoliopsida; order Asparagales; family Amaryllidaceae; genus Agapanthus; species Agapanthus africanus. The sequence goes on from JASDDO010000016.1 coordinate 400,371,310, forward strand.
GCCCGTGGGTTGATCCGGACTGAGGGATGCCCTATACAGGAGGATTTGCATGTCGATGCTTGGAACGAGTATTTCTTGATGTTTTGGGTGCCGATGTTGGGCACTCACGATTATATGAGATTTACAGGATTTGAGGACCGAGGACGATGACGACACCTGAGTAGTATTGGGATTTGGGTGCATTGATGGGTACCGATTATACTTTCCACGATGACATTACGTGTAGATGTTATATTTCCCATGCTCAGTATGTAGTAATTGATATCTCATCCTGTATCTATTGTACCTGATATAGTACACATGCTTGCACGATCATTGCATACCCTGTTCATTCTATATAGGGTTGTTAGATTGCATTGCTATACCTGATTATCACATATCTTGCTCATCACATGGAGATGTTATTAGATCGCACTTATTGCATGATTTGAGCATCCAGTTCATTATATAGATGTTATCTGTCGGCATAGGTTAGAGTATCGCAGCACGTGCATACTCGCGATTACCTTTATATGTTATATTCTATTCACAAGTTGGCAACTCACCCCCGTTGTGCCACAGTGTTTGCAGGTTGCCCTTCGGAGTAGTCGCGGCAGGCTGCGTTCTTGCATCTTTTGACACAGATACCACTGCAGTTGGCATACTAGCCCTTTTGCTGATAGGTAGGGTTTTGTGCGGTATCTGTTTATCTTTCAGTTATGTACATTATTGTATCTAGTACTCTCCATCTACCACTTATGTATTGACTTAGAGATCAGTTGTGAGGACGATGTATATTATTTTGTACTTTGGTGTCGAGCTCGTTATGAGCCGACTTTCTTTATGCAGCTCTATCATTCATGCTATTCGTTTCCACTTATTGCCCTTCCTTCGCTACAGCGTCGTATATTATTATCATGGTGATTGTCTACTTAATGTTTTCTTAGAAGTTGGCAAATGTTTCTATTAAATATTCTAAACACTCTATACTTTTATTGGTTTGACTTCTAGGTTTCGGCTTACTTAGCCGCGTTCCGCCTGTAGACGTTACGTGGTTAAGGGCCGGTCACGGGCCAAACTTTAGGTCGTGACAAAGTTGGTATCAGAGCGTAGGTTTTACCTTCAGAGTGTAGGATGGCCCTGGTATGATGGAGTAGGTAGCTGCAGCAGAGTGGCGTAGCGTGCGTATGTTCCGCGACATACTCACAACACGGTACTCCGCCTAAGCGACCTTAGGACTTATTGATTGAAATTCCCTTATGTTTGTATACATTCTTGAGATTCAATTTTTGCTCATCGAATCTTACCTTCTTTTCAGCCATTATGCCGCCAAGGACTATGAGGGTGCAGAGAGCGGTCGTGAGAGCCGAGGTTCGAGTTGATTCATCTGAGACGAGGACTGATCCGAGTAGTACCCCTGTTGTACTAGGACAGATTGTTTCTCCTACGGCAGATCAGATCACCAGACTAGTGGCTGAGATGCAGAGCTTGTGCCAGACGATGAGCTCATTGGTGGAAGTTGTTCGAGCGCAACGACAGATGGTTATCACCCCTGTTACCCAGTTGTTCCTTGTGATCATCATGTAGTATTCTGTCCCCTACATAGCACCGGTGGAGGCAGCCCCAGTTTACGAGACACGTCTTCCAGAGACCGTGAGAGTTCCAGAACAGTTGTGGAATCGTACTGGTGTACCAGCCCAGAGCAGAGGCTTAGGACGAGGACAGTCGTTTGGCTCTCATCCCCAGGCAGGACAGCAGTCAGCGCGTAGGTGTTTACGATGCGGAAGCCCTCAACACCTCATCAGGCAGTATTCCTTCACACCATGTCAGGGTCGTATTCTGAGACGCCGTAGATGCGGAGGGTTCGCGCAGAGGGGTCAGGCTAGTAGAGGAGGAGTCCGGTCAGTCGCAGATGAAGGGCAGGCCCAAGTTTTTGCTTCGACTCATCGGGACGCGAGGGCGTCCAACGTGGAGCTTTCAGGTACTCTTCCAGTATATCCTTTTGTTGCACTCGTATGTTTCCACACTTCGTGCCGAGTTTAGGACGAGAGTCGTGCTAGGTAGATCAGCCGTTTGTTGTGTTAACTTCGGTCAGCGGATCTTTTGTTGCGCGACACGTAATCCGGTCGTGTGCCAATCGGATAGGAGATAGAGATTTATCTGTCATTTTGATCCTTCTAGAGATATTGGACTTGGCATTCTCCTGGGCACGGACTGGTTAGCTACGTGCTAGGCGTTGTGGACTACCTTGAGGAAACAATTAGGCTTTGTTTTCCCGGGCGAGTCGGTCTTGTGGTGCTGGTGGATAGTGGTGCCGCCTCTTACAGCTCGAATTTAGCCTTTTTCGCTAGTCGGCTTTTGAGGAGATGTCATGGATTCTTGGCGTTTATTCGTGATACCGTAGCCACAGTTAGTTTGTTGGGCCGTTTTTCTTTAGTGCGAGAGTTTTCCGACGTTGTTCCAGATGAGCCGGCGAAGCTGAAGGAGCTTAAGGACCTGCTGCAGAGTTGTTTGTTGGGGAAGTTTTGTGCGTCTGAGTGTTTCGCGTTAGGAAGCTCATATTTCATTCCGTCAAGGAGAAGACGACAGATTGAGGTTGTGTATTGATGGATCGTCAATTGAACCGGCTTATGGTGCGCATAGGTATCCTGTATCTCGCATTGACGATTTCTTCGATCAGCGTCAGAGTGGGAGACTTTGCTTAAGTTTGTTTGGGATTAGGTCATCATTGTTGCAGGTTCGGAGTGAAGACATTCCGAATACTGCCTTGTGCGTGCTACGAGCTTTGTGTGTTTTGGGTGTGTCACTGGACTCACCAATGCCCTTGCAACATTCATAGGTGTGATGAACTGGTTTTCTTCGGGCCGTTCCTTAACCAGTTATTGTTGTGTTATTATGACATCCTGGTCTATTTAAGGTGTCTTGAGGGATAGGAATAGCACTTCAGGATCTGTTTTATGGATACTGAGAAAGCCCCAGCGGTTGGCTAGATTCTCGGAGTGTCCCTTCAAGCTCGTTGTGTTGACTCCTAGGTCTTGTAGTTACGGAGATGAATTGGTATGGTTTCGAGGAAGATCGTGGCCGTACAGCTTGGGCCCAGACTTATGAGCAGGACGGAGGTCCGCAGATTTTTGAGCTTAGCAGGTTTTTAACAACGTTTCTTGCAGGAATGCCAGTGTAATGCTGAACTGTTGACTAATTGACCGGAATAGAGGTTTCTTTTCTTTGAACTGAGGCTTGTGTACGGAGCTTCCGCAGTTGGAGACTCGGTTAACAATTGCATCAGCTCCTTCTTTTCTTTTTGGTTCGGGCGACTTTATGGTTTAACTGTGATGTTTCGTGAGTAGGACTCGAGTGTGTACTAAGGTGCCACTATGGAGTTATCACTTTTGCTTCCTTACATTTGAGGAAGTACGAGAAGGATATCCCACTCATGATCTGGAGATGGCCGCGATGTTTTTGCGTTGGGGATTGGAGATAATACTTGTTCGAGAGGCGTGTCAGATTTTTCATGGACCACCAAAGCTTAAGGTACATCTTCCTGCTGCGGATTTTGATTGTTGTGATTGTACTCCGCAGATTCACAGTTCTTGTGCGATCGTTGAGTACAGCTTAAGTTCGTCTCTACTGAGGAGACAGCTTGCTCATGTCCGTGCCCAACCACTCTTCTTTAATTGCTTTCGCGAGACACTGCCCGCCGACGCTCGTTCGTCAGAGATACATGAGCCTATTCGGCTGGGTAATGATTTGGAATCCTGGACTTGTGACAAGGGTGTGCTAGGCTAGGGAGTCGCTGGTGTACCTGATATTATGGGGTAGAGACGTGGAATCCTAGGGCAGGCACATCGGTCAACTCTCTGTACTCATTAAAGCCCCATCAACTGTTGACGTGACTTGTGAGATAGTTACGTGTGGGCAGGGACAGAAAGAGAAGTCTCGGGATTCGTTTCAAGGTGTCTGTCTTGTGGTGTGCTAGGATTGAGCAACTGAGGCCGGCTGGAGAGTTGCAACCTTTAACCGTTCCGAAGAGGGAACGAAGCAGACCTCCCCGGAATTTGTTCTGGTGTCCACCCAGGTTTAGTCAAGATATGACTCCTTTCGGATGCTTGTCATCCGGTGATACTCATCTTGCTCAGTTGTTCTTGTTAAGTTGTGCGTATGTAGAAATTGTTAACGGCGGTTGGGGATCGTCGTTTGCCATCGATAGGGTTCTCCTTTGATAGCGGTTATCAGGAGACACTCCAATTGGTAACCGTTAGGCTTAGAGGTTAGGTCGTGTCGATCACCAGCCTGTTTTTCTGACTCCATGTTGTAGGAGCTTTGGACCTCAGCTAGTCTAGAGACTTCGGAGATGATCCAGTTGTTTTAGGTCAGGATGAGAATTGTCCGTTTCGGACAGAGGTCATATGCTGACCAAGATGGTCGTGGTGGCAGATCATGTATTCCTACGGATTTTTCCGATAAAAGACATGTTGAGTTTTGGGAAGCTTTCCAGGATAGTAAGACTTTTTAGGATCCTTAAGGCGAGTTGGTTCGTTGCCTTTAGTTTGGCACTTCCACCCAGATTATTGAATATTCACCCCGCATTCCCTATGTCGATACTTTGCAATTACCTTCATGACCTTTCTCATTGGATTCAGCGCCAGACCATTTAGTTCGAGCGTGATCCTTCGTTCACCAAACAGCTAGTAGTAATTTTGGACTGGCAGGTAAAGAAACTTCTATCGAAGGTCTTGCCATCAGTGAAGGTATTTTGGTGCATCCCAAATGGTAAAGAAATCACTTGGGAGGCCAAAGTCAAGATGCGGAAGAAATTCCCTCACCTCTATGAAGGTATGCATAGCTTTGTATTTTTAAAATTCGGGGACGAATTTCTTTAAGTGGGGAAGATTATAACACCTTAGATTGTGTTTAGGGGTTAATTGTATTTTAATAGATAGTTTTTAGTAAAGAGTTTACCAAATAAAGTTTCAAATATTTTATCCTAATTAATGAATATTTTGTTAGAATTTTTCTAGGCATACACACATTTATGCATGTTAACTAGGGTTAAAGATGAGGTTAACCCATGGTTAGCAACCATGGTAGGTTAGACCATTTTTAATTAAGTTATGAGGTTTTAAGTTAAGTGTGTTTTTTTTAGGAAAATAGAAATTTATTTGAATTTTGTTTTGGGTGTTGACTTGGTGGGGGGGAGAGAGAGAGAGAGAGAGTGCATGATGGGGCATCATGGCTTTGCCCATGCTTTCATTTAATGAAGAGAGAGAGAGAGGGGTTGACACTTGATGCCATAATTTCCTTGCCTCTCAATTATTTCTCACTTCTTTCATTCTCTCACTCCCTCATACTCTCACATACACACACACACTCAGCTGTGAGCAGCAGCAGCAACAGTAGCACCTTTAGCAGCAGCAACAGAAGAGGCAGCAGCAAGCAGCAGCATCAGGCACAGCATGGGGCAGCAGCAGTAACAGCAGCAGTAGCAGCTCCAGCAGCCCCAACAGCAGCTCTAGATCTTCTCCTTCCTCTCCTTCCTGCACTCTAAGATCTTTAAGTGAGGTATATGATCTGAGCCTACTTCCTTGCTTGCTAAACTAGTGATTCTAAGTTCAATTTGTGTTAAAAGTGAGAATTAGTGCTTGATTTGATGAATTTGTGTGAACTTTGGTTAAGTGCTGTTAGTATGGATTAACCTAGCCTAAATAAGCGTTATTAGGACCACATAAACCTAGCATAACCCTAGATTACACCAAAATACCATAGGGTTTTTAATTGTGCAAAATTTAGTGTTTTTAAGTGAAATTTCACCTTTCAGTGATCTGCAATAGGCCTGAGTAGTTCAGGTTAAAATTGAGGAAACTGGAGCACACTAGATATACCCTGACTACACCACCGGAGCACGAAACCCAAACCCCCTACCCAGGCCGCCGGTTTAATCTTTCTGGCCGCAATTTGCGGCCAGATGTGGGAATTTGTGGGTGTAGTTTGCATAGGTAGGAGTCTGATGTTATTTCTAGGCCAGTAGTATGTATAATTTTGTAAGTTATTAGCCTGGGTAGAATCTGGAATGTTATATCTGTTAGTGTTTATGCCCTAGAGGCCATTACTGTATCATACTAGTTTGTATATTACTTAATGGAAGCTTGGGATATTCACCTTGTATAAACAATCTTGCTCAATATAGTAGTATGCTACTTGGTTTGTTTCTACTTCAATGTGTACTTGTGTTTATTTCAGTATATCACTTATACGCATTAGTGGAGCCCTTAGGATCTTTGCTTGATTACCAGCGTTGTGATGGCAGTCACACTAGTGGAGGCTGGGTAATCTATAGGCACATCCTTATACAGGTCCCTAGTCGTAGGACTATCGAGACAGGGCATCGATACTCCGGAGTAGACTAGCGTATGCGCTTCTCATCCCAGTGTGGGAGATGGTCTGTCCCACAGCCATCAGTACGTCGTACTGGAGATAGTATACGGGTGCTCGTTGGGTTACGAGTACACTGGACAGGACTCGTCGGGAACTGACAGGTTGGTATTATACCTATCGTCAGTTATCAGTTCCCAGGTGACATGAGTACAGCTTAGTCCGCTGACTTGACACTGGCACTTCGCCTCGAGTGTGTTCCCACTGCACTTTGATCACTACCCTACCACGGCTCAAAGGAGTCGTGCAAACAGGTGATGGTTGGGTGCAGTCCCGAAGCACTTGGAGGCAGTGACGGTTAGACAGGATTCGTCTCTCCCGGTATTGGGGGTTGACATCGCGCTGTGTCTAGGAGAGCCATTACACGAGTAGTCCCTGGCCAGGGCAAGCGAGATATACTGGTAGGTTCCAGTGTTATCTCAGGGTGTTTTGGGCTTCACTCCGACACGACTTGTACCGCTATTGGGGGACTGACGTTTTACCGCCCCCTAGGCCCGACATGCGATGTATCAGACGAACAGACCGGACTGTACGGAGAATGTCACATTCAGACTCAGTAGGAGTTCAGATGGGGTTTCACCTCGTCAGCCTTCTTGTCGGCATCTACCTGGGGACCGTTACGCACAGCTAGTGCCGCTTGCGGTCTGTGGTTAAACCCACTGCCAGCGTAGTGTCGAGTCTTTAGAGTCCCACAAAGAGGGTATTCGCCTTTGGGCAAAACAGAGTAGAGGTCGCATGGTTTTGCGACAGGGTTCGTTCTCATCCGCGCACTTGTGCACGTTTGGAGTCCGGACGGATTATACTGGCAGGCTCTGGTTTGAGCCAGATACCGGTATATGTTTTGAGGGTTGCTTTTATATCTTGGTATTCTTGTTCCTCGGAACGAGAATGCAGGTGTGTATGCACAGTTGCTTGAGGCGGAGGATGAGGTTTTTCATTAGGGTTTCGGAACGGGTGCGTATGCACAGTTGACAGTTATCATTTTCCAAACCCTAATGGATTTATGAATTATCTATTAATAATAGTAATTAAATGAGAATTATGTTATGGTTGATTTTGTTGACTTGTTGACCATGGTTGACTTGTTGACCATGGTTGAATGTTGACCACCATCATGCTTTAAAAAGTCCTCCTTGATTCATGCTTACATTTCATTAAATGAAGCATGGTAGTGGTCATTCCAAATTACCATCAACTATTCTTATTTTGAATTATTATTATTTAGATAATTCTTTTTCTTTTGGCATTATGGTTGCAAGTTAGAAAAAGATAGCTCATTATCTCATTTAGCTTCTCTCTCCTCTCTTCATCTTCTTCTTCCTCTAGCAAAAGAGAACCCTTCTCATGTGTTGAGAATCATTCTCTTTAAAAAGAAAAGCAAACCCTAGTCACTCTCTACTCATTCTAGGTTCAAGGTTAAGCAAGCCGGAAACCCTAGTTCACTCAAAGATCGAGGAAGAGCCCAAAGGTCGAACCTTCGAGGTGGATCCATCTTCGACGGAAGAAGGCGACGAAAAGAGAACCATCAACCTCTACAAGATTTCAAGAAGAAGGAGTTCAAGTTTAGGTATAACCTTCATCCGAGTAGCTAACTCCCTTTAGCGTTTTTGCTAGTTTAGTTTAGACACGATCCCGACCTTGTTTAGTCCATGTTGCCTCTTGCGATAAAAATTTGTTTTTTATACCGTTTCTGCCTCCCCGTAAGCACCGGGGGTCGCAATATGGACTTACATTGGTATCAGAGACTAACTAAACTTAAACTAGCTTGGTAGCGAAGTGTATGGAAGTTCGAAACCGAAAAATCACAAAACCGGAAAAACCAAAACCCTAAGTTTCTGTTGAATTTTTGTCTGCTCTAAATGAAAAACTTTATACTTGTAAATTCGGCTCAGGGTTTTGTTTGAACACACAAGAAATACGATGCCATAATTCGTTTAAACCGTCGCGCTTCAGCGGCACGAGGTAGGCATGTGCCGCGGAAGCGCCGCAGTTTGTTTTCCTCTCTGCATCGTTTTTCGTGCAGTGTTCTTCTGGTGGTGTTTTGGGATTTTTCAGATGTATTATATGTACCCAGATTTTCCAGAACAGAAATTCACTTTTGGGGTCCTATAATTCCGTATTTTTTCCGAACTTCACTGCACTTTGGCTATGTTGGTTATATCTGTGATGCTTGCATGTATTGAACGTCGGCTAATCGCTATAAGTCGATTAGTCGGGGTTATACATGATCTGTGTTTGATATTGGATTGTGTATATGAATCTGTTGGACTGTCGCGGGTGAATAGCCGGGGTGGATGTGAGATGAGCTTTTGTTTTTCTTTCATTCATTGTAAATGTAAATTGATGTAATAATATTATTTGTTTGGCCGCACAACCGGGTCGGGGTTGTAGCCGTCATTGTATAATTCTTTTTACTGTTTTTGCTCCTATGATAGACCCATGGAGGGGTGCACAAACTGCCGAGTACTTGGTGGGTAGTTTGCCGCACCCGTAGGGGTCTTGGGTGGGGTATTTGGCTATTCACAGCGACCGTGTAATCCGCTTTTCATTGCAGGCTCGAAAGGATTGCGGATTGCTAGTATATCCAATGTATTCATCTGTGATCTGTAATGTCTATCATTGCTTTCTATTTAGGCGTTGCTTATGTTTTACAGCCGCGCTAGCCCAGCCCCCGCTCTGTCGTTAGTTAAGTAACCTAACGAGTGATGACGGGACCCCGTGGCGAATGCGAATGGCATAAGCGTACGTCATATTTTGGTTGTTTTCTGCAATGGTAGGATTAAATGATGGGACGCATTAAAAGAACTAATGCAAGAATATCACGCATTAAAAGAACTAATGCAAGATAATAAACCAAGCTAAAATCGTTGGAACACTTTCGAAAAACCACTCGGTTCTTTTCAAAACTAACTTTTAAATGCGGAGCTTGAGCCACTCCTTCTAAAAGCTATCTCGTTCCATCGATTATATCAAGTTCACTACGTTCACGGTTTTACCAAAACCATTCGTAGCCCTCCGTCGTTTCGCATGAATAGGCAATAGTATTCAAGCTGTGTATTTTGGCCAAAGTCAAGGCACAGTGATTGGTAGCTATTGGGTGTTCATGTGTAGCATAGATAGATGCGTTGGTTTGGGACAGTCGTGCTGCCATTTTGGCCAAAGTCAAGGGTATGTACGGATGGATCCAAATTAACCTGGAAAGTGACGGGTAGAACTTGACATGTAACTTATGATATTTTGGCCAAAGTCAAGGTCATAAGAGCATGGGGCAAAAAAATCCACATCGGGAGTTTCATAAGTACTGAAACTTGCTAGATTTGCATACCATTTGAAGTGTGATGATTATGGTAGGATTCCTTCATTTTCGTCACGCGATGATATTTGGATCCCGATCCTACTGTGAGTATATGCTACTCCTCGGGAAATTTCTCACTAAACGATCAATGCTATAAACCTAGTAGGTGCCTAGAAAGGTGTTAGCGGGGCTACGCCCCCAGGGAAAAGAGGTTCTTAAATTAAGGAACTTCGCGAAAGCGTTGGAAAACCTCCCTCGAAGTACCGACACTGGCCTGGCTGAACGGTTAAGCAAGTATTGTACGGTGGGATTGATCCCGGCTAATTCTTCCTTTGTGGTTTGAGGAGGGATTCGAGAGACAGTGGGAGCCATCCTGTTTAGACAAATTAAAAACCATTCTAAACTTGCAAGAGCATCGTGCTAAGTGTTTCTTCTCTCCCCCTGCAGCGACCAAATCGAAATGACTGGACTTAAGTTACTTCTAGATAAAAACATACTGACAGGGCCAAACTACAAAGATTGGCTCAGGAATGTCAAATTGGCAATCGCTTACGACAAGCTGGGGTATCTTCTTACCACCAAAGCTCCCCCCGTCCCAGGTCCCACCTCCAGCGTCGCGGATAAGGAAATCCGTAAGACTTGGGAGATTGATTGCGCGAAGGCCAGGTGCCTCGTGCTTGCCTCTATGGACAACGAACATCAGAGGAGGCATGAGAATATGGACCTCGAGTCCATATTTCTCCATACAAAAGAACTGTATGGAGAGCAGTCTCGTATCGCAAGATACGAAGTGTCGAAGAAGTTGTTTTCGACAAAGTTGGCCGTCGGATCATCGGTAGCGGACCACGTGCTTAAGATGATTGGCTACACTGAGGAGCTCGCAGAACTTGGGACCACGTTGGATAGTGAACTCTATACAGATTTAATTCTCCAGTCCCTTCCATCCACTTACGCCCAGTTCATACTGAATTTCAACTTGCAAGAAAAGGAAGTTGAACTTTCAGAACTCCTCAACCTGCTGAGGAGCGCAGAGGGCACCCTACAGAAGGGTAGGGAAACACCCGCTTTGTTTGTAGGAGGATCTTCTTCCTCTAGGTCCAAGGCGAAAGCCAAGGGAAAGAGGAAGAAAGCCCCCGCCAAACCAAGAGGCGGTGTTAGTAAAGTGGGTACGAAGGGAAAGGAAAAGGCAACAAAGATAGCGGGGAAGCTTGTTGGTAAAGAGGAATGCTTCTATTGTCATAAGAGTGGACACTGGAAGAAAGATTGCAGGGCTTGGAAAGCCAGGACACAGGAACTGAAGCAGGTTGCGGCTTCAGCTTCAGGTGTGTATGTTATTGAAAACTGTCTTTCTATAAACTCTACTTCCTGGGTATTGGATACCGGATCAGGATCTCATATCTGTAATTCTTTGCAGACGTTGAGAAGCCGTAGGGTTTTGAAGGCAGGTGACATGACCCTCAGAGTTGCGAACGGAGCTAGCATGGATGCTAAAGCCGTGGGGGACTATCACCTGGGAATGTCAGATGTGCATGTTTTGGTTTTGCGTAATTGCTTTTTTGTACCCAACGCAACTTGTAATATCATTTCTGTATCTTTGGTTTCTAAAGAAGGTTATGAATTTGCGTTTGTAAGTAATGTTGTAAACATTCACCTTAATCAAGTTCTGATTGGGTCAGGTACATTGAGCAATGGTATATACGTATTAAACCAACCACAGATTTTCAATGTCCAGAATACACACAAAAGAAAGTCTCCAGATATCAATCAGACTTTCTTATGGCATTGTAGACTGGGTCACATCAATGAGAGAAGGTTGACTAAGTTACATACAGAAGGATATTTGGATCCGTTCGAATATCAATCATATGCCACTTGTCAATCCTGTCTCAAAGGAAAGATGACAAAGACTCCATTCACTGGACAAGGAGTAAGAGCGAGCGAGCTCTTGGGACTCGTACACAGCGACGTGTGCGGTCCAATGTCTACACATGCGCGAAGCGGTTATTCTTACTTCATTACTTTTACGGATGATTTTTCAAGATACGGTTATGTCTTCTTAATGAAACATAAGTCCGAAGCTTTTGAAAAATTCCAGGAATTTAAGAATGAAGTAGAAAAACAAACCGGCAAAAGTATCAAGATTCTAAGATCAGATCGAGGTGGAGAATACTTAAGTGCCGAGTTCCTGAATTATTTAAAAGAGAACGGGATTCTCTCTCAGCTTACTCCTCCATACACTCCGCAACACAACGGTGTATCGGAGAGACGGAACCGAACCCTATTGGATATGGTACGGTCCATGATGAGTAACGCTGAGTTACCGCGATCATTCTGGGGGTATGCACTAGAATCAGCTGCGTACCTTTTGAACCGAGTTCCTACTAAGACTGTGCCTACTACACCATATGAGATGTGGTGTGGGAAGAGACCCCATCTCAGTCACATTAAGACTTGGGGAAGTCCAGCTTTTGTTAAAAAGCAGCATGCGGACAAGCTCGAGGCGCGCTCAGTACTGTGTAAGTTTGTGGGATATCCAAAGAATTCCAAGGGATATCTCTTCTACTACGAAGAGGAACAAAAAGTTCTTGTTTCTCGTCATGCCCACTTTCTAGAACATCAGTTCTTAGAAAAAGAATTAAGTGGGAGCGCAGTAGAACTGGAAGAAATTCCAGAACCACAGACTATTACTGAAAGCTTAGTGGAACCAGAGGGTTCAAATGAACAGGACATTCCTACGCCGCTCCGCAGAAGTAGTAGGCAGTCTCATCCGCCCGAGAGATACTACGGTTTTCTCATAGACGGGGATAGAGAGGATTGCATCATAGACTATGATGAGCCTACTAGCTTCCAGCAGGCCGTTCAGAGCGTTGACTCGGTAAAATGGCTTGATGCAATGCGGACCGAAATGGAGTCCATGTACACCAACAAAGTATGGACGTTGGACATTGCTCCAGACGGGGTAAAACCCGTAGGATGCAAGTGGATCTTCAAAAGGAAGATTGGTGTAGATGGACAGGTTGAGACCTATAAAGCTAGACTTGTAGCAAAAGGTTTCCGTCAAAGACCTGGCTTGGACTATGACGAAACCTTTTCTCCAGTGGCTATGCTGAAATCCATTCGGATCCTTCTTGCCATTGCTGCCTTCCACGATTATGAGATTTGGCAGATGGACGTAAAGACCGCTTTTCTAAATGGAAATTTAGAGGAGTGTGTCTATATGGATCAGCCATAGGGTTTCATTCAGAGTGGGAGCAGCGGAAAGGTGTGCAAGTTGCTTAAGTCCATCTATGGACTAAAGCAGGCATCGCGGAGTTGGAACATCTGTTTTGATGAGACGGTCAAGGAATTTGACTTTATCAAAAATCCAGATGAACCGTGCATCTATAGTAGATTTGTAGCGAGAACTGTGGTATTCCTTGTTTTATACGTGGATGACAATCTCTTAATAGGAAATGACATTCCTATGCTACAATCTGTCAAGGGTTTCTTGTCACACAGGTTCTCCATGAAAGACCTGGGTGATGCCTCTTACATCCTGGGGATCCGGATCCATCGTGATAGATCCAAGAGGATATTAGGACTTTCACAGTCCAGGTACATCGACACCGTACTGAAAAGATTCAGTATGGAAGATTCCAAGCGCGGTAACCTACCGGCTTGTCACGGGATCACCCTCTCTAAAGAGATGTCTCCCAAGACTGATTTGGAGAGGGATCGCATGTCTATTATACCCTACGCTTCTGCGGTAGGCTCTATAATGTATGCGATGTTGTGTACCAGACCGGATGTAGCTTATGCACTGAGTGTAGTAAGCCGGTATCAGTCAAACCCTGAGGAGAAACATTGGATAGAAGTAAAGAACATTCTCAAGTACCTGAGAAGGACTAAGGAGATGTTCTTGGTGTATGGCGGAAAAGACCTCCAGATTGAGGCCTTTGCTGACTCCAGCTTCTAGAGTGACAAGGATGATTCCAAGTCCATGTCGGGTTTTGTCTTTACCCTCAATGGAGGGGCGGTGTGTTGGAAGAGTTCCAAACAGGAAACCGTTGCAGACTCGACTATGGAAGCGGAATACATCGCTGCATCTGATGCCGCAAAAGAAGCTGTCTGGATAAGGAAGTTCTTAAAAGAACTTCAGGTGGTTCCGTCCATTGTTGACCCAGTACCTCTGTATTGCGACAACAACGGGGCTATAGCTTTAGCAAAGGAACCCAGGTCCCATCAGAGATCCAGGCACATCTTGAAGCGGTATCACCTGATCAGGGAGATCGTGGATCGCAAGGAGATCGAGGTTCGGAGGGTTGCTTCAGAAGAGAACACTGCAGATCCATTCACCAAGGCCCTACCCCAGACTCAGTTCGAGCGGCTGATCGAGATGATAGGTCTTCGATACGCCAGTACATGGCCTTAGTGCAAGTGGGAGATTGTTAGTGTATATGCCCTAGAGGCCATTACTGTATCATACTAGTTTGTATATTACTTAATGGAAGCTTGGGATATTCACCTTGTATAAACAATCTTGCTCAATATAGTAGTATGCTACTTGATTTGTTTCTACTTCAATGTGTACTTGTGTTTATTTCAGTATATCACTTATACGCATTAGTGGAGCCCTTAGGATCTTTGCTTGATTACCAGCGTTGTGATGGCAGTCACACTAGTGGGGGCTAGGTAATCTATAGGCACATCCTTATACAGGTCCCTAGTCGTAGGACTATCGAGACTGGGCATCGATACTCCGGAGTAGACTAGCGTATGCGCTTCTCATCCCAGTGTGGGAGATGGTCTGTCCCACAGCCATCAGTACGTCGTACTGGAGATAGTATACGGGTGCTCGTTGGGTTACGAGTACACTGGACATGACTCGTCGGGAACTGACAGGTTGGTATTATACCTATCGTCAGTTATCAGTTCCCAGGTGACATGAGTACAGCTTAGTCCGCTGACTTGACACTGGCACTTCGCCTCGAGTGTGTTCCCACTGCACTTTGATCACTACCCTACCATGGCTCAAAGGAGTCGTGCAAACAGGTGATGGTTGGGTGCAGTCCCGAAGCACTTGGAGGCAGTGACGGTTAGACAGGATTCGTCTCTCCCGGTATTGGGGGTTGACATCGCGCTGTGTCTAGGAGAGCCATTACACGAGTAGTCCCTGGCCAGGGCAAGCGAGATATACTGGTAGGTTCCAGTGTTATCTCAGGGTGTTTTGGGCTTCACTCCGACACGACTTGTACCGCTATTGGGGGACTGACGTTTTACCGCCCCCTAGGCCCGACATGCGATGTATCAGACGAACAGACCGGACTGTACGGAGAATGTCACATTCAGACTCAGTAGGAGTTCAGATGGGGTTTCACCTCGTCAGCCTTCTTGTCGGCATCTACCTGGGGACCGTTACGCACAGCTAGTGCCGCTTGCGGTCTGTGGTTAAACCCACTGCCAGCGTAGTGTCGAGTCTTTAGAGTCCCACACAGAGGGTATTCGCCTCTGGGCAAAACAGAGTAGAGGTCGCATGGTTTTGCGACAGGGTTCGTTCTCATCCGCGCACTTGTGCACGTTTGGAGTCCGGACGGATTATACTGGCAGGCTCTGGTTTGAGCCAGATACCGGTATATGTTTTGAGGGTTGCTTTTATATCTTGGTATTCTTGTTCCTCGGAACGAGAATGCAGGTGTGTATGCACAGTTGCTTGAGGCGGAGGATGGGGTTTTTCATTAGGGTTTCGGAACGGGTGCGTATGCACAGTTGACAGTTATCATTTTCCAAACCCTAATGGATTTATGAATTATCTATTAATAATAGTAATTAAATGAGAATTATGTTATGGTTGATTTTGTTGACTTGTTGACCATGGTTGACTTGTTGACCATGGTTGAATGTTGACCACCATCATGCTTTAAAAAGTCCTCCTTGATTCATGCTTACATTTCATTAAATGAAGCATGGTAGTGGTCATTCCAAATTACCATCAACTATTCTTATTTTGAATTATTATTATTTAGATAATTCTTTTTCTTTTGGCATTATGGTTGCAAGTTAGAAAAAGATAGCTCATTATCTCATTTAGCTTCTCTCTCCTCTCTTCATCTTCTTCTTCCTCTAGCAAAAGAGAACCCTTCTCATGTGTTGAGAATCATTCTCTTTAAAAAGAAAAGCAAACCCTAGTCACTCTCTACTCATTCTAGGTTCAAGGTTAAGCAAGCCGGAAACCCTAGTTCACTCAAAGATCGAGGAAGAGCCCAAAGGTCGAACCTTCGAGGTGGATCCATCTTCGACGGAAGAAGGCGACGAAAAGAGAACCATCAACCTCTACAAGATTTCAAGAAGAAGGAGTTCAAGTTTAGGTATAACCTTCATCCGAGTAGCTAACTCCCTTTAGCGTTTTTGCTGGTTTAGTTTAGACACGATCCCGACCTTGTTTAGTCCATGTTGCCTCTTGCGATAAAAATTTGTTTTTTATACCGTTTCCGCCTCCCCGTAAGCACCGGGGGTCGCAATATGGACTTACAATATCGTATTTCTAGTACGTTTGGTTCGCGCGATACGCGAGTGGGTTCTGTGATCCAGCGCGTCGCGACGTGTCGGGTTAGTTTTAGACGCGTACTCACGTTTTAGCGTAGCGTACACACGCGCGTTTAGTTCGCGACGCGAGCGTATCGTTTGGCTTAGATATCGCGTTTTGCGAGATATTTGCTTATATATGGATTCTTGTGTAAACTCCAGGTTCGCAGGCGGGTACGTCGGACGAAGCTAAGAAAGGGAAGCGGGTGGTCGGCTACGAGTAGCGCACGACCAGATCAGTAGATTTAACATCTACGGGGAAATCGCCCGTATGGCGTTAAGCGTAAGGGCGTGTTTGGATATTAGATTGTAGATGTTCATATGGACTGTAGTAGCATACCTTATTGTTGCATGTAGAAATGATAGCATAAGACGCTGCACTGTCACTAACGGTTCAAGTTGCACGAGCACGATTTATATGGTACACTCACACCGTTAGTGATTGCCATGACACTCACATTATAGGATTGCTATAAATCATATATCATACTGATTCCGCTTTATTGAAGTTGTCATGATTTGCCGCATAACAGCATATATTGATATCTTCGTACCTGCGCACATGCACACTGTATACTTATACCAGTGCACACATATATTGATATCTTCATACATACGCACATGCACACTGTATACTCATACCAGTGCACACATATATTGATATCTTCATACCTGCGCACATACACACTGTATACTCATACCAGTGCACAGATATATTGATATCTTCATACCTGCGCACATGCACACTGTATACTCATACCAGTGCACACATATATTGATATCTTCATACCTGCGCACATGCACACTGTATACTCATACCAGTGCACACATATATTGATATCTTCATACCTGCGCACATGCACACTGTATACTCATACCAGTGCACACATATATTGATATCTTCATACTTGCTTAGATTACGCATTGAGATATGTTATTTCCATGTTAATTCTGGATTTGGGGAACCGTAGATATTTCAAAAGAGAATAGTTAATTATTTAAAAAACCCGGTTTCCCTTGATATGATATTTCGGTGCGTCCACCATGTGTTTTCTCGGTACTAGAGTGATATATGTGAACCCGAATCGAGGAGTTGGATGAGGCCGATTACGGGTACATGGTGGACCCGGTATGGTACCCCGGGGCGAGAACGGTTTCGCTGTGTAGTAGACGGTGAGCCTGGCATAGGGACTACTACCTACCGGTGATTGGTTGGACCTGGCGGTTATCCCGAGGATACCGACCAGAGTCGATGGATGGATACGGGACGACTCGTACTGCCGGGGTCAAGGGCCGATACCGCAGACAGAGCCCGTGGGCTGATCCGGACTGACGGATGCCCTATACAGGAGGATTTGCGTGTCGATGCTTGGCACGAGTATTTCTTGATGTTTTGGATGCCGACGTTGGGCACTCACGATTATATGAGATTTATAGGATTTGAGGACCGATGACGATGACGACGCTTGAGTAGTATTGAGATTTGGGTGCATTGATGGGTACCGATTATACTTTCCATGATGACATTACATGTAGATGTTATATTTCCCTTGCTCAGAATGTAGTAATTGATATCGCATCATGTATCTATTGTACCTGATATAGTACACATGCTTGCACGATCATTACATACCCTGTTCATTCTATATAGGGTTGTTGATTACATTGCTATACCTGATTATCACATACCTTGCTCATCACATGGAGATGTTATTAGATCGCACTTATTGCATTATTTGAGCATCCAGTTCATCATATAGATGTTATCTGTCGGCATAGGTTAGAGTATCGCAGCACGTGCCTACTCGCGATTATTTTTATATGTTACCTTCTATTCACGAGTTGGCAACTCACCCCCGTTGTGCAATAGTGCTTGCAGGTTTCCTTTCAGAGTAGTCGCGGCAGGCTGCGTTCTTGCATCTTTTGACACAGATACCACTGCAGTTGGCATACTAGCCCTTTTGCCGATAGGTAGGGTTTCGTGCGGTATCTGTTTATCTTTCAGTTATGTACATTATTGTATCTAGTACTCTCCATCTACCACTTATGTATTGACTTAGAGACCAGTTGTGAGGACGATGTATATTATTTTGTACTCGGGTGTCGAACTCGTTGTGAGCCGACTTTCTTTATGCATCTCTATCTTTCATGCTATTCGTTTCCACTTATTGCCCTTCCTTCGCTACAGCGTCGTATATTGTTATCATGGTGATTGTATACTTAATGTTTTCTTAGCAGTTGGCAAATGTTTCTATTAAATATTCTAAACACTCTATACTTTTATTGGTTTGACTTCTGGGTTTCAGCTTACTTAGCCGCGTTACGCCTGTGACGTTACGTGGTTAAGGGCCGGTCACGGGCCAAACTTTGGGTCGTGACACAAAACACCAAGCTCCAGCTCGACTGCGAGCGAGGAAGAGCTCACCCCCTTAGAACATGCACGTTTAATGAGAAAAGCCATTAGGGGGATTGACGAATTGAGGGGGATGATGAGAGAGCATGATCGGCGTTTGATAGAAGTAGAGCAGGGGTCAGAACCCTTCTAGCCTGGGAGGAGCATTCCCGTTCACGCTCAAGGGCACGGCGAGGGGCCGAGCAGTGAGGGCACTGCTTTTGGTAAGTTTGGGGGAGGTGGTTGTAAATAGTTATCATTGCACTGCATATTTTTTATTTTTGTACATATTTTTTCTTTTTCTTTTGCATGTTTAATTCTGCATTGCATCTTTATAAACAAAAAATATAAAAATTAGAAAACTGAAAAAAAATATAAAAGAAAAATCAAATAAAAAATTGAAAATTTTTAAAAATTATAAAAATTGAAAAGTTCAATTTTGGCCATAATTGATTTAAATTTAACAAGAGGTTAACGAGTTAGGAAAAACTAGATCCCAAAACTTAGTAAATTAAAAACCCTAAAAATAATTTTTCTTAGAAATTAACGGTAGAGAATATATGTCCTTATGGTTTACTTAGAAATAGACAAAATTTGAGTTCACTTCTTGGGCTAAGTCAAAATAAGGGAAGAGTATTGAAATTTTTATTGAAATATAAGTCTGAAAAATAATTCCTAAGCTTAAGTCTAAATTCTAAAAATATATACCTTACAACTTGCACAAACACGAACCTTGAAACTTGGAATAGTATAGGATACCTTGAAATGCTCTTGTCTAAAATCCTTAGTATAATAAAATTCTAATTGTGAATAAAAAGATATAAAAAATGAACACTGGTTTTGTAAATACTTAAGGCTGCGTTAAAAAAAATATATAGCGAGGGTGCTTTATCACCTAGTGCCTTAGACCAACTGGTTTGGGAGTCACTGCTAAAGCCTTGGGTATTACAAGACGAGGAATTACGTCTTAATGCGCAAACACATTTTGTAATCGGTCGTTAGTACCTCAAGAAGTATTAACGGTCGCATGAAGGATGTGTGAGCAATGTCATCTAAAAATTCACCAACTAAAAGTTCTTTGGACGATGGAAAAGAGTATGATAGCTTGAATTGAATTTCCAAGTATAAGGGTGATACATACATACACGTAGGGGTATATAATTGGGGTTGGGATGAGAGATAGGAATGAAAAATAGGACTTATATCTTTAGTAGAGATGATAAAAATTCCTAAGTTGAGATGGAATCTTAGAAGGAAAATTCAAAAGATGCTAGAAGCTAAGTAAATTTACAAAACATATACAATCTTAAGTTAAATGATAAGAAAGCGTAAAAAATACGGGTTGATAATTTCTGAGTTGAAGATAATAGAATTTCTTGCTAGAACACCGAATTGAAGAATGAAAGTCAATAGGCCAAATTGATCGAATTTTGTGGGTAATATCCGCTGAAAACCCTCAGGAGACAACACTCCTCCTACTAGGGATATCTAGAGGTTTAACGGCTTGTTGCACGAGCTTAGTGCAATCACGTTTCCCTGCGAATAAAACTAGTTTTGCTCGGGACGAGCAAAAGATAAGTTTGGGGGTATTTGTTCATATCAAAATTTTGCATTATTATATTCCCCATTCTTAATCATATTGCAAATAAATAGGTGTTTTTGATCCATGTTTGCTAAATATTTGCAGTTTACAGGTTCTCGGAACAATACAGTGAAAAGGATGAAAAAACGCTACAAAAGTGAGACTACGACCAACAAATAGAAGAATCTTTATGATGCTGCCTACAGTTTAAGGAACAAATGAAGATCAATGAACAGTTCGATTTCACAAAGCATGAAGGCAGCACAAGATTGAAGATTTCAACACGAAGCGAACGGTAAAAGTCCACAACATTTCTGCACTGTGGAATTCTGGAAGAAACTAGAAAAGATTCTGAAGAACCAAGTGAAGAAAACAGAAGCAAATAGCAACATGAAGCAACCCAGAGAAAAAGAGACAGAGACCCCATCAAACGGTCGCGGAACCACGGCCAAACAACGCTTATGGCCTCGGATCCGCGGTCGTGCATCGCACGTGTCGGTGCGTGTCGGTGGAGTCGGTGCATTCACCCGGTTTTCTCATGGTAGTTTTATAATTTTAGATATGGATCAGATGTAAACCCTAGGATTTCTATTATCTATAAATAGGAAGCCTACAGCTCTTATTAGAGCATGCCTCTTTTTATTTTCCTAGATTAAAACTTTCATTCCTTGTAATTGTCAAAGAGTGCATCAATAAAAAGTAAGTTCTTTTATCTTGAATTTCTTATTATCTGCAATTTCATTTCCTTGCAATTTTTATCTTCCGTAGTTATTTTCCGTACGTTAATTAGTTTATTAAAAGAAAATTAAAAATGAATTCCTTTATTAATTCCCTAATGAGGGAGTAGTTCCACACTTGTTAGGGTTTGGTTTGGGGAAGGTTTGAGAGATGAAAATCTCTCACTCTTTTCTTGCCCGTTCAATATTTTAAAATAAGGGCTCTATGCAAAACAACCACACACCGCTCACTACGGCACCCTATCCCACGAGGTAGCGGTGATTCCCTAGTTAAGACCGGTTGTGTTTGAATTCCATAGAGGTTAGGGCTAAGAGTTAGGAAAGGACGGACAAGGACCAAAGGGAAGAAACGTAGTTTCTTCCCGGTCGTGCTAATCCCCTTTGTTAACAATTACCTTAACACCTAAAGTTCTTAATTAGGGCAAAGAAAGCGGTGAGAATAATTGACTTTCCAAACTAACCTAATCCTAATCCTAGCAAGGTTTTAATCCAAATTAATTTCAACCTCAGGTTTTATAGAAAATCAAAACCTACCACAAATAGGAATTGACTCGTTAGAACAACTAGAAAATACACATTTTCCCAGTGGACCGACCCGTACTCAACCAGCTAGCTACCAAGCGACACCGTTCTTGATTGCGGTATTTAATTCTATGATTTCAAAACGCATAAGCACAAAAACTCCACAAATCAGGCATCGATACTACAGAGTAGACTAGTGTATATGGATCGAGACCCCGATGAGGGGCGGTGGCCGGTCTCACAAGTCATTATTGTCAGTTAATTCACCTAAGATGTATACAGGTGCACATTGGGTTATGAGTACACCGGACAGACTCGCGGGGAACATGCTAGTTGGTATTATACCTATTGTCAGATAGCAGTTCCCTGGTGACATGTGTACAGGTTAGTCTATCGACCTGAGATCGTCATTTGTCTCGTGTGAGTTCCCACTGTGCTTTGATTACTACCCTACTACGACTCAAAAGAGTCATGCAAACAGGTTTTAGTTGGGTACAGTCCTGAGCCATATGGAAGCAGTGAGCGGATCGTCAGGGGATTCATCTCTCCCGGTATTGAGGGTTGATGTTGCGGTGTGCACGGGTGGCCATCACAAGAAATCCTTGGACAAGGTAGTCGAGAATTACTGATCTAGGATCGGTAATTTCTCAGGCAGTGATGGGTCTCATACCGACACTGAATGTCAAGTTATTAGGGGTCTGGCTTTATGCGTCCCCTAGACTCGATATGCGATACTCATAGACGAACGGACCAGACTGTATGGATATTGTCATTATCAGGCTCAGTAGGGTTTCAGGATGTGTTTGCTCGACGGCCTCCCTTTCGCTCAATACCTGGGTAGTCGTTACGTACAGCTAGTGCCACTGATGTGCTTGTGGTTAAACCCACTGCCAGCGTATTAACGAGCCTTTAGAGTCAAACACAGAGGGTTTCCCTAATTCGGACAAAACGTTGTAGAGGCCATATGGTGTTATGGCAGAATTCGATCAGATACGTACACTTGTGCACGGATCATGATTGGAGGGATAATACTAGTGGTTTTTGGTTTAAGCCGGATCCTAGTATTATATTGTTGGATTACTTCCGTCTCGTTGTATTCGTATTCAGTCGGAATACGGATGCGGGTATGTATATACGGATGAGGGGTATTCTTGTAATTCATTACAAGTTTACTTTAGAAGTTGCATTTTCTTTTTGTGGATTAAACATTTAGTTTAAATGTTTATTGTGGTGGAAAATGTGAGTGCAAGTCTTGGCTTGGTGCATTGATGAAGCACATGCACTTGGTAACTCCTGGTTTTGGGTCATGGGTTTATTTTGTTTGTGTGTGAGATATTTGTTGGGGAAAAGGAAGATCTTTTATTTGAGGGAAATTTTCTTTAGTTCCTAACACACAAGAAATATCTCACAACATTCATTTTCTTCACTTGGTTTTTCTTGAGCTCACATTTTCTCTCCTATGGATTCTTCTTCAACCTCTACGAATACCCTCTCATGAGTTGAGAATCCTTGGGTGTTTTGAGATAGAGTATTCACACACACTCTTTACTTCATCTTGGTATCTAGGCTAGCAAACTGGATACCCGAGTTGCTTCAGTTTAGAGGCGGAAGCCTGTATTGATAACCCTCGACGTGGATCTTCTTCGACGAAGGGAGACCAGAGATCAAACTTGATCGGGGAAGCCGCGAGGAGCTTGGGACAGAGGTTGAAGACCGAAGGACACGGATCGATCGGTGTAACCTCTCTAAACTCCTTTCTAAGAACAAGTATAGGATTAATGGTACGATCCGTCGATTAGGGCTTCGTTAGCGCCGGGTTTTAAAATTTTTTGTTCCGTATTTGGGCACGGATTGATGGTCGGGGCGCTGCCGTAACACAACATTCATCAGTCTCTGGATTAGCTGGTTCGCCACGTCGATGCACCGCCGTTTTATGAGAGCCTATGTCTTCTATCATGCCCATCGTATAGTCGAAGGAGCACGATTGGCCGTTGGCATTCCAGGGTTATCACACATATACCATGGTTTAAGTACTGCCGCCAAAACTTCAAACCCAGGTGCAGACACCGTGAATTTCTCCCTCCACTACTTCACATCGTGGATCAAGATGCATGTGTTAGGTGTATTTGCTGCACACTGGCAGCCTGATTTCTATGAGTTATACACCTTCCCGCGAGTCATAAGGTTGGTTGATGCCTTCGCTCCTGATCCGACTCTGTTAGGGGCTTTGCGCGTATTGCTTAATCCGTATTAAAACGAAAGTGGGATGGTCTTCAATAATCAAGTCTGTTCCCTCATGGATACTAAATAAAAAATATAAAAAGCAATGGGAAAAGTCCCCAAATGGAGCATCACGTGCCAAGACGTGATAGGCGCTGCGCTTGACAAAGCAAGGCTGAAACTGAGGCTAAAATTGAGCCTCATGCGCAGACACGTGACCTTCTATATACAAAGTATATAGGCGCCTTCTTAAAAAAAATGATTGGCCAAAAAAGGTCACGTGTTAGCACGTGACACTATTTGATGGACTTCACTTTGTGGGGTCACGTGCTACACGTGATGGGTTCCTATGCCTTCTGAACCAATAGAATTAAATTCTAAATAAAAGGGATCAAAGCCCTATTTGGAAAATATTTCCTTAAATCTTTCCAAACAAGAAAGATTATGCTCTATAAAACAGGGCGCCGTTGGATTAAAAATCCAATGGTGATTAAAAATCACCAATCTACAGAAAGATTTCTGTACGGGGAAATATCTTCCTAATCTTGTTAAGAACAACAAAAGTGATATCTTATGTAAAACAGAAGTCCTTGGATTAAAAATCCAACGGTGAATAAAATTCACCGATTGATCTAAAAGATCATTTTGGATGATTATAAAGTCAATCAAAATCTTTCAAAGAGAGATTTTCTAAACAAATTGATTCACTTCTTCTCATATAAATAAGAGCAAAGAAGCAAAGGAAAGGAGAAGACAGAAAAACACACAAGAAAAAGAAGAGAAGGAGAGAGAGAAACCCCCTCGTAAGCTGAAAAGAAAAGAGAATTTAATTCTCCAGAGTGAAAAAGAGAAAAAAAGAAACTCTAGGTAAGAGAAGGAACGAAACACAGAGAATATCTCATCTCCTTTTCACCTCCATAAGAGTTTAACTCTTCTAAAAAGAACTTAGTTCTTCCTTTGATTGAGATTTGCAGAAGCAGATCTCCTCATAAGTTTAGAATTTAATTCTCATCGGAGAGATCCTGCCATACAGATCCAAAACCTAGGGGAAGATCAAAGTTAAGATAATTTAATTCTCCTAAAAAGTATATAGGAATTTAATTCCTTTGATAAAACAAGGGTTTAACCCTTCATATAAGAACTTAGTTCTTCCTTATGGTGAAAGATCTGCAGAAGCAGATCTCCTCACAAGTTGAGAATTTAATTCTCATCAAGGAGATCATGCCATACAGATCCCAAACTTAATAGAAAAACTAAGACCTAAGAATTTAATTCTTACAAAACATTGGGTTTGAAAGTCTCGAAACTAAGGATCTCCATGCACGTAAAAGGATTGGCATCCAACATGATAATGACTGATCATGTGCTCCCACGTGAACACCCTTGATGAACAAAAGAGGACGACTGAGACTGGCTCACGTGATCCTATGTGACCCCACCCCCCAAGTAGTGCTTAACACTTAAAAAAGGGATTAAATCAAAAAGCAGTTCTGCTTGGGCGCCTCATGTGACCCCATGTTGTTAGTTATATGTATGTCCTAGAGGCCATTACTGTACATTGGATGTATATTGTAGTGGATGCTGGGACATATATAGGGAGGACTTTCTTGCTCGACATGATAGTATGCTATCTGGTTGATCTTTACCTTAACGTGTACATTGATTGTCTCTCTGATACATGTTGGTAAAGCCCTTAGGATGTGTACTTAACTACCTGGACTATGATGCGGATCGTACTAGTGGGGACATGGTAGAATATAAGTACATCCTTCAAAGTCCCTAATCGTGGGTGTATCGAGACGGGGCATCGATATACCAGAGTAGACTATCGTATACCTTCTCGATCCATACAGATGGGCGATGGATGATCCCATATCCATTGGTGTTTGACATCGGAGATGATATACGGGTGCTCAGTGGAGACTGGGTACACTGGACGGACTCGCCGAGAACTCCCAGATGGTATTATACCTTACGTCAGATGGCAGTTCTCTGGTGACACTGGTACAGAGTAGTCTGTTGACCCGAGATCGTCATAGAGTCTTGTGTGGTTCCCACTGTGCTTTGATTTCCATCTTACCACGTCCAAGAGAGCGTGCAAAATGGTGGCTTTTGGGTACAGTCCCGAATCACATGGAGGCAATGAGCGATAGGAGGGGATTCGTCTCTCCCGGTATAGGGAGTTGATGTTGCGCTGCGTTCGATTGGCTATAACCGGAAATCCCTGGCCAGGGTTGCTGAGATTTACTGGTAAGTATTACCAGTAGTTTCTCGAACTGTTATAGACCTCACATCGACATGACTTATCGAGCTATTGGGGTCTGACGTTTACCACCCCTAGGCGAGATATGCGACATATCAGACGATCAGACCGGACTGTACGGTAGTGTTACTGGTCGGATTCACTGGAGTGTGAGCGGGCTTGCTCGTCGATCTTCAGATCGCTCAATACCCGGGTGGCCGTTACGTTTAGCAGACCGCTTGCGGCTTGTGGGTGTTTGATATGATCATCATCTGCTGCCGGCGTATTGACGAGTCTTTAGAGTCCTACACAGAGGTTTCCTGGCTCAAGCGAAACGAAATAGGAGCGCATATGAGATATGTGCGGGACCGAGAATGATACCAGTATGTGATACTGTATTCGATTCTCGCGATTTGTGACATTGAACGGTTATATGCGATATAGCCGGGTTATCGGATCAAGTGTTGATTCGATAAGTTGTTACTGTAGATATTAGTCGGTTATATGCGATATGACCGGATCATTAAATCAAGTGTTGATTTAATGATTTAATGCATAATTATATATTTGATATATTACTTTGCATTAACTAGTATCAGTTCACTTTAAATGGATTTTCTCTCTCGGATGTGCACATTGTATATGTGATATACTTTTTGTGCACTTGATTGTATCATGTTTGATGATACATGTTTGCTAGGGTTTTTGTGTAAAGATCAAACCATGGTTACATGTTAATGGTTAGGGTTATGTTTTATTCACTTATTTATTTATCTATTTATTCTTTTTTGGAAAAATATTAAGCATAAAAAAAATGGTGGCTTGATTTGTATTCTAGTTGAAGCTTCATGAAGCTTTGACCCAAGTGACCATTTTGTCTCATGCTTAACCCTAACCATTCCATTCAACCATGATTAACTCTCTACACATTACCATGGTTAAGATTATGATAAGAATGATTTTATTATTCTTATTATAATACTTATCATATTATCATCTTCTTCTTCTTCATCTTCTTCAAAGAAGAAAAAGCTTGACCATCAATGGTGATTGATGAAATAGAGTGAGAAATCCAATTCTAAAGTGAACCCACTTCCTATTTATTCATCCTCTACCTCTTGCCAAGTAGTATAGGGTGTTTCCGTCACAAGTTTTCATGACTTGGTGAAGTGGGAGCTTGATCTTGCGATGCCTCGACGTAGATCATCTTCGGCACGAAGCCGACGACCTTGCCCGCCCATTTCTCCGATGAAGCCGACGCTAGAGCCCGGATTTTCATTTGGACAGCGGAGATGACATCATCACGGAGCCGTGGAGGTGGAGGACCGGATCTACAAAGGTTGTATTTCCGTATTCTTGCAGTTAAGTGTTAACTAGTTTGTTTTTCGCCAAGAATTCTAGCCAACGATCCGTATTAGGGTTTCTCGGCACCCATAAAATTTGAAATTGGCATGGTTGATGTCTTGTGAGACCTCTTGAGAGTGCCCAGGAACCCTACAGTGGTATCAGAGCCTAGCTAGAGCCTTAGGCGAAGTCTAGACGATGTTTGAAACCCGATCGAACCGAAAACCCAACCCGGAAAATGCTCTCTGTACTTTTTCTAAAATCGTGGTTTTTTCCAAATTAAAAATATGCAGAAAAACCAGCAGGGATATCTAAGAGTTATGGTAAATTTTGATGACCTAATTCCATCATTACACCGCGGATCCGCGGCACGAGCATGGCTCGTGCGGCTGATCCGCGGCCGTTTTGTCGTATTGTTCATCGAAATTTGCACCATAATCAATAATAGTCAGTGCTGGTTTTCCTGGGAATATTTTAATATTTATTCCAGAGTTTTATTTTCTGGGTTGTTTTTGGGGATTCGGTGTTTCGATTGGAGTATCAGATTTTGTCTATGAGGCTTTCTGGATAAATTTTAGAATATGTTAAAAAGTTCGACCGGATATAAATACCCAATTTTTCCCCTGTCGGGAAATTTCCAAGTGTTGGATTTTTCCATGGTTTAAAGACGTTCTAAGTAGTGCAAGTAACGTAATGGACCCTCTAGAAGACAACAAACCTTAACTCGATTATGTGACCATCTTGAACTGCCCTTTGAACCTTCGGGTTTGGGGCAGTACGGCGTGCCACATGTGAGGCGTTGGCTTGACCCTTCTACGGCTGGACCGTTGGTACTGAGGCACGAACTGAATGTTTTTAGACTTGCTTCATGTGTTGATCTGTATTGGGAAACCTTGGGTGTTCGAATGTTCAATCGGAAAGTTTAACATTTTCTGTTTATCCGGAATCTGATACAACAATTGGAATTCACAAAAGTTATGTGATAACTGAATGAATGTTATAAACATAGCAGTTTAGTCTCACTTGATCGGTTGCCACGGAATTTTGATGTGATCAAAAGTCCGTCGCAATCACGTAACGTACGCGGATACTCGCCGGGTAAACTTAATAGACAACCTCACTCCATAGCCCCGACCAAGTGACTGTAGGAGAACCCCGTCGCCGAAAGCATCCGTTAGGGTGCTCCCGGTAGCGGTGTTCCGCCTTGGTGCACTTCGTCAACGGCGTCGGGGGTGCGGCCGTCTACTGAAGTTTGCGACGAGCATTCGATCAGGATGTCGGGAATCTTGTTGAATTGCCCGACTTGATATTGAAAAGATTTTTCGATTTTGAGACTAAAATGCGGAGTTTATAATTGTTAGGCATGCGATGTCTAAGAAATTCATTTGGTCAGGCATGCGATGTCTGAGGTGGTTGCGGATTCCAACTGTTGTAGTTTTACACTTTCTTTTCTGTGACCGTAAGTGTAATATGTGATATCGCCGGTTTCGTTGCTATATGTCAACGACAATTGGGATGCGCATATTTACTTACGTTGATGACATGTGATGTTATGTGTTGCTAGATATGTTATACTGGATCATCGTGTTTGAATAGCCGGGGGTTTTTATGTGAGATGAGTGTTTTTCATTTTCATTCATGTAAAAACTTGTATGTAATATTCTTTTATTGGGGAACTTCCAGGTTGCGGAAGATGTCACCTTTTGTATATTATTTACTTTTCCGCACTAGGATAGACCCAAGGAGGAGGGCACAAGTAACCGGGTTCTGGAGTCCAGTGGGAGACCAACTCGAGGAGTCGAGTCCAGGTCTCCTAACTCCAGAATTGGTAGGGTTGCTTGCCGCTCTCGTAGGGGTCTAGGGATGTGGATTTGGCTATTCATCGCGACCGTGGAATCCGTGTTTTATACTGGCTCGTATTGAAAACACGGACGTCCTAGTATATCCAATATTTCATATGATTCTTCTGCTGCGATATCTGTGATGTGATCATGTGATGTTCTGTGATAGATACTTTATATAGTATATATGATATATTATATAGACGTTGCTTATGTTTTACACCCGCGCTAGCCCTGCCCCGCTCTGCCGTTAGTTACCTAACCTAACGGTGCACGAGGGGACATCGAGGCGAATGCGGATGGCATAAGTGTACGTCGTATTTATCTGTGATGTTTAGGTAACTTAAATGATGGGACTTCATTAATATGATTAATGAAATAAAAGAAACCTAAGATGTTGTAGAATCGAATTTCAAAAATAAAAAGGGTAGCTACAGTTCTTGCTTTGCACAGAGGTATATGTGATATATCCTGCACCTTATTCGATGAGGAAAGGACCGAGATCCCTTCACCGGGAGTGACTCCTTTAGCAATAACTGGCAGATGCTACACACTCGGTTTGTCTTTTGATTGCTTTTAAGAGTTTTTGCTTTGCACAGTGATATATATGATACATCCCGCACCTCATTCGACGAGGAAAGGACCGACGATCCCTTCACCGGGAGTGACTCCTTTAGCAAAACTAGAAAAGCCTCAAAAGCACTCCATTTCAAAATCATTTGATTCTACAACGATATCAAGTTCATTACGCAATAGGTTTTCAGAAAAACCTGTCGTAGCCCTCCATCATTTCAGATAAGTCCTGTTTAGTATTCG
Source organism: Agapanthus africanus (assembly GCA_030015575.1). Lineage (NCBI taxonomy): Eukaryota > Viridiplantae > Streptophyta > Magnoliopsida > Asparagales > Amaryllidaceae > Agapanthus > Agapanthus africanus. The sequence continues at coordinate 400,401,270 of JASDDO010000016.1, forward strand.
TGCTGCGTTTGTTGACCTTGTCAAGGCGCAGTGTGCGGTAGCTAACCAGTATTTATCTGCTTATGCATATGATGCAGATTGGGTTAGGGTAGTCGTGCGGCCTTGTTGACCTTGTCAAGGGTCGTGCGGGTGGGTTTGATTCAATCAAGAAATGACGGGTTGAACTTGACTTGCGGTCTATGGTTTGTTGACCTTGTCAAGGTCATAGATCGTTCGGGACAAAACATTATCAGGAATTTGAAGTGTTGAAATTTGCAATGAGATTGCATACCTTCTATGAGATAGTTGGATCCCGATACCCGCTGCGAGTAAGAGTTACTCCTGGGAGAGTTTTACACATTACAATTAGCCGATCAAGTAGGTGTCTAGAAAGGTGTCAACGGGGTTACGCCTCTGGGAAAACGAGGTTTACATTAATTAGGTTCGTGCGAAAGCACGGGGGACCTCCCTCAAAGTACCGACACTGGCCTGGCTGAAAGATTGGCAAACTTGTAGTGTGTAATTAATCCCGGCTAGTCTTTCCTTTTAGGGTTTGAAGGAAGATTTGATAAAAACCAGTTGGAGCCATCCTGATTAGATAAAATTATAACCAATCTATTCTTGCAAGAGCATACGCTGAGTGTTTTCTTCTCTCTCTCTCCTGGTAGCGACCATATCACGCCTTAATCAAGATAATAAAACGGATTATTGACCGAACCTTCTTGTTATACTGAGCTGGGGAACGTTGGTCCCGCTCCAACTTATAATTGTTATAAGACAGAGCAGGAAATTGGGGAATACCAGAATTCCCGTGCCGCCCAAACGAAGAGAGTGCATGCTGATGCATCATCTTCGGGTGTGTTCATTACAAAGAACTGTTTCTCTGTATCCTTTACGTCCTGGGTATGTGATACCAGATCAGGATCCCAGATATATAATCTGTTACATAGGGCTACAGAAAGGTAGAGGACTGAGAACGGGTGATAAGTTTCATGAGACAGAAAACGGAGCAAGTGTTGCAGCCAAGTCTGTTGGTCACTGTCACCCTGTATTACCAATACATTGATTCTGAACGAATGTTATTAGATACCGAACCTGATATACAAAATCATATATATCTCTTTATTAGTAAAGAAACGATAAAATTTTGCATTGTCGGATAATGTTTTGAACATTTCCTATATCAAAAGTTGATTGGTTCAGGCACGTTGTCTAAAAGCATTGATGTTCTAAATCAAACTACAGTTCTTTAGTATACTGAACACACAAAAGAGGAAGAATTCAGAAATGAACGAATCCTTCTTGAGGTATTGTAGACTAGGTCATATCAATGCGACCCGACTAGCTGAAGTTACATATAGATGCATATTTAAATCAGTTTGAACTTACATCTTGTGAAACTTGCCAGTCATGTCACAAAGATAAGATGACCACAGCTCTGTTTATTGGAAACAAAGAAAGAGTTAGTAAACTCTTGGGATGATACATGTTGATGTATGTAAGGTCCCCTGTCTACACATGCCAGGACTGGTTCTTTGTACTTCATTACATTCTCTGATAATCTCTCAAGATTCAGACATATGTTCCTGTTGAAACATGAGTCCGAGCCTTTTGAGATATTCACAGAATATAAGCGAGAAGTAGAGAACCAAAATACGGGTATAAGTATTATGTCCTATGATGAGATCAGGGAGGAGAATACTTGTGCATGGAATTCCTGGACTATTCTAAAGGAGAATGAGATTCTCTCTCAGCATTACTCCTCCGTATACACCATAGCACGATGGTATATCGGGGCGGAGCAATCACACCCTATATGATAAGGTGTGCTCTATGATGAGTACTACTGAGTTACCTTTTTCCTTTTGGGAGTTATGCACTTATGAAGTTGCATACCTATTGAATAGGGTTCCAATCAAATCAGTTGCCTACCATTTCATATGTGATATGGAAAGGGAAGAGCCCATATCTTAAGTTAGTTAAGATTTGGGGTTGTCCGGGCTATGTTTAAAAGAAAAATCCGGACAAGCTCGAGGCAAGGTCAGTTATATAGAACTGGAAATGTTCCAGCTATACAAACTGTAGCTGATGATTTGATAGAACCAAAGGATTCAGTAGATTCCAACGAACCTCAGCCTCTCCGCCGATCTAGTAGGGTTCCTCACCCACCTGAGAGATACTTCTGTTTCTCTATGACAGTGGGAGCGAGGATTGCATCATGAGATGATGACCCAACTAGTTTCGAGCTGGCCATCAGGAGTGAGACTCTGTAAGAATGGCTGGATGCTTAGCGATCTGAGATGGAATCCTTATACACCGACAAAGTATGGACTTTAGTTGCTATATCTGAAGGGTTAAATCCCCATCAGGAGCAAGTAAATCTTGAGAAGATTACTTGGTGTACATGGAAAAGTTAAGACTTTCAAAGCTAGACTTGTTAAAGGTTTTCGTCATCGACCAGGCGTGGATAATGATGAAACCTTTTCCAGTGGCTATGCTTAAGTCCATCCGGATCCTACTTGTCACGGCTACATACCATGACTACGATATCTGGTGGTTGGGTGTCATGACAGCTTTTCTAAATGATGTTTTAGAAGAGAGCGTCTATAAGTACACAGCCAGAGGGCCTCGTAGACAGTGGGAGCAGCGGAAACGTGTGCAAGATGCTTTATAGGATAAAGCAGGCATCGCGGAGTTGGAACATCTGTTTTGATGAAGTAGTCAAAGAGTTTGATATCATCAAAATGGTAGATGAACCTTGTATAAATAAAAGGGTAGTAGGGAGTATGGTGATGATCCTCGTAGAGTACGTGGATGACATACTCATGATAAGAAAGGAGTTTCCTATGCTACGCTCGGTCAATCTCCGCCTATCACAATGATTCTCCATATAGGATCAAAATGATACCTCCTAAATCCTGAGTTTTGGATCTATGAGATAGATTTAATTGGATGTTAGGATTCTCACTAGTTGTAGTGAGATGATATCAAACGATTCTGGGGAAAATCACTGGAAGGGTTCCAGGGTGATAAAGACGACTGAATGTCAGTCGCAGGCATTGTCTTTACCCTCAGTAAAGGGACGGTATGTTGGAAGAGTTCCAAGCTAGATACCGTGACATACTAGACGATAAAGGCAGGATACATCGCTACTTAAGATGCTACCAAAGAGGCTGTTTGGGTGTATATTGGTTCATGAGATGAACTACGTTCAAACCATTATGAGACAATGGAGTTGTGGCTTAAGCCAAGGAACGACGGTCCCATCAGTGATCCAGACATATTCTAAGGCAGTATCACCTGATCATGGAGATGGTTGATCTCCAGGGGATCGAGGTCAGGAGAGTAGACTCAGAGGACAACACAGCGGATCCACTCACAAAGGCCTGTTCCCAGAGAGAGATTTTTATGGGATGGTTGAGTATGAGATACTACAACCACTGCTATCAGATGGCCGTAGTGCAAGTGGGAGATTGTTAGTTATATGTATGCCCTAGAGGCCATTACTGTACATTGGATGTATATTGTAGTGGATGCTGGGACATATATAGGGAGGACTTTCTTGCTCGACATGATAGTATGCTATCTGGTTGATCTTTACCTTAACGTGTACATTGATTGTCTCTCTGATACATGTTGGTAAAGCCCTTAGGATGTGTACTTAACTACCTGGACTATGATGCGGATCGTACTAGTGGGGACATGGTAGAATATAAGTACATCCTTCAAAGTCCCTAATCGTGGGTGTATCGAGACGGGGCATCGATATACCAGAGTAGACTATCGTATACCTTCTCGATCCATACAGATGGGCGATGGATGATCCCATATCCATTGGTGTTTGACATCGGAGATGATATACGGGTGCTCAGTGGAGACTGGGTACACTGGACGGACTCGCCGAGAACTCCCAGATGGTATTATACCTTACGTCAGATGGCAGTTCTCTGGTGACACTGGTACAGAGTAGTCTGTTGACCCGAGATCGTCATAGAGTCTTGTGTGGTTCCCACTGTGCTTTGATTTCCATCTTACCACGTCCAAGAGGGCGTGCAAAATGGTGGCTTTTGGGTACAGTCCCGAATCACATGGAGGCAATGAGCGATAGGAGGGGATTCGTCTCTCCCGGTATAGGGAGTTGATGTTGCGCTGCGTTCGATTGGCTATAACCGGAAATCCCTGGCCAGGGTTGCTGAGATTTACTGGTAAGTATTACCAGTAGTTTCTCGAACTGTTATAGACCTCACATCGACACGACTTATCGAGCTATTGGGGTCTGACGTTTACCACCCCTAGGCGAGATATGCGACATATCAGACGATCAGACCGGACTGTACGGTAGTGTTACTGGTCGGATTCACTGGAGTGTGAGCGGGCTTGCTCGTCGATCTTCAGATCGCTCAATACCCGGGTGGCCGTTACGTTTAGCAGACCGCTTGCGGCTTGTGGGTGTTTGATATGATCATCATCTGCTGCCGGCGTATTGACGAGTCTTTAGAGTCCTACACAGAGGTTTCCTGGCTCAAGCGAAACGAAATAGGAGCGCATATGAGATATGTGCGGGACCGAGAATGATACCAGTATGTGATACTGTATTCGATTCTCGCGATTTGTGACATTGAACGGTTATATGCGATATAGCCGGGTTATTGGATCAAGTGTTGATTCGATAAGTTGTTACTGTAGATATTAGTCGGTTATATGCGATATGACCGGATCATTAAATCAAGTGTTGATTTAATGATTTAATGCATAATTATATATTTGATATATTACTTTGCATTAACTAGTATCAGTTCACTTTAAATGGATTTTCTCTCTCGGATGTGCACATTGTATATGTGATATACTTTTTGTGCACTTGATTGTATCATGTTTGATGATACATGTTTGCTAGGGTTTTTGTGTAAAGATCAAACCATGGTTACATGTTAATGGTTAGGGTTATGTTTTATTCACTTATTTATTTATCTATTTATTCTTTTTTGGAAAAATATTAAGCATAAAAAAAAATGGTGGCTTGATTTGTATTCTAGTTGAAGCTTCATGAAGCTTTGACCCAAGTGACCATTTTGTCTCATGCTTAACCCTAACCATTCCATTCAACCATGATTAACTCTCTACACATTACCATGGTTAAGATTATGATAAGAATGATTTTATTATTCTTATTATAATACTTATCATATTATCATCTTCTTCTTCTTCATCTTCTTCAAAGAAGAAAAAGCTTGACCATCAATGGTGATTGATGAAATAGAGTGAGAAATCCAATTCTAAAGTGAACCCACTTCCTATTTCTTCATCCTCTACCTCTTGCCAAGTAGTATAGGGTGTTTCCGTCACAAGTTTTCATGACTTGGTGAAGTGGGAGCTTGATCTTGCGATGCCTCGACGTAGATCATCTTCGGCACGAAGCCGACGACCTTGCCCGCCCATTTCTCCGATGAAGCCGACGCTAGAGCCCGGATTTTGATTTGGACAGCGGAGAGGACTTCATCACGGAGCCGTGGAGGTGGAGGACCGGATCTACAAAGGTTGTATTTCCGTATTCTTGTATTTAAGTGTTAACTAGTTTGTTTTTCGCCTAGAATTCTAGCCAACGATCCGTATTAGGGTTTCTCGGCACCCATAAAATTTGAAATTGGCATGGTTGATGCCTTGTGAGACCTCTTGAGAGTGCCCAGGAACCCTACACATGTGACCCAATAGCGCTTAGCGCTTAATAAAGAACAAGGGAATAAACCCAAGGAAGCAGCGCCTCAAATTTTTAGTGTTTAACACTACTTCAAGCGCCTCACGTGACCCCAAGCGAGCGCCTCCATTCTTTTAGTGTTTAACACTATTTCAAGCACCTCACGTGGGAGCACATGAGCTCTAAGCATATACTAGTGTTTAACACTACGAAAGGCCAATGTTAGCCAAACTCAAACCAAATTTCCCGAGAAGAGTCAATTGAGCTCCTCCTGCTCAGGGTCTTCAAATCCGAACTCAGTCCCAGAGATAGATAATGAGCTTCCAACAGATGGCATCTAAAATAATGTTCATCCCATTCACCCCCAGTCGGGACGTTGGTTCGAGGGTACATCTCTCCATGCCTCTGATACATGTCGTTGTAATTCTTCAACGTTTTGAGAGAGATGGAGGGTCCCAATAATCAATAACTTTTGGCACATCCCCAAACCGCCAAACCAAAACCCCATAGACTATGATGTCTTTAAACTATGGACTATGAGGTCCTTAAACTCATAGACTATGATGTCCATAAATCCAATAGACCGTAACGTCCCTAAACTAAACTCTATAGACTTTGATGTCTTTAAACTATGGACTATGAGGTCCTTAAACTCACGGACTATGATGTCCTTAAACCCAATGGACCGTAATGTTCCTAAACTAAGCTCTATATACTATGATGTCTTTAAACTATGGATTATGAGGTCCTTAAACTGATGGACTATGATGTCCTTAAACCCAACGGACCGCAATATCCTTATAAACTAAAGAAAATCCTGTTGAGTAGATCTTAGTCTAAAATTAGACTAACGTATCCTCAACAAACATTTAAGTTTATCTTAATCTAAAACAAGATTAACGATCCTTAAACAAACCCAAACCCAAACCTAAGAAAATACAGATTTGGACTAATCCACGCCCTACGGGCGAAAAAATAAATTAGTCTTCGTATACAATCCACAGGCAACCAACAACAAAACAAACACACACGACACGAAGTGACCTTCTGGAGCAGGAAAAGTGGTTACCGCTGCGCGGTAACGTAATTAACTCTAGGGGCTTGCACCTGCAGGGAAAAGTGTCCCCACAATAAAAAACCCCTCACAACGAGGGGGAATCTGATGAAGTCTGCTACATCGGCCGCATTTGTCTAAACCTCCGATATACTGTGCCATAAATCAACTTAGCATCTTCGGAGAGGTGGACGGATAAAACCAAATAGCATCTGCCCCCAAATTCAGGCCGGATGTCCCCGACGTCCCGGTCGCGTCTTTCGGCGAAGAACAGATTCTGGCACGCTCGGTGGGACCTTTTCCTCTTTCCACTCCATACTTCGTGTGTCGTTTTTCGCGAACGAATCGCGGTTTAGTACGGTTGCCCTAAGATTCGAGGTACTAAGATTTGGTGTCTTGCTCCAGGCAGAAAAGAAAATGGCTTCCAACTGCACCAACTGCAACAACAACTCCCACTCTGTCCTCACTGGAGGAGTGACCTATGGGCCCCAAGGGCCTCCATCTTCGCCATGCCAGTGGAATAGGTGACTCAGGCCACCACTGGACTGTTCTTTGGGACCATGATCCTACCGGCAAGCTTCAGCGTCCCAATACCGTCACAGGAAGCTCCGAAGAAGTCGGTCTTTGATTGGCTTACCACTACCACGGCCCCTCTCAACGGGCCATCTAATTCCAAGTCTACTACATCAGTCTTTAACAGACTAGGCCAAAGCTCAAGTGGGTCCATGAGGAAGCCTGCAATACCTGAACGAGTCATCCCGAAGCGGATAGCCATTCCAACTCCGACGGACGAAATCGTTAAAGGGGCTTATCCTGCTAAGGGATCGGTCTTTCCGAGACTGGCCATCCCAATTCCTACTTCAGGTGAGGTCGTCCAAACTACTTCCCCTGCCCAAAGGTCAGTCTTCGATAGGTTGGACGTTTCTTCTCAGCGGACGTCGGTCTTTGATAGGCTGGCACCAACAGCAACCCTTCACAAGAATAGGTGGTATGATGAAGCTACCCCCGTAACTAAGCAAATACCATCTGCAAGACGTGCTCGACGTCACCACTGGCGCCGAGTGTGGAAAGCTGGGGGCAGTTCCACTTCCGGACTTACCCCACCAACTCCAACGGTGGAAGTCGATGCTTCTGTTCCAGCTGGGAATAGCTTTAACCCGCTCAGGAGGGTGCGCAATAACTCTCCAACTGCCGTATTAATAAGGTCTCCTACAACTGTTGAAAATGTTACAAAGGCAGAGTCAGAACAACCCTTTCAGCGGTTGTCCTCCAAAATCCACAGGGTCTGGTGAAGGGTCCAAGACTCTGTGATTAACCAAGGCTACTCCTTTCGACCGAAGAAAATGAAGGTTTGGCGAGAGAAGGACCATCCTGTTGTACCATAGAAGGTATCATCTATATGGGTGCCCGCTGGAACGAGCCCCTCAAATTTGACTGCTCAAAAAGGAGAAGGCCGAAGAAAATCCCTGTGTCTGCAACAAATCTCAAGGGTGCCGAATCCAAATGCCCCAAGTCTGGGGGCATGGTAGTGCACACAATCTACATGGCTTCCGGGAAAGAAGATAGCCGTATCTCCACGGGTCATCGACTACTCACCCGATCTGTGACAAAGGCTCGGGAGCAACAACAGAAGATCCATGAAATGTTAACAAAGATGGACGCGCTCACTGGGCCGAAAGAAAGCCTGGAGACATCATCGGAGCAACGCCAGGAGCAAGAAACCGATGTCGAGTTCCTCCATAGAATACTCGAGAAGAAAGATAAAGAAGCCGCGGAACAAGCAGCCTACATAAAACAAATGGCGCTATTGTTCCAGGACATGGTGGGCATGATGATCCAGCCGGACCCTCCAGCAGAGGAGCCTCCGATGATCATTGAAGATGATAGAGCGAAGACATCAAACCCTCTTCCATCCTTTTCAGCAGCAAAGGAGGAAACAATCTCGAAAGCTGCGCTCGATGATTATATAGCTCAACAGATACGAGCCCATCAAGCAAACGAAGCTGCGGGCCATGTCGTCAGAACTGGGCGACCCTATCCCAGCTGGTACCATCAGATTAAGTACCCGCCAGGATACACAATCCCTAAATCCCATGCGTACAAGGGGACAGGCAATCCCCATCAACATGTCGCTCAATTCATGGCTCTGTGTGGCAATACTGGAGGATACGATAAGCTGCTGCTTCGCCAATTCGTTGGCAGCTTGGCGGAGATGGCCTTCGAATGGTATTCGGAGCTTCCCAACGATTCCGTCAAAACATTCACGGAGATGGAGTTGCTATTCACTCAGCGTTTCGCAAGCGCTAGCGAACGCACCCCAATCACCGCGTTGATCAATGCCCGAGTGAAGCCAGGGGAGACATGGGTTCAGTATGCAATTCAGTGGCGCAACCTATAGTCGAAGTGCAAACAGCGCATAGAAGAGGCTCCTACAGTAGGCATGTTTGTGGGAACCCTCGATCCGTAGGCAACCATATCCCAATTCATGATGTTCCTCAAGTCGACCACTTTCCAGGCCTTGATCGACAAGCTCGCCCAAATGGACCAGATAAGCCATAAGCCGTCCTCTTCGAAAACAGATTTTCGGAATGAAAAGGGGAAAGGGAAAGCAACCTTCGTCGCCAACGCTCAGCAACAACCGAGTGGCCCGAAGCCGGTTGCTCATCAAAATGATAAATAGCGATCGCTCGGAGAAAAGATGAGACGCCCTTACTCGTTCCCTCGGGATAAGACGAAGAGATTATTCGAGCTAGCGCTGCGCAACAGGCTCATCACTAAACCAGAGCCAAGATGCCCAACTCAATTAAGCGAAGTTAATAGCCCCAATTACTGTCCTTACCACTGAATATTGGGTCACCCAATCGAAGATTGTTACATCTTCAAAAATTGGATCGAAGACCAATACCAACAGAGCAAATTTGCACTGTCCGAGAACTGGAAGGTAAGCCCGCCGCAGCCACACACTCCTAAAAGGATAGACACACCGGGAGCATCATGCTCATTTATAGAAGAAGCTCCATGGGTGGTCGCTCTTTCAGCCAAAACAAAAAGAATGCCGAAGGAACTTCAAACATGCCCGGCGATTAGGTGGAAAAGCTCGCTGGAACTCGAGGTCATTGAGGGAATACTGAAAGCGCGCCCGACACCAAGAATTGGTAGCGATGGGCAAAACGCCCAGGCCCAGCCGTCAAAATTTTCGAAAAGGAAGAAGAAGACCAAAAAGCCCGTGAAGCATGATGACAAGCGTACGGACCTGCAAAAGCAGATTGACGCACTGGAAGAATATAATCAGAAGGCGCGAACCCCAGTCACGCTCCAAGAATTTCTCAACAACACCCTTGAGAGCGGAGAAAATGACAATGACGACGGAGAAGACTCGTCAGAAGAATTCGTGGATCATGTGGCAAGTTGTCACATGATCTATCATTCACCCGTAAATGACGAAGAAGCTCACATAGAGGAGCTGGGGGCTGGAGCGGTGCCAAAATCCTTCGAACCGTCTGACGAGATAATCGACATGCTGCTGAACGAAGCCCGTCAGAAGAGCAAGGCTGATCAGCAACGTGAAATGGCCATATTCGAAAGAGCCAGGCGTTGGCATCATGCTCAAGAAATCATTGCGGGGATGAGTTGCAGAGGGCGCCAACCAGATCGAAGCACGCCCGCGGCAGATAAAAGCAAGCTTAAGGCAAGGAAACGGTTAGCTAAAGCCCTGTCAATAGGAATGAAGCGGCCATCTCCCAAAGGAAATACTCCTGACAGTATACACCTTGACGAAGCGGATGCACACCCTAACTACTGCTTATACCATCAGAAGACTACACACCCTACCGAAGAGTGCATGGCCTTTAAAAACTGGTGGCAGGGGTATGTTGCCAACCGACAACGGTTCAATCAAATGAAGCGCAAAACTCGTCGGGAGCAGAGAAGCACGAAAGATGAGCGTAAAAGAAATTCCGGCAATCGTCACCTGGTTGATACTGGGGGATCGCAACTTCTCACCTTCGGGAGCGATTCTGATGAAGAAATAGCCCTCGGCCTTCTCTTCAAAGAATCCACCTCAAGAAAAGAAGAAGAGACGAAGAACTGTGAGAATATTCAGCTGCGCAACCGTACGTTGCCCGAAAAGAATCTCGGACCTGCAAACAGGGGATTGAACAAAAAAGATAAGGGAAAGGAAAAAGTACCTGAGGATATCACCCTCGATGAACGAGTCGTCGAAGAGCTGACAGCCAAGGACCCGCATAAGAAAAACAAAGTGGATTACGATGTCCTAGCACATCGGAGGAAGATACCCTCACAGCTAAGCGTTTTGGATGCCTTTCTGTTGTCTAAAAAGGCACGAGATTCTATAATCAAGGCATTACAATGCCCGGGCAGTTTCAAGCTTTCCTTGCCGAAGAAAATATGAAGGACGAGTTGGAAGAAGTTCATACAGCCGACATTACCTTCAGCGATGAAGACCTCCTCCTCGGAACGTGCGAGCATAACCATCCCTGTATGTTGTTCATATCATAATATTGCATTATTATATTCCCCATTCTTATTCATTTTATAAATAAACAGATGCTTTTGATCCATGTCTGCTACATAGTTGCAGGTTACAGGTTCTCGGAACAAAATAGTGAAATTGATGAAAAGATGATACAAAAGTGAGACTACGACCGATAAATGGTGGAATCTTGATCGTGCCTACATTTTGAGGGACAATAAAGATCAATGAACAAGTTCACAAAGTACAAAGGCAGCGCAAGGTTCAAGACTTCGACAAGAAGCAAACGGTGAAAGTCCACGACTTTATTCACTGTGGAAATCTGGAAGAAATCTAGAAGACAAACTGAGAAACCAAGTAAATAAACAAAAAGCCAAAAGCAACAGAAAGAACCCCTAAAAATTGCAGCCCAAGATGCCCCCATATGGCCACGGAACCGCGGCCAAACATGGGTCTTGGCCGCGGTTCCGCGGCCGTGTTGAGCCCGGGTCGGTGCGAATTCTGGCGGTGCGTCGGTACTTTGACTAGTCTTCTTAGGGGTATACTTCTAATTGCAGACGTGAATCGATTGTAACCCTAGGGTTTCTATGATCTATAAATAGAAATCCTAAACCTCTTTTGGAGGTATTTCTCTTTTTATTTCATCTATTAAGAATTCTAAATTCGGTGTAAATGTTTGGAGAGAGCCATCAAATAAAGTAAGGTTTTTTATTTCATTATCTTAGTTAATTTTCATTCTGCCTTAGTATAATTTTTCTTATCTGCCATAGTTAGATAGTTAGAACATGTTAATCAATTCCCTAATGAGAAAGTAATTCCTCACTTGTCAGGGTCAGGAATAGGGAAGGTTTGAGAGATGAAAATCTCCCACCCCTTTCTTGCCCATCACATATAATTAATAGGACTCCATGCATATATACACACACCGTTCCCTACGGCACCCTATCCCATGAGGTAGCGGTGATACCGTAGTATAAACAACCGGTTGCGTATGTTTTCCATGGAGGTTAGGGTAATAATTAAGAAAGGAAGGACAAGAACCTAGAGGAAGAAACATCGTTTCTTCCCGATGGTACTAATCCCCTTTATTAATTATTACCATAACACCTAAAGAGATCTAAATTAGGGCATGGCGTTGTTATTTTCTTTTTGTAATTTCGGGTTAATATAAAATTGAAAAATCATAAAAACTGAAAAGAAAAAAAATATAAAAAATTTATCATCTTGTTATTTTCTGAAGGGTATTTTCGTTTGAATGTTGCAGGACCGACGAACGAATTCAGATCTGGAAAAATCCAGAGAACGAAATAGAAAACAACAGATCTGAACAACCGAGGAGTACCATAACAGAGCAACCGAAAAGATTTGGAGATCTGAACAAATCCACTGACCGCGGAACCGCCGCGTTGACCCGTCTTTGACCGCGGATCCGCCGCGGTCTTGTGAAGTCAGCAAGCGAAAAATCCTCTGTAAGCATCTCCTTTTCTTCTCTGCAACCCCCTGATATCTCCTCTGTAAAATTTTCCTGCAGGATTCTTTGCGTCAAAAATTTCTCCCCCTTCCAATAATTGATCTTGTGCAGGATTCTTTGCGCCGCGCTAAAAAAAATTGTTTGCAAGTGATTATGTTTACTGTTTTGCATATTTTAATTGATTTTAAGGGGCTTGAACACCAATCCAGATTGTGTGGGGATTTCATCACCCATCCCAGGACCCTAAAAATCACATAAAGCATATTGCATTGTCCATCAATTAATTAAAAAAGATTAGATTCAGCCCTAAGGACTACGCGCTCAATAGGACAAAGGAATAGTTGTAGGCATTGACCGTTGATCCTAACCTGACTTTGTGGTGCCTAGGCTAGACAGGTAGTGAAAGATAACTTTAAAAGGCCCGTCTCTCGGTGATTCGTGAGCGGATCCCTCCTTTCTCTACTTGTGCTTACCTGGCCACAATTGGCGGTGAAGAGGCGGTTTGAGGTCCTACTTCTTGCCCTTTGGAACAGTTAGGAGCTGTCTAACTGACCTAGGTGATCCTAGATCTAGGCCTGATTGTGCATTTGTGGTTGATTGAACGTGTGTCTAAGCCTTTTATTGAAAATCTTTTTGCAAAAAGCTCCGCATAAAAAAAAACACAAAAAGAAAAAAAAAATTTACAAAAACTTGCAACTTGTCGCTAAGAAATCTGTGCACCCCACATTCTTTTTCTTCTCCTTCTTACATCATGGGTACCCTACCTCCTAAAACTCTTGCCGAACTTTGGTACCCTCAACCAAACTTTGCTTCTTACGCGAATTGTTTTGGTCGAATTACGGACGACCCCTCCATGCCTAAGATTTCTTTGAAAGATCGAATAGAAGCGTCTAGGAGAAATAGTTGGACTCCGCAATCCACTTTGTATCAACCATTTCAACCTTCACCACCTTCTTACGTTGAAACTCCTTTTTCAAGTCCTGTTGTAACTCCGAAACCCATGTCTATAGCTGAACATATTGAACAATCTTGTAACCGATCTTTCACTCCTTTCAACAATTCTAGTTCTTGGGATCAACAAGTCCATTCACCTTTTTATCCAAATGTTGATCCTACTCCTGTCCAACCATTCAATTCCTACCAGTCCTACCCGACTTTCGCACCTTCCCTAGACATTGCTTCTACACAACCATTTGGGAGTTTCACGTATCCAAACAACTTTGAATCTTTTACTGAAACCCCTTCAAAACCCATGTCTAGTCTGGAACAGTCGTTGGAAGCGTATATTGTAGCGACAAACCAACAGATGAGGAATTTGGATACGTCCATTGCCGCCCTTATGCAACCAACTGACCCGGTAGCTAGTTTCCAACTAGATCCAAATCTTCCAATGTACGATGAGGCAGTTGGATAGATTGAGAATTTGAGTGGAGAGAGTAAGCTGTGCACCCTTCCAAATCAAACCAGCCCATTACCAATTGAATTCCACAACTCCAGTTTTCAAACAAGTGTCCCAAATGATTCACCAGTTGAAAATAAAACGTTTAATGAGTTGTGTGACTTTGTAGTGCTTGATTTGCCAGATTGTGAAGGGTCTCTTTCGAGTGAACCCACACCTAATCCTTTTGAACTTTACACCTCCAATCTAGAACCTGAATTGATAAATATCCATACTTTTGATGAGGTGTCTAAAAGAATTGATTTTCACTTTATTGAGGATATTGACGCCGAGAATATTTTGGATGATGAACCCGTAGATTTGACTAAAATTTTATCTCCAATTCATCATCCCGAGTTATTAAATGTTTCTCCCGAACTTCATATGCGTCTTGATTTTGATCATAATTGCATGGATGAGATAACTTTTGAAGAGAATTATGAGGATAGTATTGAGGAGAGTATTGAGGATAGTATTGAGGATGAACCAGTTTTGTTTGATGTGTCGGATTTTCCAATTCATCCTCCTGAACCTTTAACTGTTATACTTCCTAAATCACCCCCCTCCCTTCCATCATTCCGAACACGCAAAAGATCACGCAGGAAGACTGTGAGATTGAAAAATTTCTGTTCGATCACAGCAGTTTTAACGCCACTAGTGCGTTCCTCCTTGAATCTGACACTCTTCTCACTACTGATATCGATTACGAGTGTTTCACTTTTTCGGACGATTTTGAAGACTCACCGCCCGAGTTTGAATCCTTTGAATTTTTAGATGATTTAGTTGAACCATCAGACTAGGTTGCTTGCAGTCATTTCGAACCATTGATGGAATCCTTCGAGTTCGAGACAGATTACTTAGGTGGGAATAAGACTATCCCTAAATCACTCCCTTTCGTCCTTTCCATCATTTCTACTGAGCAAGAATCCATCACGCTTCCATTTTCAATGGATGGTTTACCAAGTTCGACGTACCCATGTTTTCTTGCGAATCTTGAGGGATTTGACTCTATTTCTCGACGGGTTGATAAATTAGCACAATCGCTTTTAACACATCGGTCATCACAATTTGTGCTAATTTATTCACTCAATTTACACCCTCAAGTTCGTAGTACACTTCTTTCTCTCTTCCGCCATTCTTCTCCGAATATACCGAGACCGTATACCGCTTCTATCTCCACACGGTCTCGTGTGCTTCTCATTTCTTTTCTTTACACTCGATTCTTTCACCAACTCTACCATTATCACGATAAAATTTTTGAATGGTTGGTGCTAACCTTTGGCCAGTGTAAGGCCTTGTATGGTTTGATTTTTCTCCTCCCTAACTCTGAACTTTAACGCTTAAAATAGTGGAAATACTGTCTCACTTAAGTTTAGGGGGGCCTTTTGTATATATATTTTGTTTTTTCTTTTAACAATAAAAAAAATAAGGGAGTGCCGACATTTTCGACCTTCTTGTTGTAGCACGACAGTGAGGACACTGTCAAGTTTAAGTTTGGGGGTGCGCTAGGTAAGGTTTCTTCCTTCGCATTCATGTGAATATTTTTGCATTTGCATACTTATTTTAAAACCCATAAAAATTGAAAATTTTGAAAAATTATAAAAATTAAAACATTCAATTTTAGCCATAATTGACTTGAGTTTGACAAAAAGGTTAACTAGCTAGGAAAAACTAGATCCTAGACTTGGTAAATTAAAAACCCTAAAAATAACTTTTCTTAAAATTTAACGGTAGAAAGTATATGTCTCTGTAGTTTATTTAGAAATAGGCAAATTTCGAGTTCACTTCTTGGGCTAAGTTAAAATAAGGGAAAAGTATTGATATTTTTATTAAAGTATAAGTTTGAAAAATAATTCCTAAGCTTAAGTCTAGATTCTGAAAATATATACCCTACAAATTGCACAAACACGAACCTTGAAACTTGGAATAGTAGAAGAGACCTTGAAATGCTCTTGTCTAAAGTCCTTAGTACGAAAAAAATACAAGTGTGAATAAAGAGATAAAAAAAATGAACACTGGTTTTTGTAATTACTTAAGGCTGCATTAATAGAAAAAATATTTAGCGAGGGTGCTTCATCACCTAGTGCCTTAGACCAACTGGTTTAGGAGTCACTGCTAAAAGCCTTAGGGATTACCAGACTAGGAATTATGCTTTAATGTGCGAACACATTTTGTAATCGGTCGTTGGTACCTCAAGAAGTATTAACGGTCGCATGAAGAATGTGAGCAATTTCATCTAAAAATTCACCAATTGAAAAGTACTTTGGACGATGGACAAGAGTATAATAGCTTGATTTGAATTTCCAAGTGTAAGGGGTGATATATACACACAAGTAGGGGTATATGATTGGAGTTTAGATAAGAGGTAGGAATGAAAAATAAGACTTATATCTTTAATAGAGATGATAGAAATTCCTAAGTTGAGATAGAACCCTAGAAGGAAAACCCAAAAGATGCTAAAAGCTAAGTAAATCTACAAATCATATATAATCTTAAGTTAAATGATAAGGAAGCGTGAAAAATACGGGTGGATAATTTCTGAGTCGAAGATAATAGAATTCCTTGTTGGAAAACCTAATTGGAGAATAAAAGTTAATAGGCCGAATTGATAGGATTTTGTGGGTAGTATCCGCTGAAAACCCTCAGGAGACAACACTCCTCCTACTAGGGACACCTAGAGGTTTAACGGCTTGTTGCACGAGCTCAGTGCAATAACGTTACCATCGGGAAAATATGTCACCGGGTACTGCCATGACATTAAGATAGGGAAGATCTTAGTTGACAATGGGTCCTATGTCAATCTCCTGAATGTGAAGGTGCTAAAAGAAATCTACATGAGCGTTCAGCACCTCGGTCGGGATAAAATCACCATCTCCGGATTCGACTCCCAGTCATCACGGATGTTGGGTACGTGATACTGACATTAAGCTTCGGGATGCTCGTCACTGACATCAAGTTTCATGTCATCGACGCCAAGACCTGCTACAACGCCTTGCTTAGCAGGCCTTGTTACACAAGTACAACATCATCCCTTCTACACAACATCAGTGTATAAAGTATCTCAAACATGGTCTGGAGTACACCATAACGGGGGAGCTAAATCCATTCTCCGTGAATGAAGTCCGCAAATACGAGGATGCAAAGTATTTCCTGCCAGACTTTGAAGACACGGAAAGATTCCATAAACCAGAGAATAAGCAAAAAGCTATCACCACTATTCCGGTCTTCGGGAGCGATACCGAGGAGGAAGAAGAGATAGTCTATTCGGGGCCGCCCCAATGCAACAAGCTGGGACCATCTACCCCTATTCTGATTTTTGGCAGTACCTCTGAAGACGAAGTAAACGCAGTGTTCTCGGTCCGTCCATCAGTGCAAGCCTTCACTAGAGATGATCAAAGTTTGCATATCGCCATGGTTCCGCGGCAGCACTACAAAGAGCTTGATGCGCTTGAGACATATAGTGCGCAAGAACTACGTTCTACGTCCCTCCCAGGCGAAGAGGTGAAAAGACGATCCTATTCTACCGATCCACGGAGACTAAAGTCGAAAGAGAAGTCTGGTGTGGTGCCGAACCTGTGCTTGACAGGCTCCAACCGATCCGTCTGCCCAGATACTATGCAAAAGAATTGAAAAGGTTATTAAGATGCCAAGGCGTACCTTTCAAACAGACTACTCGGCAAACCCAATTCTACAACAGGATTTGGAACGTTCCTGGAACTCAGCTAAAATTGCCCAACGGAAAAATGGAGACGATTGGGCTTGGATATGTCCAGTCCAAGAAACGGGAGCATTTTCATGACTGCTATATCATAAATGACCTTGATGAAGAAGAGGATACTCTTTTAAAAGGCGCTGATGTTGAACCAAAACGAGGTCCTGCCATAAAAGAGTCGAGTCCTTCATTTGAAGAACAGATGGATAAGATAATAAGGGAAGCGAGTCAAAAGGTTCAGGATGACCACAGCCACGAAATGGCCATTTACAAAAAAGCCAAGACGCAACGCCTCCTTCAGCAGGCCACAGAGGATGACGATGCCCTTCGCCGTCAGCCCTCCATGCATTCCCAAGACAAGAAAAGGCCCGACGCAGAGGAAAAACAAGTCAGAGAACGGAAAAAACGTTCGACAGCGGCAAAACGGATCCAAAAGGCCACATGATCGAGAAAAGGTCAGCCGAAATCCGTCTCTTATGAAAAAGATAGATCGAGCATATTCTTTCCCTCGAGACAAAACAAGGAGGATCTTCGACCTCGTCGTGAAACATCAAATGATTACGCTCCCGGAGTCCAAGCACTTCGATCAAGCAAGCGAAACTCTTCATCCGGATTATTGTTCCTATCAACGAGCGGTAGGACATCCTCTTGAAGATTGCTTCACCTTCAAAAACTGGGTCGAAGACCTATATCAACTCGGCAGGTTCGCTCTATCCAACAGTTGGAGGGTAGCCCCACCGCAAAATCATATACAAAAAGCAATGTATATGGCGAGAGAAGAACCAGAACAACATCGGTCTTGGAAACGATCTCGTACCTGTCACGTGATAACGCTGTCAGAAGAAGGAGTGCCCGAGAATATGAATGACCTCTCATGGTGCTTCAAAAACGAGGATGAAGAGGAATTGATCTCAGAATTTCCACCAGCACCAAAAGAGTTGGAAGATGGAATACATACTACTGCGGACAACCTGAGGAAAATTGACTTGGAGACGACGAACGATCCGAAGCCAACATTCGTCAGTGAGCTATTGTCTAAAGAGCAGGTGGCTACACTAAAAGATGTGCTCATGTAGTATAAAGATTGCTTTGCATAGAACTATTTCGAGATGCCGGGGCTAGAACCGGAAATAGCTGTGCATAAATTGGCGATATCTCCGGATGTCAAGCCAGTTAAACAAGCACCAAGAAGAATGCGGCTCGAACTTGAAATGAGCATCAACGCCGAAGTCAAGAAGCTGATCGACTCCGGCTTCATCCAAGAAGTTCAATACCCCGACTGGATCGCCGACATTGTCCCAGTGATGAAGAAAAATTGGACGATGCGCATCTGCATGGACTTTCAGGACCTCAACAAAGCATGTCTGAAGGATAATTTTCCCGTACCGGTTACCGAGCTGATGATAGACAACACGTCCCTCATGAAGTCTTCTCCTTCATGGACGGCTCATCAGGGTACAATCAAATAAAGATACATCCCGAAGAACAGAAGCATACCGCTTTCCGGACACCTCTAGGCATATTCTGCTACAAAGTGATACCCTTCGGTCAGAAGAACGCCAGTGATACCTATCAGAGGGCCATGACGAAGATCTTTGATGACCTCATACATGAGATTATTGAATGTTATATTGACGACCTCGTGGTGAAAAGCAAATCGCACGAGGAACACTAAGGAGCATTTGAAAATAGTGTTCTAGCGTCTTCGAAAATACAACCTGAAGATGAACCCTCTCAATTGCGTGTTTGGAGTTTCCTTGGGAAAATTCATGGGGTTCATCATCCGACACCGGGGCATCGAAATAGATCCATCAAAGATCAAGGTGGTTATGGAAATGCCTCGGCCAAGAACTCTCAAGCAACTGTGGTCTCTGCAAGGAAAGCTCGCGTATATCTGACGATTCATAGCCAACCTCTCCGGAAAGTGACGCCCCTACAGTCACCTGATGAAGAAGGGAACCCCGTTATTTTAGGATCGCAAATGCCAGGGTGCACTGGACGAAATCAAGCAATACCTGCAGAATCCGCCGGTTCTGACCGCTCCGGTCAAAGGAAAACCCCTCATCCTGTATACAACCGCTCTTGAAGGTTCCTTAGGCACGCTATGGGCACAGGAGAACGACCAAGGGAAAGAGAGAGCCCTCTACTATTTGAGTCGAGTTCTCCTGGGGGCAGAAAACAACTACTCCCCCATCGAAAAACACTGCCTGGCATTAATCTTCGCTATAACGAAGCTTCGGCATTATGTTTTGGCGTATGAGGTCCATCTCATATCAAAGGTGGATCCTCCCAAATATTTGATGTCAAGAGCCATACTAACGGGATGGCTCACTAAATGGGCCCTACTCTTAATGCAATTCTCGATAACATACCGACCTCTCAAGGCAGTGAAAGGCCAGGTCATCGCCGACTTCCTCGTTGAGCATCCGATACCTGCCGACTCACCCCTAAATTGTGAATTGCCAGACAAGCACGCATTCGACACGATCGACAGGGAGAAAGGAGGGAGTGATACCCGATAGGAACTCTACTTCGATGGGGCATCTTCCATAAAGAAGAGAAAGCACACCACCCCTATAATCAAATCGGGGGTAGGCCTTATCTTCGTGACCCCGCAAGGAGAGATAATGCGCTTTGCATTTTTCTTAATAGAACCGAGGATGAACAATGAAGCAGAATATGAAGCTTTGATAGCAGGTCTCGAGATCGCTGTCGACATGGAAGTCGAAAACCTCATTATCTACGGAGACTCCCAGCTGGTAGTTAGTCAAGTAAGCGACGACTATCAGACATGCAAACCAGAGTTGGTAAAATACAGCGAAAGAGTGCAACAATTTCTGACTCAAATCCCTTTCTACGTCCTAGAAAGCATACCGCGTACAGAAAATAGCAAAGTGGATGCATTAGCCAAAGTCGTTAAAGAACTGGCTGACAAAACATCGATGACGTAAGGATCGTTGTACAAAGCCGTCGGGTTCTTACACCCGCGGAAATATCTCCGGAGTTGTCTGAAGAAAAGGAAGCGACCAAGCAAACGGCCCTACAAATAGAGAATTAAGAAAAGGCTAAGGATTGGAGAGAAGTCTTTATAGATTACTTCAAATCCTGTCGAACACCTGAAGATGCATCCTCAAGGCATCAGCTCATGAAACGAGTTCTGTCTTTCGCCTTCGTCAATGATACTCTATATAAGAGATCATTCGACTCCCTATTATTGAGATGACTGGGGCCAGAAGAAGCATGGAAAGCCGTCCAAGAAATTCATGATGGACTCTGCGGTCTCATCAAGCTGGGCCAAAGATGAAACTGAAGATCAAAAGAATGGGCTACTATTGGCCTACGATAATTCAG
The DNA here is from genome assembly GCA_030015575.1 of Agapanthus africanus. Classification (NCBI taxonomy): domain Eukaryota; kingdom Viridiplantae; phylum Streptophyta; class Magnoliopsida; order Asparagales; family Amaryllidaceae; genus Agapanthus; species Agapanthus africanus. The sequence goes on from JASDDO010000016.1 coordinate 400,422,462, forward strand.
GACTAACTTGAATACGCGAAGCAATGCTACTCGTGCCAGATTCATGGGGACTTCATCCACCAGCATCCAAACCCGCTACACCCAACAGTGGCTAGTTGGCCATTCGAATGTGGGGAATCAACATAATTGGGCCCATCGAACCAGCGTCATCCAAAGGACATCGGTTCATATTGGCGACAACTGATTACTTCTCCAAGTGGGCAGAAGCAATACCGCTAAGAAAACTGAAGACAGAGAGTATTCTCCATTTCATCAAGACACACGTCATATATCAGTTCGGCACTCTGCGACGGATTATCTCTGATAACGGGCCAGGCCTACAGAAGTCACAAAATCAGCTGCTTCGCACAGCAGCATAATATAGACTGGAGATACTCTTTGGTCTATAATCCCAGAGCTAAAGGTCTAGCTGAGGGTTTCAACAAGACCTTGACGAAGATCATAAAGAAGACGGTGTCCAAAAATAAAAAGGATTGGCACGAGAGACGGCATGAAGCTCTCTGGGCATATCGGACCACGTTCAAGATGGCAACGAACACGACGCCATTCGCATTGGTATTTGGAGCAGAAGCGGTACTCCCTTTGGAGATAGAGCTACCCTCTCTACGAGTGGCGGTTCATTACGAACTAACAGATGAAGAGAATGCTCAGCTTCAGCTTGAGGAGCTCGACGCCCTCAATGAAACTCTTCTCATGGCGCAACAAAATTTGGAGGCTTACAAAGAAAAAATGAAACGCTCATACGAGAGATTGACTAGGCCGAGAACATTTCACCAAGGCGAACTCGTGCTAGTGGTCAAGAGACCTATGATCCCCAATCGTGCTAAACGGGGGAAATTCGAGCCAAACTATGAGGGCCCGTACATCATAGACAAAGTTTACCAAGGCGGGGCTTACTTGCTTATGGATATGCATGGAGAAAGACCCTTCAGGCCAATAAACGGCCGGTTCCTGAAAAAATACTACGCCTGACGAGTTACGGCCTAGGTCAACGATAAATGATGACGCCTATGTCCGCTCGCTATCTTCCCAAGTCCAAACTCTATAAGTAGTATCCAGGGAAGCCGTTGTCTCCAAAATGGCAACAACGGACCGAAACGTCCCTAAACTAGCAACGGACCGCAATGTCCTGAAACTAGCTATGGACCGAAACGTCCTTAAACTAACAACGGACCTCAATGTCCTAAAACTAGCTACGGACCGAAACATCCTTAAACTACTACAAACCCCGGCATCCTTAGGCTGACGTGGCAGAAAAAACGGTACGTCCATAAGCAAAATGGGCACGGATGAAAACCCGAAAGGGCTCCGTGAGTAAAAACAGCAGGGCTACCGGCGAGTTTATGAAAACCCGAAAGGGCGCAAACCTGTTAAAAAATTTAATACACACTTGCAAGGTCCTCTCGATCTTGTAAGGAGAAAATACCTGCGTGAGATCCTTACAACTCACAAGGGAGCAACACACTTAGGGATCCTCACGATTCCTGAGGAGAAATTACACTTACGAGAACCTCACGACTCGTAAAGAGAACCCTCTTATGAGACCCTCATGGCTCATAAGATTCAAAAGCCTTAATGTACAGGGATCTGAACATGTTCTTAAGCCATCACATTTCCCAGACTGCCCTACAAACGGTTCAATGTTGACCCTTGTATACAATCCACGGGCACAAATAAACGTCTCCCCCACCAAGTTTCGCCGATGACGCGAAATGTCCTTATTTGCTAAACAAACACTTGTAAGTCCTCCCGACTTATAAGGAGAAAATACTCTCATGAGATCCTTACGACTTATAAGAGATAACACCACTTAGAAATCCTCACGACTTCTAAGGAGAACATACACCTATGAGATCCTCACGACTCATATGGAGAAACACTTTTATGAGACCCTCACGGCTCATGAAGTCAAAAGCCTTAGTCGACAGGATCCTAACCCTGTTTGCTAAGCCACCTTTGTTCGAATCGACAGAGGTAAATGATGATTTGCTCCTGGCAACGTTCCAGTAGTAGCGATGCTGATGCCTAAATCGGTAACAAATTTCAAGTCCTTTCACGGCAAATGATGATTCACTCCTGGCAATATTCCAGTCGCAGCGATGCTGATGCTAAGATTGGTATCAGATCCCAGGTTCCATACTCGCGGCGAAAAGTCAGCGAGCCATAAATGCATATGAAATAGCCGAAATGATAGGGCAACTTGCAACAAAATCAGCAAGTAAAATATATGCATATAAAAATAGCCGAAATGTTTAGGCAACTCGCAATAAAAAGCAGCGAGTAAAGAAAAAGGAAAATAGCCGAAATGATTGGGTACCGCGAAAAATAGCCGAAATGATTAGGCAATCGCGATATAAAAAGCTGAAATGATAGAGCATTGCGGAAAGAAATAAAAAAATGAATAAAAGAATGAAACTTTTGCCCTACAGGTAAGTCCATACTGACCCATGTATACAATCCATGGGCATAAACAAAAAGGGGACCACATTTCCCCACTAGACCTTGTCAAAGGGAGAGTCAGATCTCGACGGCAACATATGCATCCCAGAAGATCAACACGGCGTTCCTCCTCATGCCAGAAGGGAACGGACGTGACACAACCAAGCGAAGCCATGGCAAAGTCCCTAGTTCCAAATATCGACGGTAACATCTACATCCTAAAGAACAACAACGGCGTTCCTCCTCATTCCAGCAGGATTCGGATGCAATATCACCAGTCGGAGCCATAGCAAAGTCCTCAGTTCCAAGACTCAGCGGTTTATGGAAACACGTCATCCAATAACCCCGTCGCGGAAATACGTCATCCAATGACCCCGTCTCGGAAATACGTCATCCAATGACCCCGTCTCGAAAATACGTCAGCAAATGACCTCGTCGCGAAAATACGTAATCAAATGACCGCGTCGCGGAAATACGTCAGCAAATGACCCCGTCTCAGAAATATGTCAGCAAATGACCCCGTCATGGAAATACGTCATCCAATGACCCCGTCTCGGAAATACGTCAGCAAATGACCCCGTCGCGGAAACACGTCAGCAAATGACCTCGTCGCGGAAATACGTCATCCAATGACCCCGTCTCGGAAACACGTCATCCATTGACCCCGTCGCGGAAACACGTCAGCAAATGACCCCATCGCGGAAACACGTCATCCAATGACCCCGTCGCGGAAACACGTCATCCAATGACCCCATCGCGGAAACACGTCATCCAATGACCCCGTCGCAGAAATACGCCATCCAATAACCCCGTCTCGGAAATACGTCATCCAATGACCCCGTTTCGAAAATACGTCAGCAAATGACCCTGTCGCAGAAATACGTCATCCAATGACCCCGTCTCGGAAATACGTCATCCAATGGCCCCGTTTCGGAAATACGTCAACAAATGACCCCATTGCGGAAATACGCCATCTAATGACCCCGTCTCGGAAATACGTCAGCAAATGACCCCGTCACGGAAATACGTCAGCAAATGACGCCGTCTCGGAAATACGTCAGCAAATGAGCCCGTCGAGGAAATACGTCAGCAAATGACCCCGTCGCGGAAATACGTCATCCATTGACCCCGTCTCAGAAACACGTCATCCAATGACCCCGTCGTGGAAATACATCAGAAAATGACCCCGTCGCAGAAATACGTTAGCAAATGACCCCGTCGCGGAAACACGTCATCCAATGACCCCGTCGCGGAAATACGTCAGCCAATGACCCTATCTCGGAAATACTTCAGCAAATGACCCCGTCACGGAAATACGTCATCTAATGACCCTGTCTCGGAAATACGTTAGCAAATGACCCCGTCTCGGAAATACGTCATCCAATGACCCCGTCTCGGAAATAAGTCAGCAAATGACCCCGTCTCGGAAATACGTCATCCAATGACCGCGTCTCGGAAATACGTCAGCAAATGACCCCGTCGCCGAAATACGTCATCCAATGACCCCGTCGCCGAAATACGTCAGCAAATGACCCCGTCGCGGAAATACGTCAGCAAATGACCCCGTCTCGGAAATACGTCATCAAATGACCCCGTCGCGGAAATACGTCAATAGATGACCCCGTCTCGAAAATACGTCAGCAAATGACCCCGTCACGGAAATACGTCATCCAATGACCCCGTCTCGGAAACACGTCAGCAAATGACCCCATCGTGGAAACACGTCAGCAAATGACCCCGTCGCGGAAAATACGTCATCCAATGACCCCTCCGTGGAAATACGTCGTCCAATGACCCCATCGCGGAAACACGTCAGCAAATGACCCCATCGCGGAAATACGTCATCCAATGACCCTGTCTTGAAAACACGTCATCCAATGACCGTGTCGCGGAAATACGTCGTCCAATGGCCCCGTCGCGGAAATACGTCATCCAATGACCCCTTCTCGGAAACACGTCATCCAATGACCCCGTCTCGGAAACACATCATCCAATGACCCTGTCGCGGAAATACGTCAGCAAATGACCCCGTCTCGGAAATACGTCATCCAATGACCCCGTCGCTGAAACACGTCATCCAATGACCCCGTCACGGAAAGACATCATCCAATGACCCTGTCTCGGAAATACGTCATCCAATGACCCCCGACACCGCAGAAAGTGGAGAAAGTCAACGCTGACACCGCAGAAAAAGGACAAGTCAACCCTGACACCAAAGAAAGCGGAGCAAGTCAACCACGATACCGCAGACAGCGGAGCAAGTCAACCCTAACACCGTAGGAAGCGGAAACAAGTTAACCAATAATCCCTCGGTTCATCTCGATCTGCAGGGGAAAGCCTTAGGCAATGGAGATAAGGACCTGTGTCCTAAGCATTAGGGCTCTGCAAGTCGACCCAAGATGGGCCATTGTATACTATTCACGGGTCACACTCTCCAAAGTCGAATCTCGACAAGGAGGGAAGCAACCACTTATGAGTCCTCTCGATTTGTAAGGGGAAAAAATTCTCTTGTAAGATCCTTACGACTCTTGAGAGAAAACAAACATTTAGGAATCCTCACGACTCTTAAGGAGAAAATACACCTACGGGATCCTCTCGACTCTTAGGGAGAAAAGTCTTTATGAGACCCTCACGGCTCATAAAGTTGAAAAGTCTTAGGTGGAAGATCTGAACCTGTTTCCTAAGCCATCGCTGCTCTACAAGGAGGTCAAGATGGACTATCTGCGGGCCACATTTGCCAAAGCCACATTCTTCAAAGAAATAAAGAAGCTACTTACGGGTCCTCACGATTTGTAAGGAAAAATACTCGAGTGAGATCCTTACGACTCACGGAGGCGATGAACACTTAGGAATCCTCACGATTTCTAGAGAGAATTTGCACCTACGAGATCCTCTCAACTTGTAGGGAGAAAAAACCTTCTTGAGACCCTTACGGCTCATGAAGATGAAAAAAGCTTTAGGCTACAAGGACTCAAAACTTGTCCCCTAAGCCCTCAATTCTATTGCCATGCATAACTCTGCACTACTTCACCCACGTACATGCTTACATGGGCAAAGTAGTGGGAGGCATTTGTTCCCTCATGGAAACTGAATAAAAAAATATAAAAAGAAACGGGAAAAGTCCGCAAATGGAGCATCACATGCCTACACGTGATAGGCGCTGCGCTTAACAAAGTAAGGCTGAAACTGAGGCTAAAACTAAGCCTCACGTGCAGACACGTGACCTTCTATATACAAAGTATATAGGCGCCTTCTTAAAACAAACGATTGAACAGAAAAGGTTATGAGGTAGCTTGTGATGCTATTTGATGGACTTAGCTTCGTGGGGTCACGTGCTATACGTGATGGGCTCCTATGCCTTCTGAACCAATAGAATTAAATTCTAAATAAAAGGGATCAAAGCCCTATTTAGAAAATATTTCCTTAAATCTTTCCAAATAAGAAAGATTACGCTCTGTAAAACAGGGCGCCGTTGGATTAAAAATCCAATGGTGAATAAAAATCATCAATCTACAGAAAGATTTCTGTACGGGGAAATATCTTCCTAATCTTCTTAAGAACAACAAAAGAGATATCTTCTCTAAAACAGAAGTCCTTGGATTAAAAATCCAACGGTGAATAAAATTCATCGATTGATCTAAAAGATCATTTTGGTTGATTATAAAGTCAATCAAAATCTCTCAAAGAGAGATTTTCTAAACAAATTGATTCCCTTCTTCTCCTATAAATAAGAGCAAAGAAGCAAAGGAGAGGAGGAGACAGAAAGAGACACAAAAAAAGAGGAGGAGAGAGAGAAACCCCCTCGTAAGCTGAAAAGAAAAGAGAATTTAATTCTCCAGAGAGAAAAAGAAAAAAAAAAGAAACTCTAGGTAAGAGAAAGAACGAAACATAGAGAATATCTCATCTCCTTTTCACCTCCATAAGAGTTTAACTCTTCTAAAAAGAACTTAGTTCTTCCTTTGGTTGAGGTTTGCAGAAGCAGATCTCCCTACAAGTTGAGAATTTAATTCTCATCGGGGAGATCCTGCCATGTAGATCCAAAACCGAGGAGAAGATCAAAGTTCAGAGAATTTAATTCTCCCAAAAAATATATTGGAATTTAATTCCTCTGATAAAACAAGGGTTTAACCCTTCATATAAGAACTTAGTTCTTCCTTATGGTAAAAGATCTGCAGAAGCAGATCTCCTCACAAGTTGAGAATTTAATTCTCATCGAGGAGATTCTGCCATACACATCCCAAACCTAAGAGAAAAACTAAGACCTAAGAATGTAATTCTTACAAAACATTGAGTTTGAAAGTCTTGAAACTGAGGATCTCCATGCACGTAAAAATATTGGCATCCAACATGATAAGGACCGATCACATGCTCCCACGTGAACACCCTTGATGAACAAAAGATGACGACTGAGACTGGCTCACGTGACCCCCTCAAGTAGTGCTTAGCACTTATAAAAAGGGAGTAAATCAAAAGGCAGTTTCCGCTTGGGGCGCCTCACGTGACCACACGTGACCCAATAGCGCTTAGCGCTTTGAAAAGAATAAGGGAATCAACCCAAGGAAGCAGCGCCTCAAATTTTTAGTATTTAACACTACTTCAAGCGCCTCACGTGACCCCACCCGAGCGCCTCCATTTTTTTAGTGTTTAACACTATTTCAAGTACCTTATGTGGGAGCACGTGAGCGCTAAGTATATAAGGAGATGAAATAACGGGGCATTCTATGCCACAGCTTCATGTGCAGCTGATTCCGTACCAATTCGATCGATCCATAATGGATCGGTTGCCGAAAGGCCGATTAGGATTCTGCGTTCACTTGGTTCTCCTAGTGTTTAACACTACGAAAGGCCAATGTTAGCCAAACTCAGACCAAATTTCCCGAGAAGCATCAATTGAGCTTCTCATGCTCAGGGTCTCTAAATCCAAACTCAGTCCCAGAGATAGCTAATGAGCTTCCAACAGATGGCGTCTAAAATAATGTTCGTTCCATTCCCCCTCAGTCGGTACGTTGGTTCGAGGGTACATCTCTCCATACCTCTGATACATGTCGTTGTAATTCTTCAGCATCTTTAAAGAGATGGAGGGTCCTAATAACCAATAACTTTTGGTACATCCCCAAACCGCCAAACCAAAACCCCATAGACTATGATATCTTTAAACTATGGACTATGAGGTCCTTAAACTTATGGACTATGAGGTCCTTAAACCCAATGGACTGTAACGTCCTTAAACTAAACTCTATAGACTATGATGTCTTTAAACTATGGACTATGAGGTCCTTAAACTCACGGACTATGATGTCCTTAAACCCAATGGACCGTAACGTCCCTAAACTAAGCTCTATAGACTATGACGTTTTTAAACTATGGACTATGAGGTCCTTAAACTCATGGACTATGATGTCCTTAAACCCAACGGATCGCAATGTGCTTATAAACTAAAGAAAATCCTGTTGAGTAGATCTTAGTCTAAAATTAGACTAACGTATCATCAACAAACGTTTAATTTGATCTTAATCTAAAACAAGATTAACGATTCTTAAACCAACCCAAACCCAAATCTAAGAAAATACGGATTTGGACTAATCCACGCCCATCGGGCGACAATATAAATTAGTCTCCGTATATAATCCACGGGCAACCAACAACAAAACAAACACACACGACACGAAGTGACCTTCTAGAGCAGGAGAAAGTGGTTACCGCTACGCGGTAACATAATTAACTGCAGGGGCTTACGCCTGCAGGGAAGAGCGTCCCCACAATCAAAAACCCCTCAAAATGAAAGGGAATCTGACGAAGTCTGCTACATCGGCCGCATCTGTCTAAACCTCCAATATACGGTGCCATAAATCAACTTGGCATCTTCGGAGAGGTGGACGGATAAAACCAAATAGCATCTGCCCCTAAACTCAGGCCGGACGTCCCCGACGTCCCGGTCACGTCTTTCGGCGGAGAACAGAGTCCTTTCTTCACCAGCGGAGCCCATTCAACAGTTATTCGATTTGTCGAAAAGTGGGGATCCGGCTTTAAAACACAAAGAGATCATACATTTATATTCAATCAGGACGATGTACTTAGTGTTCCGCCTAAATGACACTGCTCTCTTCATGCGGTATAACCCGCATCGCTTTACACAGCAGCTATGTTACAACCAGGGCGTCCCCCTCGAAGCCTTTTTAGTTGAGCCTACTCTCTCGCTGGAGGCCACCCGCGACATTATTCATCATTTCATGCAGTTAAATTCTAGTTCCCTCTTCATTATTCCTGAGCCCGACTATCTTCCAAGGCCTGTGGGACCCTTCAAGTGTTGGTATTGCCACCGGGTTAGTCTCATCATCGCAGAGGAGAGACGGATGCTCTTCGAGTGTAAATCCCATGTTCCAGCTCAAGCTATCAGTGCCCCATTGCGGCCACGGTCGGTTGTTTGCCCTCCTCTGAGGGACAGTGATTCAGTGCTTATTCCTAAAGCCACTCGAGCAGAATCAGTCCCCTGTACTGCTGGTATGCCGGTTCGCACTAGAGCCAGGGCAGTGATTCCTGATAAAGTACCAGCAGCGGTGTCACCAAAGGTGGATACCGAAGGCGAAGTTGGGAAGCGCCGTGCAAAAGTGCCGAAGGGGAGGAAGCGCCCTTCTACTATTGCTAGCTCGGGCCCTAAAAGGAGAAAGAAATCGGCCGTCCGTTTACTCGATGCCTTGCTCGAGTCCGAGCCTCTTCATGATGAGCCTATATCTGCGCATGAACCAGATGACGGTCTCCTCTTTTCTAATACATCCGCTAAGGAAGCCGCTTGGTTGGCCGAGGCTTTGAAGCGTTCATAGGATGAAGCCAAAAACGTGCCCCCAAGAAGGGATTCTTTCCCCCTGTTGATCCGGCCCCGACTATGTTACCAGTGGTTCCTATGATGCTAGAAGAAGTACAGGCTCTAAACAGAAAATCTCGGCCGCTTCTGAAGATGAGGCAGCTCTGAAGGCTGGAAGGGATTTATCTTCAATCGAAGCCTGACGAGCGCGATTAAACAGAAAAGAGCAGCGGTTCGAAAAGGCCATACTTCAGGCTCCCTGGCGTATCGGTATGTATCTTTTATGTTCTTCTCAGCAGATAATTTATATTAGTTTCACATCGTATTTATCTTTACATATTTTTCCTTTGTAGGGCCTTCTATGACGGGCGCAGCTTCAAGTCCAGTTCGTGCCTCAGAGCCTCCGGTGACGGCCTTTATTCCTTCAGCGGAGGTCACCAGACCGGCCATAGACTCTGTAAATATTTCCAGTGACACACTGGAGGGTGTAGAGGAGATTACTAAAACTGCTATCCTTCCAGTCCAGAATGGACGGAGTATCGAAAGTAATCTTATATATATTTTTGTTTTAACGACCCTTCCATATGTTTGACCCTTTCTTTCTCTCAGAATTACGGGAGTTGGCATCTTCTATTATAGATCGTTCTCCGGAAGAAACATTCTTGCGTCTACTTAATATAGCGGCCCCGCACGCGGTACCCCCTAGAGCATCATCCTTTCCTCTGGCCAAGGTTGATATTCTTTTGCCTTCCGTATTATATTTTCATAATGATGCTGACGTGCCCATTTTTTTATTTTAAACCACAATCCTACAGGCTGATGACGAAGTTGAAGTTCTTGATGGGCCTGGGGGCTTCTCAGATCCGCTTTCTGTGGCCATGGGTAAGTGACGCTTTAACCCTGGTGTTCTTCTACGTATTCTCTGTTCGAAAAGGTCACTGACCATACATATATCTTCACAGTTTTGCCAACCCTGACTCCGCTAGATATTTGCATGCCGCCGAGCCCTTATGTCAGACATGTGTCTGGGAGGATGGAAAAATAGAGCATTCATTCACTGGCAACCCTCATTAATGATCTTCACGCTGGCACTTCTATCATGGCGGAGGAATTTGCTATTGAATCCAATACTTCTTTGTCCGTTCTTGCCACTTACCATGAAGAGGCGTTAATGTGTACTTAGGTTGAATACTGCCGTCAAGTGGAGGCTTCCTTACGTGGAGTTGAGTGCGTGCACCTTCCCTATGATATCCTATCTGTAAAGGACAACTTGCATGGATGGATCGATCGGTGTGCGGCTAATCTTCAGTCTTGTGAGAAAAGGCTCAACCGGAAGTTTTAGGAAAAGGAGTTGGCTTCAAAGGCTTTGGGGAAAATTCAAGCCCAGCTCACAACCAAGACTACTCGTGCCTATGAAGTCTGGATGGTCCTTCAGGAGGAAATTACGGAGGTGATGGCTCTTGATAAAGCTGACATTTTCATACACGAAATGGTCGAGACCCACAAGACCGCCGAGAAAGTTCTTGAGAATCGGTTTCCGTCATACCAACAACAACAGGCACATGCAAGGACTCAACTTGCAGCGTTTCTAGAGGTTAAGGCGGAAGTCCGGCGGAAAAATGACGATCTAGCCGGCCTACTGAACCACCCGCCGTCCTAAAAAAATTTGTCGCTGTATATCTTTCTTTCTTCTCTTTTTTTTTGTATCTTGTATTCATTTTGATTTACGAATAAAAGACATATTTTATTTCATGTTTGCACCTCTCTATCCTTTGATGTCTTGATTTGGCGTAAAGTAGTTTATATACTCATTTCGGAGTTTGTAGTTTATATACTCATTTCGGAGTTTATAGTTTATTCACTCGTTTCGGAGTTTCTAGTTTATTCACTCATTTCAGAGTATCCTTGGTTTACCTCGCTTGGGTTTGCTGGAAAACTTGTCCTAACGTTGTTTGCAGATAACCCCCATTCTTTACGACAGAGGTCTTTAGGTTTGTAGTACTAGGGTTTTAGTCTGTGGTACCGTCGCGTTGGCTGATGTATTCCTCGATATGCAGTCTTTACACTGCTGTTCGAGTAGCCCCACGACTGTCGTGTCTCTGATCCCTTCGGGGGCTGGACAAGACGTCTTCAAGTAATCTCCTTAGGTCATATTACCTGTCGGAAGAGCAAACGTTATGAATTTGCCATGACACTTTTTACATGAGGTTAGGCTCAATTTGGAGCCCCGATGAGTCTTAACCACTCCGCTTTGGTGTGGGATGATCTCCGATGGTCTTTTAGGCTTTATATGAGTTGTCGTCGAGACCCGAAGCTGGGAATATGCCATCACTTCATTTTTTCTTTGAAGATATTGTGTCGTTTCTTTGCTGAAGTAGGGTAGACATCTGTAAGACCTCTATGCTGTATGTATTGCAATTGAAGTCCGGAGCTAGGAATATTCTATTGCTCTAATTTCATTTGATAGTCGTGTCTGCATCCTGCTGAAATGAGAGTGAACGTTGTGATAGTCTTTAGGTTGTATATGTGCCATCGAGACTTGGAGCTAGGATTTGTCGTTACTCCATTTTTGCTTTGACCCTTGGGTCTTTGTTGACGTTGCGTTTGCATCTGGTTGAAATGAAAAGCACGTCGAACCGGAGCTAGGATTTTTCCATTACTCCGCTTTTGCTTTGATTGTTGTGTCTGCCCCTGCTAGGATTTAGAGGGGAGGCGGGATAGTACTGAAGTTGTATATGTACCATCAAGACTTGGAACTAGGATTTTTCCATTACTACTCCTTTTTTTGCTTTGACCCTTGGTTCCTCCTTTTTTGTTGATGACATTGCGTCTGCATCATGCTGGAATGGGAAGCACGTTAAGTCGAGCTCTAAGCTGTAGATGTTGCCGTCAAGATCTGGCTCTCCTTTTGACGGAGCCTAGTAGGAAAGCATGGTTCCCTTTCTTTCATTTGTGCTCATGGATTATATACAAGAGTCAATATGAACATAGTTGCAGGGCAGAGGAAATTTCATTTTATATTTTTCCGCGATGCTCTATCTTTTCAGCTCTTCATATCTCGAAAGTCGTAATTGCCCAATCATTTCGGCTATTTTTCGCGGTGCGCAATCATTTCGGTTATTTTATATGCATATATTTTTTGCTCGCTGATTTTTATTGCGAGTTGCCCTATCATTTCGGTTGTTTCATATGCATTTTTTTGCTTGCTGATTTTCATTGTGAGTTGCCCTATCATTTCGGCTGTTTCATATGCATTTTTTTTGCCCGCTGATTTTGTTTCGAGTCGGAGACTTGGGTCCTGATACCAATTTTGGCATCAGTATCACTACGACTGGAATATTTCCAAGGGCGAATCATCATTTGCCGTGAGAAGACTTGAAGTTTGATACATGTTTAGGCATTAGTATCGGTACAACTGGAATGCTGCCAGGAGCAAATCATCATTTGCCTTAAAAATACTTAGAGTTTGATACCAGTTTAGGTATCAGCATCGCTACAACTGGAATGTTTTCAGGAGCGAATCATCATTTGCCTTTGTCGATTTGAACAAAGAAGGCTTAGTAGACAGGGTTAGGATCCTGTCGACTAAGGCTTTTAACCTTATGAGCCGTAAGGGTCTCACAAAAGGTATTTCTTCCTACGAGTCGAAAGGATCTCGTAAGTGTATTTTCTCCTTAGGAATCATGGGAATTCCTAAGTGATATTTTTCCCTTGTAGGTCGTAAGGATTTTACAAGAGTGTTTTCTCTTTATGAGTCGAGAGGACTTACAAATGTCGTTCACTATATAGGGACATTTTTCGCCATTGGTAAAACTTGGTAAGGGAATATTTATTCGTGCCCGTGGATTGTATACAAGGGTCAATATTGGACCACCTGTAGGGTAACTTGGGAGATATTACGGCTTAAGAACAGGTTCAGATCCCTGTAGCTTAAGGCTTTTGAATCTTATGAGTAGTGAGGGTCTCATAAGGGGAATTCTCCTTACAAGTCGTAAGGATCTCGCAAGTGTAGTTCTTTCTTAGGAATCGTAAGGATTCCTAAGTGTTTTGCTCCTTTGTAAGTCGTAAAGATCTCATGGAGGTATTTTCTCCTCACAAGGTCGAGAGGACCTTGCAAGTGCTCAATTTTTTTTAACGAGATTGCACCCTTTTTGGTTTTCACAAGCTAGCCGGTAGCCCCGCTGTTTTTACTCACGGCGTCCTTTCGGGTTTTCATCCGTGCCCATTTCGCTTGTGGACATACCCTTTTTTTACTCTCAGAGTCCTGCCTCAGGAAGATACCGAGTGGACACAAGCATCTTCATCTATCATTGACCTAGGTCGTGACTCGTCAAGCATAGTGTTTTTTGAGGAATCGGCCATTTATTGGCCAGAAGGGTCTTTCGCTATGCATATCCATGAGCAGGTAGGCTCCACCTTGGTAGATTTGGTCTATGATGTACGGGCCTTCATAGTTTGGCTTGAATTTCCCCCATTTTGCACGATTGGGAATCATGGGTCTTTTGACTACTAGCAGGAGCTCGCCTTAGCGGAATGTTCTCGGTCTGGTCAGTTTTTCGTATGACCTTGTCATCCTTGCCTTATAAGCTTCTAGATTTTGCTGTGCTATAAGGCAAGTTTCGTCGAGGGCGTCGAGAGGAATATGAGCATTTTCTTCATCTGTCAGCTCGTACTGAACAGCTACTCGTAGAGAGGGGAGTTCTATTTTCTGGGAAAGCACTGCTTCCGTGCCGAATACCAACATGTATGGTATTGTATTCGTAGCCGTTTTGAACGTTGTTCGGTACGCCCAGAGAGCTTCGTGTAACCTTTCGTGACAGTCTTTTTTGTTTCTGGACACTGTTTTCTTTATAATCTTTGTCAAGGTCTTGTTGAAAGTTTCAGCTAGACCGTTGGCCCAAGGATTATAGACTGAAAAGTATCTCCAATCTATTTTATGTTGCTATGCGAAGCGGCTGATTTTATGACTCCAATAGGCGGGGCCCATTATCCAAGATGATTTGTCGTGGAATGCCGAACCCATAGATAACATGTGTCTGAAGTAATGGAGGATATTCTTCATTTTCACCTCCCTTAGTGGTACTGCTTCTGCCCATATAGAAAAGTAGTCGGTCGTCGCCAGTACGAACCGATGTTTTCTGGAAGATGCCGGTTCAATGGGGCCAATTATATCGGTTCCCCACATTTCGAATGGCCAGCTAGCCATTGTTGGGTGTAGCGAGTTTTGATGCTGGTGGATGAAGTCCCCATGAATTTGGCACGAGTGACACTGCTTCGCATATTCGAGGCAGTCCTGAATCATCGTAGGCTAATAGTAACCCATTCTTTTATGTTCAGCTTCATCTTTGCTCCAGCTTGATGAGAACTGTAGAGTCCATCATGAGTCTCTTAGACGACTCTCTTTGCCTCTTCTGGTCCCAGGAATCTTAGCTACAGATAGTCGAACGATCTCTTATATAGAGTATCATTGACGAAGGCGAAAGACAAAGCTCGTTTCATGAGCTGATGTCTAGACGACGCATTTTTGGGCGTTCGTTGGGATTTGAAGTAGTCTATGAAGACTTTTCTCCAATCTTTGACCTTTCATTCGTCCTCTATTTGAAGGGCTACTTGTTCGGTCGCTTCTTTTCCTCCAGATGGTTCTATTAGGTCTTCTGAAGATATATCCGTTGGCGTGAGAACCCTGCGACTTTGCACAATAATCCTTACGTCATCGAGGTCTTCATCGGCCAGTTCCTAAGCGAATTTGGCCAATGCATCTACCTTGCTATTTTCTGCATGTGGAATACTCTCCAGGATGTAGGAGGGGATTTGTGTCAGCAGTTGCTGCACTTTCTCGCCATACTTTATCAGCTCTGGCTTACATGTCTGATAGTCGCCATTTACTTGGCTAACTATCAGCTGGGAGTCTCCATATATGAGGAAGTTTTTGATTCCCATGCTGATAGTGATCTCTAGACCCGCCATCAAAGCTTCGTATTCAGCTTCGTTGTTTGTTCTTGGCTCCAATAAGGAAAAGGCGAAGCGCATTATCCTTCGTTGTAGAGTCACGAAGATAAATCTCACCCCAGCTTTTATTATGGGGGTGTTTTTCTTTCGCCTCTTCATGGAAGATGCTCCATAGAAGTAGAGTTCGCATTGGGAATCATTTTCTCCCTTCTCTTCTTCAATTGTGTTGAACGCATGTTCAACCGGCAACTCATAATTTAAGGGGGTGTCAGCTGATATCGGATGCTCCGTGAGAAAGTAGATATTGGCCTAGCCATTCACTGCTTTGAGAGGTCGATACGTTATCGAGAATTCCATCATGAGGAGGGCCCATTTGGTAAGCCTTTCTGTTAGTATGGCCCTTGACATCAGATATTTGAGAGGATCCACCTTTGATATGAGATAAACCTCATTTGCCAAGGCGTAATGTCTGAGTTTCGTTATTGCGAAGATCAGAGCCAGGCAATGCTTTTTGTTGGGAGTGTAGTTGTTTTCTACCCCTAAGAGAACTCGACTTAAATAGTACAAAGCTCTCTCCGTTCTCTAGTCATTCTGTTGTGCCCATAGTGCGCCTAGAGAACCCTCAAGGGCTGTTGCAAATAGGATAAGGGGTTTTCTTTTAACTGGAGCGGTCAATACCGGCGGATTTTGCAGGTATTGCTTGAATTCGTCTAGTGCATTTTGGCACTTTTGATCCTAGACGAACGGGGTCCCCTTCTTCATCGGATG
Source organism: Agapanthus africanus (assembly GCA_030015575.1). Classification (NCBI taxonomy): domain Eukaryota; kingdom Viridiplantae; phylum Streptophyta; class Magnoliopsida; order Asparagales; family Amaryllidaceae; genus Agapanthus; species Agapanthus africanus. The sequence goes on from JASDDO010000016.1 coordinate 400,438,420, forward strand.
ACTGTAGGGATGGCATTTCCGGAGAGGTTGGCTATGAACCGCCGGATATATGCAAGCTTTCCCTGAAGAGATTGCAATTGTTTGAGAGTTCTTGGCATGGGCATTTCCATAATCGCCTTGATCTTTGAAGGGTCGATTTCGATACCCCGGTGACGTATGATGAATACTAGGAATTTGCCTAAGGAGACTCTAAACGCGCATTTTAGAGCATTCATTTTCAGATTATACTTCCGAATACGTCGGAACACTATTTTTAAATGGTCCCAATGTTCCTCGTGAGATCTGCTCTGTACCATAAGGTCGTCAATGTAGCATTCAACGATCTCATGTATAAGGTCATCGAAGATCTTCATCATGGCCCTTTGGTAGGTAGCACCAGCGTTCTTTAAACCGAAGGGCATCACCTTATAGCAGAATATGCCCAGCGAAGTCCGGAAGGCGGTATGTTTTTGGTCTTCAGGATGCATTTTTATTTGATTGTATCCTAAAGATCCATCCATGAACGAGAAGACCTCATGGGTAGACGTGTTATCAATCATCAGCTCGGTAACAGGTACTGGGAAGTCATCCTTTGGGCAGGCATTGTTGAGGTCCCGAAAGTCCACGCAGATGTGCACTGTCCCTTTTTTTCATAACTGGAACGATGTTAGCGATCCAGTCGGGATATTGAACTTCTTGGATGAAGCCGGAGTCGATTAGTTTCTTGACTTCAGCGTTAATACTCATCTCAAGTTCGAGCCGCATTCTTCTTGGCGCCTATTTGACTGGCTTTATGTCCGGCGATATGGCTAGTTTATGTACTACCACCTTTGGATCTAGACCTGGCATTTCGGAATAGTTCCACGTGAAGCAGTCTTTATATTGCATGAGCATGTCTTTTAACGTGGACACCTATTTTTCTGATAGCAGCTCACTGACGAATGTCGGCCTCGGATCATTTTCCGTTCCTAAGTCAATTTTCCTTAGGTTGTACGCTGTAGTGTGTATCCCATCTTCCAGCTCTTTTGGCGCTGGTGGAAACTCTGAGATCACCTCGTCCTCGTCTTCATTTGCGAAGCACATATGGAGATCATCCATAGTCTCGTGGCCTCCCTCTTTTGAGAGTGTTATCATATGGAAGGTACGAGTTCTCTTCCATTCTTGATGTTGAGTTGGTCCTATCCTCATGGTATAGGTCCTTTTTGGCTTATGCTTTTGCGGCGGGGTTACCCTCCAGATGTCGGATAAAGCGAACACGCCCTGTTGATATTGGTCTTCTTCCCAGTATTTGAAGGTGAAGCAGTTATCAAGGGGATGACCTATTACTCGGTGATATGAGCAATAATCCGGATGATGGACCTCATTTATTTGTTCGTAATGCCGAGACTCCGGATGTGTCATCATCTGGTGCTTCATGACAAGATTGAATATTTTCCCTGCCTTGTCTTGGGGGAAAGAGTATTCCCAACCCATCTTCTTTATAATGGACAGGTTCCAATGGACCTTTTCTCGATTGCACGGCTTCTTGGATCCGCTTTGTTGTTTTCAAACGTTATTTGCATTCTTTGCCCTGTTTTTGCCTCTATTTTAGGATTTTCCCCTTTCGCGTGGACATACAGCGGTCCATGGATGAAGAGCATTATAGTCTTCCTTCTCCGCCGATTGCTGATTGAGGCGCTGCGTCCTGGCCTTTTCATAAATGACCATTTCGCGGCTGTGATCGTCTTGGCTCTTTCGGCAAGCTTCCTTTATTAGCCTGTCTATTTGTTCTTTGAGCGACGGACTTAACGTTCTTAGAGTGGGATTTCACTCTGTTTCAACATCACGGCCATTCGGAAGAGCATTTTCCCTTTCGGTGGAGCTGTTTATGACGCGACAACTATGGCACCGCTTCCGTATCTTGGACCGAACGTATCCGAGCCCAGTTGTCTCCATCTTCCCGTTGGGCATCTTTCGCCGAGTCCCGGGAATATCCCAAATCTTTTTGTAGAATTGGGTTTGCTGAACAGTTTATTCAAGGGATACACCTTGGCATATTAACAGCCTTTTCAATCCCTCCGCGTAGTATCTTGGCAGGCGAATTAGTTGAACTATGTCGTGTGCAAAATCGGCACCATGCCAGACTTCATTTTCTACTTTGGTCTCCGTAGATTGGTAGAAGAGGATCTTCTTTTCACCTCTTCGCCTAGGAGGGATGTAAAAATTCTGTAGTTCTTGTACGCTGTATGCATCGAGCGCATCAAGTTCCTTGTAATGCTGAGGCAAAGCCATTGTGATTTGCAGACTCTGATCTGCTCCAGCGAGGGTTTGCAATAACGGGCGGATGGAGAACACTGCGTTGGCCTCATCCTCAGACTCGTTGCCAAAGACCAGAATAAGAGTAGATGGTCCGGGCCTGCTACTTTCTTTCTGGGGTTGCCCTGAGTAGACAATTTCTCCATCTTCCTCGGAATCGCTCCCAAAGATTGGGTTAGTGGCGACGGGCTTCTGTTTATCCTCTGGCTTATGACACCTTTCTGTATCTTCGAAGTCTGGTAGGAAGTACTTTGCATCTTCATATTTCCGGACCTCGTTTACGGAGAACGGATTTAGCTCCCCTATGACGGTGCATTCCAAGCCATCCTTGAAATACTTCATACACCGATGTTGTGTAGAAGGGATGACGTTGTACTCATGTAACCAGGATCTACCGAGCAAAGCGTTATAACAAGTCTTGGCATCAATGACATGAATTTGATGTCAGTGACGAGCAACTCGAAGCGTAACGTCAGTATTATAGACCCAAGCGTCTGTGACGACTGTGAGTCGAACCCGGAGATGGTAATTTTGTCTCGGGCCAGGTGCTGAACGTTCATGCAAATCTCCTTCAGCACTCTCACGTTGAGAAGGTTTACGGAGAATCCATTGTCGACAAGGATTTTCCCTATCTTGATGTCGTGGCAGTACCCGGTGACGTATAACGAACGATTATGTTCGTACGTAGGAAAGAGGAGATCTTCGTCGCTGAATGTAATGTCAGCTGTGTAAACCTCTGCCAGCTCGTCCTTCATCTTCTCTTCTGCAAGGAAAGCTTGGAACTGATCGGGCTCTTGTAATGCCTTAATCAGAAATTGTCGTGCCTCTTTGGATAGAAGGAGAGCATCCAATATGCTCATATGTGAGGGTATTTTCCTCAGATGTGCTAGGACATTATAATCCACCTTGTTTTTCCTAGGTGGGTCCCTTGCTGCGAGCTTTTTGAAAACTCCATCGTCAAGGGCAATTTCCTCAGAGATTTTCACTTTCCCTTTGTCTTTTTTGCTCGAACCTTTGTTTGTAGGTCCAAGGTTCTTCTCAGGCAAGGTGCGGTTACGCAGCTGAATATTCTCGCAGTTTTTCTCCTCCACTTCTTTTTCGGATAGGGAGTCTTCGAAGAGAGGGCTGAAGGGTGTTTCATCCTCAGAATCGCTCTCGAAGGTAAGAACTTGGGGTTTTTTCCTTCTAAACTAGTACCAACCATATGAAAGTTGCCAGTCGTTTTTTCACACGCATTTGTCTCCCTTTTTGCCGTCGATGAGCTTCGCGCTTCATCCTCTTGAAGTGTTTTTTTGATGGGCAACGTATCCTTACCACCACTTCTTGAAAGTACTGCACTCTTCGGTGGGGTGGGTAACTCTCCGATGATATAGGCAGTAGTTTCGATGTGAATCCTCTCCGTCGAGGCATATGACTCCGGGAGTATTTCCTACGAGAGGTGGCAGCTTTATTCCCATTGACAAGGCTTTGGCAAACCGCTTCTCTGCCTTGATCCTGCTCTTATTTGTCGCAGGTATGCTTTGGTTTGGTTGGAGTACTTTATGACTCCTCCTTGCCGCGTCTTCTTCATCCTGATGCTGACACTTAGCCTTTTCGTATATGGCTATTTCGCATTCTCGGTCAGCTTTGCTTTTTCGAAAGGCTTCGTTTAACAGCCTATTGATCAGATCTTCTGGCAGTTCCAGGGATTTTAGCGTCGATCCTGCCCCCGGTCTTTCCGCGTTGTTTTCTGACACTGAGGGAGTTTCTTGTCATTTAACAACGAATGGGAGACCATGTGGCAACTTACTACATAGTCTTCGGTTTCTTCTGATGAGTCATTTTCCTCATCGTTGTCACTATCTTCGTTCTCAAGAATATGCTTGAGGAACTCTTCGAGCATGACCAGTTTCTATGCCTTCTGGTTATACTCCACCAGCGCGTCAATGTAATTTTGTAGGTCTGTGTGCTTATCGTCATACTCGGCAGGCTGCACAGGCTTCTTGGTCTTCTTCTTTTTCTTCGAAGACTTTGAAGACTTGACTTGGGGATTTTTCCCTTTGTCAACAATCTTCGGTATGGGACACGGTTTCAGCATCCCTTCGATGATTTCAGGTTCAAGTGGGCTTTTCCACCTGACTGCCAAACATGTCTGTAGATCCTTCAGCATTCTTTAGGTTTTAGCTGAAAGAACAACTTCCGATGGAGTTTCTACCACGAACAAGCATGATGCCCCTGGCGGATCCACCTTTTTGGGAGTCTGCTTCTGTGGTGGGTTCATCCTCCAGTTCTTAGACAGCGCTAACTTACCTTGTTGATACTGGTCCTCGACCTAGTTCTTGAAGACATAGCAATCCTTAATTGGGCAGCTCACCATTCTGTGATAGGAGCAGTAGTTGGGGTTGTTAATGTTGCCGGGTTGCGGTGGACGTCGTGGGTCTGGCAATGTGATGAGTTTGTTACGCACTGCCAATTCGAATAGTCTCCTCGTCATATCGAGGGGAAACGAGTAAGCATGTCCTAGCCTTTCTTCCAGGGATAGGCATGGACGGGCGTTGTTTTGATGAGCAGCCGGTTTTGGGCCACTCGATTGTTGTTGAGTGTTGGCAACGAAGGCCGCTTTCCCATTACCCTTGGCATTTCGAGGGTCTTTACTTGAGGAGGAAGGCCCGTGGCTCATCTGGTCCGTTTGAACTAGTTTATCGATCAGAGCCTAGAAAGTTGTTGGTTTGAAGAACGTCATGAACTGGGACACAGTCGTTTGAGGATCAAGGGTCCTGATGAACATGCCCAAAGGCGGATTCTTCGATGCGTTGTTCGTACTTTGACCATAGGTTCCGCCACCGGATCGTATATTGGACCCAGATTTCACCTGGCTTTACCCTAGCATTGATTATTGCCATGATCGGGGTGCGCTCGCTTGCGCTGGTGAACCGCTGTGTGAACAGAAGCTCCATCTCTATGAATGTTCTCATGGAGTCACTTGGGAGCTCCGAGTACCATTCAAAGGCCGCCTCTGACAGGCTACGAACAAACTGGCGAAGCAAAAATTTGTCGTCGCCTCCAATGTTGCCGCTGTAAGTCCACGTTGCTCACCCCGGTTCTTACGGGGAGGCGGAAACGGCGAAAAAAAATTTTTGGCGTAAAGGCAACATGGACTAAAAGACGGATGTTTGCTAAACTACAAACTAGCAAACTACTAGAGGTACTAACTACTATGCCATAGGGATTATACCTCACGACACCGGTCCTTCCGATCTTCATTCCGCTGTCCGGCTCGTCCATCCATGCTCCGAGGGTCGATCCGGATCTTGATCACCTCCGCGGCCTTCTTGAGTCGAAGACGATCCACACGAGAGATGTACTCCGAGCTCCACCTCGAGCCGAGGCAACTAGGGCAACGAGATTGCTAGTCTTAATGTCCTAGGTAGTGTAGAAGAGGTAGATGGAAGTGTTTGTCTATATGGATCATTTTTCTCTCAACACATGAGATCAAAGGAATTTTTCAAGAGGAGGAAGATGAAGGAGAACAACCATGGAGCTTTCTCATTTCTTTTCAAGAGAGAGAATGAGAAATGAGAAATGAATTATTGTGCTAGAGAGAATGAACCATGGTTGCAATAATACACCACTATCATCATTACTAATCTTTTCAAGATTAAGTTGATGGCAACAATTGACTTGACCATTATCATAATCCAAAAAATAATAAGAAATCCAAAGAATACTCTAGACCTCTCATGAAGGTCCAAGTCAATTTTGGTCAAACGGTCAACAAAATCAAGTATGGTCAAATGGTCAAAGCAATTAGCCATCACACAATAATCACTAAAAATATTAGTAAATAATGTCCCCTGCTCATAATGGTTTTGACCGAACGAACTGCCAAAACCCTAATGAGTCCGCCTCATTATGGTTTCGACCGAATCAACTGTCAAAACCCTAATGAGGCACCTCCTTCGTCTTCGCTCCTCACAACTGTGCATACACACCCGCATCCGCATTCCGTATAATGCGAATGCACAGAAGACAAAACAAATCCATCCGTGCAATACTAGGATCCGGCTTAAACCAAAGCCCACTAGTATTGCCCGCCCGAACAGCATATGCACTCAAGTGTACATAAGTGATTGTAGCCCTGCCGTAAAACCATACGGCCTCTACACCTTTTGCTCAGTGTAGGGAAACTCTCTGTGTGGGACTTTAAAGACTCGACACTACGCTGGCAGTGGGTTTAACCACAGACCGCAAGCGGTACTAGCTGTACGTAACAGTCCCCAGGTAGATGTCGATAAGAATATCGCATGGCGGGCCTAGGGATGGTGAACATCGGTCCCCTAATAACGGTACAAGTCGTGTCGGAGTGTAGCCCAGAATACCCTGAGATAACACTGGAAACCTACCAGTATATCTCGCTTGCCCTGGCTAGGGACGACTATGTGTAATGGCTCTCCTAGACACAGCACGATATCAACCCCCAATACCGGGAGAGACGAATCCTGTCTAACCGTCACTGCCTCCAAGTGCTTCGGGACTGCACCCAACTACTACCTGTTTGCACGACTCCTTTGAGCCGTGGAAGGATAGTAATCAAAGAACAGTGGGAACACACTCGAGGCGAAGTGACAGTGTCAAGTCAACGGACTAAACTGTACTCATGTCACCTGGGAACTGATAACTGACGATAGGTATAATACCATCCAACAGTTCCCGACGAGTCTTGTCCAGTGTACTCGTAAACTAACGAGCACCCGCATACTATCTCCAGTACGACGTACTGATGGCTGTGGGACATACCATCTCCCTTGCTGGGATGAGAAGCGTATACACTAGTCTACTCCGGAGTATCGATGCCCTGTCTCGATAGTCCTACGACTAGGGACCTATATAAGGATGTGATTATAGATTACCCAGCCCCCACAAGTGTGACTGCCATCACAACACTGGTAATCAAGCGAAGATCCTAAGGGCTCCACTAATATGTATATAAGCGATATGCTAAAAGAAACACATGCACATATTGAAGTAGAGACAAACCAAGTAGCATACTACCATTTTGAGCAAGATTGTCTATACAACTATGAATATCGCAAGCTTTCATTAAGTAATATACACGCTAGTATGATACAGTAATGGCCTCTAGGGCATATACACTAACAATCTCCCACTTGCACTAAGGCCATGTACTGGCGTATCGAAGACCTATCATCTCGATCTGCCGCTCGAACTGAGTCTGGGGTAGGGCCTTCGTGTGTGGATCTGCAGTGTTATCCTCCAAATTTACTCTCTTCACCTCGATCTCCCGGTGATCTGCGATCTCCCTGATCAGGTGGTACCGCCTCAAATTGTGCCTGGACTTCTGATGCGACCTGGGTTCCTTCACTAAAGCTATAGCTCCATTGTTGTCACAATACAGCGGTATTGGATCAACAATGGTAGGAACTGCCTGAAGCTCCATGAGAAACTTCTTCATCCAGACAGCTTCCTTTGGGGCATCGCCAGAACTATGTACTTCGCTTCCATAGTCGAGTCAGCAACGGTTTCCTGCTTGGAACTCTTCCAGCAAACCGCCCCTCCATTAAGGGTAAAGACATAACCCGACGTGGACTTGGAGTCATCCTTGTCACTCTGGAAGCTGGAGTCAGCAAAGGCCTTGATCTGGAGGTCTTTTCCGCCATACACCAAGAACATCTCCTTAGTCCTTCTCAGGTACTTGAGAATGTTCTTTACTGTTATCCAGTGTTTCTCCCCTAGGTCCGACTGATACCGGCTTACAACGCTCAATGCGTATGCGACATCTGGTCTGGTACATAACATCGCATACATCATAGAGCCTACCGTAGATGCGTAGGGTATAAATGACATGCGAGCCCTTTCCAAATCAGTCTTGGAAGACATCTCTTTGGAGAAGGTGATTCCATGACAAGCCGGTAGATTGCCGCGCTTGGAATCTTCCATACTGAATCGTTTCAGTATGTTGTCGATGTACGTGGACTGTGAAAGTCCCAACATTCTCTTAGATCTATCACGATAGATCTGGATCCCCAGAATGCAGTTGGCATCGCCCAGGTCCTTCACGGAGAACCTCTGTGACAAGAATCCTTTGACTGACTGTAGCATAAGAATATCATTTCCTATTAGGAGAATGTCATCTACGAACAAGACGAGGAATACCACAGTTCTCCCTACAATCTTACTGTAAATTCATGGTTCATCTGGGTTTTTGATAAAGTCGAATTCTTTGACAATATCATCAAAGCAGATGTTCCAACTCCGTGATGCCTGCTTTAGTCCATAGATAGACTTGAGCAACTTGCACACTTTACCGCTACTCCCACTCTGAATGAATCCCTCTGGCTGATCCATATAGACGCACTCTTCTAAATTTCCATTTAGGAAAGCCGTCCTTACGTCCATCTTCCAGATCTCATAATCGTGGAAGGCAGCAATGGCAAGAAGGATCCGAATGGATTTGAGCATAGCCACTGGAGAAAAGGTCTCGTCATAGTCCAAACTAGGTCTTTGACGAAAACCCTTTGCTACAAGTCTGGCTTTATAGGTTTCAACCTGCCCATCTACACCAATCTTCTTTCTGAAGATCCATTTGCAGCCTACGGGTTTTACCCCTTCTGGAGCAAAGTCCAAAGTCCAAACTTTGTTGGTGTACATGGACTCCATCTCGGTCCGCATTGCATCCAGCCATTTTACTGAGTCACCGCTCTGAATGGCTTGCTGGAAGCTAGTACGCTCACCATAGTCAATGGTGCAATCCTCTCTATCCCCGTCTATGAGAAAACTGTAGTATCTCTCGGACGGATGAGACTGCCTACTACTCCGACGGAGTGGCGCTGGGATGTCCGGTTCTCCTAAACCTTATGGTTCTACCAAGGTTTCAGTAATAGCTTGTGGTTCTGGAATTTCTTCCAGTTCTACTACGCTCCCACTATCTCCTTTTTCCAAAAACTGATGTTCTAGAAAGTGGGCATGACGAGAAAAAAAATCCTTTTGTTCCTCTGCGTAATAGAAAAAATACCCCCTGGAGTTCTTTGGGTATCCTACAAACTTACACAGTACTGAGAGTGCCTCGAGTTGGTCCGCATGCTGCTTTTTTATAAAAGCTGGACATCCCCATATCTTCAAATATTGAAAATGGGGTTTCTTCCCACACCACATCTGAAATGGTGTGATGGGTATAGTTTTGGAGGGAACCTTGTTCAAAAGATATGCAGCTGATTCTAGTGCATAACCCCAGAAAGATCGCGGTAACTCTGCCTTACTCATCATGGAACGAACCATATCCAATAGGATTCGATTCCTCCTTTCTGATACACCGTTGTATTGTGGTGTGTATGGAGGAGTAAGCTGAGAGAGAATTCCATTCTCTTTTAAGTAGCCCAGAAGCTCGGCACTCAAGTATTCACCACCTCGATCAGATCTCAGTGTCTTCATACTTTTGCCTGTTTGTTTTTCAACTTCATTCTTGTATTCCTGAAATTTCTCAAAGGCCTCGGATTTATGCTTCATCAAGAAGACATGTCCATACCTAGAGAAATCATCTGTGAAAGTAATGAAGTATGAATAACCACTTCGCGCATGTGTAGACATTGGACCACACACATCACTGTGTATGAGTCCCAAGAGCTCGCTTGCTCTTTCTCCGTGTCCAGTGAACGGAGTCTTTGTCATCTTTCCCATGAGACAAGATTCACAAGTGGCATAAGACTGGTACTCGAACGGATCCAAGTATCCTTCTTTATGTAACTTTGTCAGCCGTGTCTCATTAATGTGACCCAGTCTACAATGCCATAAGAAAGCCTGATTTAATTCCGGAGACATTCTTTTAAGTGTGTTCTGGACACTGAAAATCTGAGCTTGATTTAATACGTATATCCCATTTTTTAATGTACTTGACCCAATCAGAACTTGATTTAGGTGGATGTTGACCACATCGCTTACAAAAGTAAAATCATATCCTTCCTTAGAAAGTAAGGATACGGATATGATATTACAAGTCGCACCTGGTACATATAAACAGTCACGCAGAATCAATATCTGCCCAGTTGTCAGTCCAAGATGATACTCCCCTACGGATTCAGCATACATGCTCATTCCGTTAGCAACCCTGAGAGTCATATCACCTATCCTGATAACCCTACGGTTTCTCAGAGCCTGTAACGAATTACAGATGTGAGATCCTGATCCGGTATCCAATACCCAGGAAGTAGGGTTAACTGACATACAGTTCCCTATTACAAACACACCCGAAGCCGAAGCCACAACATGCTTCGAATCCTGGCTACTGGCTTTACTAGCCCTGCAATCTTTCTGCCAATGTTCATTCCCGTAACAATAGGAACGTCCCTCTTTTACTACATCCAGTCCTGAAACTTTTGCCCTTCCCTTTCCTTCTATTTCCCTGGTTTCCTTCAGGGTAGAAGGTAGAGACTGCAGAATCAAGTCAGCATCTGACCCGTTCTTTAACATGGTCTTCAGGTTCGTGAGCATAAAATAGCTGGTCTCTGTAAGGACGTTGCCCCCTACAGATGACCCGATAGCCAACCTCGCTGGAAGCAATTCGTTTGAGGTCTCATATCTTGCGATACGAGATTGCTCTCTATATAAATCTTTGTTATGGAGGAAGATAGAAACTAAGTCCATCTTCTCGTGCTGCCACTGGTATGCACCATCAACTGAGGCTAACACGAGGCACTTGGCTTTCGCACAGTCTTTTTCCGATGTCTTGCGGATATGAATATCCGTGACAGGGGAAACTTGACCTGAGACGGCAGGGGTTGGATCAGTCAAGAGGTGTCCCAGCTTGTCATGGGCAATAGACATCTGGACAGACCTTTACCAGTCATAACAGTCAGATTCAGTCATTTTATTATCTAGATGTAACCTATGTCTGGTCACTGGGTCGCTGCAATTAAGAGAGAGAGAAGAAAACACTTTAGCATGATGCTCTTGCAAGTTTAGATTGGTTTTCAATTTATCTAAACAGGATGGCTCCCACTGTCTCTCGAATCCCTCCTCAAACCATAAAGGAAGAATTAGTCGGGATCAATCTCACCGTACAATACTTGCTTAACCGTTCAGCCAGGCTGGTGTCGGTACTTCGAGGGAGGTTTTCCAACGCTTTCGCGAAGTTCCTTAATTAAGTAACCTCTTTTCCCTGTGGGCATAGCCCCGCTAACACCTTTCTAGACACCTACTTGGTTTATAGCATTGATCGTTAAGCGAGAAAGTTCCCGAGGAGTAGCATATACTCACAGTAAGATCGGGATCCAAATATCATCGTGTGATAAAACTGAAGGAATCCTACCAGAATCATCACACTCCAAATGGTATTCAGCACTAGCAAGTTTCAGTTTCTTTAGAAACTCCCGATGTAGATTATTACCCTATGCTCTTATGACCTTGACGAAGGCCAACATATCATAAGTCATATGTCAAGTTCTATCCGTCATTATCCAGGTTAATTTGAACCCACCCGTACATACCCTTGACGAAGGCCAAAATAGTAGTACGACTGTCCCAAACCAACGCATCTATCTATGCTACAGATAAATATTCAGCAGCTACCAATCACTATGCCTTGGCGAAGGTTAAAATACATAGCTTGAATACTACTGACTATTTAACTGAAATGACGGAGGGCTACGAATGGTTTTGGCGAAACCGTGAACGTAGTGAACTTGATATAATCGAAGGAACCTGATAGCTTTTAAAAGGAGTGGTTTAAGCTCCGCATTTTTATAAGTTTTCTGTTTTTGAAAAGAACTGAGTGGTTTTAAAAGTGTTCCAACGACTTTTACTTGGTTTATTTTCTTGCATTAATTTTAAAGCGTCCCATCATTTAATCCTACCATTGCAGAAAACAACAAAAATATGACGTACGCTTATGCCATCCACATTCGCCACGGGGTCCTGTCATCACCCGTTAGTTACTTAACTAACGACAGAGCGGGGCCTGGACTAGCGCGGATGCAAAACATAAGCAACGCCTAAATAGATATCATATATAGATATATACATTCGTCAGATGAAATGATAGCCATTTCAGATCACAGATGAATACTTTGGATATACTAGGAATCTGCGTTTCGTTCGACCCTGCAACGAAAGACGGATTACACGGTCGCGATGAATAGCCAAACCCCACCCTAAACCCCTATGGGTGCGGCAAACTACCCGCCAAGTACCCGAAGCGAAGCAACCTCCCTCAACAACATGAGTAGGCCACTCGGCACTTCGAGATACCCGGTAATTTGTGCACCCCTCCTTGGGTCTATCCTAGGAGCAAAAACAGTAAAAAGAAATTATACAATGACGGCTACAACCCCATCCCGGTTGTGCGGCCATAAAAATAATATTACATCAATTTACATATTACATGAATTGAAAGATAAAGAAAACTCTCATCTCACAACCCCTCGGCTATTCATCCGCGACAATCCAACGAATTCATATAAACAAACCATCAACATTACAGATCACAGATATGTATAACCCCCACTAATCGACGTATAGCTATTAACAGATGTTCAATACATATATCACATCACAGATAATATCCATTAGCCAAAGTCTATGGAATTTCGATCAAAATACGGATTTGTAACCACCCGAAAAATAAATTTGTTCTCTGGAAAATCTGGGCAGAAACAAAATATACTAAAAATCCCAAAACATCCAACTAACAACACTGCACTAAAAACAGTCCACGGCCGAGTCAACTCGGCTGCGGATCCGCGGCAAGAAGCATGTTCTTGCCGCGGTTCCGCGGCCCTTTGACCGAGTCAGTGGATCGTTTTTGGTGGGTGTCTTTAGAAAACCCTGAGCCGATTTTTCATGTATGTTAAATCATTTTTAGAGCAGTATAAAAAATCGGCAGAAAGTTGATTTTTTCGGATATGTTTTGCGAATTTTTTCCGATCGAGATTCTAAATACTTTGCTAATAAGCTAGTTTGTGTTTAATTAGACTCTGATACCATTGTAAGTCCACGTTGCTCACCCCGGTTCTTACGGGGAGGCGGAAACGGCGAAAAACAATTTTTGGCGCAAAGGCAACATGGACTAAAAGACGGATGTTTGCTAAACTACAAACTAGCAAACTACTAGAGGTACTAACTACTATGTCATAGGGATTATACCTCATGACACCGGTCCTTCGGATCTTCATTCCACTGTCCGGCTCGTCACCACGCTCCGAGGGTCGATCCGGATCTTGATCACCTCCGCGGCCTTCTTGAGTCGAAGACGATCCACCCGAGAGATGTACTCCGAGCTCCACCTCGAGCCGAGGCAACTAGGGCAACGAGATTGCTAGTCTTGATGTCCTAGGTAGTGTAGAAGAGGTAGATGGAAGTGTTTGTCTATATGGATCATTTTTCTCTCAACACAAGAGATCAAAGGAATTTTTCTAGAGGAGGAAGATGAAGGAGAACAACCATGGAGCTTTCTCATTTCTTTTCAAGAGAGAGAATGAGAAATGAGAAATGAATTATTGTGCTAGAGAGAATGAACCATGGTTGTAATAATACACCACTATCATCATTACTAATCTTTTCAAGATTAAGTTGATGGCAACAATTGACTTGACCATTATCATAATGCAAAAAATAATAAGAAATCCAAAGAATACTCTAGACCTCTCATGAAGGTCCAAGTCAATTTTGGTCAAACGGTCAATAAAGTCAAGTATGGTCAAATGGTCAAAGCAATTAGCCATCACACAATAATCACTAAAAATATTAGTAAATAATGTCCCCTGCTCATAATGGTTTTGACCGAACGAACTGCCAAAACCCTAATGAGTCCGCCTCATTATGGTTTCGACCGAATCAACTGTCAAAACCCTAATAAGGCACCTCCTTTGTCTTCGCTCCTCACAAATGTGCATACACACCCGCATCCGCATTCCGTATAATGCGAATGCACAGAAGACAAAACAAATCCATCCGTGCAATACTAGGATCCGGCTTAAACCAAAGCCCACTAGTATTGCCCGCCCGAACAGCATATGCACACAAGTGTACGTAAGTGATCGTAGCCCTGCCGTAAAACCATACGGCCTCTACACCTTTCGCTCAGTGCAGGGAAACTCTCTGTATAGGACTCTAAAGACTCGACACTACGCTGGCAGTGGGTTTAACCACAGACCGCAAGCGGTACTAGCTGTACGTAACGGTTCCCAGGTAGATGTCGATAAGAAGGCCGATGAGGTAAACCCATAGAAACTCCTACTGAGCCTGTATGTGACAATCTCCGTACAGTCCGGTCTGTTCGTCTATGAATATCGCATGGCAGGCCTAGGGGGTGGCGAACATCGGTCCCCTAATAGCGGTACAAGTCGTGTCGGAGTGTAGCCCAGAACACCCTGAGATAACACTGGAAACCTACTACTATATCTCGCTTGCCCTGGCCAGGAACGACTATGTGTAATGGCTCTCCTAGACACAGCGCTATATCAACCCCCAATACCGGTAGAGACGAATCATGTCTAACCGTCACTGCCTCCAAGTGCTTCGGGACTGCACCCAACTACTACCTGTTTGCATGACTCCTTTGAGCCGTGGTAGGATAGTAATCAAAGAACAGTGGGAACACACTCAAGGCGAAGTGACAGTGTCAAGTCAACGGACTAGGATGTACTCATGTCACCTGGGAACTGATAACTGACGATAGGTATAATACCATCCAACAGTTCCCGACGAATCTTGTCCAGTGTACTCGTAACCTAACGAGCACCCGCATACTATCTCCAGTACGGCGTACTAATGGCTGTGGGACAGACCATCTCCCCTGCTGGGATGAGAAGCGTATACACTAGTCTACTCCGGAGTATCGATGCCCTGTCTCGATAGTCCTACGACTAGGGACCTATATAAGGATGTGCTTATAGATTACCCAGCCCCCACAAGTGTGACTGCCATCACAACGCTGGTAATCAAGCAAAGATCCTAAGGGCTCCACTAATATGTATATAAGCGATATGCTAAAAGAAACACATGCACATATTGAAGTAGAGACAAACCAAGTAGCATACTACCATTTTGAGCAAGATTGTCTATACAACTATGAATATCCCAAGCTTCCATTAAGTAATATACAAGCTAGTATGATACAGTAATGGCCTCTAGGGCATATATACTAATAATCTCCCACTTGCACTAAGGCCATGTACTAGCGTATCGAGGACCTATCATCTCGATCAGCCGCTCGAACTGAGTCTGGGGTAGGGCCTTCGTGAGTGGATCTGCAGTGTTATCCTCCGAATTTACTCTCTTCACCTCGATCTCCCGGCGATCTGCGATCTCCCTGATCAGGTGGTACCGCCTCAAATTGTGCCTGGACTTCTGATGGGACCTGGGTTCCTTCGCTAAAGCTATAACTCCATTGTTGTCACAATACAGCGGTATTGGATCAACAATGGTAGGGACCACCTGAAGCTCCGTGAGGAACTTCTTCATCCAGACAGCTTCCTTTGCGGCATCGCAAGCAGCTATGTACTCCGCTTCCATAGTCGAGTCAGCAACGGTTTCCTGCTTGGAACTCTTCCAGCAAACCACCCCTCCATTGAGGGTAAAGACATAACCCGACATGGACTTGGAGTCATCCTTGTCACTCTGGAAGCTGGAGTCAGCAAAGGCCTCGATCTGGAGGTCTTTTCCGCTATACACCAAGAACATCTCCTTAGTTCTTCTCAGGTACTTGAGAATGTTCTTTACTGCTATCCGGTGTTTCTCCCCTGGGTCCGACTGATACCGGCTTAAAACGCTCAATGCGTATGCTACATCTCGTCTGGTACATAACATCGCATACATCATAGAGCCTACCGCAGATGTGTAGGGTATAGATGACATGCGAGCCCTTTCCAAATCAGTCTTGGGAGACATCTCTTTGGAGAAGGTGATTCTGTGACAAGCCGGTAGATTGCCGCGCTTGGAATCTTCCATACTGAATCGTTTCAGTATGGTGTCGATGTACGTGGACTGTGAAAGTCCCAACATTCTCTTAGATCTATCACGATAGATCTGGATCCCCAGAATGCAGTTGGCATCGCCCAGGTCCTTCTTGGAGAACCTCTGTGACAAGAATCCTTTGACTGACTGTAGCATAGGAATATCATTTCCTATTAGGAGAATGTCATCCACGTACAAGACGATGAATACCACAGTTCTCCCTACAATCTTACTATAAATGCATGGTTCATCTTGGTTTTTGATAAAGTCGAATTCTTTGACAGTATCATCAAAGCAGATGTTCCAACTCCGCGATGCCTGCTTTGGTACATAGATGGAATTGAGCAACTTGCACACTTTACCGCTGCTCCCACTCTGAATGAATCCCTCTGGCTGATCCATATAGACACACTCTTCCAAATTTCCATTTAGGAAAGCCGTCTTTACGTCCATCTGCCAGATCTCATAATCGTGGAAGGAAGCAATGGCAAGAAGGATCCGAATAGATTTGAGCATAGCCACTGGAGAAAAGGTCTCGACATAGTCCAAACTAGGTCTTTGACGAAAACCCTTTGCTACAAGTCTAGTTTTATAGGTTTCAACCTGCCCATCTACACCAATCTTCTTTCTGAAGATCCATTTGCAGCCTACGGCTTTTACCCCTTCTGGAGCAAAGTCCAAAGTCCAAACTTTGTTGGTGTACATGGACTCCATCTCGGTCCACATTGCATCCAGCCATTTTACCGAGTCACCGCTCTGAATGGCTTGCTGGAAGCTAGTAGGCTCACCATAGTCAATGGTGCAATCGTATCTATCCCCGTTTATGAGAAAACTGTAGAATCTCTCGGACGGATGAGACTGCCTACTACTCCGACGGAGTGGCGCTGGGATGTCCGGTTCTCCTAAACCTTCTGGTTCTACCAAGGTTTCAGTAATAGCTTGTGGTTCTGGAATTTCTTCCAGTTCTACTACGCTCCCACTATCTCCTTTTTCCAAAAACTGATGTTCCAGAAAGAAAGTGGGCATGACGAGAAACAAAAACCTTTTGTTCCTCTGCGTAATAGAAAAAATACCCACTGGAGTACTTCGGGTATCCCACAAACTTACACAGTACTGAGCGTGTCTCGAGTTTGTCCGCATACTGCTTTTTTACAAAAGCTGGACATCCCCATTTCTTCAAATATTGAAAATGGGGTTTCTTCCCACACCACATCTGAAATGGTGTGATAGGCACAGTTTTGGAGGGAACCTTGTTCAAAAGATATGCAGCTGATTCTAGTGCATAACCCCAGAAAGATCGCGGTAACTCGGCCTTACTCATCATGGAACGAACCATATCCAATAGGGTTCAATTCCTCCTTTCCGATACACCGTTGTGTTGTGGTGTGTATGGAGGAGTAAGCTGAGAGAGAATTCCATTCTCTTTTAAGTTGCCCAGAAGCTCGGCACTCAAGTATTCACCACCTCGATCAGATCTCTGTGTCTTCATACTTTTTCCTGTTTGTTTTTCAACTTCATTCTTGTATTCCCGAAATTTCTCAAAAGCCTCCGATTTATGCTTCATCAAGAAGACATGTCCATACCTAGAGAAATCATCTGTGAAAGTAATGAAGTATGAATAACCACTTCGCACATGTGTAGACATTGGACCACACACATCACTGTGTATGAGTCCTAAAAGCTCGCTTGCTCTTTCTCCGTGTCCAGTGAACGGAGTCTTTGTCATCTTTCCCATAAGACAAAATTCATAAGTGGCATAAGACCGGTACTTCAACGGATCCAAGTATCCTTCTCTATGTAACTTTGTCAGCCGTGTCTTATTAATGTGAACCAGTCTACAATGCCATAAGAAAGCCTGATTTAATTCCGGAGACTTTCTTTTAAGTGTGTTCTGGACACTGAAAATCTGAGCTTGATTTAATACGTATATCCCGTTTTTTAATGTACCTGACCCAATCAGAACTTGATTTAGGTGGATGTTGACCACATCGCTTACAAAATTAAAATCATATCCTTCCTTAGAAAGTAAAGATACAGATATGATATTACAAGTCGCACCTGGTACATAAAAACAGTCACGCAGAATCAATATCTGCACAGTTGTCAGTCCAAGATGATACTCCCCTACGGATTCAGCGTACATGCTCATTCCGTTAGCAACCCTGAGAGTCATATCACCTATCCTGATAACCCTACGATTTCTCAGAGCCTGTAACGAATTACAGATGTGAGATCCTGATCCGGTATCCAATACCCAGGAAGTAGGGTTAACTGACATACAGTTCTCTATTACAAACACACCCGAAGCCGAAGCCACAACATGCTTCGAATCCTGGCTACTGGCTTTACTAGCCCTGCAATCTTTCTGCCAATGTTCATTCTCGTAACAATAGGAACGTCCCTCTTTTACTACATCCAGTCCCGAAACTTTTGCCCTTCCCTTTCATTCTATTTCCCTGGTTTCTTTCAGGGTGGAAGGTAGAGACTGCAGAATCAAGTCAGCATCTGACTCGTTCTTCAACGTGGTCTTCAGGTCCGTGAGCTTAAAATAGCCGGTCTCTGTAAGGACGTTGCCCCTACAGATGACCCGATAGCCAACCTCGCTGGAAGCAATTCGTTCGAGGTCTCATATCTTGCGATACGAGATTGCTCTGCATATAAATCTTTGTTATGGAGGAAGATAGAAACTAAGTCCATCTTCTCGTGCTGCCTCTGGTATGCACCATCAACTGAGGCTAACACGAGGCACTTGGCTTTCGCACAGTCTTTTTCCGATGTCTTGCGGATATGAATATCCATGACAGGGGAAACTGGACCTGAGACGGCAGGGGTTGGATCAGTCAAGAGGTGTCCCAGCTTGTCATGGGCAATAGACATCTGGACAGACCTTTGCCAGTCATAACAGTCAGATTCAGTCATTTTATTATCTAGATGTAACCTATGTCTGGTCACTGGGTTGCTGCAATTAAGAGAGAGAGAAGAAAACACTTTAGCATGATACTCTTGCAAGTTTAGATTGGTTTTTAATTTATCTAAACAGGATGGCTCCCACTGTCTCTCGAATCCCTCCTCAAACCATAAAGGAAGAATTAGTCGGGATCAATCTCACCATACAATACTTGCTTAACCGTTCAGCCAGGCTGGTGTCGGTACTTCGAGGGAGGTTTTCCAACGCTTTCGCGAAGTTCCTTAATTAAGTAACCTCTTTTCCCTGTGGGAGTAGCCCCGCTAACACCTTTCTAGACACCTACTTGGTTTATAGCATTGATCGTTAAGCGAGAAAGTTCCCGAGGAGTAGCATATACTCACAGTAGGATCGGGATCCAAATATCATCGTGTGATAAAACTGAAGGAATCCTACCAGAATCATCATATTCCAAATGGTGTGCAGCACTAGCAAGTTTCAGTTTCTTTAGAAACTCCCGATGTGGATTTTTGCCCCATGCTCTTATGACCTTGACGAAGGCCAACATATCATAAGTCACATGTCAAGTTCTACCCGTCATTATCCAGGTTAATTTGAACCCACCCGTACATACCCTTGACGAAGGCCAAAATAGTAGTACGACTGTCCCAAACCAACGCATCTATCTATGCTACAGATAAATATTCAGCAGCTACAAATCACTATGCCTTGGCGAAGGTCAATATACATAGCTTGAATACTACTGACTATTTAAATGAAATGATGGAGGGCTACGAATAGTTTTGGTGAAACCGTGAACGTAGTGAACTTGATATAATCGAAGGAACCTGATATCTTTTAAAAGGAGTGGCTTAAGCTCCGCATTTTTAAAAGTTTTCTGTTTTTGAAAAGAACCGAGTGGTTTTAAAAGTGTTCCAATGACTTTTAATTGGTTTATTTTCTTGCATTAATTTTAATGCATCCCATCATTTAATCCTACCATTGCAGAAAACAACGAAAATATGACGTACGCTTATACCATCCACATTCGCCACGGGGTCCCGTCATCACCCGTTAGGTTACTTAACTAACGACAGAGCGGGGGCTGGACTAGCGCGGATGCAAAACATAAGCAATGCCTAAATAGATATCATATATAGATATATACATTCGTCAGATGCAATGATAGCCATTTCAGATCACAGATGAATACTTTGGATATACTAGGAATCCGCGTTTCGTTCGAGCCTGCAACGAAAGACGGATTACACGGTCGCGAAAAATAGCCAAACCCCACCCTAGACCCCTACGGGTGCGGCAAACTACCCGCCAAGTACCCGAAGCGAAGCAACCTCCCTCAACAACGTGAGTAGGCCACTCGGCACTTCGAGATACCCGGTAGTTTGTGCACCCCTCCTTGGGTCTATCCTAGGAGCAAAAACAGTAAAAAGAAATTATACAATGATGGCTACAACCCCATCCCGGTTGTGCGGCCATAAAAATAATATTACATCAATTTACATATTACATGAATTGAAAGATAAAGAAAACTCTCATCTCACAACCCCTCGGCTATTCATCCGCGACAATCCAACGAATTCTTATACACAAACCATCAACATTACAGATCATAGAAATGTATAACCCCCACTAATCGACGTATAACGATTAACAGACGTTCAATACATATATCACATCACAGATAATATCCATTAGCCAAAGTCTACGGAATTTCGATCAAAATACGGATTTGTAACCACCCAAAAAATAAATTTGTTCTCTGGAAAATCTGGACAGAAACAAAATATACTAAACATCCTAAAACATCCAACTAAGAACACTGCACTAAAAACGGTCCACGGCCGAGTCAACTCGGCCGCGGATCCGCAGCATGAAGCATGTTCTTGCTGCGGTTCCGCGGCCCTTTGACCGAGTCAGTGGATCGTTTTTGATGGGTGTCTTTAGAAAACCCTGAGCCGATTTTTCAAGTATGTTAAATTATTTTTAGAGCAGTATAAAAAATCGGCAGAAAGTTGATTTTTTCGGACATGTTTTGCGAATTTTTTCCGATAGAGATTCTAAATACTTTGCTAATAAGCTAGTTTGTGTTTAATTAGGCTCTGATACCACTGTATGTCCACGTTGCTCACCCCGGTTCTTACGGGGAGGCGGAAACAGCGAAAAACAATTTTTGGCGCAAAGGCAACATGGACTAAAAGACGGATGTTTGCTAAACTACAAACTAGCAAACTACTAAAGGTACTAACTACTATGCCATAGGGATTATACCTCACGACACCGGTCCTTCGGATCTTCATTCCGCTGTCCGGCTCGTCCATCCACGCTCCGAGGGTCGATCCGGATCTTGATCACCTCCGCGGCCTTCTTGAGTCGAAGACGATCCACCCGAGAGATGTACTCCGAGCTCCACCTCGAGCCGAGGCAACTACGGTAACGAGATTGCTAGTCTTGATGTCCTAGGTAGTGTAGAAGATGTAGATGGAAGTGTTTGTCTATATGGATCCTTTTTCTCTCAACACATGAGATCAAAGGAATTTTTCAAGAGGAGGAAGATGAAGGAGAACAACCATGGAGCTTTCTCATTTCTTTTCAAGAGAGAGAATGAGAAATGAGAAATGAATTATTGTGCTAGAGAGAATGAACCATGGTTGCAATAATACACCACTATCATCATTACTAATCTTTTCAAGATTAAGTTGATGGCAAAAATTGACTTGACCATTATCATAATCCAAAAAATAATAAGAAATCCAAAGAATACTCCAGATCTCTCATGAAGGTCCAAGTCAACTTTGGTCAAACGGTCAACAAAGTCAAGTATGGTCAAATGGTCAAAGCAATTAGCCATCACACAATAATCACTAAAAAGATTAGTAAATAATGTCCCCTGCTCATAATGGTTTTGACCGAACGAACTGCCAAAACCCTAATGAGTCCGCCTCATTATGGTTTCGACCGAATCAACTGTCAAAACCCTAATGAGGCACCTCCTTCGTCTTCGCTCCTCACAACTGTGCATACACACCTGCATCCGCATTCCGTAGAATGCGAATGCACAGAAGACAAAACAAATCCATCTGTGCAATACTAGGATCCGGCTTAAACCAAAGCCCACTAGTATTGCCCGCCCGAACAGCATATTCACACAAGTGTACGTAAGTGATCGTAGCCCTGCCGTAAAACCATACGGCCTCTACACCTTTCGCTCAGTGCAGGGAAACTCTCTGTGAGGGACTCTAAAGACTCGACACTACGCTGGCAGTGGGTTTAACCGTAGACCGCAAGCGGCACTAGCTGTACGTAACGGTCCCCAGGTAGATGTCGATAAGAAGGCTGATGAGGTAAACCCATCCGAACTCCTACTGAGCCTGTATGTGACAATCTCCGTACAGTCCGGTCTGTTCGTCTAAGAATATCGCATGATGGGCCTAGGGGGGTGCGAACGTCAGTCCCCTAATAGCGGTACAAGTCGTGTCGGAGTGTAGCCCAGAACACCCTGAGATAACACTGGAAACCTATCAGTATATCTCGCTTGCCATGGCTAGGGACGACTATGTGTAATGGCTCTCCTAGACACAGCGCGATATCAACCCCCAATACCGGGAGAGACGAATCCTGTCTAACCGTCACTGCCTCCAAGTGCTTTGGGACTGCACCCAACTACTACCTGTTTGCATGACTCCTTTGAGCCGTGGTAGGGTAGTAATCAAAGAACAGTAGGAACACACTCGAGGTGAAGTGGCAGTATCAAGTCAACGGACTAAGCTGTACTCATGTCACCTGGGAACTGATAACTGACGATAGGTATAATACCATCCAACAGTTCTCGACGAGTTATGTCCAGTGTACTCGTAACCTAACGAGCACCCGCATACTATCTCCAGTATAACGTACTGATGGCTGTGGGACAGACCATCTCCCCTGCTGGGATGAGAAGCGTATACGCTAGTTTACTCCGGAGTATCAATGTCCTGTCTCGATAGTCCTATGACTAGGGACCTGTATAAGGATGTGCTTATAGATCACCCAGCCCCCACAAGTGTGACTGCCATCACAACGCTGGTAATCAAGCAAAGATCCTAAGGGCTCCACTAATATGTATATAAGCGATATGCTAAAAGAAATACATGCACATATTGAAGTAGAGACAAACCAAGTAGCATACTACCAATTTGAGCAAGATTGTCTATACAACTGTAAATATCCCAAGCTTCCATTAAGTAATATACAAGCTAGTATGATATAGTAATGGCCTCTAGGGCATATACACTAACAGCCGCACAGAGCTATGAACGGCGCGATGAGCTGATGGGGATTGCTTGTCCCTTTGTATACATGGAACTTGGGGATCGTATATCCCGGTGAGTACTTGATTTGATCATACCAGCCTGGATACGGTCATCCAGTTCTGACGATTTGGTCAGCCGTTTCATTTTCTTGATGAGTTCTTATTTGTTGAGCTATATAATCATCAAGAGCAGCCTTGGAGATTGTTTCCTCCTTGGCAATTGATAAAGCTGGAAGACGGTTTAATATTTCCTCTCAGTCATCCTTGATAATTATCGGCAGATCCTCGGCTGGGGGTTCTGGCTGGATCATCATTCCAACCATGTCTTGGAACAAGAGAGCCTTCTGTTTTATGTTAGCAGCCTGCTCAGCAGCTTCTTTGTCCTTTCCTTCAAGCACCCTTCACAGGAACTCTGTATCGGTCTCCTGCTCCTGGCGTTGTTCGGCTGTCATGTCCGAGCTTTCTATCTGCCCGGTAAATGCTGCCATTTTGGTCAGCATTTCATAGAGCTTTTGTTGTTGCTCCTGAGTTTTTATTAGCGACCGAGTTTGCGGTCGATGACCTATGGAAGCACGGATTTCTTCTTTCTCGGAAGCCATGTAGACCGTATGTACGATCATTCCCCCAGACATTGGGCGTTTGGGTCCATCACCTTTGGAATTTGCCGTAGGCGGTGGGATTTTCTCCGACCTCATCCTTTTGTGGGAGGTCAGAGTTGAAGGATCTGTTATAACAGGCACCTGTGTAGAGGGAGTCCCTCGTTGTATGACAGAGGGATGGCCTTTTTCTTGCCAAGCCTTCGATTTCTTTGGTCGACAAGAGTAATCTTTGTTGATCACAGAATCCTAGACTTTCTGCCAGACCCTATGAATTTGAGAGGAAAGTCGTTGATGGGGGCACTCCGGCTTTGCCTGCACTGTAGCTTTTACAGGAGGGGTGATTTCTTTAGCACTGCCATTGGAGAGTTCTTGCATACCCTCCTGAGCAGATCAAAGCTGTTCCCGGTTGGAACAGCTGCGACAACTTCCACCATTGGAGATGCTGGGGTAAGTCCAGAGGGGGGATTGCCCCCAGCTTTTCTCACTCGGCGCCAGTGGTGACGTCAAGCGTGCCTTGCAGATGGGACCGCCTCAGATTTGGAAGCGGCTTCTTCATGCCCCTGGCTTTGCTAAGGAGCTGTTGTTGGCGTCAACCTGTTGAAGACTAATGTCCTTGGCGGAGTTTGTGGAGCGCCGGCCAATCTTTCAAAAACCGACTTTCTTGTAGGGGAAGCACCTTTGACGGCTTCGGCCGTAGCAGGAGTTAGGAGGGCTATACATTTTGGGGCAGCCCCTTCCAGTATCACGAGCCTCTTTGCAGGCCCGTTTGGATTTTTTCCCAGCCTGTTGAAGACTGAGACGTCATCTTTGGACGGCCCGTTGAAAGGGCCCGTTGTGGTCGCCAGTCGATCGATGACCGGCCTCTTAGGAGCTTCCTCTTGCGACGCTGAGGCACCGAAATTTACTGGAGGGAACATGGTCCTCAAGAATATTCCAGTAGTGGCTTGCGTAACTTACCCTGCCGGCATTGAAATGTTAAAGGCCGCATTGGGCCCATAGGTCACTCCTCCAGCTAGGGTAAAGCGAGAGTTGCTATTGCAAGAGGTGCAGTTGGAAGCCATTGATTTTCACTAGAGGAGCAAGACACTAAATTTTAGTTTCTCGAATCCAAGGGCAACCATAGAGAACCGCGATTTTGGTCGCGAAACACGACACGCGAAGTGTAGAGTGGAAAGAGAAAAAGGTCCCATCGGGCGTAACAAAATCTCTTCACCGCTGAAAGACTGGACAGAGACGTTGGGACGTCTGGCCTGAATTTACGGGCAAATTCTATTTGGACTTAACCATCCACCTTTCTGAAGATACCAAGTTGATTTATGGCACCATATATCGGAGGTTTGGACATACGTGACCGTTGTAGCGTGACTTCATCATATTCCCTCTCATTTGTAAGGGGTTATTGATTGTGGGGACGCTCTTCCCTGCAGGCACAAGCCCCTGCAGTTAATTACGTTACCACATTAGGATAACCACTTTCTCCTGCTCCAAAAGATCACTTCATGTCGTGTGTGTTTTTGTTTATTTAGGTTGCCCGTAGATTGTATATGAAGACTAGTTTATGTCGTCGCCCGTGAGGCGTGGATTAGTCCAAATCCGTATATTTTAAATTTGGGCTTAGGTTTATTTAAGGACCGTTAATCTGGTTTAAGATTAAAATCGACTTAAAACATATGAGCATTTGGGCCCAATTATTTTAGTTTGAGGACATCACAGTCCATTATCGCCATGTTAGATGCGAAATTTTAGTTTAGGGATATTTCGGTCCAACATTCCTTATTTAGGACGAATGTTAGTTTAAGGACGTTTCGGTCCATTATCGCCGTATTTGGGGCAAATATTAGTTTAAGGAAATTTCGGTCCAATGTCCATCTTGCGCGCACGTGTATTTATTACGTGGTGAAGTGAATGATGGTAACACGGAATGTACCCAATTTGGGGTGCGATCTGATTTGAGGTGTGCACGACAATTTGGAAGTGCATCAATGTGGGATATATCATTCTCTATCTTGACGAAATTTTATATCAAGTTAGGACGAGAAAGGAGTTGTTGGTTGTCGGGACCCGCCACCTCTCTGAAGACGTTAAGGAATTACAACGACATATATCAGAGGTGTGAAGAGATGTACCCTTAAACCAAATCCCGTATTTGAGGGAAAGGGGGTGATAGACCTAAGAATCGTTAGTCATATTTGTGACTAATATTATCTTAGGAGATATGGGATGAATATCATTTTTGATATCATCAATGAGAGATCATTAGTCATATTTGAGACTAAGATCAGTTTGGAAATCATAGGCAATATGGGCTCGGTTAATTTAGAATCAAAGAGGTTTAACCTCAGGAAATTTAGCCCATTTGGGCTGAGATTGGGTTTCTATACTACCCAATAGTCTTAACTGTTAGTGTATATGCCCTAGAGGCCATTACTGTATCATACTAGTTTCTATATTACTTGATGGAAGCTTGGGATATTCACAGTTGTATATACAATCTTGTTCGAAATGGTAGTATGCTACTTGGTTTGTCTCTGCTTTAATATGTGCATGTGTTTCTTTTAGCATATTGCTGATATACATATTAGTAGAGCCCTTAGGATCTTTGCTTGATTACCAGCGTTGTGATGGCGCTCGCACTCGTGGGAGCTGGGTGATCTATAAGCACATCCTTATACAGGTCCCTGGTCGTTGGACTATCGAGACAGGGCATCGATACTCCGGAGTAGACTAGCGATGAGCTTCTCATCCCAGTATGGGAGACGGTCTGTCCCACAGCCGTCAGTACATCATACTTGAGATAGTATACGGGTGCTCGTTGGGTTACGAGTACACTGGACAGGACTCGTCGGGGACTGTTGGTTGGTATTATACCTATCGTCAGTTATCAGTTCCCAGGTGACATGAGTACAGCTTAGTCCGTTGACTTGACACTGTCACTTCGCCTCGAGTGTGTTCCCACTGCACTTTGATTACTACCCTACCATGGCTCAAAGAAGTCGTGCAAACAGGTAGTTTTTGGGTGCAGTCCCGAAGCACTTGGAGGCAGTGACGGTTAGACAGGATTCGTCTCTCCCGGTATTGGGGGTTGACATCGCGCTGTGTCCAGGAGAGCCATTACACGAGTAGTCCCTGGCCAGGGCAAGCGAGATATACTGGTAGGTTTCCAGTTTTATCTCAGGGTGTTCTGGGCTACACTCCGACACGACTTGTACCGCTATTAGGGGACAGACGTTCACCGCCCCCCTAGGCCCGCCATGCGATGTATGAGACGAACAAACCGGACTGTACGGAGACTGTCACATACAGGCTCAGTAGGAGTTCAGATGGGGTTCACCTCGTCAGTCTTCTTATCGACATCTACCTGGGGACCGTTACGTACAGCTAGTGCCGCTTGCGGTCTGTGGTTAAACCCACTGCCAGCGTAGTGTCGAGTCTTTAGAGTCCCACACAGAGAGCTATTCGCCTTTAGGCAAAATGAGTAGATGTCGCATGGTTTTGCGACAGGGTTCGTTCACATTCGCGCACTTGTGCACGTTTGCTGTCCGGACAGTTTATACTAGCGGGCTTTGGTTTAAGTCGGATCCTAGTATATGATTTGAGATTGGTTTTTCTCAGTGTATTCGTGTTCCTCGGATCATGAATGCGGGTGCGTATGCACAGTTGCTTGAGATTGAGGGAGAGGACCTTGATTAGGGCTAATGGCTATTGTCATTTTATTAACCCTAATGTTTATGTGTGTATTATTGTTAATTAATAATTAGTTTAATAATTGTCCATGGTTATGGTTGTTGACCATTTGACTTCTTTGACTTGTTGACCTAGGTTGACACTTTGACCATCATCATTTCTTTTGGAAGATGCTTTTTGATCTTTGCAAATTGAAATGATAATGGTCATGTCATGATTAACCATGACAATTATCTAGCTAATTATTCAATTAAAATAATTCACACATATTAGTGAGAATGGCTCAATTATCTCTCATTTTCTATCATATCCTTTCTCTCTCTTGTTCTTCCTCTCCCTCAAGCTATCTCCCTCTCATGTGTTGAGAAACACTTGAGCTTGAGAAAAACCCTCTCTTGATCTTCTCTACTCTCATCTAGGGTTGAAGGACTAGCACTTCTTGAACCCTAGTTACTTCTAGCTTGGAGTTGAAGCCAAAGGTCGAGGCTTTCGGGTGGATCTTTCTTCGGCGTGAGAAGACGAGCAAGGTGGCCTCCTTCCACTACTCCAAGGAGCAAGGAGAGAAGGACTAAGAGACCAAAGGTATAACTTTTCTACCACTTAGCTACTTTCAAGTTAGCTTTAGCAAGTTTTTGTTTAGCAAAGATCCTTAAAGCATAGTCCATGTTGCATATAGTTGATAAAAATCCGATTTTTATTATGTTTTCCGCCTCCCCGTAAGCACCGGGGTGGGCAACGTGGATTTACAGTGGTATCAGAGCCTAACTAAACATAAACTAGCTTGGTAGTGAAGTGTAACGAAGTTCGAAACCGAAAAATCCAAAAACCGAGTTTTCAAAAACCCTAGTTTCTGTTAAAAAAATTTCTGGTCAAAACAAAATTTGTTATACACCTAAAATCGTCTCAGGGTTTTTTAAAGAACACCACCAAACCCGGTCCAGTGATTTGTCTAAACCGCCGCGTTTCCACGGCAATAGCAAGCTATTGCCGTGGAACCGCCGCCGTTTGGACTCCTCACTAGGTCGAGTTTGGTGCAGTGTATCTCTGGCTTGGTTTTAGTATTTTTAAGATATGTTATATGTGCCCAGATTTTCCAGAATAGAAATTTATTTTTGGGGGCCTATAAATCCGTATTTTTTTCGGAACTTCACTACACTTTGACTATGATGGTTATATCTGTGATGTTTGTATGTATTGAACGTCGGCTAATCGCTATATGTCGATTAGTCGGGGTTATACATATCTGTGATCTGTGTTTGATATTGGTTTGTGTATATGAATGGGTTGGATCGTCGCGGGTGAATAGCCAGGGTGGATGTGAGATGAGTGTTGCTTTTCTTTCATTCATTTGTTATATGTAAATTGATGTAATATTATTATTTGTATGGCCGCACAACCGGGTCGGGGTTGTAGCCATCATTGTATAATTCTTTTTACTGTTTTTGCTCCTAGGATAGACCCATGGAGGGGGTGCACAAACTACCGGGTATCTCGAAGTGCCGAGTGGCCTACTCACGGTGGTGAGGGAGGTTGCTTCGCTTCGGGTACTTGGCGGGTAGTTTGCCGCACCCGTAGGGGTTTTGGGAGGGGTATTTGACTATTCACCGCGACCGTGTAATCCGCTTTTCGTTGCAGGCTCGAACGGATTGCGGATTCCTAGTATATCCAATGTATTCATCTGTGATCTGTAATGTCTATCATTGCTATATATTTATATATAATAACTATTTAGGCGTTGCTTATGTTTTACAGCTACGCTAGCCCAGCCCCCGCTCTGTCGTTAGTTAAGTAACCTAACGGGTGATGATGGGGCCCCGTGGCGAATGTGAATGGCATAAGCGTACGTCATATTTTGGTTTTTTTCTGCAATGGTAGGATTAAATGATGGGACGCATTAAAAGAACTAATGCAAGAAAATAAACCAAGTAAAAGTCGATTGGAACACTTTGAAAACCACTCGGTTCTTTTCAAAACTAAACTTTTAAACGCGGAGCTTGAACCACTCCTTTTAAAAGCTATCTCGTTCCATCGATTATATCAAGTTCACTACGTTCACGGTTCCGCCAAAACCATCCGTAGCCCTCCGTCATTCCACATGAATGGTCAAAAAGTATTCAAGCTATGTATTTTGGCCAAAGTCAAGGCATAGTGATTGGTAGCTATTGGGTATTCATGTGCAGCATAGATAGATGCGTTGGTTTGGGACAGTCGTGCTGCCATTTTGGCCAAAGTCAAGGGTAGGTACGGGTGGGTCCAAATTAACCAGGAGAATGACGGGTAGAACTTGACATGTGACTTATGATATTTTGGCCAAAGTCAAGGTCATAAGAGCATGGGGCAAAAATCCACATCGGGAGTTTCATAAGTACTGAAACTTGCTAGCGCTGCATACCATTTGGAGTGTGATAATTCTGATAGGATTCCTTCGGTTTTATCACGCGATGATATTTGGATCCCGATCCTACTGTGAGTATATGCTACTCCTCGGGAAAACTCTCACTTAACGATCAATGCTATAAACTTAGTAGGTGTCTAGAAAGGTGTTAGCGGGGCTACGCCCACAGGGAAAAGAGGTTACTTAATTAAGGAACTTCACGAAAGCGTTGGAAAACCTCCCTCGAAGTACCGACACTGGCCTGGCTGAACGGTTAAGCAAGTATTGTACGATGAGAGTGATCCTGACTAATCCTTTCTTCACGGTTTGAGAAGGGATTCGAGAGACAGTGGGAGCCATCCAGTTTAGACAAACTAAAAACCACTCTAAACTTGCAAGAGCATCATGCTAAAGTGTTTCTTTTCTCTCTCCTAATTGCAGCGACCATTCAACATGACCGGACTTAAGTTATTACTAGATAAAAACATACTGACAGGGCCAAACTACAAAGATTGGCTCAGGAATGTCAAGATGGCAATCACTTATGAAAAGTTGGGGTATGTCCTTACCACCAAAGCTCCCCCTGTCCCAGATCCCAAAACCAGTGTCGTAGATAGGGAAATCTACAAGACCTGGGAAATAGATTGCGCGAAGGCCAGATGTCTCGTACTTGCCTCGATGGACAACGAACATCAGAGGAGGCACGAGAATATGGACCTAGAGTCCATATTTCTCCATACAAAAGAACTGTATGGAGAGCAGTCTCGTATCGCAAGATACGAAGTGTCGAAGAAGCTTTTTTCGGCAAGGTTGGCCGTCGGATCATCGGTAGCGGAACACGTGCTTAAGATGATTGGCTACATTGAGGAGCTCGCGGACCTTGGGACCACGTTGGAGAATGAACTCTATACTGATTTGATTCTCCAGTCCCTTCCTTCCACTTACGCCCAGTTCATTCTTAACTTCAACATGCAAAGAAAGGAGGTTGAACTTTCCGAACTTCTGAACATGTTGAGGACTGCTGAGGGCACCCTACAGAAGGGTAGGGAGACATCCACTTTGTTTGTAGGAGGATCTTCCTCTTCTAGGTCCAGGGCGAAAGCCAAGGGCAAGAAGAAGAAAGCCCCCGCCAAACCAAGAGGCGGTGTCGGTAAAGTGGATACGAAGGAAAAAGGTAAAGCAACAAAGATAGCGGGGAAGCTAGTGGGGAAGGAAGAATGCTTCTATTGTCATAAAAGTGGTCACTGGAAACAGAATTGCAAGGCTTGGAAGGCCAGAACACAGGATTTGAAGCGAGTTGCGGCTTCAGCTTCAGGTGTGTATGTTATTGAAAACTGTCTATCAATAAACTCTACATCCTGGGTATTGGATACCGGATCAGGATCTCATATCTGTAATTCTTTGCAGGCGTGAGAAAGCGTAGAGTTTTGAAGGCAGGTGACATGACCCTCAGAGTTGCAAACGGTGCTAGCATGGATGCTGAGGCCGTGGGGGACTATCACCTGGGATTGTCGGATGGACATTTTTTGGTTTTGCGTAGTTGTTATTATGTACCAAATGCAACCTGTAATATCATTTCTGTATCTTTATTGTCTAAAGAAGGTTATGAATTTGCATTTGTAAGTAATGTAGTGAACATTCACCTTAATCAAGTTTTGATTGGGTCAGGTACATTGAACAACGGTATATACGTATTAAACCAACCACAGATTTTCAATGTCCAGAATACACACAAAAGAAAGTCTCCAGAAATCAATAAAACTTTCTTATGGCATTGTAGACTGGGTCACATCAATGAGAGAAGGTTGACTAAGTTACACACAGAAGGATATTTGGATCCGTTCGAATATCAATCGTATGCAACTTGTCAATCCTGTCTCAAAGGAAAGATGACAAAGACTCCGTTCACTGGACACGGAGAAAGAGCGAGCGAGCTCTTGGGACTCGTACACAGCGACGTGTGCGGTCCAATGTCTACACATGCACGAAGCGGTTATTCTTACTTCATTACTTTTACGGATGACTTTTCAAGGTACGGTTATGTCTTCTTGATGAAACATAAATCCGAGGCTTTTGAAAAATTCCAGGAATATAAGAATGAAGTAGAAAAACAAACAGGCAAAAGTATAAAGACACTGAGATCTGATCGAGGTGGTGAATACTTAAGTGCCGAGTTCCTGGGTTACTTAAAAGAGAATGGAATTCTCTCTCAGCTTACTCCTCCATACACTCCGCAACATAACGGTGTATCGGAGAGACGGAACCGAACCCTATTGGATATGGTACGGTCCATGATGAGTAACGCTGAGTTACCGCGATCGTTCTGGGGATATGCGCTAGAATCAGCGGCATACCTTTTGAACCGAGTTCCAACTAAGACTGTGCCTACTACACCATATCAGATGTGGTATGGGAAGAGACCCTATCTTAATCATATTAAGACATGGGGATGTCCATCTTCTGTAAAAAAGCAGCATGCGGACAAGCTCGAGGCACGCTCAGTACAGTGTAAGTTTGTGGGATATCCAAAGAACTCCAAGGGATATTACTTCTATTGCGAAGAGGAACAAAAAGTCCTTGTTTCTCACCATGCCCACTTTCTAGAACACCAGTTCATAGAAAAAGAATTAAGTGGGAGCGCAATAGAACTGGAAGAAATTCCAGAACCACGAGCTATTACTGAAAGCTTGGTTGAACCAGAGGGTTCAAAAGATTAGGACATTCCCACGCCACTCCGCAGGAGTAGTAGGCAGTCTTATCCGCCCGAGAGATACTACGGTTTTCTCATTGACGGGGATAGAGAGGATTGCATCATAGACTGTGATGAGCCTACTAGCTTCCAGCAAGCCATTCAGAGCGTCGACTCGGTAAAATGGCTGGATGCAATGCGGACCGAGATGGAGTCCATGTACACCAACAAAGTATGGACGTTGGACATTGCTCCAGATGGGGTAAAACCCGTAGGATGCAAGTGGATCTTCAAAAGGAAGATTGGTGTAGATGGACAGGTTGAGACCTATAAAGCTAGACTGGTGGCAAAGGGTTTTCGTCAGCGACCTGGTTTGGACTATGACGAAACCTTTTCTCCAGTAGCTATGCTGAAATCCATTCGGATCCTTCTTGCCATCGCTGCCTTCCACGATTATGAGATTTGGTAGATGGACGTAAAGACAGCTTTTCTAAATGGTCATTTAGAGGAGTGTGTCTATATGGATCAGCCAGAGGGTTTCATTCAGAGTGGGAGCAGCGGAAAGGTGTGCAAGTTGCTTAAGTCCATTTATGGACTAAAGCAGGCATCGCGGAGTTGGAACATCTGTTTTGATGAGACGGTCAAGGAATTTGGCTTTATCAAAATTCCAGATGAACCATGCATCTATTGTAGATTTGTAGCGAGAACTGTAGTATTCCTCGTTTTATACATGGATGACATTCTCTTAATAGGAAATGACATTCCTATGCTACAATCTGTCAAGGGGTTCTTGTCACACAGGTTCTCCATGAAAGACCTGGGTGATGCCTCATACATTCTGGGTATCCGGATCTACCGTGACAGATCCAAGAGGATATTAGGACTTTCGCAGTCCAGGTACATCGACACCATACTGAAGAGATTCAGTATGGAAGATTCCAAGCGCGGTAATTTACCGGCTTGTCACGGGATCACCCTCTCCAAAGAGATGTCTCCCAAGACTGATTTGGAGAGGGATCGCATGTCTATTATACCCTACGCTTCTGCAATAGGCTCTATAATGTATGCGATGTTCTGTACCAGACCAGATGTGGCTTATGCACTGAGTGTGGTAAGCAGGTATCAGTCAAACCCTGGGGAGAAACATTGGATAGTAGTAAAGAACATTCTCAAGTACCTGAGAAGGACTAAGGAGATTTTCTTGGTGTATGGCGGAAAAGACCTGCAGATTGAGGCCTTTGCTGACTCCAGCTTCCAGAGTGACAAGGATGATTCCAAGTCCATGTCGGGTTTTGTCTTCACCCTCAATGGAGGGGCGGTGTGTTGGAAGAGCTCCAAACAGGAAACCGTTGCTGACAAGACTATGGAAGCGGAATACATCGCTGCATCTGATGCCGCAAAAGAAGCTGTCTGGATGAGGAAGTTCTTGAGAGAACTTCAGGTGGTTCCGTCCATTGTTGACCCAATACCTCTGTATTGCGACAACAACGGGGCTATAGCTTTAGCGAAGGAACCCAGGTCCCATCAGAAATCTAGACACATCTTAAGGCGGTATCACCTGATCAGGGAGATCGTGGATCGCCAGGAGATCGAGGTCCGGAGAGTTGCATCATAGGATAACACAGCAGATCCATTCACCAAGGCCTTGCCCCAGACTCAGTTCGAGCGGCTGATCGAGATGATAGGTCTTCGATACGCCAGTACATGGCCTTAGTGCAAGTGGGAGATTGTTAGTGTATATGCCCTAGAGGCCATTACTGTATCATACTAGTTTGTATATTACTTGATGGAAGCTTGGGATATTCACAGTTGTATATACAATCTTGTTCGAAATGGTAGTATGCTACTTGGTTTGTCTCTGCTTTAATATGTGCATGTGTTTCTTTTAGCATATTGCTGATATACATATTAGTAGAGCCCTTAGGATCTTTGCTTGATTACCAGCGTTGTGATGGCGCTCGCACTCGTGGGAGCTGGGTGATCTATAAGCACATCCTTATACAGGTCCCTGGTCGTTGGACTATCGAGACAGGGCATCGATACTCCGGAGTAGACTAGCGTATGCGCTTCTCATCCCAGTGTGGGAGATGGTCTGTCCCACAGCCGTCAGTACGTCGTACTTGAGATAGTATACGGGTGCTCGTTGGGTTACAAGTACACTGGACAGGACTCGTCGGGGACTGTTGGTTGGTATTATACCTATCGTCAGTTATCAGTTCCCAGGTGATATGAGTACAGCTTAGTCCGTTGACTTGACACTGTCACTTCGCCTCGAGTGTGTTCCCACTGCACTTTGATTACTACCCTACCACGGCTCAAAGGAGTCGTGCAAATAGGTAGTTTTTGGGTGTAGTCCCGAAGCACTTGGAGGCAGTGACGGTTAGACAGGATTCGTCTCTCCCGGTATTGGGGGTTGACATCACGCTGTGTCCAGGAGAGCCATTACACAAGTAGTCCCTGGCCAGTGCAAGCGAGATATACTGGTAGGTTTCCAGTGTTATCTCAGGGTGTTCTGGGCTACACTCCGACACGACTTGTACCGCTATTAGGGGACTGACATTCACCGCCCCCCTAGGCCCGCCATGCGATGTATCAGACGAACAGACCGGACTGTACGGAGACTGTCACATACAGGCTCAGTAGGAGTTCAGATGGGGTTCACCTCGTCAGTCTTCTTATCGACATCTACCTGGGGACCGTTACGTACAGCTAGTGCCGCTTGCGGTCTGTGGTTAAACCCACTGCCAGCGTAGTGTCGAGTCTTTAGAGTCCCACACAGAGAGCTATTCGCCTTTAGGCAAAATGAGTAGATGTCGCATGGTTTTGCGACAGGGTTCGATCACATTCGTGCACTTGTGCACGTTTGCTGTCCGGACAGTTTATACTAGCGGGCTTTGGTTTAAGCCGGATCCTAGTATATGATTTGAGATTGGTTTTTCTCAGTGTATTCGTGTTCCTCGGATCATGAATGCGGGTGCGTATGCACAGTTGCTTGAGATTGAAGGAGAGGACCTTGATTAGGGCTAATGGCTATTGTCATTTTATTAACCCTAATGTTTATGTGTGTATTATTGTTAATTAATAATTAGTTTAATAATTGTCCATGGTTATGGTTGTTGACCATTTGACTTCTTTGACTTGTTGACCTAGGTTGACACTTTGACCATCATCATTTCTTTTGGAAGATGCTTTTTGATCTTTGCAAATTGAAATGATAATGGTCATGTCATGATTAACCATGACAATTATCTAGCTAATTATTCAATTAAAATAATGCACACATATTATTGAGAATGGCTCAATTATTTCTCATTTTCTATCATATCCTTTCTCTCTCTTGTTCTTCCTCTCCCTCAAGCTCTCTCCCTCTCATGTGTTGAGAAACACTTGAGCTTGAGAAAAACCCTCTCTTGATCTTCTCTACTCTCATCTAGGGTTGAAGGACTAGCACTTCTTGAACCCTAGTTACTTCTAGCTTGGAGTTGAAGCCAAAGGTCGAGGCTTTCGGGTGGATCTTTCTTCGGCGTGAGAAGACGAGCAAGGTGGCCTCCTTCCACTACTCCAAGGAGCAAGGAGAGAAGGACTAAGAGACCAAAGGTATAACTTTTCTACCACTTAGCTACTTTCAAGTTAGCTTTAGCAAGTTTTTGTTTAGCAAAGATCCTTAAAACATAGTCCATATTGCCTATAGTTGATAAAAATCCGATTTTTATTATGTTTTCCGCCTCCCCGTAAGCACCGGGGTGGGCAACGTGGACTTACATTAACACTAATATATTCAATGCTCACGTGTATTTCACGTGGGGCGCTGGAATAGTGCTGAGCACTAATCTTCTCTGGCGCTCATGTGTGAAACATGTGAGGCGCTCAGATATGGGCGCTGCCTAACCAGTGCTAAGCAATTAATCATTTTGACCGAACATTGAGTGCTAAGCACTTTGCATGGCACTCACATGGAAAGCACGTGAGTGCTGAGCATTAATTTCAGGTTTTATTTGCTCACACCCTTTTTGACATAAGTGCTAAGCACTTGGTTGTAGCTCAAGTCTGAAGCACGCGAGACGCCAGATTTTGGGTTTCCAAGAGTGTTTCACGTGTATTTCATGTGATTGCTTTATTTTAGGGTGTTGGGTTGCTTTATTTGGTGGCTGCCTATTCAACGCATAGGAGTTTTCCTTTGCTCTTTGGACGCTCATGTAGGAAGCACGTGAGGCGTTTTAGTTTTTCTTCTGTCTATTTTAAGCGCTCATATGGGAAACACGTGAGGCAAAATAATAGTGTTAAGCACTAATTTTACTCGCATGTGTTTTACGTGAGACGCCAAGTTCTTCTTTCGTTTAGAGATATTACTCTCTGTTAATGACATTTTAGTCATCGATGACCATTAAGATGTCCGTTTTGAAGATCTTGAATTATCATCATTGTTTTTATTGGAGAACTAAGTTCTTTTTTTATAAGAACTAAGTTCTTTATGTTGGGTCAAACCCTAATTTCGGGGGAATTAAATTCCCAGAACATATGTTCCTTTTCCTTTTCGTTCTTTTTCTTTTTATTTTTAACCTAGTTCTTCCTCCTAAGTTTTGAGTCTGAAGAACAGAATCTCCCCGATAAGAATTAAATTCTCAACTTGTGGGGAGATTTGCTTTTGCAAATCTCAAACCAGAGGAAGAACTAAGTTCTTGT
This sequence comes from Agapanthus africanus, assembly GCA_030015575.1. Taxonomy (NCBI): domain Eukaryota; kingdom Viridiplantae; phylum Streptophyta; class Magnoliopsida; order Asparagales; family Amaryllidaceae; genus Agapanthus; species Agapanthus africanus. Next base: position 400,475,881 of record JASDDO010000016.1, read on the forward strand.
ATGAAGAGTTAAACCCTTATATCCATTATACTAGGCGAGAGGATACTTTAATCTCTCCTTTGTTATTTACCTAGAGTGTTTTGAAGGTGGAAGGTCTTCTTTCTTTGAGAATTAAATTCTATGTTCTCTCAAGAACTCACTATATTTTTTGGCAGGAGCTTATAGGGGTTTTTTTCTATCTGAGACTTGAAGTCTCGGGTCCTTTATATAGTAGAGGCAAGTTTGTTAATTAATTTTGAAAAAATCTCTCATTTAGAGATTCCAATTGATTTAATTGGACTCAAAATTGATTTGGGGAATTTTACCCATCGTTGGATCTTTAATCCAAGTGTTTCGGTCTTACAGAATATGTTTTCTTGTTTTAACAAGATTGAGAGAATATTATCCCATATATAGAATAAAATTGGAATTATGGAGGCAAATATTGGAATTATGTTTAGATATCACCGAGAGAAGTCAAAACCATATTGGTATAACATTGGAAGGGCAAGAGATATCACCGAGCGACCAGTTTAGATATCTAGGTTCCATCATCCAAAAGAATGAGGAGATCGATAGTGATGTTAATCAAAGGATCCAAGCTGGTTGGTTGAAATGGAGGAGTGCAACAGGGATTTTGTGTGATCGTAACTTTCTGTTAAAATTGAAAGGGAAGTTTTATCGGAGCGCTATTCGGCCTGCCTTATTATATGGTACAGAATGCTGGGCTCCTAAGAAGCATCATACACAGAAGATGCACGTAGCGGAGATGCGCATGCTTCGTTGGATGTGCGGTAACACTAGAAAAGATAAGGTGCGAAATGAGGATATTCGTGCAAAAGTTGGTGTAGCACCTGTGGAAGAGAAGATGCGGGAAAACCGGCTAAGATGGTTTGGTCATGTGCAACGCAGACCTATGGAAGCACCGGTTCGACGAATAGATACTCTCGACATGGGCAATGGAAAAAGGGCAAAAGGGAGACCGAAGAAAACATGGATGGAGGTGATACGAAACGATATGGTTGCCAAAGGACTCAATGAAAGTATATTGTTCGATAGAAGTGAGTGGAGACAGAGGATTCATGTGCTGGACCCGGCGTGATTCTCATGTTGGTTCATGTAGCCTACCCCATATGCTTGGGATAAAAGGCTCAGTTGTTGTTTGATAGAATAAAATTCTATTGAACGGTGATATTTTTATCACCATTGGATTTTTAATACAAAGGTGCTCGGTTTAACATGGCACAATCTTTCTTTGTTTAGAAAGATATGGGAAATACCTTCCATCTCCTTGGATTTTTGATCCACCAACTTTCTGTTTAACAGAAAATATCTTTCCCAATAGAATTTAATTCTATGCTTAATCTCCATTAGATCTTTGATCCAGCAGTTCCTTGTTTGAGTAGAATTTAATTCTACGTAAGGAGTTGCCCTCATGTGTTTAATACGTGAGGCTTATTTAGCTTCTCTGTTTTGGCGCCCATATGCCCTGCATATGGGCGCTCACGTGTTTAACACGTGAGTCCAATTTGACCTATAGTTGTTTGACTGCAGCGCCTATATACTTTGCATATAGGCGCTCACGTGTTTAACACATGAGGCTTATTTAGCCGATTAGGTCTTTGATTGCAGCGCCTATATGCTTTGCATATAAGCGCTCACGTGTTTAACACTTGAGGCTTATTTAGCCTATTAGTTGTTTAATTGCAGCGCCTATATGCTTTGCATATAAGCACTCACGTGTTTAACACGTAAGGCTTATTTATCCTATTAGTTGTTTGATTGCAGCGCCTATATGCTCTGCGTATAGGCGCTCACGTGTTCAACACGTGAGGTTTAAGTTGTGGGGAATTTTCTCCCCTTTTTCTTTTTTTATGAAGGAACAGCGCTTACTCATTTCCCCGCGACAAGACAAGGAGCCTATTCGAATTGGCAATGCGTAATAAAATTATCGCATTGCCAAACCCGCGGCATCCACTTAAACCCGGCGACGTTAACAACCCTAACTACTGCTCCTATCACAGAATAGTGAGCCACCTAATTGAAGATTGTTACGTTTTCAAGAATTGGGTCAAAAACCAGTATCAACAGGGAAAATTCGCACTGTCAGATAACTGAAGGGTAAACCCACCCCAGAAGCACACTCCCAAAATGGTGGATGCATAAGGGGAATCATGTTCACTCAAATGAAGAAACTCCGTGGGAAGTCGTTCTTTCAGCAAAAACCAAAAGAATGCTGAAAGATCTACAAGCATGTCCGGCAGTCAGGTAGAAAAGCCCACTTGAACCCGAAATCATCGAAGGGATGCTGAAATCTCGTCCCGCACCGAAAATTGTTGACGAGGGGAAAAAACCCCAAGTCAAGCCTTCAAAGTCTTCGAAGAAAAAGAAGAAGACCAAGAAGCCTGTGCAACCTGCTGAGTATGACGATAAACGCACAGATCTACAAAAATACATTGACGCGGTGGAGGAGTACAACCAGAAGGCACGGACACCGGTCACGCTCGAAGAGTTCCTCAAGCATATTCTTGAGGACGAAGACAATAACTACGATGAGGAAAATGACTCATCAAAACAAGTCGAAGACCGTGTAGCAAGTTGCCACATGGTCTCCGATTCGTCGTCATATGGCGAAGAAGATCCTCAGCGTCAGAAAACCACGCAAAGAAACTGGGGGCAGAATAAGCGCTAAAATCCCCAGAACTTCCAGAAGACCCGATCGATGGGCTGTTAAACGAAGCCTTTCAAAAAAGAAAAGTTAACCGAGAATGCGAGACAGCCATATACGAAAAGGCTTAGCGTCAGTGTCAGGACAAAGAAGCTACGGCAAGGATGAGTCGTAAAGTACTCCTACCAAACCAAAGCATACCTGCTACAAATAAGAGCAGGATCAAAACAGAGAAGCGGTTCGCCAAAGCCCTGTCAATGGGGATGTAAGCTGCCACCTCTCATAAAGAACACTCCCGGGTCATATGCCTCAATGGAGAAGAATCACATCCAAACAACTGCCTATATCATCGGAGGGTCACCCACACCATCGAAGAATACAGTATCTTCAAGAAGTAGTGGCAAGGATATGTTGCCCATCAAAAACACATCAAGGGAATGAAGCACGAAGCTCATGCCCGTCAGCGGAAAAATAGTGCGACAAACGCAAAAATGACTGGCAACTGTCATATGGTTAGTACCAGTTCGGAAGGGGAAAAGACCTTAAGTTCTTACCTTCGGGATCGATTCTAAGGATGAAACACCCCTCAACCCTCTCTTCAAAGGTGATCAGTCAAAAATACTGCATCTTTAAACCAGCAATTTCCCTATCATTTGCACTCATCTAGAAGTGTTCGGTATTCATATTACACATATTAGCAAAACAGTCACAAAATATCAGATTGCATGTGTTAGACTTTAAAACCGGCACTATAAGGGAAATTGACTGTATATCATAGCATGGTATCATTCCTATATTGTGCAACTTGTGTTTCGAAGTCTGTGCAGGAAATTCCAAGAGAACGGCCAAATTTGTGAAACAAAGACTGCTAAAGAATACGCCAACTCTAGGATTTGGAATCTGGCAATGATCTAAAAGGCATTCAGAAATTCAACATATCATAAAGTACATCTGAAGTCAGAAGAAGCCATTACATGAAGTTTGAAGGCTTGAGGAAGCCACATGGCCGCAGTTCCGCGACCGGAGCCGCCTTACGCCACGGAACCGCGGCGGCTTGGCCACGTCACCACCCCCTCTCTGCTGCATAACTCCTATCTCTGGTCCTACACCTCATAAAGACATGACATTTTCCAGAAAGACCTCGAAGCTTCTGCCAGTTCAGCAAACCCTAGGGTTCTAAACTAAACACCCCAAGCTTCCATAACAAGCTTCACCCTAACTCCATTAAGAGCCTAGAACATTCTCCCTAACCTCCTAGCTTAAGATAGATGCTAAGCCCCTAACTAACTACTTCTAGAAGCCTCTCCCTATAACAAACTTTTGGAGGGAAATTCAAAATTCAAAATCCTAGACCTAGGGTTTGGGGAAACCTATAAAAAGACTATAGGCCTCTCTTGAAATGGTTGTTCAATAGTTTGTTCCTCAATTCAATTGTTGTTAGTTGTTCTTCATCTTCAACCCAACAACTACCACCTCCAAACCCTAACCCTAATCCAAATCAAGAAACCTCAAATTCAAGATTCTTTGAGTACAAGCAAAGCAAGTCTTCAATGATCCTTTAGAAGCGCAGCCGGACTTCAACGGAGCACGAGATCCAAGCCGATCCACGACTCAAGGAGCTGAGCGACGCTAGATTCGACGATCAAAGTTCCTTCCTCATGTAGTTCTTGAGAGTTGTAACTAATTGTTGATATAATAAAGGTGAAGATTCTTTAAACTTGCTTATATTTCAATTCGAGCATTATGATTCATCTTCAATTCTTGAATGTATTCTTTATGATGATGCTTGAATAAAACTCCGCTTGTGGAGGAGTCGAAACGATTGTAGAATGATGATGTTGACGAATCTTTAAACGTTTTCTTAAGTCCTATAACAATTGTAAATTCTTGAAAATTGGATGATCGATGATCTAGATCGATGCGAAATGCATTCTTGATTCTTTTCGCACGATCTAGAGATCAACGATCGATCATCCAATTTTCTAGAAGCTATCTAGTGAATGTGATTCATCGAAAGGACAAAGGATAGGATGAGGAACCCTAATTCTTCGCAAGATCCTTGATCCTCGATGAATCGACATCGATTTAGCATCAACTTGTTAATGGATAAGAAACGGTAATTTCTAGTCTTCTTCACATCTACGATCTAATCGATTCCTATGAGCTTTACTTCAAATCTTGAAACCTAAATCGATTGGAATTCTATCAATACTTGATTCTTGATATTTATCGTTTTCTTGATTCTGGATTAGACTAGTTGATTCTTGAAATTCATCGATATAAATCTTGAATTGTTTTTGCTTTTCTTTTCTATTAAATTTTCGATTCAAACAAAACAAAATACGAACGAATCGTACAATCCCTGTGGACGATCCGCACTTACTAACGCCCTACAATTCGACACCGTTATTGATTGCGGTCAAATATTTTTGGTTGTGATTTCTTTACAATTTTCTAAATACCGACAACGGAAAATAGAATCAATCAAATGGCGCCGTTGCCGGGGATCATTTGATTTACTTATACAATCGGAAATCGGAAATCGTTTCAGCCAAATGGCGCCGTTGCCGGGGATCGCGCGCTAATTCGTTCTTTATTTGAAATTTGAATTGAAAGATTTATTCCATTATAATTTTGTGATCAAAATTCGCGCAAAAATCTAAACGTGTGTTGTGATTTGATTGCGAGGAATTCTGGAAGCTGTGGAGAAAGTGAAAAAAAAATTCAGATATTTCCAGAGAGCTGAAGGATTTAACAGCAGCTTGCTGTTGAATTTTAGTGCACTGAACAGCACCTACGGCCGCGTACCCGCGGTCTAAGCCTCCTCTTGCGGCGGTTCCGCGCCTTGGTGGGGTCTTCTCTGTACAAGTTTTTCACAGTGAGTTTCTAACTTTCTTATCTCCTCCTCTGTCTGCTCCAAATAACATTTTTCTGCAAGCTTCTTTGTAAAAATCGTAGCGCCGCAAAAAGCAAAATTAAATTGTGCGTGTTTTTTATTTTTGTGGTTGTTTGCATATTAATACGGACACTAAGGGGCAAAGACCAAATCCAGATTAGGTGGGGAATTCATTACCCTTTCTAAGCCCCAAAAATCGCAAAATTTGCATCCGCATTGACCCTCATTAACTATATGAAATCTAAAGATGACTCTAAGGACCGTCGCGCTCACTTAGGACAGAAGAAGGCCGTGGGTAATTCATTGCTTATCCGCGTTTCTTTTGTGGTGTCTAAGGCAAGTGTGTCGAAGGCTAGTGGTTACTTAATTAGGCCCACTACTTACGTAGTGGAGAACCTCACACTTACCTGACACTTACCTGGCCACAGGAGAGACAAAGAGGCAGTGGAGGATTTATCCTGCAACTTGTCTTTTGGCAGTTAGGAGCGGTCTAGAGATTTGACCTAGGTGACCCCTAGAATTAGTGTTTTGTGTGTTGCATTTGTTGTGCTTGCATCATTTTTTCAAAAATCCGTCCAATTTTCAAAACAAACGCCGCATTCATTCATCATTCCCCTAATTATAAGTCACGCTGCCACTTGTACTAACCCTTTTTAGTGCAAGATAGGCTGGACACGGGATTCTAGTGCCCGTTTAGTCCGCGTACCCCCAATCGACTCCGAAGTCGTTATTTCTCCATTTACTTCTTCTTTACCCACCACCACACCCACATCGATGGATCCGTCTCCATCGAACTTCTTTACCACTAATCTGCCGCCGTTGGTGCGCAGAATCCACCCCGCATCTCTCTCCAAGAGAGGTGCTATCCATTGCGAGGTCCTCTTTCGACCTGCTTATCCATTCCACCAGCCAACGGAGATAATTTTGAAATTAAACCCCAATACATCAATCTTTTACCTAAATTCCACGGACTCGAGACTGAAGACGCTTACGTTTTCATCACCAAATTTGAAAACATATGCGCAATGATGGGTACGTCACAACTTTCTGTGGATGCTATGCGTCTATGACTTCTTCCATTTACTTTGTGCGATATGGCCGAGAAGTGGCTATATAACACTACCGCACATTCTATTACGAATTGGGAAGAATTCGTTGCGGCATTCCTTAAGAAATTCTACCCTATGCAAAAGACAGCTCGAATCCGTAGCGAACTTAATCAATTCACCCAGCTTCCGACTGAACCATTTTCAAAATGCTTTGAATGTTTCAAGGATCTTTTGGTTCAATGTCCACATCACGGCATCCCGAGATGGGATCTTTGCCGAATCATTTATGAGGGCATTAACCCAAACACTAAACAGAACCTTGAAAACATCTGTTAAGGCACCTTTATGACCAAGGATGATGGGGAAGCTTGGAAATTTTTAGAAGAGTTCGCTGAAAAATCACTACAGTGGGAGAGTGGAACCCAATCATTGAATAGGGGTGGCGTACACCAAATAGATGTGTCCATAGGTGTTCGAGCTGAGATGGAAGCAATGCAAAAGAAGCTCGAAGCTATGGAACACAAATTTTCAGCAGCCTCCCTAAACCCAATGTCGCTCCCCAAAACTGTATGTGGGTGCTGTTCTGATCCTTCTCACTTAACGGAAGAATGTCTATTAAACTCTCCATTTCAAGGTCATGAGTATACCAATGCCGCATTTCAAAGACCTAGAAACGATCCTTATTCTTCCACGTACAATCAGGGTTGGAGGAATCACCCGAATTTTGCTTGGAACCAACAACAATCTCGAAACACGGTTCCAAGCCAAAATAATTTCCAAAGGGCTCTTCCACCACAACAGCAACCACTTCAACTGACTCAGCACCCCTACCAGTCATAAAATTTCCAAAACCAGGTCAACACTCCTGCACAGTCTAATCCTATGCAGTTGTCCTGTTCTGACGAATTCTCTCAATTCACTCAAACCATGAAATCACTCTTGTCAAATTTCATAGAGGTGTCGGCTGAGGTTAGATCTTCCGTCAGTGAGATAAAAAAAAATCAGCGTCCCAAGCTGAGAGTATCAGATCGATGGAAGCTGAAATTGCACGACTTAAAGCCGAAATGAGTGCGAGAGAAAAAGGGAAACTTCCGTCTCAACCCCTATTGAATCCTGGACATTACAACGTAAATGCCGTCACAACGTTGAAATCAGGAAGAGTGCTGAATAACCATGTTGGGGAAGAAGTTGATGATATTGAAAATTCTATCAATAACACCCCGGCTGAGACCTTTCCTCACACACACACTTCCACTTCTGATCCTTGTTCTTCTACCCCACCACCTTCTCGCGAGCCTATTCTCCATTTCCCTCTAGGCTCGACACGTCAGTATAGCCCTTCTAGTTCTCCACAGACGATCCCCACTCCTCTTTTGGGATCACGTCTACCCCCACTTCCTTCTCCTATGATGGACCCGACACTTATTGCTAAAGCTCCTTACCCTAATCGGTTAAGGGGTAACAAATCGAGTCCTCATATGGAGAAAATTATGGAAATGTTCAAACAGGTTAACATCAACATCCCTCTCCTAGATGCAATTCAACAAGTCCCCGCTTATGCGAAAATTCTTAAGGACTTGTGCACTAGGAAGAAGAAGACTCAAGTGCCGAAGAAGGTCTTCATGTCTAATAACATTAGCACTGCTTTTATCCCACAGCTACCAAAGAAACGTAAGGACCCAGGATGTCCTACGATATCGATTTCTATTGGGGGTAAAAACATAAATCGTGCTCTGTTAGACCTTAGCGCAAGTGTTAACCTACTTCCATATTCTGTCTATGAGCAGCTAGGGATTGGAGAGTTGAAACCTGCTCACTGCACTCTCCAAATGACAGACCGTTCAATCACCAAACCAAGGGGTGAACTAGAGGATGTGTTGATAAAGGTCGGGGAATTTGTATTCCCTGTAGACTTCATTGTACTTGATACACAACCTGTAGCAAACCCCCGGAGCCAAATTCCGGTGATTTTGGGTCAACCTTTCCTTGCCACTTCCAACGCTGTTATTAACTGTAGAAATGGTTCAATGAACTTATCATTTGGAAATATGACCATTGAACTAAATATCTACAAAGTTGGAAGTCAGCCATCAGAACCCTCTGCTCATATTCTTGATGTGTGCTCTGTCCACGAGATCGCTCCCGAAAGTTGCGGAGCTGAGGAACTTTGCTTTACAGATCTCGATGACACTACCACATCTCTGTTTGATCTTACACATGATCTTAGTAAGGACACTTTTCCCACACTCGAATCCGACACTCCTGAATTTTCACCACCCGAGTCTGTATCTTTCACTGGCTATGAGCTTCTTTGTGATTCCAAAAATCACTCGACGATCCCACCTTCTATTATTTCTCCGCCTATATTAGATCTCAAAATTTTACCTTCTTATCTTAAATATGCTTATTTAGGTGAGAATAAGTCTTTACCGGTTATCATATCCGCTTCTCTAGCATCAGAGCAAGAGAATGCACTTTTATCGGTATTGAGATCTAATAGAGAGGCGTTTGGTTGGACTATGGCGGACATCAAAGGGATTAGTCCCTTGATTGTTGAACATCATATACATGTGATGGATGATGCCAGACCAACCCGAGAGCCACAGAGACGGTTAAATCCTGTCATGAAGGAAGCGGTGATGAAAGAGATCGTCAAATGCCTTGATAATGGTATTATATACCCAATCTCCGATAGCTAATGGGTGAGTCCTATACATGTCCTCCCTAAGAAATCCGGCATCACTGTTATTACCTATGAGGCAAATGAGTTGATTCAGACACGCGCCCAAACTGGGTGGCGTGTATGTATTGATTACAGAAAACTCAATGCTGCCACGAGGAAAGATCACTTTCCTCTACTATTCATTGATCAAATGCTGGAACGCTTAGCTGGACGAGAGTATTATTGCTTTATGGACGGATACTCTGGCTATAATCAGGTCCCCATAGCCAAAAAGGATCAAGATAAAACCACTTTTACTTGTCCTTTTGGTACCTTTGCTTACAGTCGCATGCCCTTTAGGTTATGCAATGCTCCCGCTACCTTTCAGCGGTGTATGATGGGGATATTCTCTGACATGGTAGAGAATTTTCTGGAGATCTTTATGGACGATTTCTCGATTTTTGGAGACTCTTTTTCTGATTGCCTATCGAATCTTGACGCAGTTCTTACTCGTTGCAAAGAGAAGAACTTAACTTTGAATTGGGAAAAATGCCATTTCATAGTCCAAGAGGGAATTGTGCTTGGTCATGTTATTTCACAGAAAGGCATTGAGGTTGACAGAGCTAAGATAGATGTCATTCAAAACCTCCCTCATCCCAAAAGCGTCAAAGATATTCGATCATTCCTTGGCCATGCGGGCTTTTATAGGAGATTCATTAAGGATTTTAGCAAAATTGCTAGACTCTTAACTCTTCTCCTGGCCAAGGATACGACCATCCACTTTGACTCGGATTATGAGGCAGCTTTCGACTCACTCAAACACTCTCTCACTACAGCCCCCGTTCTATCATCTCCAAATTAGGACTACCCCTTTGAGCTGATGTGTGATGCATCCGACTTTGCAGTAGGTGCAGTCTTAGGACAGCACATTGAAAAGATGCCACATGTGATCTATTATGCGAGTAAGACCCTGAATGATGCTCAAATCAATTATACAACTACCGAAAAAGAACTTTTGGCGGTTGTATTTGCATTAGAAAAATTCAGGCCGTACTTGATGTCACGACCCGAGTATTTCGACTCGTGACCGGCACTTAACCACGGTACGTCTACAGGCGTAATGCGTCTAAGTAAGCCGAACCCAGAATCAAAACCATTTTAATTAAAAATAGTGAGTGTTGAAAACATTTAGTTGAAGCATTTAGAAAACCTTAAATAATTCAATAAGTTCCTTTAAATAATTTTGGCAGGATTTCCTTTGTAAAAGTAGCCCCGAGACCGGGTACAAAACAGGATATAAATGAAATGAAATGTAAATGAAAAGAAACATCCCCAAATGGGAGCAATCACGCCCAACGGCGGAAACCAACATCACAAGAGTAATATACGACGCCGTAGCGAAGAATAAGCAATAAGTAAACATCACAGAAAATAACTGCATATAAAACAGTCGGCTCCCACGAGCTCGACACCAGAATACAAAATATACATCATCGTCCTCACCCAATATCTAAGTCCAGTACATAAGTGGTAGATAAAGAGTACTAGATACAAAAAGGGATACGATAAAAGTAATCAGATACCACAACCCACCTAAATGCAAAACAGCTCTCACTGCAACTGTAGTGGTATCTGTAGCCAAAAGATGCAAAAGACAGCCTGCCGCGACTATGCTGAGGGCAACCTGCAAATACTGTGGCACAACGGGGGTGAGTTGCTAACTCATGAATAGAGATAACATATAAAGGTAATCGCGAGCATGCACGTACTGCGCTATTCTAACAATGCCAGCAAATGATATCAATGCGTGATAAGCAGTATGTGCAATAACCATGCAGATGCTCTATCAGGTAAAATAACTACAGGATGAGATATATGGTAATCAATGCTGAGCATGGGATAAACAACATCTACACGGAATATCAACGTGGAAAACAATCGGTGCCCACAACTGCACCCCAAATCCTAAATAACCCAGGCGCCGGCACACCCATCGGCCCTCAAAACCTGTAAACCTCTGAGAAATCACGAGTGCTCAACATCGGCACCCAAAACCTCATAAAATACTCGTGTCCAGCATCGACATGCAAAACCTCAAATATCGGGCTCCGTCAGTCCGGATCAGCCCACGGGCTCGTCTGCGGTATCGGCCCTCGGCCCCGGCAGTACGGATCATCCCGCATCCATCTCTCGACTCTGGTCGGTATCCTCCGGATAACCGCCAGGTCTAACCAATCACCAGTAGGTACTCGCCACCCTGCCAGGCTCATCGTCTACTCCACGAAAAACATTTCTCGCCCCGGGGAACCATAGCGGGTCCACCGTGAACCCGCAAACGGATCATCCATCTCCTCGAATCGGGTTTCAAGCACACGTCTCAGCACCGAGAAAACGCGTGGTGGACGCACCAAAATATCATATCACGAGGAACCGGGTTTTCAAATAGTGCATCTTTTCTTAAAAATCCCACGGTCCTCAAAACCGGAAATCACATGAAAATCCAACACCAAGAAATAAATCCAATGCGAGGTGCTACGTACATCAATCCATGATATAGGTATAAGGGAAAACCGCTTTTAAAATTTGTTCCGTTTTTAAAGATATCATGCAGCTCCCAGTTTCCATGACAGTCATATCGAATCATATATGAAATGAACTACAGCAATATAATCATGGCAGTTCTACAGTGAATGTGTCATGGCAATTACTAACGGTGTGTGTGTAGCATGCAGATCAGTGCTCGTGCAACATGAACCGTTAGTAATAGTGCGGTGTTCTATCAATTCTAAGCATACATACAGCAGGGAATGCAATATGCAATAACAGTACATGAGGTAAATGCAACATATAATAATAAGGTCCTATCAGCCCTGACGCATAACGCCATGCGGACGATATCCCCGTAGATGTGAAATCTACTCACTGAAGTCTCACGCTAAGTGTAGCCGACGACTTGCTTGCCCTTCTTCGCTGCGTCCGTCTCACTCACCAGTGAACCTAGAATCACATAACATATATCACACATAAGCTCAATTTCACAAAACGTGATATTACGATACAATTAGAAACCCGTGTCGTAAACCAATCGCGCGTGTGCGCGATACGCTAAAACGTGTGATCACGCGCCTGAAACTACCCTGACGCGTCGCGATAAGCAGAAACCCCAAACTCACACACGTATCACGTGTGTCGCGAAGGTTTAGAAAATACGAGAAATAGGTATTTAGTCCCAGATTTTTACACAGAACTTAAATTACAAAAATATATATACCACAAAACTCTACATAGCAGCAGACACCCAATGGACCAAACCCCAACCCAAACCCTACCCATCTGGCCATAAATTGCGGCCAGAATGAATTAATTGGCGGCCACATGAAGGAATTAGGGGGTCGGGTTCTATCTAGGGTATCAGCACCTCACTACTATACTGCAGTACACTCAAATATTTTCTGAACCCACCGGGTCAAAAGCAGTTTCCAGAAAACTCAGTTTTGCACAAATACGACGAATTTGCAACAATTAGGGAACTGGTGGTATTTTAGTGTAATTAGGGGTTAAGCTAGGTTAATATGGTCTCAACAACCCTCTAATAATCTCCTGAAACCAATTCACACCACATTAGCTCAAGGTTCCCACTAAATACCTCATATCGCACTAAAACGCATTAAAACCCACTAACCGAAGCAAAACTACTCAAACCACGCAAACTAGGGAGTAAGTTAAGGAAATATACCTCACACTTGACCCTAGGGAGCTGGAGAAAGAAGAAGAAATGAAGGGAAGAGGCTGTGGTCGAAGTTGTGGCTGCTGCTGCTCACTGATGCTACTGTTGCTGCTCACTGTTGCTGCTGCTGCTGATCTCTGTTGCTGCTGTTGCTGTGAAGCTTGTTGCTGCTGCTGTGGATGCTTGCCTCAGCTGAGAGGTAAGTGTGTGTGTCTGTGTGTGTGTGTGTGTGAGTGAGGTTGAGAGAAAGAAAACAAAACAATTGAGAGGAAAAATCATCACCCGATGTCAACCCTTCTCTCTCTCTCTCCTCATGATTGCAAGCATGGCTTAAGCCATGATGCACTCTCTCTCCCTCTCACAAGTCAACACCCTTAAACAATTTCAAATTAAAGCAACTATTGATTAACTAAATAAACTCAATTAAAACCCAAAAGACTTTAATCCCCATGTTTAAACCCACCATGGTTACTAATCATGGTATTAACTCTTTTAAAAAACCCTAGTTTACATGCACATGTGTGTGCAAGCCTAGGAAAATTTTAGAAAAATATTTATTAAATTAGGAAAAATATTTGAAACACAATTTGGTAAACTTTTTATTAAAAACCCATTATTTAAATATAACTTGCCACTAAACACATCCTAAGGTGTTACAATCTCTCCCCCTTAAAGAAATTCGTCCCCGAATTTCAAAATCGAACTACACGTACCCTTGAAAAGATGGGGGTACGTCTTCATCATCTCGCTTTCGGTCTCCCAAGTGACCTCCTCACGGTTCTGACCACGCCAAAGTACCTTAACTGATGGGATGTCCTTCGATCTCAATTTCTTCACTTGCCGATCCAATATCATCACCGGCTGCTCTGCATAGGAAAGGTCGCGCTCAAGCTGGATCGTCGGGTGCTGAATCGCATGCGAAGGATCATGAAGATACCTACGGAGCATCGAAACGTGAAATACGGGGTGCACATCTGGAAAACTGGGCGGAAGGGCTAATCGGTATGCTACTGCACCAACACGCTCGAGGATCTCGAAGGGACCCACATACCTGGGACTGAGCTTCCCCTTCTTCACAAACTTCATCACACCTTTCATAGGGGAGACCCTCAAGAAAACATAATCACCAACAGAAAACTCAAGCCTGCGCCGCCGACGGTCCGCATAAGATCTCTGCCTACTCTGTGCTGCTCTCATCCTATCGCGAATCAACTGGATCTCCGCGGTCGTCTCCTCAAGAATCTGTGGCCCTAAGATACTGCTCTCACTGAGCTCTGTCCAACAGGTGGGCGATCTGCATCTCCTCCCATAAAGAGCCTCAAACGGTGCCATCTGAATGGTCTCCTGGTAGCTGTTATTGTAGGAGAACTCTACTAAGGGTAAGTGATGATCCCAGCTACCTCCGAAATCTAATACACACGCTCTGAGCATGTCCTCGAGAGTCTGAATAGTCCGCTCTGACTGTCCGTCGGTCTGCGGATGAAATGCTGTACTGAAACTCAAGCGAGTGCCCAAAGCCTCCTGAAGCCTCTGCCATAATCAGCTGGTAAACTGGGTACCTCTGTCGGACACAATACATGTCGGGACCCCGTGTAGTCGCACAATCTCGTCGATGTAGATCTGGGCATACTGAGTAAATCCGAAAGTCGTCTTCACTGGTAAGAAGTGAGCCGCCTTCGTCAAACGATCCACGATCACCCAGATGGAGTCATACCCTCGACTAGTCCTGGGTAGACCCACAACGAAATCTATCGAAATCTGCTCCCATTTCCATTCTAGAATGGGTAACGGCTGTAGCTCTCCCGCGGGCCTCTGGTGCTCAGCCTTGACTTGCTGACAAGTCAGGCATCTCGACACAAAATCTGCGATGTCCCTCTTCATTCCGTCCCACCAGTAAACATCTCTCATATCATGATCATCTTGGTGGAACCGGGATGGACGCTGTACACCGATCGATGTGCCTCCTCAAGAATCTCGCGCCGCAGACTCTCATCATCTGGTACGCACAATCTAGTCCCAAATCGTAGCACCCCCTGGTCATCGATCACGAACTCGGAAAATCTGCCCTGTCCAATCTGTGCCATGATCTCCGAACATCGGTCATCACTGAGCTGTGCCTCATGTATGCGGCCAAGTAACTGTGGGCGTGCACGAACATGCGCGATCTGTCCTCCGATCGGCGTGAACTCGAACTGTACTCGGCTGTCGCATAATATCTGCCAATCTGCCGACGACTGTCCCTGTACTGCGCTCAAATAAGATAGTTTACTCCCGGGCCTCCTGCTCAAAGCATCCGCCACCACATTTGCCTTGCCCGGGTGATACAAAATCTCACAGTCGTAATCCTTCACTAACTCCATCCATCGGCGCTGTCTAAGGTTCAGGTCCCGCTGCTGAAATATATACTTTAGACTCTTGTGATCAGTGAATATCTGACACGACTCGCCGTATAGGTAATGTCGCCAGATCTTAAGTGCAAAGACCACTGCAGCCATCTCCAAGTCGTGAGTGGGGTAGTTTTGTTCATGTTTCTTCAATTGTCGCGAAGCATACGCGATCACCCTGTCGTGCTGCATCAAAACACACCCTAGCCCCACTCGAGAGGCATCACAATAGACCACAAACCCGTCTGAGCCTGAAGGTAATGATAACACCGGTGCCGTCGTCAACCGAGTCCGCAACTGCTGAAAACTGTGCTCGCACTCCTCCATCCAATCGAAAGGGACTCCCTTCCGGGTCAACCCGGTCAAAGGGGTAGCAATACTGGAGAAGTCCTGCACAAATCGCCTGTAGTAACCGGCCAACCCCAAAAAGCTGCGAATCTCCGTAACCGATGTGGGTCTGGGCCAACGCTGAACGGCCTCGATCTTCCTCTGGTCTACACATATACCGTCTCGTGAAATCACATGCCCCAAGAAGTCTACGCTGTCCAGCCAAAAAGCACAGTTGGAGAATTTCGCATAAAGCTGGTGCTCTCTCAAAGTCTGCAGTATAATCTGCAGGTGCTGCTCGTGCTCCTCACTACTCCGGGAATACACCAAGATATCGTCAATGAACACTATAATGAACAGATCCAAATATGGCCGGAAAATACGGTTCATCAAGTTCATGAATGCTGTTGGCGCATTGGTGAGTCCGAACGACATCACCAAAAACTCATAATGGCCGTAGCGTGTACGGAAAGATGTCCTGGGAATGTCCTCCTGTCTAACCCGCAGCTGATGATAGCCCGATCGTAAATCGATCCTCGAAAAGTACCCTGCCCCCTGAAGCTGGTCGAACAAATCGTCGATGCGTGGCAAAGGATACCTGTTCCGCACTGTCACCCTGTTCAGCTGGCGGTAGTCGATACACAGACGCAAACTACCGTCCTTCTTCTTAACGAACAGGACTGGAGCACCCCAAGGAGAAACACTGGGTCGAATAAGTCCCTTGTCCAGCAAATCTTGCAACTGACCCTTCAACTCTCGAAGTTCCGCCGGGGCCATCCGATAAGGCGGTATGGAAATAGGCCCCGTGCCAGGAACCAAATCAATACAGAAAGAAATGTCGCGCTCGGGCGGTAGCCCAAGAAGCTCGTCAGGGAACACATCAGGGAACTCGCTAACAGTCGGAACCTGATCCAATGGAACCTGCGTAGCACTAGCATCGCAAACATAGGCGAGAAATCCCTGACATCCCTTCCTCAAAAGCTGTCCAGCGCGAAAAGAAGAAATCACACTGTGAGGGGCGGCACCACGGTCCCCCAACACAACAAAAACCGACTCACCGGGAAAACAAAATCTAACTGTCTTCTCACGGCAGTCCATAGAAGCATAGCACGTGGCTAACCAATCCATGCTCAAAAGAACGTCGAAGTCCAACATCTTAAGAAGGATCAAGTCGACAGGCAACTCCCTCTTGCCAATACAGACGGTACAGGATCGGAACACGTGCCTAGCAACAAACGACTCTCCCATAAGAGTGGTCACAACAAGCGGCTGATCAAGCAAACCGGACTCTCTACCCAAACTCGGCACGAAGTGTGCGGATACGTACGAGTGCGTGGATCCGGGATCGAACAAAATGTGTGCATCAACTGAACATACTGAAAGGATACCTGAAACCACCGCATTAGACGCCTGCGCGTCCTGATGCGTTAAAGCAAAAACCCACGCCTGTCCACCACCTGCGACTGACTGCCCTCTGCCTCGGTCATCTCGCCCTCTCTGAGCAACTCCTCCACGTCCACAACCTCTCTGTGTATGAGTCTGGCGCGGAGCAACGGTAGGTACAACAGGCAACGCCCTCTGGGGTGGTGAAGGTGGTAAGGTAACATGCGGTGCTGCCGCCTCCCTCCAGTGTATCTCAGGACAATCTCTAACAAGGTGAAGTAGACTGCCGCACCTAAAGCAACCCCGCGGCGACTGCTGACTCTCCTGGGGATACGAACTAAACATCTGGCCTCGTCCCGAATCTCTGCTACTCCTCGTACCAGAACGATACCTGTCGCGGCGTCTGAATGACTGCCTCCGTGCGGAAATACTGGTACGAACTCTCTTCGGCTCTGGAACTACCGAAGTCTCAGCAAGGTGCTCCTCGACTACTAGGGCTGCGTCTACAGCTGCTGCATAGGTCTCGTAGTGCTGCGCGCTGATCGCGAGGAACAGTGGTGTAAGCAAGCCTCGAACAAATCTCCTGACTCGCAACTCTTCGGTAGCCACTAAATATGGGGCATAGACTGCTAGCTCTGTAAACAGCACGTCATACTCTGCCACTGTCATCCCTGGCGTCTGGCGCAAGGACTCAAATCTGCGTGCTCGGGCATCCCTAACACTCTGGGGAAGGAAACGGGCTAGAAATATGGTCACGAACTCCGTCCAGGTCATAGGAGGAAGACCTGCTGCTCTGCCCTTCTCAACTGAATCACACCACTTCTGCGCAAGACCTTCCAGGCAAAAACTCGCGAACTCAACCCATCTCGCATCTGCGCATCTGAGGGAACGGCATATCCGGGCCATCCTGTCGATGAAAGACTGTGGGTCCTCGGCTGTATCGGTGCCTGTGAAGACCGGAGGCTTCAGCCTCATGAACTCTGACAGCGATACTGTAATCACCTCCGTGGCTGCAGGGGCAACTGGCTGTGCGGTAGGTACCATCGCGGTCTCTGGAACGGGTGGAGCTACCTCTGGTCGCTGCGCTCGAAGCGTCTCAACTAGCGATCCTATCATCTGGCACATCTCCTGCATGCTAGATCCCACCGTCTGGCGCATCTCCTGCATACCAGCCCCTAGCGTGGCGATCTGATCTGTCACGGCAGGAACAGCCTGCTCGGGCACAACCGGTGTACTGCCCGGATCAGTCCTCGTCTCGGACGAGTCAACTCGAATCTCGGCCCTCGCGGCCGCTCTCTGTGCCCTCGTAGTCTTTGGCGGCATAATGGCTGAAAGGAAATTAGGATTCGATAAGAATACAAGAATCGAATCACAAGAATATAAGAAGGGATTAAATCAATAAGTCCTAAGGTCGCTTAGGCGGAGTACCGTGTCGTGAGCATGCCGCGGAACATACACACGCTACGCTACCCTGCTGCAGCTACCTACTCCATCATACCAGGGTCATCCTACACTCCGAAGGTAAAACCTACGCTCTGATACCAACTTTGTCACGACCTGAGTATTTTGACTCGTGACCGGCACTTAACCACGGTACGTCTACAGGCGTAACGCGACTAAGTAAGCCGAACCCAGAAATCAAAACCATTTTAATTAAAAATAGTGAGTGTTGAAAACATTTAGTTGAAGCATTTAGAAAACCTTAAATAATTCAATAAGTTCCTTTAAATAATTTTGGCAACATTTCCTTTGTAAAAGTAGCCCCGAGACCAGGTACAAAACAGGATATAAATGAAATGAAATGTAAATGAAAAGAAACATCCCCAAACGGGAGCAATCACGCCCAACGGCGGAAACCAAGATCACAAGAGTAATATACGACGCCGTAGCAAAGAATAAGCAATAAGTAAACATCACAGAAAATAACTGCATATAAAACAGTCGGCTCCCACGAGCTCGACACCAGAATACAAAATATACATCATCGTCCTCACCCAATATCTAAGTCCAGTACATAAGTGGTAGATGGAGAGTACTAGATACAAAAAGGGATACAATAAAAGTAATCAGATACCATAACCCACCTAAATGCAAAACAGCTCTCACTGCAACTGTAGTGGTATATGTAGCCAAAAGATGCAAAAGACAGCCTGCCGCGACTATGCTGAGGGCAACCTGCAAATACTGTGGCACAACGGGGGTGAGTTGCTAACTCGTGAATAGAGATAACATATAAAGGTAATCGCGAGCATGCACGTACTGCGCTATTCTAACAATGCCAGCAGATGATATCAATGCGTGATAAGCAGTATGTGCAATAACCATGCAGATGCTCTATCAGGTAAAATAACTACAGGATGAGATATATGGTAATCAATGCTGAGCATGGGATAAACAACATCTACACGGAATATCAACGTGGAAAACAATCGGTGCCCACAACTGCATCCCAAATCCCAAATAACCCAGGCGCCGGCACACCCATCGACCCTCAAATCCTGTAAACCTCTGAGAAATCACGAATGCCCAACATCGGCACCCAAAACCTCATAAAATACTCGTGTCCAGCATCGACACGCAAAACCTCAAATATCGGGCTCCATCAGTCCGGATCAGCCCACGGGCTCGTCTGCGGTATTGGCCCTCGGCCCCGGCAGTACGGATCATCCCGCATCCATCTCTCGACTCTGGTCGGTATCCTCTGGATAACCGCCAGGTCCAACCAATCACCGGTAGGTACTCGCCACCCTGCCAGGCTCATCGTCTACTCCACGAAAAACATTTCTCGCCCCGGGGAACCATACCGGGTCCACCACGAACCCGCAAACGGATCATCCATCTCCTCGAATCGGGTTTCAAGCACACGTCTCAGCATCGAGAAAACGCGTGGTGGAGCACCAAAATATCATATCAAGAGGAACCGGGTTTTCAAATAGTGCATCTTTTCTTAAAAATCCTACGGTCCTCAAAACCGGAAATCACATGAAAATCCAACACCAAGAAATAAATCCAATGCGAGGTGCTACGTACATCAATCCATGATATAGGTATAAGGAAAAACCGCTTTCAAAATTTGTTCCGTTTTTAAAGATATCATGCAGCTCCCAGTTTCCATGACAGTCATATCGAATCATATATGAAATGAACTACAGCAATATAATCATGGCAGTTCTACAGTGAGTGTGTCATGGCAATTACTAACGGTGTGTGTGTAGCATGCAGATCAGTGCTCGTGCAATATAAACCGTTAGTAATAGTGCGGTGTTCTATCAATTCTAAGCATACATACAGCAGGGAATGCAATATGCAATAACAGTACATGAGGTAAATGCAACATATAATAATAAGGTCCTATCAGCCCTGACGCATAACGCCATGCGGGCGATATCCCCGTAGATGTGAAATCTACTCACTGAAGTCTCGCGCTAAGTGTAGCCGACGACTTGCTTGCCCTTCTTCGCTGCGTCCGTCTCACTCACCGGCGAACCTAGAATCACATAACATATATCACACATAAACTCAATTTCACAAAACGTGATATTACGATACAATTAGAAACCCGTGTCGTAAACCAATCGTGCGTGTGCGTGATACGCTAAAACGTGTGATCACGCGCCTGAAACTACCCTGACGCGTCGCGATACGCAGAAACGCCAAACTCACACACGTATCACGCGTGTCGCGAAGGTTTAGAAAATACGAGAAATAGGTATTTAGTCCCAGATTTTTACACAGAACTTAAATTACAAAAATATATATACCACAAAACTCTACATAGCAGCAGACACCCAATGGACCAAACCCTACCCATCTGGCCGCAAATTGCGGCCAGAACGAATTAATTGGCGGCCACATGAAGGAATTAGGGGGTCGGGTTCTATCTAGGGTATCAGCACCTCACTACTATACTGTAGTACACTCAAATATATTCTGAACCCACCGGGTCAAAAGCAGTTTCCAGCAAACTCAGTTTTGCACAAATACGACGAATTTGCAACAATTAGGGAACTGGGGGTATTTTAGTGCAATTGGGGGTTAAGCTAGGTTAATATGGTCTCAACAACTCTCTAACAATCTCCTGAAACTAATTCACACCACATTAGCTCAAGGTTCCCACTAAATACCTCATATCGCACTAAAACGCATTAAAAACCACTAACCGAAACAAAACTACTCAAACCACGCAAACTAGGGAGTAAGTTAAGGAAATATACCTCACACTTGACCCTAGGGAGCTGGAGGAAGAAGAAGAAATGAAGGGAAGAGGCTGTGTTCAAAGTTGTGGCTGCTGCTGCTCACTGATGCTACTGTTGCTGCTCACTGTTGCTGCTGCTGCTGATCTTTGTTGCTGCTGTTGCTGTGAAGCTTGTTGCTGCTGCTGTGGATGCTTGCCTCAGCTGAGAGGTAAGTGTGTGTGTGTGTGTGTGAGAGTGAGGTTGAGAGAAAGAAAACAAAACAATTGAGAGGAAAAATCATCACCCAATGTCAACCCTTCTCTCTCTCTCTCCTCATGATTGCAAGCATGGCTTAAGCCATGATGCACTCTCTCTCCCTCTCACAAGTCAACACCCTTAAACAATTTCAAATTAAAGCAACTATTGATTAACTAAATAAACTTAATTAAAACCCAAAATACTTTAATCCCCATGATTAAACCCACCATGGTTACTAATCATGGTATTAACTCTTTTAAAAAACCCTAGTTTATATGCACATGTGTGTGCAAGCCTAGGAAAATTTTAGAAAAATATTTATTAAATTAGGAAAAATATTTGAAACACAATTTGGTAAACTTTTTATTAAAAACCCATTATTTAAATATAACTTGCCACTAAACACATCCTAAGGTGTTACACTTGATTGGCTCACCTATAGTTGTGTACACTGACCATTCCACCTTAAAACACCTTCTGGCGAAGAAAGATGCAAAAGGTCGACTAATACGTTGGATCCTTCTGTTACAAGAATTTGATCTTGTTATCAAAGATAAGAAAGGATGTGAAAACGTAGTACTCGACCATCTTTCACGCATCTCTTCTTCCCCTGTGACTCTGCCGATCAATGATTTGTTTCCTGACGAACAACTCTTGAGCGTATCCAATGAACCTTGGTTCAGGGATCTTGTGAACTATTTTGTCACGGGACTTATACCCAGCGATTGGTCAAAACAGGACAAATACCGTTTTCTATCCCAAGTAAAACACTTTTACTGGGATGATCCATATCTGTTTAAGTATTGTCCGGATCAGATCATTCGCCGGTGTGTCCCGAAAGAAGAGTTCAAGAGTGTTCTTTCTTTTTGTAATGATCAGGCTTGTGGGGGTCACTTCGGTCCTAAAAAGACGACGGAGAAGGTTTTGCAATGTGGATTTTATTGGCCGACCTTATTCAAGGACGCATTTGATTATTGCAAAACCTATACACAATGTCAGTACACGGGTAGAATTTCCCGGAGAAATGAAATGCCTCAGCAACCCATCTTAGTGGTTGAAATTTTCGATGTTTGGGGCATTGACTTCATGGGTCCCTTTCCCAACTCCTTTGGGAATTTGTACATACTGCTGGCGGTTGATGATGTCTCAAAGTGGGTTGAAACCATTCCATGTCGCACTAATGACAAGAAAGTTGTCATTAAGTTCTTAAAAGAGAATATCTTTTCGCGATTTGGACACCCACGCGCTATCATTAGCGATAATGGGACACATTTCTGCAACAGGTCTTTCGAGACTCTGATGCGGAAATACGCAATCAACCACATACTTTCTACACCCTATCATCCCCAAACGAGCGGGCAGGCTGAGATTTCAAATAGACAGATCAAACAAATCCTGGAGAAGACTGTTGCTAAGAATAGAAAAGATTGGTCGACCAAACTGACAGATGCTCTTTGGGCATTCCGAACTGCATTTAAAACCGACCTAGGGATGTCTCCATATAGGATAGTGTTTGGGAAGGCATGTCACTTACCTGTCGAGATTGAGCATAAAGCATTGTTGGCTATTAAGGAAATCAACTTTGACCTAAACCAAGCCTGCAACTTTCAAAAGCTGCAATTAAATGAGCTAAGCGAACTCCGCGATGAAGCTTATGATAACGCTGTAATCATAAAGAATAAGACTAAGGTTTTTCACGATAAAAACATTTTGAGGAAAAAATTTTCACCTGGTCAACAAGTCCTTCTTTATGATTCACGACTATACCTTCACGCGGGTAAGCTTCGATCTCGGTGGAAGGGACTTTTTGTTGTGCGATCTGTATACCCTCACGGGACAGTAGAAGTAGAAAATGTTAAAAACGGCACATTTTTCAAAGTGAATGGACATAGACTAAAGCCGTATTTTTCCACTGACCCGACGGAGGAGCTCATGTTCTTACAGGAGACATTTTATTTGGATTAAAATTCCTCCGTCTCACCTTCATGTCCTGTATATCATTGCATCATCTTTTGAATGGAGGTGAGTGAAAAGAATAAGTTTGGGGGAGGATCTTCACTTATATATTTTGCCCCCACTAATAAATTCCTCCCAGGCTTACAGGTTTTGTAGATATAGCTGTGGGCAACAGTGAGGACACTGTTGAAAACAAGTTTGGGGGAGATTTGTGCTTGTTTTTGCATCATTTGCATATCATTTGCATAAGCACAAAACATTTCTTCAAAAACCTATAAAAATTTTAAATTTTCAAAACCCATAAAAATTTAAATTTTTCAAAATATAAAAATATTTTAATATTTAAACATTTTTTGTACATAAATAAGATAATAAAAGATTAGATAGTGAAAAATTACATCCATGAGATTAGAAAATTTTAAGAAAACCAAGAAAATTAGTAGTTTTCTTATACGAACTAGTAATAAGTAATTATGAGCCGTTGTCCCAAGGGTTAGTATGATGAAGGAAGTCACTAATCTGAGGATAAAAATAAGTCTGAAAAATAGTTTCTATTCTGGAAGCCAAACATTTTGAACGTTGATACCCTACTATTCACACTTTCACACGTCTTGAAGCCTGGGATAGTAAAGGATACCTTGAAATGCTCTTGTCTTAAAGCCGATATATGAAGGAAAAAAATGAATAAAATATAAAATGGTGAGAAAATTGAACACTGGTTTTGTTATCGCCAAGGCACCAATAAAAAAATATAGCGAGGGTGCCTCTTCACCTAGTGCCCTAAGGCCAACTGGTCTGGGAGTCACTGCTAAGCCTTAGGTGGTGCAAGACGAGGAAAATACACCAAATAAGCAAGCACATGAGTAATCGGTCGGTTAATACCTCAAGAAGTATTAACGGCCGCATGAAAGTGTGTGAGCAAAATTCATCTAAATATTCATTAATTAAAAAGTACTGAGGCAGATGGGCAAGAGTATGATAGCTTGAATTGAATTCTCCGGGTGTAGGGATGTCTTTTACACACACGTAGGGTTATATGATCGATGTTTGGAAGAAAGATAGGAATGAAGAATAAGACGATATTTTATTGAGGGGGGATGTGATTTCTAACATCTTTTCATGACTATTAAGATAGGGCTCATGACAACCGAAAAGCTAGCTTAGTTGGAAACCCTAATTTTCAAGGCCCTTTCTTTTACAATTCTTTTCTTTAAATGTAAGTTTCATGATCTTCCTTTTATTATTGGATTTTGTGGGTGCAATCCGCTGAAAACCCTCAGGAGACAACACTCCTCCTACTGGGGACACCTAGAGGTTTAAAGGCTTGTTGCACGCGCTCATTGCAATCGTGTTGCTTACGAAAGTGTGTTAGTTAGTTTTTCTCTTTCTTTATTTTCTCCTTCTCTTTTTAATAGAACAGTTCGCTCGAGACGATCGAAAATAAGTTTGGGGGAATTTGATCAGTCGAAAATACTGCATCTTTAAACCGGCAATTTCCCTATCATTTGCACTCATCTAGAAGTGTTCGGTATTCATATTACACATATTAGCAAAACAGTCGTAAAATATCAGATTGCATATGTTAGACTTTAAAACCGGCACTATAAGGGAAATTGACTGTATATCATAGCATGGCATCATTCCTATATTGCGCAACTTGTGTTTCGAAGTCTGTGCAGGAAATTCCAAGAGAACAGCCAAATTTGTGAAATAAAGACTGCTAAAGAATACACCAACTCTAGGATTTGGAATCTGGCAATGATCTAAAAGGCATTCAGAGATTCAACATATCATAAGGTACATCTGAAGTCAGAAGAAGCCATTACATGAAGTTTGAAGGCATGAGGAAGCCACATGGCCGCGGTTCCGCGGCCGGAGCCGCCTTGCGCCGCGGAACCGCGGCGGCTTGGCAACGTCACCACCCCCTCTCTACTGCATAACTCCTATCTCTGGTCCTACACCTCATAAAGACATGACATTTTCTAGAAAGACCTCGAAGCTTCTGCCAGTTCAGCAAACCCTAGGGTTCTAAACTAAACACGCCAAGCTTCCACAACAAGCTTCACCCTAACTCCATTAAGAGCCTAGAACCTTCTCCCTAACCTCCTAGCTTAAGGTAGAAGCTAAACCCCTAACTAACTACTTCTAGACGCCTCTCCCTATAACAAACTTTTGGAGGGAAATTCAAAATTCAAAATCCTAGACCTAGGATTTGGGAAACCTATAAAAAGACCCTAGGCCTCTCTTGAAAGGGTTGTTCAGTAGTTTGTTCCTCAATTCAATTGTTGTTGGTTGTTCTTCATCTTCAACCCAACACCTACCACCTCCAAACCTTAACCCTAATCCAAATCAAGAAACCTCAAATTCAAGATTCTTTGAGTACAAGCAAAGCAATTCTTCAACGATCCTTTAGAAGCACAGCCAGACTTCAACGGAGCACGAGATCCAAGCCGATCCACGACTCAAGGAGCCGAGCGACGCAAGATTCGACGATCAAAGTTCCTTCCTCTTGTAGTTCTTGAGAGTTGTAACTAATTGTTGATATAATAAAGGTGAAGATTCTTTAAACTTGCTTATATTTCAATTCGAGCATTATGATTCATCTTCAATTCTTGAATGTATTCTTTGTGATGATGCTTGAATAAAACTCCGCTCGTTGAGGAGTCGAAACGATTGTAGAATGATGATGTTGACGAATCTTTAAACGTTTTCTTAAGTCCTATAACAATTGTAAATTCTTGAAAATTGGACGATCGATGATCTAGATCGATGCGAAATACATTCTTGATTCTTTTCGCACGATCTAGAGATCAACGATCGATCATTCGATTTTCTAGAAGCTATCTAGTGAATATGATTCATCGAAAGGACAAAGGATAGGATGAGGAACCCTAATTCTTCGCAATATCCTTGATCCTCGATGAATCGACATCGATTTAGCATCAACTTGTTAATGGATAAGAAACGGTAATTTCTAGTCTTTTTCACATCTACTATCTAATCGATTCCTACGAGCTTTACTTCAAATCTTGAAACCAAAATCGATTGGAATTCTATCAATACTTGATTCTTGATGTTTATCATTTTCTTGATTCTTGATTAGACTAGTTGATTCTTGAAATTCATCGATATAAATATTGAATCGTGTTTGCTTTTCTTTTCTATTAAATTTTCGATTCAAACAAAACAAAATACGAACGAATCGCACAATCCCTGTGGACGATCCACACTTACTAACACGCTACAATTCGACACCGTTATTGAATGCGGTCAAATATTTTTGGTTGTGATTTCTTTACAATTTTCTAAATACCGACAACGGAAAATAGAATCAATCAAAAGGCTCCCCCTTCGAAAAAGAAGAGGAGGAGAAGAGCTATGAGAATATTCAGCTGCGTAACCGCATACTGCCTGAAAGGAACCTGGGACCTACAAACAAAGGTTCGACCAAAAAAGACAAAGGGAAAATATCTAAGGAAATTGCCCTCGACGATGGAGTTGTCAAAGAGTTCGCAGCAAGGGACCCGCTTAAGAAAAAAAGGTGGATTACAAAGTTCTAGCACATCTAAGGAAAATACCCTCACAACTGAGCATATTGGATGCTCTCCTCCTGTCTAAAAAGACACGAGATTCCCTGATCAAGGCATTACAAGAGCCTTTCTTTGCAGAAGAGAAGATGAAAGATGGACTGGCAGAGGTCCACACGGCTAACATTACATTCAGCAATGAGGATCTCCTCCTTGGTACATGCGAGCATAATCGCCCTTTATACGTCACTGGGTACTACCACGACATCAAGATAGGGAAATCCTTGTCGGTAACGGATCCTCCGTTAACCTTCTCAACGTGAGAGAGCTGAATGAGATTTGCATGAACGTTCAGCACCTGGCCCAAGACAAAATTACAATCTCCGGGTTCGACTCACAGTCGTCACAGACACTTAGGTCCGTAATACTAACATTACGCTTCGAGCTACTCATCACTGACATCAAATTTCATGTCATTGACGCCAAGACTTGCTATAATGCTTAGCTCGGCATGCCTTGGTTATACGAGTACAACGTCATCCTTTTTACACAACATCAGTGTATGAAGTATTTCATGGATGGCTTGGAGTACACTGTCATAGGAGAGCTAAACCCGTTCTCGGTAAACGAAGTCCGGAAATATGAAGACGCAAAGTACTTCTTACCAGACTTTGAAGATATGGAAAGGTGTCAAAAGCCGGAGAATGAACAAAAATCCGTCGCCACCATCCCGATATTTGGGAGCGATACCGAGGAAGATGAAGAAATAGTTTACTCGGGACAACCGCAGAAAGAAAATAACAAGCCCAGACCATCTACTCTTATTTTTGTCTTTGGCAGCGACTCGGAGGATGAGGACAACACAGTGTTCTCCATCCGCCCGTCAACGCAAACTTTTGCCAGAGCAGATCAGAGTCTGCAAATCACTATGGCTCTGTCAGTGATGTATGCCCTAGAGGACATTTTTGTATCATACTGGTTTGTATATTACTTAATGGAAGCTTGGGATATTCACAGTTGTATTGACAATCTTGCTCAAAATGGTAGTATGCTACTTGGTTTGTTTCTACTTCAATATGTGCATGTGTTTCTTTTAGCATATCGCTTATACATATTAGTAGAGCCCTTAGAATCTTTGCTTGATTACCAGCGTTGTGATGGAAGTCATACTAGTAGGGGCTGGGTAATCTACAAGCACATCCTTATACAGGTCCCTAGTCGTAGGATTATCGAGACGGGGCATCGATACTCCGGAGTAGACTAGTGTATACACTTCTCATCCCAGTAGGGGAGATGGTCTTTCCCACAGCCATTAGTACGCCATACTGGAGATAGTATGCAGGTGCTCATTAGGTTATGAGTACACTGGACAAGACTCATCGGGAACTGTTGGTGGGTATTATACCTATCGTCAGGTAGCACGATCCAGACATGAGTACAGCTTAGTCCGTCGACTTGACACTGCTACTTCGCCTCGAGTGTGTTCCCACTGTACTTTGATTACTACCCAACCACGGCTCAAAGGAGTCATGCAAACAGGTAGTAGTTGGGTGCAGTCCCGAATCACTTGGAGGCAGTGGCGGTTAGATAGGATTCTTCTCTCTCGGTATTGAGAGTTGATATCGCGCTGTATTTGGAGAGCCATTACACAAAGTTCCTGGCCAGGGCAAATGAGATTTACTGGTAGGAATTCCAGTAGTTTCTCAGGGTGTTCTGAGCTACACTCCGACATGACTTATTGCACTATTATGGGTCTGAAGATTACCATCCCTCTAGGCCCGATATGCGATACTCTTAGACGAACAGAACGGACTGTACGGAGATTGTCATATGAAGGCTCAGTAAGAGTTCGGATGGGTTTCCTCATCAGCCTTCTTATCGACAGATATCTGGGTAGCCGTTACGTGCAGCTAGTACCGCTTGCGGCTTATGGTTAAACCCACTGTCGGTGTACTATCAAGTCTTTAGAGTCTCACACAGAGGGTTTCCCTGCATCGAGCAAAAGATATAGAGGTCATGGTTTTACGACAGTGCTTCGATCACGTACATACACTTGTGTGCGTTTGATGTTCGGGCGGATGATACTGGTGGGCTTTGATTTAAGCCGGATCCTAGTATTGTATTGATGGATTTGTTTCATCTCTTTGTATTTGTATTCTTCGGAATGCGGATGCGGGTATGTATATACGGATGAGGGGAATTCTCGTAATTGGTTCAGGAAAGCTTCTAGAAGAGGACAACTATTAGGGTTTGGATTCTTTTTTGGGATTAAAACAAATGGGTGGAGAAATGAGGTGGATTGTGAGCATTGAACCTAGCATGGCTACTTGGTGACTCACTCACTTGACAAATTAGATATTTATGAAGCTTGTGAGATATTTTGTGGTGCGATATTTTATCTCCAAAATATCATATTTGCTTCACTCATTATTTTTTGGGCATCCAAGCATTCTTCAAAGCACACAACTCCTCTCTCATTTCTCAAGTCTTCTTCTATTCTCATATAAACCCTAATTATCTCATGAGTTGAGAAACCTAGGTTTCCAGAGACAAAGTATTCCATCTTCACTCTCTACATCACCTAGGCCATCTAGTCTAGCAAGCTAATTGCCCTAGTTACCTCTGAGTTGAGGTTGGAGCTCGGACTACAGACTCTCGGGTGGATCATCTTTGATTCGAGGAATCCGACGAAGAAGCCATGACCCGTAACAATCCTTGGAGCCTACGATAATGAGGAGGACAGAATAGAAGACATGAAGGACTTGTTTCGTGAGGTATAACTTTCATCCGAGTGGTTAAACTTCACACAGTAATTGTTCGCTAGGGTTTAGCATCGATCCTGGAGTTTAAGTCCGTGTTGCGAGCTTTGAAAAATAGTTTTTTGCAAATTCTGCCTCCCTACGGACACGTGGGGTGCGCGACATGGACTTACAGTAGTATCAGAGCCTACTAAACCATAGCTAGCAGTTTAGACTAAGTGTAAAACTACAAAACCGAAATAACTCCGAAACATCGGAACATGAATCCAAGTTTCTGTCAAATTTTTCGGAGGCTCTACAATATTTTTAAACAATTGCAGAGTGCTCTACTTCTTATGAGATGAACACACACCAGAAACGATGCATTTTCACCTGATTTGAACCAGCCACATTAGCAAAAAAACAGGCCTCACCTGGTCTATTAAGTGGGAAAGCTTTGAATTTTGGTTTGTGTTCTATTTGCTTGGATTTAGGGTTTCAGGTGTTGTTTGTTTTTGCCAATTTTTGATATACTGTTATGTTTTTACTGTGGCAATACGGAGTGTTTCTAAATCGTAGTTTTAACGGCGTTTCAAGTTTCAAGTTGTGATATATGTGTTTGAAAACGTCGACTAATTGCTATACGTCGATTAGTCGGGGTTGCACATATATGTGTTGCTGTTCTTGTGGTTTGTATATATGAACTTATTAGATTGTCGTGGATGAATAGCCGGGGGATGTGAGATAAGGTTTTTTCATTCTTTCATTCGATGTAATATTGTAAAGTGATGTAATATTATTTTGTGGGGCACATCCAGGTTGAGATTTTAGCCGCCGTTGTATATTATTTCTTTTACTGTTTTCTGCTCCTAGGATAGACCCAAGGTGGGGTGCACAAACTACCGGATTCTTTGAAGTGTCGAGTGGCCTACTCACTTCGTTGAGGGAGGTTGTTTCGCTTCGGGAATTTGGCGGGTAGTTTGCCGCACCTGTAGGGGTCTGGGGTGGGGTTTGGCTATTCATCACGACCGTGGAATCCGTCTTTCATTACAGGCTTAAACGAAACGTGGAATTCCTAGTATATATATATAATATGTTCATATGTGATCTGGAATACCTATTATTGCGTGAGATGAATGGTTATAATATATATTATATATTAGACGTTGCTTATGTTTTGCATCCGCGCTAGTCCAGCCCCCGCTCTGGCGTTAGTTAAGTAACCTAACGGTGTTAGACGGGCCCAGAGGCGAATGCGGATGGCATAAGTGTACGTCATATTTTCGTTTCTTTCTATGATGATAGGTGTAAATGATGGGACACATTATATTAATGCAAAGCAAACAAACCAAAGCTGAATCGTTGGAACAAATTTTAAACCACTCGGTTTTTTCAAAATAGCAGACTTTTAAATGCGGAGCTTAAACCACTCCTTTTAAATGCTATCAGGTTCCTTCGATTATATCAAGTTCACTATGTTCATGGTTTCGCCAAAACCATTCGTAGCCCTCCGTCAGTTCATATGAATAGTCAGTAGTATTCAAGCTATGTTTGTTGGCCTTCATCAAGACATAGTGATTGGTAGCTGCTGGGTTTCATATATAGCATAGATAGATATGTTGGTTTGGGACAGTTGTATTACTTTGTTGGCCTTCGTCAAGGGTATATGTTCATACCATAATTTTGCATTATTATATTTCCCATTCATATGCATTTTACAAATAAACAGGTGGTTTTGACCCATGTCTGCTACATAGTTGCAGGTTACAGATTCTCGGGACAAAAACAGTGAAAAAGACATAAGACGGTACAAAAGTGAGACTTCGACCAACAAACAGAGAATCTTTATCTTGCCTACAGTTTGAAGAATAAACGAAGATCAATGAACAAAGTTCATAAAAGTACAAAGGCAGCGCAAGGTTCAAGACTTCGACACGAAGCAACGGTAAAAGTCCACTATATTTATTCACTGTGGAAATCTGGAAGAGAACTAGAAGCCAACCTGAGAAACAAAGTGAAAAAAAAGTACCCAAATGCAACCAGAACTAACCCCAGAAGACACAGCCCACAAGCCCATTAATCGGCCGCGGAACCACGGCCAAACCTTGCTATTGGCCGTGGATCCGCGGCCGTGTGGGGCCCGTGTCGGTGAAAAATCTTGGTGACGGTGCGCGGCGCGTTGACTAGTCTTTTCTTAAGGGGTAAACTTGTAATTACATATGTGAATCGATTGTAACCCTAGAGATTCTATGAATTTATAAATAGAAGCCCTAAAACCTTTTCTAGGTTATGCCTCTTCTTGTGCCTCATTGTAAATCTCAAATTCAGATCTGTAAATTTCTGTAAAGAATGAAGAGTGCATCAATAAATTAGGAGTAAGTTTTCTTTTCATCACCCTAGTTAATTTTATTTCATTGCCCTAGTATAATTTCTTATCTGCCCTAGTTAGATCTTTAATTCCTTGCCCTCGGTAGATAGTTTAGATATAATCTTCAATTCCGTAATGAGCGAGCAGTCTCCTCACTTGTTAGGGTTAGCTTTAGGGAAGGCTTGAGAGATGAAGATCTCTCACCCCTTTCTTTCCCATCACACGTTTTTATAGGACTCCATGCATACATGCACACACCGCTCCCTACGCCACCCTATCCCACGAGGTAGCAGTGATACCGTAGTATAAAGGCCCGGTTGAGCATGTTTTCCATGGAGGTTAGGGTAAGGATTAAGAAAGGAAAGACAAGAACCTAGAGGAAGAAACACCGTTTCTTCCCGATGATACTAATCCCCTTTATTAATAATTACCATAACTCCTAAAGAGATCTTAATTTGGGTATAGAAAGCGGTGAGGAAATCTTTGCATTTCCAAACTTAACCTAAACCTAACCCTAGCAAGATTTAGATCTAGATAAACTTAGTTTTTAGATTTAATCAATCCATTCACACCGTTTGGAATTAACTCGTAAGAACAATTAGGAAATTCACAACATCCTTTTGGACCGACCCGTACTCACCGGCTAGCTACCAAGCGACGCCGTTCTTGATTGCGGTTATAAATATTCTTCGAGATCAATCAAATGGCGTCATTGCCGGGGATGGCGTAATATTTCCTTTTTGCAATTTTGGGTTAATATAAAATTAAAAAAATCATAAAAAATTGAAAAATAAAAAAATATATATAAAAATTTATCATCTTTTATTGTTTGAAGGGTATTTTTTGTTTGAATTTTGCAGGACCGAAGAACAAATTCAGATCTGAAAAAATCTAGAGATCGAAACAGAAAACAGCAGATCTGTACAACAGAGGAAAATCACAACAGAGCAACAGAAGATGTTGGGAGACCTGAATCGACTTTTGTACCGCGTTTCCGCCGCATTGACCAGGCTTTGACCGCGCATCCGCGGTCAGGAGGTGACATCATCATCTCCAAAAATTTCTCGGGAACCGTGCAGCCTCCTCCACCACGTAACCGCCTCGCGACCCCCTTTCTGGCCGCGGAACCGCCGCTACCTGGTGACTTCAGCTGGAAAAAAGAAACCTCTGTGAGCTTTCTCTCTCCTCCTTTGCAAATCCCACTATCTCCTCTGTAAAATCTCCTACAGGATTCTTTGCGCTAAAAAAATCTCTCCTCCTTCCAATAATTGATCTTGTGCAGGATTCTTTGCGCCACGCTTAAAAATAAAAAAAATTGTTTACAAGTGATTGTTACAGCTTTGCATATTTTTAATCGAACTTTAAGGGCTTGAGACCAATCCAGATTGGATGGGAAATTCATCACCCTTCTCAGGACCCCAGAAATCACATAAGGCATATGCATTGACCATCACTTAATAAAAAAAGATTATACTCAGCCCTAAGAACATCGCGCTCAATAGGACAGAGGACTAGTTGTAGGCATCGACCGTTTATCCTAACCTGACTTTGTGGTGTCTAGGCAAGTGTATCTAAGGCGAGTGGTTACTTAATTAGGGCCACTACTTTTAGTGGAGAGCCTCCCACTCACCTGGCACTTACCTGGTCGCAATTGGCGGTGAAGAGGCGATTTGAGGTCCTATTTCTAGCCCTTTGGAACAGTTAAGAGCTGTCTAGCTGACCTAGGTGACCCTAGATCTAGGCCTGATTGTGCATTTGTAGTTGATTGCATTTGTGTCAAAGCCTTTTATCGAAAAATCTTTTTGCAAAAAGCTCCACATATAAAAAAGAAAAAAAACTGAAAATTTTTACAAAAATACTTGCAACTTGTCGCTAAAAATCCGTGCACCCCACAACACCACCCACCTTCTTTCCATTGACGTTTTCTTACCCCCACATTCTGTTTTTCACTTTTTGACTACATTACCTCTTTAGTGTATGTTTGGTTGGACTAGGGACACTAGCGCCCGATTAGTCCATGTTTCGTTGGTACCGACCGACGAAGCTTTCGACTCCGAAGTCGAAATTCCTTCCACTTCCTTATCTTCACCTTCAAATTCTTCTTCCGAA
Organism: Agapanthus africanus; assembly: GCA_030015575.1. Taxonomy (NCBI): domain Eukaryota; kingdom Viridiplantae; phylum Streptophyta; class Magnoliopsida; order Asparagales; family Amaryllidaceae; genus Agapanthus; species Agapanthus africanus. Next base: position 400,510,087 of record JASDDO010000016.1, read on the forward strand.
AGTATGTCGGGATATAATCCTAACAGCACCTTACCCACGGGACCGATTCCACCTCCGTTAGGTGGGAATAACCCGAATCACCTGCCTGTTGAAGCGCCCCAACGAATCGCGCTCCAGGATCTTTTCTACCCGATCCGCACCGCCTTACCTACTTGTCTTTCTCTCCCACCGGCAAATGGGGACAATTTTGAGATCAAACCCCACTTCATCAACATGTTGCCAAAATTTCATGGATTGGAATCTGAAGATGCCTATATCTTCATAAACAAATTCCAAAACGTTTGCGCCATGATGAAAACAATCCAATTATCAGATGATGATATAAGGCTAAGGGTCATTCCTTTCACCTTATGTGACTTAGCCGAGAAGTGGTTATACAGCACAGCATCACATTCAATTAGAAATTGGGACGAGTTTGTTAAAGCTTTTCTTAAAAAGTTTTATCCTCATCACAAGACCGTGAGAATTCGCAATGAGATTATACAATTTTCCCGGCTTCCTTCCGAACCATTTTGGAAGTGTTTTGAAAGATTCAAAGACCTACTTATTCAATGCCCTCACCATGGGATCGAAAATTGGCAACTTTGCCAAACTTTATACGAGAGATTGAACCCAGCAACGAAGCAGTTGCTAGAAACCATTTGTCAAGGTCACTTTCTAACCAAATCTAGTGAGGAAGCGTGGCAGTTTCTCAAGGATCTTGCTGAACAAACACTTCAGTGGGAAAGCACCAAGACCACCTCAACTTCTTCTGTTGGTCAGTCTAGGGCAGGCATACATCAATTAGATATGTCGATAGCTATGAAGGCTGAGATGGCCGCACTTACGAAAAAGTTAGAAGCAATTGAGACCAAAATCTCATCATCTTCTCCTGCCCCCGCTTTACCCCCTAGAACTGTTTGTGCTTGTTGTTATCTTACCGAAGAGTGTCCTTACAATCCACCTGTTCAAGGACAAGATCAAGTCAATGCTGCCTTTCAGCAACGACAAAGAAATGATCCATACTCTTTGACTTATAATCCGGGATGGAGGAGTCGCCCAAATTTTGCTTGGAATCAAAATCAACAATTCCAAGGAAACAACAACTTTCAAAGGCCTCCTCCTCCACAACAACAAGCACCACAACAAACTCAATACCAGCAACCTTTCCAACCACAACCTTACCCAAATCAAACGAACAATTTTGTGCCTAACAACTTTTACCCTCAAAAAATTTTTCTTCAACCAAATGATGATAAGATTACCTCGCTAGAAAGAAGTCTAGATGCGTTTCTAAAACAATCTACACAATCCGCAGCAAGGTTGGAGACTTCCATTCAGTCTTTGGTGCACAACAATGCTTCACATGACCAAAGTATCAAATCTATTGAAGCGCAAATTGCACAACTAACTGCTGCGTTGAGCGAGCGAGAAAAGGGAAAGCTTCCATCTCAACCATTGCCAAATCCCGGTCACACACACAACGCACATGTCGCATATGAATATCAAAATCATAATGTAAATGCGGTGACCACGTTGAGATCTGGAAGAGTGTTGCAAAATAACATGGGTATTAGTGATGACACCCCCGCCGGTGGTTCTTCTTCTTCATCTTCTTCTTCTCCATCCTCTTCTTCTTCACCTTCATCTTCTTCCTTAGAGCCTATTCTTCATTCTTCAAAAGGATCTTCTTCTTCTAATCCGAATGGACCCACTTCTCACTTCATGAACACACCCACACTGGGATCGGTTCCAACTCCACATTCTACTCCACAGACATTGGACACAACAGATTTTCAAAATACTCCATTTCTAAACAGGTTGGGTCCCAATAAACCAACTCCATAAATGGAGAAGATTGTGGAGTTATTTAAATAGGTTAGCATAAATATACCTCTCTTGGATGCAATCCAACAAGTCCCTTCGTATGCGAAAATCTTAAAGGGCTTATGCACCTCGAAGAGAAAATCTCAAATACCTAAGAAAGTGCTAGTAGCTAGTTCCGTGAGCAATGCTATTAACGAACGTCAACCCTTACCCCAAAAACGAAAGGACCCTGGCTGTCCTACAATTTCAATAACAATTGGGGATAAGAACATCAATCGAGCACTTTTAGATCTTGGGTCTAGTGTTAACCTGCTTCCCTACTCCGTGTACGAGCAATTAGGGGTTGGAGAGTTGAAACCCACTCGTTGTACTCTGCAAATGGCTGATCGATCAATCACCCATCCTAGGGGTGAGTTAGAGGATGTGTTGATCAAAGTAGGGGATTTCATATTCCCCGTTGATTTTATTGTTATGGATACACAACCTGTTGCTAACCCACGGAACCAAATTCCGGTGATCCTCGGTCGACCATTTTTGGCCACTTCCAATACCGTAATAAATTGTCGCAATGGCTCTATGACTCTATCCTTCGGGAAGATGTCTAGTGAGTTCAATATTTACAAGATAGGAAGTCTGCCCCCCGTGCCTAAAACTAGTACATGAGAAGTTTGCTCTATTCACGAAGATCACGCTTGAGGACTGTGAGCTTGAAAAATTTCTGTTTGATCACAACGGTTTTGACGCCACTAGTGCGTGCGTTCCTCTTTGAATCTGACACAGTTCTCACAACTGGTAACGATTACGATTGTTTCACTTTTTCGGACGATGTTGAAAACTCACCTCCCGAGTTTGAGTCCTTTAAATTTTCAGATGAGTTAGTTGAACCATCAGACTCGGTTGCTTACAGTCATTTCGAACCATTGATGAAATCCTTCAAGTTCGAGACAGTTTGCTTAGGTGAGAATAAGACTATCCCTAAATCACTCCATTTCTTCCTTCCTATCGTTTCGACCACGCAAGACTCCATCGCGTTTCCATTTTCCATGGAGGGTTTACCAAGTTCGACGTACCCATGTTTTCTTGCAAATCTTGAGGGATTTGACCCCATTTCTCGACGGGTTGATAAATTAGCACAATCGCTTTTAACACATCAGTCATCAAAAATTGCGCTAATTTATTCACTCGATTTACACCCTCAAGATCGTACTACATTTCTTTCTCTTTTCCGCCATTCTTCTCCTCCACCGAGACCATATTCCACTCTTCTTCCCATTCGGTCTCGTGTGTTTCTCAACGCATTTCTCTACACTCCACTCTTTCACCAATCCTACCATTACCACGATAAGATTTTTGAATGGTTGGTGCTAACTTTTGGTCTGTGTAAGGCCTTGTATAGTTTGATTTTTCTCCTCAATAATTCTGAACTTTAACGCTTAAAACAGTGGAAACACTGTTTCACTTAAGTTTAGGGGGAACCTTGTTGTATATATATATTTTTTTTTTTTGTTTTTCTTTTAACAATAAAAAAATTAAAAAAAAACTGTAAATAAATAAACAGGGGAGTGCCGACATTTTGACCCTCTTGGTGTAGCATGACAGTGAGGACACTGTCAAGATTAAGTGTGGGGGTATGCTCGGTAAGCCTTCTTCCTTCGCATTCATGTGTATATTTTTGCATTTGCATACTTATTTTAAAACCCATAAAAATTGAAAAATTATAAAAATTAAAGTATTCAATTTTGGCCATAATTGACTTGAGTTTGACAAAAAGGTTAACTAGTTAGGAACAACTAGACCTTAGACTTGGTAAATTAAAAACCGTAAAAATAACCTTTTCTTAAAATTTAACGGAAGAAAGTATATGTCTTTGTAGTTTATTTAGAAATAGGCAAATTTTGAGTTCACTTCTTAGGCTAAGTCAAAATAAAGGAAAAGTATTGATATTTTTATTAAAGTATAAGTTTGAAAAATAATTCCTAGCTTAAGTCTAAATTCTGAAAATATATACCCTACAAAATTGCACAAACACGAACATTGAAACTTGGAATAGTAGAAGAGACCTTGAAATGCTCTTGTCTAAATCCTTAGTACGAAGAAAATAAAATAAAAATTCTAGTGTGAATAAAGAGATAATAAAAAAAATGAACACTGGATTTTGTGATTACTTAAGGCTGCAAAATTTTTTTTTAAAAATTTAGCGAGAGTGCTTCATCACCCAGTGCCTTAGACCAACTGGTTTGGGAGTCGCTGCTAAAATCTTAGGTGTTACAAGACTAGGAAGTACACTTTAAGGTGCAAACACATCTTGTAATCGGTTGTTGGTACCTCAAGAAGTATTAACGGTCGCATAAACGATGTGTGAGCGCAATTCATCTAAAAATTCACCAATTAAGAAGTGCTTTGGACAACGGACAAGAGTATGATTGCTTGATTTGAATTTCCAAGTGTAGGGGTGATATATACACACACGTAGGGGTATGTGATTAGGGTTTAGATAAGAGATAGGAATGAAGAATAAGACTTATATCTTTAATAGAGATGATAAAAATTCCTAAGTTGAGATAGAACACTAGAAGGAAAACTTAAGAGATGCCAAAAGCTAAGTAAATTCACAAGAATATATATAATCTTAAGTTAAATGATAAGGAAGCGTGAAGAATACGGGTAGATAATTTATGAGTCGAAGATAATAGACTTTTTGGAAAACCTAATTGGAGAATAAATGTTAATAGGCCGAATTAATAGGATTTTGTGAGTAATATCCGCTGAAAACCCTCAGGAGACAACACTCCTCCTACTAGGGACACCCAGAGGTTTAACTGCTTGTTGCACGAGCTCAGTGCAATCGCGTTTCCCTGCAAAAGTGAGGCTAGGACTTTTTCAAGAATAAAATTAGGTTTGCTCGAAGACGAGCAAAAGATAAGTTTGGGGGTATTTGTTCATACCATAATTTTGCATTATTATATTCCCCATTCTTATGCATTTTACAAATAAACAGGTGCTTTTGACCCATGTCTGCTACATAGTTGCAGGTTACAGATTCTCGGGACAAAAACAGTGAAAAAGACATAAGACGATACAAAAGTGAGACTTCGACCAACAAAAAGAAAATCTTTATCTTGCCTACAGTTTGAAGACTAAATGAAGATCAATGAACAAAGTTCACAAAAGTACAAAGGCAGCGCAAGGTTCAAGACTTCGACACAAAGCAACGGTAAAAGTCCACTACATTTATTCACTGTGGAAATCTTGAAGAGAACTAGAAGCCAACCTGAGAAACAAAGTGAAGAAAAAAGTACCCAAATGCAACCAGAACCAACCCCAGAAGACACAGCCCACAAGCCCATTAATCGGCCGCGGAACCGCGGCCAAACCTTGCTATTGGCCGTGGATCCGCGGCCGTGTGGGGCCCGTGTCGGTGAAAAATCTTTGTGACAGTGCGCGGCGCGTTGACTAGTCTTTTCTTAAGGGGTAAACTTGTAATTACAGATGTGAGTCGACTGTAACCCTAGGTTTTCTATGAATCTATAAATAGAAGCCCTAAAACCTTTTCTAGGGTATGCCTCTTCTTGTGCCTCATTGTATATCTCAAATTCAGATCTGTAAATTTCTGTAAAGAATGAAGAGTGCATCAATAAATTAGGGTAAGTTTTCTTTTCATCGCCCTAGTTAATTTTATTTCATTTCCTTAGTATAATTTCTTATATGCCCTAGCTAGATCTTTAATTCCTTGCCCTAGGTAGATAGTTTAGATATGTTCTTCAATTCCCTAATGAGCGAGTAGTCTCCTCGCTTGTTAGGGTTAGCTTTGGGGAAGGCTTGAGAGATGAAGATCTCATCTCTCACCCCTTTCTTACCCATCACACGTTTTTATAGGACCCCATGCATACATACACACACCGCTCCCTACGGCACCCTATCCCACGAGGTAGCGGTGATACCGTAGTATAAAGGCCCGGTTGAGCGTGTTTTCCATGGAGGTTAGGGTAAGGATTAAGAAAGGAAGGACAAGAACCTAGAGGAAGAAACACCATTTCTTCCCTATAGTACTAATCCCCTTTATTAATAATTACCATAACTCCTAAAGAGATCTTAATTTGGGTATAGAAAGCGGTGAGGAAATCTTTGCATTTCTAAACTTAACCTAAACCTAACCCTAGCAAGATTTAGATCTAGCTAAACTTAGTTTTTAGATTTAATCAATCCATTCACACCGTTTGGAATTAACTTGTAAGAACAATTAGGAAATTCACAACATCCCTATGGACCGACCCGTACTCACCGGCTAGCTACCAAGCGACGCCGTTCTTGATTGCGGTTATAAATATTCTTCGAGATCAATCAGTATATACGGGTGGGTTCAAATTAACCTGGACAATAATAGGTAGAACTTGACATATGACTTATGATTTGTTGGCCTTCGTCAAGGTCATAAGAGTATGGGGGAAAAATCCGCATCGGGAGTTTCTAAAGAAACTGAAACTTGCTAGTGCTGCATACTATTTGGAGTTTGATAACTTTGGTAGGATTCCTTCACCATTATCACACAATGATATTTGGGTCCCGATCCTACTGTGAGTATCCACTACTCCTCCGGAGAATTTTCACTTAACAATCAATGCTATAAACCAAGTAGGTGTCTAGAATATTGTTAGCGGGGCTACACCTCCAGGGAAAAGAGGTTATTTAATTAAGGAACTTCGCGAAAGTATCTTAAAACCTCCCTCGAAGTACCGACACTAGCCTGGTCGAACGGTTAAGCAAGAATTGTTCGGTGAGATCAATCCTGACTAATTCTTCTTTTATGGTTTGAGGAAGGATTCGAAAGACAGTGAGAGCCATCCTGTTTAGATAAATTAAAAACCAATCTAAACTTGCAAAAGAATCATGCTAAGTGTTTTCTTCTCTCTCTTAATTGCAGCGACCAAGTGACCAAAACTAGGTTATATCTAGATAATAAAATGACTGAATCTGACTATAATGACTGGTAAAGATCTGTCCAGATGTCCATTACCTATGACAAGCTGGGACACCTCATTACTACTCAAGCCCCTGCCGTCCTAGGTCCAGTTTCCACCGTCGCGGATATTGATATCTGTAAGACATCGAAAAAAGACTGTGCGAATGCCAAGTGCCTCGTGTTGGCCTCAGTAGATGGTGTAAATCGGAGGTAGCACAAGAAGATGGACTTAGCTTCCATCTTCATCCGTAACAAAGATTTATATAGAGATCCATCTCGTATCGCAAGATATGAGACCTCGAAGGAATTGCTTCAAGCGAGGTTGGCTGTCGGGTCATCTGTAGGGGATCAGAGTCTGCAGATCACTATGGCTCTATCAATGATGTATGCCCTAGAGGCCATTTTTGTATCATATTGGTTTGTATATTACTTATTGGAAGCTTGGGATATTCACAGTTGTAATGACAGTCTTGTTCAAAATAGTAGTATGCTACTTGGTTTGTTTCTACTTCAATATGTGCATGTGTTTTTCTAGCATATCGCTTATACATATTAGTAGAGCCCTTAGGATCTTTGCTTGATTACCGGCGTTGTGATGGCAGTCACACTAGTGGGGGCTGGGTAATCTACAAGCATATTCTTATACAGGTCCCTAGTCGTAGAATTATCAAAACGGGGCATCGATACTCCGGAGTAGATTAGTGTATACGCTTCTCATCCCAGAAGGGAGATGGTCTATCCCAAAGCCATTAGTACGCCGTACTGGAGATAGTATGCAGGTGCTCATTAGGTTATGAGTACACTGAACAGGACTCGTCGGGAGCTGTTGGTGGGTATTATACCTATCGTCGGGTAGTAGTTCCCAGGTGACATGAGTACAACTTAGTCCGTCGACTTGACACTGCTACTTCTTCTCGAGAGTGTTCCCACTGTACCTTGATTACTACCCAACCACGACTCAAAGGAGTCGTGCAAACAGGTAGTAGTTGGGTGCAGTCCCGAAACACTTGGAGGTAGTGGCGGTTAGATAGGATTCGTCTCTCTTGGTATTGGGGGTTGATATCGCGCTGTGTTTGGAGAGCCATTACATAAACTCCCTGACCAGAGCAAGCGAGATTTACTAGTAGGTATTCCAGTAGTTTCTTAGGATGTTCTGAGCTACACTTTGACACGACTTATTGCGCTATTAGGGGTTTGACGATTACCATCCCCCTAGGCCTGATATGCAATACTCTTAGACGAACAGACCGGACTGTACAGAGATTGTCACATGCAGGCTCAGTAGGAGTTCGGATGGGTTTACTCATCGTCCTTCATATCGAGAGATACCTGGGTAGCCGTTATGTGCAGCTAGTACCGCTTGCGGCTTGTGGTTAAACCCACTGTCAGCGTACTGTCGAGTCTTTAGAGTCCCACACAGAGGGTTTCCCTGCATCGAGCAAAAGATGTAGAGGTCGTATGGTTTTACAACAGGGCTTCGATCACGTACATATACTTGTGTGCGTTTGATGTTCAGGAGGATGATACCAGTGGGCTTTGGTTTAAGCCGGATCATAGTATTGTATTGATGGATTTGTTTCGTCTCTTTGTATTCGTATTCTTCGGAATGCGGATGCGGATATGTATATACGGATGAGGGGTATTCTCGTAATTGGTTTGAGAAAGCTTCTAGAAGAGGATAACTATTAGGGTTTGGATTCTTTTTTTGGATTAAAATAAATGGGTGGAGAAATGAGGTGAATTGTGAGCATTGATCCTAGCATGGCTACTTGGTGACTCACTCACTTGAAAAATTAGATATTTGTGAAGCTTGTGAGATATTTTGTGGTGAGATATTGTATCTCCAAAATATCATATTTGCTTCACTCTTTATTTTTGGGTAGCCAAGCATTCTTCAAAGCACACGACTCCTCTCTCATTTCTTAAGTCTTCTTCTATTCTCATATAAACCCTAATTGTCTCATGAGTTGAGAAACCTAGGGTTCCAAGAGATAAAGTATTCCATCTTCACTCTCTACATCACCTAGGCCATCTAGTCTAGCAAGCTACTTGCCCAAGTTAGCTAGGAGTTGAGGTTGGAGCTCGGACTATAGACTCTCGGGTGGATCGTCTTTGACTCAAGGAAGCCGACGAGGATGCCATGACCCGTAACGATCCTTGGAGCCTACGATGACGAAGAGGACAACAAAGAAGATATGAAGGACTGGTTTCATGAGGTATAACTTTCATCCGAGTAGTTAAACCTCATACAGTAATTGTTAACTAGGGTTTAGCATCGATCCTGGAGTTTAAGTCCATGTTGCGAGCTTTGAAAAATCGTTTTTTGCAAATTCCGCCTCCCCGCGGACACATGGGGTGCGCGGCATGGACTTACAGGCTCCGCCTCAACACTATAAGGAACCTGATGCACTTTATACATACATCGTACAAGAACTGTAAACTTTCTATTTGCCTCCTGGCGAAGAGGTGAAAAGGCGATCCTCTTCTACCAATCTACGTAGACCAAAGTAGAAAAAGAAGTTTGGCATGGTGTCGATTTTGCACTCGACAGGATTCAACCAATTCGTCTTCCAAAATAATACGCGAAGGGATTGAAAAGGCTATTAAGGTACCAAGGTATACCCCTCGAACAAACTATTCGACAAGCCCAATTCTACAAAATGATCTGGGTTATTCCTAGGACTCCGTAAAAGATGCCCAATGGGAATATGGAGAATACCAGGCTCGGATACATTCGGTCCAAGAAATGGGAGAAGATCCACAGTTGTCGTATCGTAAACAGCTCCAGTGAAGCGGAAAACGCTCTTCCAAATAGCCGTGACGTCAAATCGGAGCGAAACCCTGCTCTAAAAATGATAAGTCCGTCGCTGGAAGAACAAATCGACAGGTTAATAAAAGAAGCTTGTCAAAAGAGCCAGAACAATCACAGCCGTGAAATGGCCATTTATGAAAAGGCCAGGACGCAGCGTCTCAGTCAGCAATCTATGGAGAAGATAGACTATAATGCTCTTCATCCCCGGCCCACTGTATATTCTCGCGAAAGGGGGAAATCCCAAAATAGAGGCAAAAACAAGGCAAAAAACGAAAACAATGTTCGAAAACAACAAAGTGGATCTAAGACGCCATGCAATTGAGAAAAACTCGGTTGGAGCCCCTCCTTTATAAAGAAGATGGGTCGAGAATACTTATTCCCCCAAGACAAGACAAGGAAGATATTCAACCTTGTCATGAAGCACCAAATGATGACACTTCCGGAGTCTCAGCACCCCGCACAAATAAACGAGGTCCATCATCCGGGTTATTGCTCCTATCATCGAGTAATAGGCCATCCCCTTGAAGACCAGTTCACCTTCAAAGACTGGGTAGATGACCAGTATCAATAAGGAAGGTTCGCTTTATCCGACAACTAGAGGGTAACCCCACCGCAAAAACATGAGCCAAAGAAGATATATACCGTGAGGATAGGACCAGCTCAACATCAAGAATGGAAGCGAACTCGTACCTGCCATATGATAACACTCTCAAAAGAGGGAGGGCACGAGACTATGGATGACCTCCACATGTGCTTCACAAATGAAGACGAGGAAGGGGTGATCTCAGAGTTTTCATCAGCACTAAAAGAGCTGGAAGATGAGATATATACCATGGCGGACAACCTAAGAAAAATTGACTTAGGGACGAAAAATGATCCGAGACCAACGTTCGTCAGTGAACTGCTATCTAAAACACAGTTGTCCACGTTAAAAGACATGCTCATGCAGTACAAAGATTGCTTCGCCTGGAACTACTCTGAAATGCCGGGTCTAGATCCAAAGGTGGCAATACATATACTGGCCATATCGCTAGGTATAAAACCAATCAAACAGGCGCCAAGAAGGATGCGACTTGAACTTGAGATGATCATCAACGCAGAAGTCAAGAAACTAATCAACTCCGGCTTCATCCAAGAAGTTCAATATCCTGAATGGATTGCCAACATCGTTCCAGTGATGAAGAAAAATGGGACGGTGCGCATCTGCGTGGACTTTTGGGACCTCAACAAAGCTTGCCCGAAAGATGTCTTTCCAGTACTTGTTACCGAGCTGATGATCGATAACACGTCTACCCATGAGGTCTTCTCCTTCATGGATGGATCTTCAGGATACAACCAAATAAGAATGCATCCAGAAGCCCAAAAGCATACCGCCTTCCGGACCCCACTGGGCATATTCTGTTATAAGGTGATGTCCTTCGGTCTGAAGAACGATGGTGCTACCTACCAGAGGGCCATGACAAAGATCTTTGATGACCTCATACACGAGATCGTCGAATACTACATCGACGATCTTGTGGTGAAGAGTAAATCTCATGAGGAAAATTGGGAACATCTAAAAATAGTGTTTCAACGTCTTCTGAAGTATAATATGAAGATGAATCCTCTAAAATGTGCGTTTGGAGTTTTCTCAGGCAAATTCCTAAGATTCATCATACGTCACCGAGATATCGAAATCGACCTTTCAAAGATCAAGGCAATTATGGAAATGCCCACACCAAGAACCCTCAAATAGTTGCGATCTATTCAAGGAAAGTTCGCGTATATCCGGCGGTATATAGCCAACCTCTCCAGAAAATATCTTCCCTACAGTCATTTGATGAAGAAGGGGACCCCGTTCATCTAAGATCAAAAGTGTCAAAATGCACTAGACGAAATTAAACAGTACCTGCAAAATCCGCCGGTATTAACCGCTCCGGTTAAGGGAAAAACCCTTTATCCTATATACAACAGCCTTTGAGGGTTCTTTGGATGCGCTATGGGCACAAGAGAATGATCTAGGAAAGGAAAGAGCTCTATACAAATCAAGTCGAGCTCTCCTGGGGGCAGAAAACAACTATTCCCCCATTGAAAAGCATTGCCTGGCTCTGATTTTCACAATAACGAAGCTCAGACATTACGCCTTGGCACATGAGGTTCATCTCATATCGAAGGTAGATCCTCTCAAATATTTGATGTCAAGGGTCATACTAATAGGAAGGCTTGCCAAATGGTCCCTCCTCCTGATAATGTTCTCGATAACGTATCTTCCCCTTAAAGCAGTAAAAGGGCAGGCCATTGCCGATTTTCTTGTGGAGCATCCGATACCATCCGACTCCCCTTAAATTGTGAGTTGCTGGATGAACATGCGCTCGACGCAATCGAAGAAAAGAAAGAAAAAAATGATTCCCAATGGAAACTCTACTTCGATGGAGCATCATCCATGAAGCAACGAAAGCAAAACAACCCCATAATCAAAGCCGCGGTGGGCCTTATCTTTGTAACTCCGTAAGGAGAAATATTGCGTTACGTCCTCTCCTTAACAGAGCCAAGGACTAATAATAAGGATGAATACGAAGCTCTATAGGTCGCTATCGACATGGGAATCAAAGACCTCCTTATATATGGAGATTCCAGCTGATCGTTAGCCAAGTAAATGGTGACTATCAGACATGCAAGACAGAGCTGATAAAGTATGGCGAAAGAGTGTAGCAACTTCTGACACAAATCCCTTCCTACATTCTTGAGAATATACAGCGTGTAGAAAACAGCAAGGCGGATGCATTGGCCAAATTGACTAAGGAACTGGCCGATGAAGACCTCGATGACGTAAGGATCATTGTGCAAGGCCGCAGGATTCTCGCACCAACAAATATATCTTCGGAAGCCTGATAGAGCCATCCAAAAGAAAAGAAACAACCGAAAAAGTAGCCATTCAAATAGAGGACGAAGAAAAGGTCAAGGACTGGAGGGAAATCTTTATGGACTACTTCAAATCCTAATGAACGCCCAAAAATGCGCCGTCTAGACATCAGCTCATGAAACGAGCTTTATCTTTCTCCTTTGTCAATGATAATCAATATAAGAGATCGTACGACTGTCTGTGGCTAAGATTCCTGGGGCCGGAGAAAGCAAAGAAAGCCTTCTAAGAAACTCATGACGAACTCTACGGTTCTCATCAGGCCGGGCCAAAGATGAAGCTAAAGATAAAAAAAATGGGTTACTATTGGCCCACAATGATTCAGGATAGCCTTAAATATGCGAAGCTGTGTCATTCATGCCAATTCATGGGGACTTCATCCACCAACATCCAAATTCGCTACACCCAATAGTGGCTAGCTGGCCGTTTGAAATGTAGGGAACCAATATAATTGTCCCCATTGAACCGACATCGTCCAAAAGACATCGGTTTATATTGGCAACGACCGACTACTTCTCTAAGTGGACAGTAGCAGTACCACTAAGGGAGGTGAAGACGGAGAATATCCTCCATTTCTTCAAAACCCATGCCATTTATCGATTCGGCACTCCACGACGAATTATCTCGGATAATGAGCCAGCTTATAGAAACCATAAAATAAGCCGCTTAGCACAGCAATATAAAATAGAATGGAGATACTCTTCAATATATAATTCTCGGGCCAACGGTCTAGCTGAAGCTTTCAACAAGGCTTTGATAAAGATTATAAAGAAAACAATGTCCAGAAACAAAAAGGACTGGCATGAAAGGCTGTATGAAGCTCTCTGGGCGTACCGAACAACGTTCAAGATGGCCACGAATACAACACCATACAAGTTGGTGTTCGGCATGGAAACAGTGCTTCCGCTGGAAATAGAACTCCCCTCTCTACGAGTAGCGGTTCGATACGAGCTGGCAAATGAAGAAAATGGTCATCTTAGGCTTGAGGAGCTTGACGCCCTCGACGAAACTCGCCTTATAGCACAGCAAAATCTGGAGGATTATAAGGAAGGGATGACACGGTCATACAAAAAACTGACAAGGCTAAGAACGTTCCATCAAGGCGAACTCGTGCTAGTTTTCAAAAGACCAATGATCCCCAATCACGCAAAATGGGGGAAGTTCGAGCCGAACTATGAAGGCCTATACATTATAGACAAAGTCTACCAAGGTGGAGCCTACCTGCTTATGAATATGCATAGCGAAAGACCCTTTCGGCCAATAAATGGTAAAGTACTAAGCTTGAAGAGTCTTGACTTAGGTCAATGATAAATGACAACGCTGTGTCCGCTCACTATCTTCATGAGTCAGAACTCTGAGAGTAGTATCCAAAAAACCTTGCTTCAAATATGGCGACAACGGACCGAGATGTCCCTAAACTAAAACTTCGCCTCAAACATGACGATAATGGACCGAGACATCCCTAAACTAATGCGTCACCTCAAAATGGCGATAACGGACCGAGATGTCCCTAAACTAAAACTTCGCCCCAAACATGGCGATAATGGACCGAGACGTCCCTAAACTAGTGTGTCGCCTCAAACATGGCGATAATGAACCGAAATGTCCCTAAACTAACGCATTTTCACAAATACAGTGATGTGCTCACTTGAGATCTATATTGCAATCGAAGTCCCAACGGCGGAGGTTGCAACTCAAGTCCCACCAGCAAACAAATAGGCACCTGCGGTGAAAATACTCTCGGGAGTTCCATCGTTAAAAAAATGGAATGTCCACAAGTGAAATAAGCGTAGATGAAAATCCAAAAGGGCGCCGTGAGTAAAAACAGCAGGACTGCCGGCGAGCTTTGCGAAAACCCGAAAGGGTGCGATCTCGTTAAAAAAAACCTGCGTGAGATCCTCACGGCTCACAAATGAATAACACACTTAAGAATCCTCACGATTCCTAAGGAGAAATTACACTTGTGAGATCCTCACGACTCGTAAGGAGAATTTCCCTCTATGAGACCCTCACGGCTCATAAGATTCAAAAGCCTCAAGCTACAAGGATCTAAACCTGTTCTTAAGCCATCGTTTCCCTACAGGCGGTCCTATATTGACCCTTGTATACAATACACGAGTATAAATAAATATATCCCCCACCAAATTCCACCAATGATGAGAAATGTCTCCATATGGTGAATAACACTTGTAAGTCCTCTCGACTTACAAGGAGAAAACACTCTTGCAAGATCCTTACGACTTACAAGAGAAAATATCACTTAGGAACCCCATGATTCCTAAGGAGAAAATACACCTACAAGACCCTCACGACTCGTAGGGAGAAATACTTTTATGAGACCCTTACGGCTCATAAAGTCAAAAGCCTTAGCCGACAAGATCCTAACCCTGTTTGCTAAGCCACCTTTGTTCAAATCGAAAAAAGAAAAATGATGATTATCTCCAGGAAATATTCCAGTTGTAGCGATGCTGATGCCTAAACAGGTGTTAAACTCCATGTCCTCTCATGGAAAATGATGATTCGCTCCTGGCAATATTCCGGTTGCAGCGATGTTGATGCCAAGTTGGTATCAGATCTCAAGTTCCCAACTCGTAATAAAAAGAAGCGAGTAAAAATATTAAAAAAAATATAGCCCGAATGATTGGGCAATCGTGACTTTCGCGATATAAAAGCTGAAAAAATAAAGCTTCGCGGAAAGAAATAAAAAAATGAAATGAAAATGAAACTTTTCTGCCCTGCAAGTATGTCCATATTGACTCTTGTATATGATCCATGGGCACAAATAAAGGAAAAGGGACTATATTTTCCCACCACTCTTCGTCAAAAGGAGAACCAAGTCTTGACGGTTCATATACAACCTAGAGACTATCCCGGCGTTCCTTCTCGTTCCAGCAGGATGCAGGCGCAATGTCAACAAAGACCCAAGGGTCAAATAAAAATAGAGCAATGGCAAAATCGTAACTCTAAGTCTTGACGGTTCATATACAACCTAGAGACTATCCCAGCATTTCTCCTCATTTCAGCAGGATGCGGACACAATTATCAAATGAAATTGGAGCAGTGGCATATCCCTAGCTCCAGACCTCGATTGCAATACATACAGCATAGAGATCACATAGATGTTTCCGGACTTCAGCAAAGAATCGGCGTGACATCATCAAAACAAAAGAAAAACGAAGTGACAGTATATTCCTAACTTCGGGTCTTAGCGGCAACTTATATAAATCCTAAAAGACCATTGGAGATCATCACACCCCAGAAGGGTGATGTTATTACTCATCGAGGCTCCAAATTGAGCCTAACCTCAAGTAAAAGGTGTCATGGAAAATTCCTAACGCTTGCTCTTCCGACGGTAATATGACCTAAGGAGATTACTCAAAGACGTCTTGTCCAGCCCCCGAAGGGATCAGAGACACGAAAGTCGTGGGTTTGCTCGAACAGCGGCTTAAAGAGTGCATATCGAGGAATATATCAGCCAACACAACGGTACAACAGACTAAAACCTTAGTACCACAAATCTAACAGACCCTTGTCGTAAAGAATGGGAGTTATCTACATACAACGTTAGGACAAGTTTGCCTGTAAACCCAAAGGAGGTAAACTAAAAACACTCCGAAATGAGCACATAAACTAGAAACTCCGAAATGAGTGAATAAACTACAAACACCGAAATGAGAACATAAGCTAGAGACTCTGAAACGAGTGAATAAACTACAAACTCCAAAATGAGTAAATAAACTAGAGATTCCGAAATGAGTGAATAAACTACAAACTCTGAAATGAGTGGATAAACTACTTCGTGCCAGATTAAGACATCAAGAAACGGAAAGACCGAAATTCTAAAAGTTATATACGATATGCCAACCCGAAACCAGTCATATGCTATGCATTACTTTACCCATGGGTATACCTCCATGAGCAAGGTAGTAGGAGGAAGTATTTGTTCACATCAGTCCATTGTTCACCTATATCTAGATGCATGTTTGAACGAGAAATAGCATTGAAAGTATGCTCATTTATGTGTGCGTGTATGTGCGCCACATATGCGCGCATTATTGGCATTCGAACGCAGCAGAAACTCCTAAGGTTAAAGTGCAAAGTATATATGCAGTGGCAAGATGCCCACATGGATATGTGTTGGGGGTGAAACATTCAGCGGTCAACAAAAAAAGAAGATATTTAAATAAACACTTTATTCCACAGGAAAAAGATCACCAAACACGGGATAAAAAGTAAAAGGGTTTACAAAACTATGAATAAAGTTCTCTAAAGCCCTCTCAGCCTTCTCCACCATGTCGAAACGGCGATCTTTGCGAGTAGTCGCTCCCTATCGGTTAGCGTCGTGCCCATCAACAAAGACAGACATGATGGCCCGCTGAGCCCGTATCTGACTTAGCAACTGAACAGAGCAATCTCTCAGAGGCTGGGTAATCAAATCTGCCTCATGAAAGCACTCGATCTTGTCCTCCGCTGCGTCGAGTGTCGCCGGAGTCATCTCCGCTGGATGAGGGGGAATGTCAGCAACCACGGACAAGAGGATCATCCGGAGCAAAATGGAGCCGATGGGAAGAGGAGACCCTTTACGAGTCAAGAGCTTGTACATCACCGTATCGCATTGGTCATCCGTAAGAATAGGATTCATCAAGCATGTAGCAAAACAATGAACAATCCCCTCGATAGGCACCTCCCATAGTTGCCGACGAGCATGTGGACGATTGCAAGCCATGACTCTTGATCTATTAAAAATGGTTCTCTCCTTATGAAGAAAAAGGAAAACGTTGTTTTAGAATATAAAGAGAAGTATTTAAGTCTAGGCACAGAAAATGTTATACATGGTGGAACTATTTCCAAGTCCTGACAAAAAGGGCATGGGAAAAGAAAAAGTTGACTTATGAAAAGCATAGCAAGAAGGCGAAACAATTCCTTCGAACCCCGTAGCAGCGCCTCATGCACATGACGTGTGAGCGCCGATTTTCTTTTAGGGTTAAGTCCTATAGCAGCGCCTCACGTGCATGACGCGTGAGCACCGGCGCTTGTTTTTTTAGGGTTAAGTCCTATAGCAGTGCCTCACGTGCATGACACATGAGCGCCGGCGCAAGTTTTCTTTTAGGGATAAGTCCTATAGCAGTGCCTCACGTGCATAACACGTGAGCGCCGACGCTGGTTCTTTTATATAAAAACACTTCACATGAAGCACATGTGAGCATTGGCATAAAAAAAGGGAGGGGGACTTTGTCATTCATACTTCAAAAGTAATTTATACATGAGTAATAATGATGATGATGAAAAAAATGCCAACAGCGGCAAGACACTAAACTCCGGACACGGATTCTCAAACTCAAAAGAAAGTTTAAGCAGTGCGCCTTCAGCTTCATTGACCATTTTTTTTTGCATCTTCTCTCGGATGCAAGCGTCAGGGTCACCACTAATGTCCTCCACCCTCTGGTATGCTAATACTATCGCCTTTTGTTGAAAGATATGGTGCAAGATGGCGATAAGATTATCTCTCCATTTCTTTGAGATCAACCCCATCATATACACAGAATGCACCTTGTCTTCAGCATCATCGAGTGCTTGAAGTGGCATAACCTCAAGACGCCCGGGTATAGCTTCCCAGATCGAACCAACGACGATCTTCAAAAGGGCAGAACGGTGAGGGAGCAATCGACCGTTGTAATCGTCGAAGCAACGCATCACCGCGTCGCATTGGGCGTCAGTGAACTCCTAGCCTTGGCAGCGGCCTTGGATGCGAATCTTCTCGTAAAAAACAATCTCTTCAAGATCGTACAGATGACCAGCCATGGTACCTAAAAAAGTGGGGAGTTAGCGATTAACATATTAAAATCACTACAGTGGGCCCCACAAAATCAAGATGATGACTCATCAATGATGAGACATGTGCCCATTGTAAGAATCTGAATGTATTCTCATTAAATAAATAGTGCCCATTAAACAGTGGAGTTAAAAACTCCCAATATTCCCCAAAAGGCGGGCTCTTTAAAACAAACAACAGATTAAAATCTGTACACAAAAAAGGGATTAAAACCCCAAAAAAACAGAAAAAGGAATAAAATTCCCAAAATTCTTAAGATCCAAATCAGAGCCAAGCTCTGCAAAAAAAAAATGGAATTAAATTCCCTAAAAAATAGGATCAAATCCCAGAACAATCCCTATACTAAAAAAATTCATGGGTTAATTGCTGGAATCAAATTCCAGAATAAGTGTCAAGATTGACAGTAGGGTAAAACCCTAAATAAGGGAATTAAAGATTCTCAAGTTATGGATGAGAATATTAAGATCCATGATCCGTAAAAAAAAAGTTTCTTTTAGATCTCTAAGAGATCGATCCAAAAAAAAGAGCTAAGCTCTGTCGAAACTGATAATGGACTTAAAATAAGAAATAAGAAAATATATACGCTCAAAAGGAGTTAAGAGCTAAGTTCTATTCATAGTTCTTACCAAGAAATCTGGCAAAATATACTCTGTTCAAAAGAGTTCTGGGAGGCAGAGATCTAAGCTCTGGGAAACGAGAATTAAATTCTCAAAAGAAAGGAAACTCAAGAAAGAAGATGAAGAGATGACAGTCATCTTAAGGGCCAAAGGCCCTATTTATAGGATGTGAAGAGACGGTTCAACTCCCTAGAAGATCAAACGGTGAAAAAAGCGACACCATTGTACTCACGTGTGAGCCACGTGAGAACAATGGCGAGGGCATTTGTTTCCCCAATATTTAAACATACAAAAAAGAGTTAAGCTTTGTTAAACTTTGTTGAGGCAGCGCCTCATGTGCCCCTTAGGGTTAAATCCTAGGGTGGCACCGCACGTGAAGCTCACATGGGCGCCAATGTGCGAAGCATAGGAGTGCCTATCATGAATAAGAATAAATTCTTAAGTGGCGTCCACGTCCACAACACGTGAGCGCCGACGCCCAAGTTTATATCTGTAGAATTAAATTCTACATGAGGATATTTCCCTAAAAGTTAGGATACTCTCTGTAAAACAGAGTCGTTAGATCAAAGAGCCAATGGTGATGATACATCAACAAATAATAGAATAAAATCCTATTAAGGGAAAATATTCCCTTAATCTTTCTAAATGAACAAAAAATTGTTGGATCAAAGATCCAATGAAATAGGAAAATATTTCCTTATATTTTTCTAAACAAAAAAAAAATGTGCTCTATATAACAGAGAGCCCTTGGATTAAAAATCCAATGGTAGTTAAAAATCACCGTTTGACAGAATAAAATTCTGTATATGGGAAAATATTTTCCCAATCTTGCTAAAAACTAGAAAACATATTCTGTAAAACAGAAACAATTGGATCAAAGATCCAACGGTGGGTAGAATTTGCCAAATCAATTTTGAGACCAATTAAATCATTTGGAATCTCTAAATAAGAGATTTTCTCAAAACTAATTAACAAATTTGCCTCTACTATATAAAGGAACCGAGACTTCAAGTCTCACAGAGATAAACGCTCGGATATAAAAGAAACCCTCCATAAGCTTCTGAAGAATACAGAAAGTTTTTAAAACAACAGAGAATTTAATTTTTAATAAAAGAAGAAGACTTGCTGTAACGTTTTGAAAATCGTTTCGGTGAAATTTCGAAAAAAACGGTAAAATAAGGGGGGGTTTCGGTAAAAAGTCAAAATACAAATATCTTATTATAAAAATTAAATATACATATTCTAGCTATGTAATTGCTAGTATTTGGTGTTTATTGAGCCACTGGTGAAATTTCAAATTTTCTGAAAAAAAAATTATTTTATTATTATTTTAAGCCGTCACTAATATATTTAATTAGGGAAAATTACAAATTGGAATGAGTTGAAACAAATTTTGTGCATCATAAAACATTAATAAAATTTTATCACGTGGTTTTTGAAACGAAATCGTTTGCCAAAACGGTTTAGAAATTATTGAAGAAAAAAGGCTTTTTTAGTGTAAATGGATATTTGGGGTATTGTATTTATCATTTTTCATCACCCCACACCCATACCCACACTCACACACCCTCATTTATTCCCTCCCTTGGCTGAATTCAGCAGCCCCATCAATTGTCCCCACTTCTTTTGATAAAAGAAAAGAAAATCAAGAGAAAAGATTAAAGGAAATATTAAATAAAGATGTATGGTGTTAGATAATGTTGACTTGGACTTTTCCTTGACTTTACAAACACCCCCACACCCTCTCTTCTCCCCCTCCTCAAATCTGGCCGAGCCTATCCCTCAAGCAGCCCCCCATTTTGTTGACCTCATTTTCCTATCTCTTTTGCTTCAAAAATTCATCAAATACCCAACAAAAAAATCCCAAAATCCAAATCCAACTTCTACCCATTTCTCATTAGCCATTCTAGCATGGATCTAGGGATCTAAATGGCATCTTAGGAGGCTAGATCTTGAGCTTGATCTCATCATGGGAGGTATAATCTCATGCTTTTGTTAAAATTTGTTATCTAGTTGCTTAATCTAAGTTAATTAAGTGTTTAATTAGGTGTTTAAAAAAAAGGGGGTTTTGAATTGAAGTTTGAAATTTCAAGTGTATGGTTTTGAATGAAGATTAGGGTTTGAGCATTGGATTAGGTAGATTAACATATAATTGCTTGCTAAAATCAAATCTAGTTGCTAGTTGCATTTTTGTTAATTTAAATTTGTGATAATTATATATATTGCAAACTAGTTTTTGTAAATATTATGTTAAATTGAGAATTAAAATATGGTAAGGCTTTCATCATGTCTTTGGCATGTTAATGAGTATTTTAACACCTTAGGTTGTGCGAAACCTAGTCTAGTTGTTGAATTATGTATTGTTGCTTTAAAAGTGTTAAAATTGGGTAAAATTGTAAACTAGAATTTCGGGTTAATGAAATTTAGTGAGATTAAAAATCTAATTAGGGTTTATATGACTTATTTAAGATATTTAATAAGTATATTGGCCGCTACATTCATTTAAACGTCGAGTTTTGTACTAAAACGGGTAATTTTTGCTTGCTAGATTTTCGGAAAAATGGCTTCTAAAGTGAATTTGGGGTTTTTTGTGAGTTTTAACCTATTTTATATTAAAATTAGTGTTCGTGAATGTGAAAATGAGTGTATTTGGGTTTTTCTCGATGGTCTTGCATTCGTACGCCGATGTCGAGGGTTTTTGGGTTGATTTGGGAAAGCAAACCATAGGTTTTGACCTATGTGGGATTCGTGTGTCGTTTTGGTCATGAGTCGGATTTTAATGCGATACGGTGCGTTATGATATGTAGGTACCCCATGTGGACTTCGAGACGACAAGCAAGCGCGTGGCGACGTCGGCACCGGCAAGCGAGAACCAGGTGAGTAGATTTATATCTACGGGGAGAAGTCGGGTGGATGGCGTATAGCACCCCCGCAGTTCGCGGTGATGTATACGAATACGTATACACACATATATATATTGTTTATATATTGTTTCAGTATATTGATGATAATATGGATATTTGGTGTTCTTGGATGACTTAGTGTCCCGAAACCCTAGAGTAGTGGTCACACTACACATGCACACACCAACCCATACTTGCATACTTTCTTCTTTCATTTGTGCTTATACGGGAATATATAGTTATGTGTTCACATGGGTATGGGACTATGTGTTCACATACGGATTTGAGGCTTGGGTTTGAGATGAGTCGATGAGATTTGTATTGAGGTTGTGACTTCGGTGATATGGCAGGATTCGTATTTGAGATACGACATGACGTTGTAGCGGGTCCTTGACGTAGTGTTTCACACACGTCCATGCATACTTAGGCGGTATCAGTATTGTACTAGACGTAGATCAGTACCCCGATCATGATATTTGATAAAGAGGATACCAGGTGAATAGTATGGTGAATGTGATATTGACCCGTACCCAGATTTGGGGATGCCGTACGACGGATTTACGTACGAGCTATATTTTGATGATTGATCCGTACTCTTGACTTGGGATGTCTGGTTATGGATATGATATTATTGAGGCGGGATCACCGACTATACATATACAGGTATGTATATGTATCGACTCAGATGATAGGCGGTTTCCTTACCTGTAGTCTAGCTTGTTAGCTTGGCCCTTTAGTTTAGTTTAGTTGTTAGATTAGATTCGATTCTTACCTATTTCAAAACTAACGAATCGTGGATATTTTTAAAAGACAGCCCAAGGGATCCTACGGATATTTCAAAAGACGTATCTTTTCATAAAAACACCGTGGCCCCTATTTTCAAAACCCCATGATTCGTGTTATTTCAAAAGGCACCATTTGTAGGACTTATATTAGATTAATGCAGATTAGTTATAGTTGCGTCTAGTTTTCAGCTCCCGCTCATTTTTGTGGTCCGCTTCGCATCGCATGCTTATTTTATGTTTCATACTCCATTATTGATATCATGCTGTTAGGACACCAGCACCATTACCGATGATGCGTATGTACCACGTACACTTAATTGCCGGCTCACACACATCTTCATCGGTAATTGCCATGTCACGTACACCTTAGAAAATATTATTGCTTGACATAGCCTGTTAGCTAATAGTTAGACATGATATTAGTGTACTTGCCTTATATTTTAGTTTAGACATTGTAGTTATTACCTGCTACTTCATGCATACTGTTATTCATTGTTATGCCGCATTCATGGATTCTCATGCATATATTCACTATTTTACGTGTTATTGAGGTTTTGGATTCGGATTTCCATTAGATTTTCTGGATTTGGAGGAAAACCGCAAAAAAAAACTTATATGAACTGATTTCTCTCTTTTTAAAATAAAAAGTGCGGTTTTCCCATGATGTATGAGTCGTCCACCATGAGTTTGCTGATGGATTTCGAGACCCGATTCGAGGAGACGGATGAACCGTTTCGGGTACATGGTGGACCCGGTAAGGTATCCCGGGGCAAGAAGCGCGTGATGATGACGATGTGAGCCTGGCAGGGGAGCACTACCTACCGGTGATATTACCCGACGCGTCAGATATCCGGAGGATACCGTCGTGGTCTTGAGATGGATGGTAGGGGCCGGTCTGGACTGACGGCGCCCTAGATATTGTGATTGAGACATTGAGATTGAGACTTGAGGTACATAAATTGTGACACAGAGATATCGAGGTATTGGACACTTGTTTTGTGTCGATACTGGGCACTGTTTTATGCTGATTTCATATATGGTACCTCATTTCTTTTTAAATACAGAAATCTCACTGATTTATGAAACCAGTTTTATTCAGTACATGCATTATGTTTCATGCATTCATACATCATCCATATGATATATTGCTACCTGAGGCACTGACACGGGCACATGAGATCACACTCGGTTAGATATTACCCTAGCCATTATTATAGGCTGCATGTTATACATATATTTGAGGATATATTATGATCATTGACCCAGGTTGCGTCATTTATGCGATTTCTTTCCGTAGATGTTTTTCTATTCACGAGTTGGCAACTCACCCCCGTTGTGCCCCAGTTTCTTGCAGGTTTGCCGTACAGGTTTCTTTACGGCTTGCGGGCATAGTTTCCTTCGGGTGATTTGCTAGTAGGTGGGTTTACTTGTATCGTACCCCCTATTATACATCTTGTATATTATTATTCTGTTGTATCTAGAAGTTCCATCAACCAAACATGTATTTATTTTGAGATAGAGACCAGTGATGTTATCCCTTCGACCTTAGAGTCGCGCATTATATTTCTGCGGTTTTCTTGTGGTTTTGAGTTTCCTTTTGAATTTTGATCCTCGCCGTTGGCGTTGTACATTATATTGCTTGTGTGGTTGTGACCGTCGATTGACGAAGAGCTAGCTCCCGCTTGGGGATGCCTTTTTATTGATTTCGTATACTATTCATGTTGTATCCCGTTTGGGGGCCAGTATTTACAAAGGAGACTCTGCCAAAATTTTCAGTAAATTTTGATGTCTTTAAAAACCGCATAATTCGGCTTATGCTATTAAAACTACTTGTTTTAAATTGGTTTTCCTTCACTCTACTACTTTTCTTAGTTTGGATTTCTGGGTTTTCGGTTTACTTAAATTACGTACGCCTCGAGACGTTTCGTAGTTTAAGTGCCGGTCATGTTCCGTACTTTCGGGACGTGACAAAGTTGGTATCAGAGCGTTAGGTTTTACCTTCAGAGCGTAGGATGACCCTTGGTTGATGGAATAGGTGACTAAAGTAGAGTGACGTACCGTAGGTATGTTCCGCGGCATATTTACGATACGCTACTCCACTTAAGGAGCCTTAGGATGTACATTTCTTTGCTCAGTTTTATATTCATTCCGATCTAGCCTCATCAGTACCAGTTATGGTTTTGCTGCCACGATTACGGGCAGGGAGAGCTACGGCTAGAGTTGCGGTCAGCATGAGCTCATCAAGAACGAGGACTGACCAGGGCATGATTCCGGCGGCACACGATTGCAGAGATGTGTCTTGATTGTGTTTTGCGCCACGAGCGTTGGATGGATCGCTGCATGAGATTACTTGGACGTGCCGATCAGCACTAGAGGATTGAGCCACTGACAGAGGCTAGCCAGATTTTGATGACCGTTAGTGTATTGTTTATTCATGATGGTCGAGGCACTGTTCAGCGTGCAGACGAGCGAGCCAGTTATTGCTGCGAACGACGAGATATTGCCCCAGATGCTGGAGTTAGTGCAGAATGAGTTATACTAAGAGATGATAGAAGGTCGCTAGTCACCCGAGGATGAATGACTAGGACAGGTGGTTCGTTCGCCTACCCCGATGCGAGGTCATCAGATATATTGATTCCAGCAAGAGACGACTTCACGTGGAGACGTTGAGAGTCGACAGAGACGATCGAATGTCAGAAACCTATTATTCCAAGTTTAAAGTAGTCGGAAAGACATACAGGCAATTCTATGGTCCCTCTAGAAGAATGAAACCCTAACTCGACTTAATGACCGTGTGAAAGCCTTTGAACCTTCGGGTTTGCGGCAGTTCTACGGCGCCATTAGTGAGGCTTGGGTTTGCCCTTCTACGGCTGGACCACCGATGCTGTGGTATGTACTCGATACTATTAAACTGTGCCCAAGATGTTGAGCTCTTGGGGGATTATGAGGTTTTGACGACTCGATCGGATGGCTCGACTTAATTCGGATGCTAGGTGGTGAGATGCATTCTTGGGAGACTGCAGATACGAGGATAGTCGTTGGAGCTCAGTCCATGCAGCCACGACAAGACGAGTCCAAAGCAGACGACATTAGAGAAAAGTGAAGTAGGAGGTTCGTACCAGATCTAGATGAGATGACGTTCCACTCCGCCGACATCAGAGATGCGATGCGCACGCCGAGGCATGGTACTTGGATTTACCTTCCAGAAGGAGTCGCGATGAGTATGCAGTCGTCCCAGAGCAAGATGCAGATATAGGTAAGGACGATGACTTCCGGACAGTTGGCCCGAGATTCTTAGAGGATGCACTTGAGCGGAGACTATTCCGCCATTATTGATTTCGATGTTTTGGATGATTTATTCGCATGATTTGATGTTGATGATTGAAGATTTACGATCTTTGCACAGTGTTGCACTTGATATCGTTTTCGTGCTTGGTTTCATATGTTTGTGATTTTACGGTTTTAGGCATTTGAGCTGATTTTGTGCGTATATACGCACACGATTTGGTTTTTGCACGCGGTATAGTTCATATATGCTACAGTGCAGTGTTACGTATGTTGTGCATTTAGGTGCCCTGGACTCTGATTTCGATAGTGGTGTTCGATATTTGTTTTGTGCACCTTGTGCACCTGATTTGATTTTGCGCATGTTCGGCACTTGATATTGGATTTCATGATTTCGTGCACGATGGATGCACCTGATTTGGATTTTCACGCATGTTGGGCGCATGTTTTGAGGTGTGATTTTGGTGCACACCAGATGCACTAAATCGAGATTGTTCGTGCATGTCAGATGCACCTGATTTTGCTGTCAGGCACATATGTTGCCTACGACAGATGTTTCGTGCACACCCGATGCACTTAGATGTTGTTTCTGTGCATATGTATGACACATATTTGGATTTTGATTTCCGTGCGCACCAGACGCACGTAGTATTCATACGCGTATTTTGGGATTGATTTCTTATAGAGCAGTACGTTTTTTTTATGATAATTGCAATGTGTTTTCGTACTAAGCAGGACTAGTCAGAGGACAGTACCTGAATGTATTTTGCATGCATTGATAGCTATTGAAGGGAATTCCAAAAAGCGAGCTATAGTCTCAGTATTTACCTACGTGTCTGATATGACGCGAAACGTTTAAAACAAGGAAAACCCTTCTAAATTGTTTCCCAAAACGGCGGAACGTACATTTCAAATAAAGGTATATATGTATATAGTTATTTTCTTATGATAGACGTCCGCCACTGTGCAGTGTTATGGGCATTGCACAGTAACTTAAAGGATTTGGCATGCATTTCCTCCTGATATTTACGTGTATAGTTTCGAGTTATATCATATTGGTTTTGGTATTGGAATTGACATTGTGTCATTACCATGACTCCGATGATTGCGGGATGCTTGACGGAGTTTTGATTTGAGTTTTATGCTCATTTTTCATGCGCATGCGTTGCGCTACGATTTGTTTTATGTATTTATGATTTCGGAGCCCCGGCGATTTGATGGTTTTGGCGGAAATATTTTAGTTTTTGGGGGAAGTTTTAATTTAAATTCGGGGACCGAATTTTTTTAAGGGGGGAAGATTGTAACGTTTTGAAAATCGTTTCGGTGAAATTTCGAAAAAACGGTAAAATAATGGGGGGTTTCGGTAAAAAGTCAAAATACAAATATCTTATTATAAAAATTAAATATACATATTCTAGCTATGTAATTGCTAGTATTTGGTGTTTATTGAGCCACTGGTGAAATTTCAAATTTTCTGAAAAAAAATTATTTTATTATTAATTTAAGCCGTCACTAATATATTTAATTAGGGAAAATTACAAATTGGAATGAGTTGAAACAAATTTTGTGCATCATAAAACATTAAATAAAATTTTATCACGTGGTTTTTGAAACGAAATCGTTTGCCAAAACAGTTTAGAAATTATTGAAGAAAAAAGGCTTTTTTTAGTGTAAATGGATATTTGGGGTATTGTATTTATCATTTTTCATCACCCCACACCCATACCCACACTCACACACCCTCATTTATTCCCTCCCTTGGCTGAATTCAGCAGCCCCATCAATTGTCCCCACTTCTTTTGATAAAAGAAAAGAAAATCAAGAGAAAAGATTAAAGGAAATATTAAATAAAGATATATGGTGTTAGATAATGTTGACTTGGACTTTTCCTTGACTTTACAAACACCCCCACACCCTCTCTTCTCCCCCTCCTCAAATCTGGCCGAGCCTATCCCTCAAGCAGCCCCCCATTTTGTTGACCTCATTTTCCTATCTCTTTTGCTTCAAAAATTCATCAAATACCCAACAAAAAAATCCCAAAATCCAAATCCAACTCCTACCCATTTCTCATTAGCCATTCTAGCATGGATCTAGGGATCAAAATGGCATCTTAGGAGGCTAGATCTTGAGCTTGATCTCATCATGGGAGGTATAATCTCATGCTTTTGTTAAAATTTGTTATCTAGTTGCTTAATCTAAGTTAATTAAGTGTTTAATTAGGTGTTTAAAAAAAAGGGGGTTTTGAATTGAAGTTTGAAATTTCAAGTGTATGGTTTTGAATGAAGATTAGGGTTTGAGCATTGGATTAGGGTTGTGATAGGTAGATTAACATATAATTGCTTGCTAAAATCAAATCTAGTTGCTAGTTGCATTTTTGTTAATTTAAATTTGTGATAATTATATATATTGCAAACTAGTTTTTGTAAATATTATGTTAAATTGAGAATTAAAATATGGTAAGGCTTTCATCATGTCTTTGGCATGTTAATGAGTATTTTAACACCTTAGGCTGTGCGAAACCTAGTCTAGTTGTTGAATTATGTATTGTTGCTTTAAAAGTGTTAAAATTGGGTAAAATTGTAAACTAGAATTTCGGGTTAATGAAATTTAGTGAGATTAAAAATCTAATTAGGGTTTATATGACTTATTTAAGATATTTAATAAGTATATTGGCCGCTACATTCATTTAAACGTCGAGTTTTGTACTAAAACGGGTAATTTTTGCTTGCTAGATTTTCGGAAAAATGGCTTCTAAAGTGAATTTGGGGTTTTTTGGGAGTTTTAACCTATTTTATATTAAAATTAGTGTTCGTGAATGTGAAAATGAGTGTATTTGGGTTTTTCCCGATGGTCTTACGTTTGTATGCCGATGTCGAGAGTTTTTGGGTTGATTTGGGAAAGCAAACCATAGGTTTTGACCTATGTGGGATTCGTGTGTCGTTTTGGTCATGAGTCGGATTTTAATGCAATACGGTGCGTTATGATATGTAGGTACCCCATGTGGACTTCGAGACGAAAAGCAAGCGCGTGGCGACGTCGGCACCGGCAAGCGAGGACCAGGTGAGTAGATTTATATCTACGGGGAGAAGTCGGGTGGATGGCGTATAGCACCCCCGCAGTTCGCGGTGATGTATACGAATACGTATACACACATATATATATTGTTTATATATTGTTTCAGTATATTGATGATAATATGGATATTTGGTGTTCTTGGATGACTTAGTGTCCCGAAACCCTAGAGTAGTGGTCGCACTACACATGCACACACCAACCCATACTTGCATACTTTCTTCTTTCATTTGTGCTTATACGGGAATATATAGTTATGTGTTCACATGGGTATGGGACTATGTGTTCACATACGGATTTGAGGCTTAGGTTTGAGATGAGTCGATGAGATTTGTATTGAGGTTGTGACTTCGGTGATATGGCAGGATTCGTATTTGAGATACGACATGACGTTGTAGCGGGTCCTTGACGTAGTGTTTCACACACGTCCATGCATACTTAGGCGGTATCAGTATTGTACTAGACGTAGATCAGTACCCCGATCATGATATTTGATAAAGAGGATACCAGGTGAATAGTATGGTGAATGTGATATTGACCCGTACCCAGATTTGGGGATGCCGTACGACGGATTTACGTACGAGCTATGTTTTGATGATTGATCCGCACTCTTGACTTGGGATGTCTGGTTATGGATATGATATTATTGAGGCGGGATCACCGACTATACATATACAGGTATGTATATGTATCGACTCAGATGATAGGCGGTTTCCTTACCTGTAGTCTAGCTTGTTAGCTTAGCCCTTTAGTTTAGTTTAGTTGTTAGATTAGATTCGATTCTTACCTATTTCAAAACTAACGAATCATGGGTATTTTTAAAAGACAGCCCAAGGGATCCTACGGATATTTCAAAAGACGTATCTTTTCATAAAAACACCGTGGCCCCTATTTTCAAAACCCCATGATTCGTGTTATTTCAAAAGGCACCATTTGTAGGACTTATATTAGATTAATGCAGATTAGTTATAGTTGCGTCTAGTTTTCAGCTCCCGCTCATTTTTGTGGTCCGCTTCGCATCGCATGCTTATTTTATGTTTCATACTCCATTATTGATATCATGCTGTTAGGACACCAGCACCATTACCGATGATGCGTATGTACCACGTACACTTAATTGCCGGCTCACACACATCTTCATCGGTAATTGCCATGTCACGTACACCTTAGAAAATATTATTGCTTGACATAGCCTGTTAGCTAATAGTTAGACATGATATTAGTGTACTTGCCTTATATTTTAGTTTAGACATTGTAGTTATTACCTGCTACTTCATGCATACTGTTATTCATTGTTATGCCGCATTCATGGATTCTCATGCATATATTCACTATTTTACGTGTTATTGAGGTTTTGGATTCGGATTTCCATTAGATTTTCTGGATTTGGAGGAAAACCGCAAAAAAAAACTTATATGAACTGATTTCTCTCTTTTTAAAATAAAAAGTGCGGTTTTCCCATGATGTATGAGTCGTCCACCATGAGTTTGCTGATGGATTTCGAGACCCGATCGAGGAGACAGATGAACCGTTTCGGGTACATGGTGGACCCGGTAAGGTACCCCAGGGCAAGAAGCGCGTGATGATGACGATGTGAGCCTGGCAGGGGAGCACTACCTACCGGTGATATTACCCGACGCGTCGGATATCCGGAGGATACCGTCGTGGTCTTGAGATGGATGGTAGGGGGCCGGTCTGGACTGACGGCGCCCTAGATATTGTGATTGAGACATTGAGATTGAGACTTGAGGTACATAGATTGTGACACAGAGATATCGAGGTATTGGACACTTGTTTTGTGTCGATACTGGGCACTGTTTTATGCTGATTTCATATATGGTACCTCATTTCTTTTAAATACAGAAATCTCACTGATTTATGAAACCAGTTTTATTCAGTACATGCATTCTGTTTCATGCATTCATACATCATCCATATGATATATTGCTACCTGAGGCACTGACACGGGCACATGAGATCACACTCGGTTAGATATTACCCTAACCATTGTTATAGGCTGCATGTTATACATATATTTAAGGATATATTATGATCATTGACCCAGGTTGCATCATTTATGCGATTTCTTTCCGTAGTTGTTTTTCTATTCACGAGTTGGCAACTCACCCCCGTTGTGCCCCAGTTTCTTGCATGTTTGCCGTACAGGTTTCTTTACGGCTTGCGGGCATAGTTTCCTTCGGGTGATTTGCTAGTAGGTGGGTTTACTTGTATCGTACCCCCCCATTATACATCTTGTATATTATTATTCTGTTGTATCTAGAAGTTCCATCAACCAAACATGTATTTATTTTGAGATAGAGACCAGTGATGTTATCCCTTCGACCTTAGAGTCGCGCATTATATTTCTGCGGTTTTCTTGTGGTTTTGAGTTTCCTTTTGAATTTTGATCCTCGCCGTTGGCGTTTTACATTATATTGCTTGTGTGGTTGTGACCGTCGATTGACGAAGAGCTAGCTCCCGCTTGGGGATGCCTTTTTATTGATTTCGTATACTATTCATGTTGTATCCCGTTTGGGGGCCAGTATTTACAAAGCAGACTCTGCCGAAATTTTCAGTAAATTTTGATGTCCTTAAAAACCGCATAATTTGGCTTATGCTATTAAAACTACTTGTTTTAAATTGGTTTTCCTTCACTCTACTACTTTTCTTGGTTTGGATTTCTGGGTTTTCGGTTTACTTAGATTACGTACGCCTCGAGACGTTTCGTAGTTTAAGTGCCGGTCATGTTCTGTACTTTCGGGACGTGACACTTGCCTCCTCAAAACTCTAGGTAAAAAAACATAGAGATCAAAATATCTCCTTTTACCTATCCAAGGGTTTAACCCTTCTCAAGGAACTTAGTTCTTTCTCTGAATCAGAGATCCACAAGATAAGTCTCCCACAAGTTGAGAATTTAACTCTCATCGGGAAGATCTTGTTCTTGAGAATCAAAGATTCAGAAAAGAACTAGGTTAAAAAGAAAGGAAAAAAAAAAGAACATATGTTCGGGGAATTTAATTCCTCCGAAATTAGGGTTTAACCCTACATAAAAAACTTAGTTTTTATAAAAAGAAAAGAAGAACTTAGTTCTCCAATGAAGAATAAAATGATCCAAGGTCTTCAAAATGGAGATATTGATGATCATTAATTGCCCAAAAATAGCATTAATAGAGAGAGAGAGAAAAGAGCTTGGCGCCTCACGTGTTTTCCACGTGGGTGCCCTTCCAACAGCGCCCAGCACCTCACGTGAAAAACACGTAGGCGCCCAAAACAGAAGGCCAGAGCCTCACATGAGATACACGTGAGCGCTGAGTAAGTGTCTGCAGCACTTCATAAACGGCCAAACGGCTGAGTGCTCGGCACTGAACTGGGCAGCGCCCAGTGCTTCACGTGCTTCTCACGTGAACGCCATAAAAAAGTGCTTAGCACGTCATATACAGCCAAAACGGATGAGTGCTCAGCACTAAATCGGGCAGCGCCCAGCGCCGCACGTGCTCTTCACATGGAC
This sequence comes from Agapanthus africanus, assembly GCA_030015575.1. Classification (NCBI taxonomy): domain Eukaryota; kingdom Viridiplantae; phylum Streptophyta; class Magnoliopsida; order Asparagales; family Amaryllidaceae; genus Agapanthus; species Agapanthus africanus. The sequence continues at coordinate 400,542,567 of JASDDO010000016.1, forward strand.
GCCATATAAAAAGTGCTTAGCACTATATATAACTGAGTGCTTAGCACTGATTGGGCAGCACCCATAACTGAAAGCTTCACATGATACCCATGTGAGCGCCAGAGCTTCAAACAAGTTCTTAGAACTTTTGCATAAAAACAAAGGGGCTGAATAAGCAAAGCCCAAATAAGTGTTTAGAACTTTTGAATAAAAAAAAGGACTGAGATAAAAAAAAGGACTGAGCAGACTATGCCATGTTCCCTCATAAAAAAAAGATGAGAGAAAGAAAGGGGGAAACTCCCCACTATTCAAGTCTCACGTGTTAACACGTGAGCGCCTATAAATAGGCGCTGTAATTAAACCGCAACTAGGCTAAACAAGCCTCACGTGCTAACACGTGAGCGCCTATAAATAGGCGCTGCAATTAAACCGCAACTAGGCTAAACCAGCCTCACGGGCCAACATGTGAGTGCCTAAGCGCTGCAATTAAACCGCAAGCCTCACGTGTTAACACGTGAGGACACCTCCTTGCGTAGAATTAAATTCTACTTAATAATTTAATAAACCATTGGATCAAGGATCCACCGGTGATTAAACATAGAATCAAATTCTATTGGAGAGAATATTTTCTGTTAAACAGAGAGTAAGTGGATCAAAGATCCAAAATATTTCCTATATCTTCCTAAACAGAGAAAGATTATACTCTGTTAAACAGAGCACCCTTGGATTAAAAATCCAATGGTGATTAAAATGTCATCGCTCGATAGAATTTTATTCTATATATGGGAGAATATCCCCAATCTTGTTAAAAACAAGAACAATTTCTTCTATAAAAACAGAAGTCCTTGAATCAAAGATCCAACAGTGGGTAAAATTCCCCAAATAAATCCTGTAAACCAATTAAATTAATGGGGATCTCTCAATGAGAGATTTTCTGATAATTAAACAAACTTCTCTCCACAATATAAAGAGCCCGAGACTTCAAGTCTCGAGAGGCGGGGGGAGACACATACAGATGTTAGTTATATGTATGCCCTAGAGGCCATTACTGTACATTGGATGTATATTGTAGTGGATGCTGGGACATATATAGGGAAGACTTTCTTGCTCGACATGATAGTATGCTATCTGATTACCCTTTACCTTAACGTGTATACTGATTGTCTCTCTGTTACATGTTGGTAAAGCCCTTAGGATGTGTACTTGACTACCTGGACTATGATGCGGATCATACTAGTGGGGACATGGTAGTCCATAAGTACATCCTTCAAAGTCCCTAGTCGTGGGTGTATCGAGACGGGGCATCGATATACCAGAGTAGACTAGCGTATACCTTCTCGACCCATACAGATGGGCGATGGATGATCCCATATCCATCGGTGTTTGACATCAGAGATGATATACGGGTGCTCAGTAGAGACTGGGTACACTGGACGGACTCGCCGAGAACTCCCAGATGGTATTATACCTTACGTCAGATGGCAGTTCTCTGGTGACACTGGTACAGAGTAGTCTGTTGACCCGAGATCGTCATAGAGTCTTGTGTGGTTCCCACTGTGCTTTGATTTCCATCTTACCACGTCCAAGAGGGCGTGCAAAACGGTGGTTTTTGGGTACAGTCCCGAGTCACATGGAGGCAATGAGCGATAGGAGGGGATTCGTCTCTCCCGGTATAGGGGGTTGATGTTGCGCTGTGTTCGATTGGCTATAACAGGAAATCCCTGGCCAGGGTTGCTGAGATTTACCGGTAAGTGTTACCAGTAGTTTCTTGAATTGTTATAGACCTCATATCGACACGACTTATCGAGCTATTGGGGTCTGATGTTTACCACCCCTAGGCGAGATATGCGACATATCAGACGATCAGACCGGACTGTACGGTATTGTTACTGGTGGGATTCACTGGAGTGTGAGCGGGCTTGCTCGTCGATCTTCTGATCGCTCAATACCCGGGTGGCCGTTACGTTTAGCAGACCGCTTGCGGCTTGTGGGTGTTTGATATGATCATCACCTGCTGCCGGCGTATTGACGAGTCTTTAGAGTCCTACACAGAGGTTTCCTGGCTCAAGCGAAACGAAATAGGAGCGCATATGAGATATGTGCGGGACCGAGAATAATGCGTGTATGTGATACCATATTTCATTCTCGCGATGAATGTGTCGAATGGTTATATGCGATATAACCTAGTTATCGAATCGAGGGTTGATTCGATAAGCCGATACATTGGATACTAGTCGGTTATATGCGATATGACCGGATCGTTAAATCAAGTGTTGATTTAATGATTTAATGCATAATTATATATTTGATATATTACTTTGCGTTAACTAGTATTGGTTCACTTTAAATGGATTTTCTCACTCGGTTGTGCACATTGTATATGTGATATACTTTTGTACACAAGTTTGTATCATGTTTGATGATACATGCTCACTAGGGTTTGTGTGAAGATTAAACCATGGTTGTAGATTGGTTAGGGTTTTCATTTTCTTATTCCTTTATTTATTTATTTATTCTTTTTGGAAAAATGAAAAGCATAAAGGAAAATGGTGGCTTTGTTTGTTTTCTAGTTGAAGCTTCATGAAGCTTTGACCAAAGTGACCATTTTGTCTCATGCTTAACCCTAACCACTCCATTAACCCTAGTTTAATCTCTACACTTGACCATGGTTCATTTTATGATAAGTATTGATTTACTTTTGATTTTAAAATTAACTTATCATAACACTTTCTTCTTCTTCTTCATCTTCTTCAATGAAGAAACCTTCACTTCATCAATGGTGATTGATGAAAATGAGTGAGAAATCCAATTCTAAAGTCTACCCACTTCCTATTTCTTCATCCTCTACCTCTTGCCAAGTAGTAGAGTGTGTTTTCTTCACAAGTTTCTTGCTTGGTGAAGTTGGAGCTTGATCTAGTGATGCCTCGACGTAGATCATCTTCGGCATCGACGTCGACGACCTAGCCCGTCCATTCTCCGATGAAGCCGACGCTAGAGCCCGAGATTTGATTTGGACAGCGGATAAGACTTCATCACGGAGCCATGGAGGTGGAGGACCGGATCTACAAAGGTTGTATTTCCGCATTCTTGTAGTTAAGTGTTAACTAGTTTATTGTTTCGCCTAGAAATCTAGCCAACGATCCGTTCTAGGGTTTCTCGGCACCGTTTAAATTTGAAATTTGCATGGTTGATGCCTTGTGAGACCTCATTAGGATGCCTAGGAACCCTATAGTAGTATCAGAGCCTAGCTAGAGCCTTAGGCGAAGTCTAGACGGAATTTGAAGTCCGAACGAACCCGAAACCCATTTTCCAAAATGCTCTCTGTCCATTTTTTAAAAATCTGGATTTTTCAATATTAAAAATATGCAGAAAATTAAGCAGGGTTTTTTATGAACTACTGTGAAAAACGGAGACCTAACTCCGTCATAACGCCGCGGAACCGCGGCCTGAGCCCACGTGGCGCGGCGGTTCCGCGGCCATATTGTTGACTCTTTGACTCCTTTTTGCACAGTAATGTTTATAATTAATCCCTGTGTTTTCTGGGTAATTTTAATATATGCTATGCAGTTGAGTTTTCTGGGGTTGTTTTGGGGATTCGAATGTTCGATCGGATTATCAAATTTTGTCTGTGTGGCCTTCCGGATAAATTTTAGAATATGTTAAAAAGTTCGACCGGATATAAATACCCAATTTTTCCCCTGTCGGGAAATTTCCAAGTGTTGGATTTTTCCGTAGTTTAACGACGTTCTAAGTAGTGCAAGTAACGCGATGGACCCTCTAGAAGACAACAAACCTTAACTCGATTATGTGACCGTCTTGAACTGCCCTTTGAACCTTCGGGTTTGGGGCAGTACAGCGTGCCACATGTGAGGCGTTGGCTTGACCCTTCTACGGCTGGACCGTTGGTACTGAGGCACGAACTGAATGTTGTTAGACTTATTTCATGTGTTGATCTGTATCGGGAAAACTTGGGTGTTAGAATGTTCAATCGGAAAGTTTAACATTTTCTAATTATCTGGAATGGGATACAATAATTGGAATTCACAAGAAGTTATGAGATAACTGAATGAATGTTATAAACATAGCAGTTTAGTCTCACTTGATCGGTTGCCACGGAATTTTGATGTGATCAAAAGTCCGTCGCAATCACGTAGTGTACGCGGATACTCGCCGGGTAAACTTAATAGACAGCCTCACTCCATAACCCCGACCAAGTGACTGTAGGAAAACCCCGTCGCCGAAAGCATCCGTTCGGGTGCTCGCGGTAGCGGTGTTCCGCCTTGGTGCACTTCGTCGACGGTATCGGGGGTGCGGCCGTCTACTGAAGTTTGCGACGAGCATTCGATCAGGATGTCGGGAATCTTGTTGAATTGCCCGACTTGATATTGAAAAGTGTTTTCGATTTTGAGACTAAAATGCGGGGTTTATAATTGTTAGGCATGCGATGTCTAAGTAATTCATTTGGTCAGGCATGCGATATCAGAGGTGGTTGCGGATTCCAACTGTTGTAGTTTTACACTTTCTTTTCTGCGACCGTAAGTGTAATATGTGGTATCGCCGGTTTCGTTGCTATATGTCAACGACAATTGGGATGCGCATTTTTACTTACGCTGATGACATGTGATGTTATGTGTTGCTGAATATGTTATATTGGATCGTCGTGTTTGAATAGCCGGGGGTTTTTATGTGAGATGAGTGTTTTTCATTTTCATTCATGTAAAAACTTGTATGTAATATTCTTTTATTGGGGCACTTTCAGGTTGCCGAAGATGTCACCGTTTGTATATTATTTACTTTTCCGCACTAGGATAGACCCAAGGAGGGGAGCACAAGTAACCGGGTTCTGGAGTCCAGTGGGAGACCAACTCGAGGAGTCGAGTCCTGGTATCCTAACTCTAGAATTGGTAGGGTTGCTTGCCGCTCTCGTAGGGGTCTAGGGGTGTGGGTTTGGCTATTCATCACGACCGTGGAATCCGTGTTTTATACTGGCTCGTATTGAAAACACGGACGTCCTAGTATATCCAATATTTCATATGATTCTTCTGCTGCGATATCTGTGATATGATCATGTGATGTTCTGTGATGGATACAGTATATAGTATATATGATATATTATATAGACGTTACTTATGTTTTACACCCGTGCTAGCCTGCCCCGCTCTGCCGTTAGTTACCTAACCTAACGGTGCACGAGGGGACATCGAGGCGAATGCGGATGGCATAAGTGTACGTCGTATTTATCTGTGATGTTTAGGTACTTAAATGATGGGACTTCATTAATGTGATTAATGAAATAAAAGAAACCTAAGATGTTGTAGAATCGAATTTCAAAATAAAAAGGGTAGCTACAGTTCTTACTTTGCACAGAGGTATATGTGATATATCCTGCACCTTATTCGATGAGGAAAGGACCGAGATCCCTTCACCGGGAGTGACTCCTTTAGCAATAACTGGCAGATGCTACACACTCGGTTTGTCTTTTGATTGCTTTTAAGTGTTTTTGCTTTGCACAGTGATATATATGATATATCCCGCACCTCATTCGACGAGGAAAGGACCGACGATCCCTTCACCGGGAGTGACTCCTTTAGCAAAACTAGAAAAGCCTCAAAAGCACTCCATTTTAAAATTCATTCGATCCTACAACGATATCAAGTTCATTACGCAATAGGTTTTCATAAAAACCTGTCGTAGCCCTCCGTCATTTCAGATAAATCCTGCTTAGTATTCGTGATGCGTTTGTTGACCTTGTCAAGGCGCAGTGTGCGGTAGCTAACCAGTATTTATCTGCTTATGCATATGATGCAGATTGGGTTAGGGTAGTCGTGCGGCCTTGTTGACCTTGTCAAGGGTCGTGCGGATAGGTTTGATTCAATCAAGAAATGACGGGTAGAACTTGACTTGCGGTCTATGGTTTGTTGACCTTGTCAAGGTCATAGATCGTTCGGGGCAAAATATTATCGGGAATTTCAAGAAAATTTGCAATGAGATTGCATACCTTCTATGAGATAGTTGGATCCCGATACCCGCTGCGAGTAAGAGTTACTCCTGGGAGAGTTTTATACATTACAATTAGCCGATCAAGTAGGTGTCTAGAAAGGTGTCAACGGGGTTACGCCTCTGGGAAAACGAGGTTTACATTAATTAGGTTCGTGCGAAAGCACGGGGGACCTCCCTCAAAGTACCGACACTGGCCTGGCTGAAAGATTGGCGAACTTGTAGTGTGTAATTAATCCCGGCTAGTCTTTCCTTTTAGGGTTTGAAGGAAGATTTGATAAAAAGCAGTGGGAACCATCCTGATTAGATAAAATAATAACCAATCTATTCTTGCAAGAGCGCACGCTGAGTGTTTTCTTCTCTCTCTCTCCTGGTAGCGACCATGTCACGCCTTAATCAAGATAATAAAACGGATTATTGACCGAACCCGCTTGTTATACTGTCCTGGGGAACGTTGGTCCCGCTCCAACTTATAATAGTTATAAGACAGAGCAGGAAATTGGGGAATACCAGATTTCTCGTGCCGCCCAAACGAAGAGAGTGCATGCTGATGCATCATCTTCGGGTGTGTTCATTACAGAGAACTGTTTCTCAATATCCTTTACGTCCTGAGTATGTGATACCAGATCAGGATCCCAGATATGTAATTTGTTAGATAGGGCTACAGAAAGGTAGAGAACTGAGAACGGGTGATAAGTTTCATGAGGCAGAAAACGGGGCAAGAGTTGCAGCCAGGTCTGTTGGTCACTGTCACCCTGTATTACCAATACATTGATTCTGAACAAATGTTATTAGATACCGAACCTGATATACAAAATCATATCTGTCTCTTTATTAGTAAAGAAACGATAAAATTTTGTATTGTTGGATAATGTTTTGAACATTTCATATATCAAAAGTTGATCGGTTCAGGCACGTTATCTAAAAGCATTAGTGTTCTAAATCAAACTACAGTTCTTTGTATACGGAACACACAGAAGAGGAAGAGTTCAGAAATGAACGGATCCTTCTTCAGGCATTGTAGACTAGGTCATATCAATGCGATCCGACTGGCTGAAGTTACATATTAGATGCATATTTAAATCAGTTTGAATTTACATCTTATGAAACTTGCCAGTCATGTCACAGAGATAAGATGACCATAGCTCCGTTTACTGGAAACAGAGAAAGAGTTAGTGAACTCTTGGGATGATACATGTTGATGTATGTAGGTCCCCTGTCTACACTTGCCAAGACCGGTTCTTTATACTTCATTACATTCTCTGATGATCTTTCGAGATTCAGACCTATGTTCCTGTTGAAACACAAGTCTGAACCTTTTGAGATATTCACAGAATATAAGTTAGAAGTAGAGAACCAATAAGGGTACAAGTATTATGTCCTTTGATGTGATCAGGGAGGAGAATACTTGAGCACGGAATTCCTGGACTATTCTAAAGGAGAATGAGATTCTCTCTCAGCATTACTCCTCCGTATACACCATAGCAAGATGGTATATCGGGGCGGAGCAATCACACACTATATGATAAGGTGTGCTCTATGATGAGTACTACTGAGTTACCCTTTTCCTTTTGGGAGTTATGCACTTGAGAAAATGCATACCTATTGAATTAGGTTCGAATCAAATCAATGCTTACCACTTCATATGTGATATGGAAAGGGAAGAGCCCATGTCTTAAGTTAGTTAAGATTTGGGGTTGTCCGGCCTATGTCTAAAAGCAAAATCCGGACAAACTCAAGGCAAGGTTAGTTATGTAGAACTGGAAAGGTTCCAGCTATGCAAACTACAAAAGATGATTTGATGGAACCAAAGGATTCAATAGTTACCAACGAACCTCGGCCTCTCCGCCGATCTAGTAGGGTTCCTCACCCACCTGAGAGATACTTCGGTTCCTCTATGACAGTGGGAGCGAGGATTGCATCATGGGATAATGACCCAACTAGCTTCGAGCTGGCCATCAGGAATGGGACTCTGTAAGAATGGCTGTATGCTTAGCGATCTGAGATGGAATCCATGTACACCAGCAAAGTATGGACTTTGGCTGCTATATCTGAAGGGTTAAATCCCCATCAGGAGCAAGTATATCTTGAGAAGATTACTTGGTGTAGATGGAAAGGTTGAGACTTTCAAAGATAGACTTGTTAAAGGTTTTCGTCATCGACCAGGCGTGGATAATGATGAAACCTTTTCCAGTGCCTATGCTTAAGTCCATCCAGATCCTACTTGCCACGGCTACATACCATGACTATGATATCTGGTGGTTGGGTGTCATGACAGCTTTTCTAAATGATGTTTTAGAAGAGGGAGTCTATAAGTACACAGCCAGAGAACCTCGTAGACAGTGGGAGCAGCGGAAACGTGTGCAAGATGCTTTATAGGATAAAGCAGGCATCACGGAGTTGGAACGTCTGTTTTGATGTCGTAGTCAAAAAGTTTGACTTCATCAAAATGGTAGATGAACCTTGTATATAAAAAAAGGTAGTAGGGAGTATGGTGGCGATTCTCGTAAAGTACGTAGATGAAATACTCTTGATAGGGAAAGAGTTTCCTATGCTACGCTCGATCAATCTCCGCTTATCACAATGATTCTCCATATAGGATCAAAATGATACCTACTAAATCCTAGGTTTTGGATCTATGAGATAGATCCAAATGGATGTTAGGATTCTCACTAGCTGTAGTGAGATGGTATCAATCGACCCTGGGGAGAATCACTGGAATGGTTCCAGGGTGATAAAGACGACTGAATGTCAGTCACAGGCATTGTCTTTACCCTCAGTAAAGGGACGGTATGTTGGAAGAGTTCTAAGCTAGATACCGTGACATACTAGACGATAAAGGCAGGATACATCGCTACTTAAGATGCTACCAAAGAGGATGTTTACGTGTATATTAGTTCATGAGATGAACTACGTTCCTACCATTGTGAGACAATGGAGTTGTGGCTCATGCCGAAGAACGCCGGTCCCATCAGTGATCCAGACTTATTCTAAGGCAGTGTCACCTGATCATGGAGATGGTTGATCTCCAGGGTGATCAAGGTTTGGAGAGTAGACTCAGAGGACAAACACAGCGGATCCACTCACGAAGGCCTATTTCCAAAGAGAGACCTTTATGGGATGGTTGAGTATGAGATACTACAACCACTGCTACAGATGGCCCTAGTGCAAGTGGGAGATTGTTAGTTATATGTATGCCCTAGAGGCCATTACTGTACATTGGATGTATATTGTAGTGGATGCTGGGACATATATAGGGAAGACTTTCTTGCTCGACATTATAGTATGCTATCTGGTTACCCTTTACCTTAACGTGTATACTGATTGTCTCTCTCTTACATGTTGGTAAAGCCCTTAGGATGTGTACTTGACTACCTGGACTATGATGCGGATCATACTAGTGGGGACATGGTAGTCCATAAGTACATCCTTCAAAGTCCCTAGTCGTGGGTGTATCGAGACGGGGCATCGATATACCAGAGTAGACTAGCGTATACCTTCTCGACCCATACAGATGGGCGACGGATGATCCCATATCCATCGGTGTTTGACATCAGAGATGATATACGGGTGCTCAGTAGAGACTGGGTACACTGGACGGACTCACCGAGAACTCCCAGATGGTATTATACCTTACGTCAGATGGCAGTTCTCTGGTGACACTGGTACAGAGTAGTCTGTTGACCCGAGATCGTCATAGAGTCTTGTGTGGTTCCCACTGTGCTTTGATTTCCATCTTACCACGTCCAAGAGGGCGTGCAAAACGGTGGTTTTTGGGTACAGTCCCGAGTCACATGGAGGCAATGAGCGATAGGAGGGGATTCATCTCTCCCGGTATAGAGGGTTGATGTTGCGCTGTGTTCGATTGGCTATAACAGGAAATCCCTGGCCAGGGTTGCTGAGATTTACCGGTAAGTGTTACCAGTAGTTTCTCGAATTGATATAGACCTCATATCGACACGACTTATCGAGCTATTGGGGTCTAACGTTTACCACCCCTAGGCGAGATATGCGACATATCAGACGATCAGACCGGACTGTACGGTAGTGTTACTGGTTGGATTCACTGGAGTGTGAGCGGGCTTGCTCGTCGATCTTCTGATCGCTCAATACCCGGGTGGCCGTTACGTTTAGCAGACCGCTTGCGGCTTGTGGGTGTTTGATATGATCATCACCTGCTGCCGGCGTATTGACGAGTCTTTAAAGTTCTACACAGAGGTTTCCTGGCTCAAGCGAAACGAAATAGGAGCGCATATGAGATATGTGCGGGACCGAGAATAATGCGTGTATGTGATACCGTATTTCATTCTCGCGATGAATGTGTCGAATGGTTATATGCGATATAACCTAGTTATCGAATCGAAGGTTGATTCGATAAGCCGATACATTGGATACTAGTCGGTTATATGCGATATGACCGGATCGTTAAATCAAGTGTTGATTTAATGATTTAATGCATAATTATATATTTGATATATTACTTTGCGTTAACTAGTATTGGTTCACTTTAAATGGATTTTCTCACTCGGTTGTGCACATTGTATATGTGATATACTTTTGTACACAAGTTTGTATCATGTTTGATGATACATGCTCACTAGGGTTTGTGTGAAGATTAAACCATGGTTGTAGATTGGTTAGGGTTTTCATTTTCTTATTCCTTTATTTATTTATTTATTATTTTTGGAAAAATGAAAAGCATAAAGGAAAATGGTGGCTTTGTTTGTTTTCTAGTTGAAGCTTCATGAAGCTTTGACCAAAGTGACCATTTTGTCTCATGCTTAACCCTAACCACTCCATTAACCCTAGTTTAATCTCTACACTTGACCATGGTTCATTTTATGATAAGTATTGATTTACTTTTGATTTTAAAATTAACTTATCATAACACTTTCTTCTTCTTCATCATCTTCTTCAATGAAGAAACCTTCACTTCATCAATGGTGATTGATGAAAATGAGTGAGAAATCCAATTCTAAAGTCTACCCACTTCCTATTTCTTCATCCTCTACCTCTTGCCAAGTAGTAGAGTGTGTTTTCTTCACAAGTTTCTTGACTTGGTGAAGTTGGAGCTTGATCTAGTGATGCCTCGACGTAGATCATCTTCGGCATCGACGTCGACGACCTAGCCCGTCCATTCTCCGATGAAGCCGACGCTAGAGCCCGAGATTTGATTTGGACAGCGGATAGGACTTCATCACGGAGCCGTGGAGGTGGAGGACCGGATCTACAAAGGTTGTATTTCCGCATTCTTGTAGTTAAGTGTTAACTAGTTTATTGTTTCGCCTAGAAATCTAGCCAACGATCCGTTCTAGGGTTTCTCGGCACCGTTTAAATTTGAAATTTGCATGGTTGATGCCTTGTGAGACCTCATTAGGGTGCCTAGGAACCCTACAACAGAGAGAGGGCAGACAGAAGTAGAGACAAAAAAAAGAATTTGATTCTCAGCGAAGATTTGTTTCGTCAGAACATACTAGGTAAAAAGAAGAAAAAACACAGAGATTGTTTCATTCCTTCTTTGCCTCTTGATTGGTGTCAAAAACATGTAATTACCGCAATCAGAAACGGCGTCTCTTCGCAGCTAGCCGGTGAGTGCGGGTCGATCCACAGAGACGGGTAAATTCCTTTAGTGTGTCTTAACGAGTTGATTCTATTTGTCGTTTTGGTTTTTATAAAAATCTAGATCTAAAACTTAATTAATCTAATTTAAATTCTTGCTAGGGTTAGGCTTAGAGGAAGTTTTGGAGATTGATGTTTCCTCACCGCTTTCAATGCCGTATTTTAGATCCATTAGGTGTTATAGTAATTATCGATAAAGTGGATACGACTCTTTTGGGAAGATGTTTTCTTCCTCTAGATTCGTATCCTTCCTTTATCGTTAATTACCCTAACCCCCATGGAAAACGCGCGCAACCGGCCCTTTATACTGCGGTTCACCGTTACCTCGAGGGGTAGGGTGCCGCAGGGAGCGGTTTTGCGCGCATGCATGGAGTTCTTAATGGGTTAGTTTAATATGGCATTGAAAGGGGTGAGAGATCTCATCTCTCAACCCTTTCCTTAAGGCTAACCCTAACAAGCGAGGAGACTACTCGCTCATTAGGAGATGAAATAACATTAAAAGACTAAAAGAAAAACACTTACTAATGGTGATGGCTCCCTCCAAGCGATAAAGAACAGATCTGAATGTCACTTCCAGAATTTCTGAATTTTATTTATTGAAAAGAGGCATAGGGTTTTACAGATCTAAAATTACAATTTATAGGAAAATAGGAAACCTAGGGCTACAGACTCTCGCACATGCAAAATTACAGATTTGCCCACGTAAAATCCTAACATCTGCATCGACGCGCCGCCTCAGAAAATATGCACCGGCACGGGCCTTGTATGGCCGCGGATCCGCGGCGCCAGGCTAGGTTTGGCCGCGGTTCCGCGGCCAAATAAAGGAGTTGGGCCATGTTCATTTTGGGCTTGGTTCAGTGGCTCTTTGGGCTTCTGTTTCTTCACTTGTTTTCTTTTTTGGGCTTCTGGTTCTTCTCCAGATGTTTCAGTGAACACTTGTAGCGATCTTTTAACCGTTCACTTGACTTTTTGGACCTTGCACTGTTCTTCGACTAGTCTTGACTAGGATCCGTCTACTTGTTGGTCAAAAGTCCATTTTTCTGTTGTTTTGTGTCTTTTTCACTGTATTTGCTCCAGAAACCTGTATCCTGTAATATGCAACAAACGTGCGTCAAGAGTACCTGTTTATTTATAAAAAGGATAAGAATAGGGGAATGATAAATGCAATATTATGGTCTGAACAAATACCCCCAAACTTACCTTTTGCTCGTCCTCGAGCAAACTTATTATTTTATTCACTAAAATCCTAACCGCACTTTCGCAGGGAAACGCGATTGCACTGAGCATGTGCAACAAGCCGTTAAACCTCTAGGTGTCCCTAGTAGGAGGAGTGTTGTCTCCTGAGGGTTTTCAGCGGATTACACCCACAAAATCCTATCAACTCGGCCCTTTGACTTTTGTTTTCCAATTAAGTTTTCTAACAAGGAATTCTATTATCTTTTGACTCGCAAATTATCCACCCACATTCTTCACACTTCCTCATTATTTAACTTAAGATTATATATGTTATGTAGACCTACTTAGCTTTCAGCATCTCCTAAGTTTTCCTTCTAGGGTTACATCTCCACTCAGGAATTTCTATCAACTCTATTAAAGATACAAGTTTTATCTTTCATTCCTCTCTCTCATCTAAACACCAATCACATACCCCTACGTGTGTATATAAGTCACCCCTACACTTGAAAATTCAAATTAAGCAATCAACCCCTTGTCCGTTGTCCAAAGTACTAATTAGTTGGTGAATTTAAATGAAATTTGTTTACACATCCTTCATGCGACCGTTAATACTTCTTGAGGTACCAACGACCGATTACAAAATGCGCTTGCACTTTAAAGCGTACTTCCTAGTCTTTGCAACACCCAAGGCTTTAGCAGTGACTCCCAAACCAGTTGGTCTAAGGCACTAGGTGATGAAGCACCCTCGCTAAATATTTTTCTATTTTTACAGCCTTAAGTAATCACAAAAACCAGTGTCCATTTTTTTCTTTATTCACTTTTTTTTTCCATTGTACTAAGGACTTTAGACAAGAGCATTTCAAGGTCTCTTCTACTATTCCAAGTTTCAAGGTGCGTGAATGTGCAATTTGTAGGGTATACGTTTTCAGAATCTAGACTTAAGTTAGGAACTATTTTTCAAACTTTTACTCTAATAAGAACATCAATACTCTTCCCTTGTTTCGACTTAGCCCAAGAAGTGAACCCAAAATTTGCCTATTTCTAAATAAACTACAAGGCATATACTTTCTACCGTTAAACTTTAAGGAAGGTTATTTTTAGGGTTTTCAACTTACTAAGTCTAAGATCTAGTTGTTCCTAGCTAGTTGACCTATTTGTCAAACTAAAGTCAATTAGCCAAAATTGAATACATTTATTTTTATAATTTTTGAAATTATTCAATTTTTATGGGTTTTCAAATAAGTATGCAAATGCAAAAATATGTACAAATGAATGCGAAGGAAGAAGAAGACGTACCGAGCATACCCCCAAACTTGAACTTGACAGTGTCCTCACTGTCATGCTAAACCAAGAGGGTCAAAATACCGATAATCCCCTATTTATTTATTTATAGTTTTTTTTTATAGTTAAGAAAAACAAAAATATATGCAAAAAGACCCTCCCCCAAACTTCAATTAAACTATGTTAGACATTACTGCCAACTTTGCATCGGCCAAAAGTCAACACCAACCAGTTGAAAAATTTATCAGTAAAGAATATTAGTTGGTGGAAATATAAGTTGTGGTGGTCCGCAAAGAATTGGGGAAGATAGAAGTAGTGGTATGGGAGGTGTGGAGGTAAATATACAGGTGATGGTGATGCATCGAAACGAGAATGTAAATGATCAGCAATCAGTGGAGTGTTGGCATTCTCGTACCTTATTAAAAGAAATGGGGGTATTTCAACTTCTAAAGGAGGAAGTTGACTCACCACAATACCCCCAAGATGTTCCTGTGGGTCCTCTATTGACATGGCATCATCCATCAATTGTGTATGATATTCAATTATGAGGGAACTTATCTCCTCGATGTTCGCCATAGTCCAATCAAAAACTTGCCGCCTATCTTGTAAGACTTTTAAAATAGCGTTCTCTTGCTCGAAGTCTAGAAGCGCTGATATGATAATGGGAAAAGTCTCATTTTCACCTATGTAAGCATATTTAAGGTGAGGCGGTAAGGACATTAGTTCGAGTTTCGGAGGCGAAAGAATCATTGCGGAATCTACCTCGAACTTAAAGGACTCCAACACAGGTTCGAAATCACTGCAAACAACCGATTCGGATGGTTCGACTAACTCATCCAAAAATTCAAAAGACTCATATTCGGGCTGTGAGTCGTCGTCATCCGAAAAAGTGAAACATTCATAATCAACTTCGGTTGTGTCAACGGTAGTAGGCTCAAGGAGGGACGCACTAGTGGCGTCAAAACTGTTTTCATCAAATAGAAATCTTTCAAGCTCGCAGTCCTCCTGCGTGATTTCGTGAACAGAGCAAACTTCTCGTGTACTAGTTTTTGGCACGGGGGGCAGACTTCCCATCTTATAAATATTGAACTCACTAGACCTCTTCCCGAAGGATAGAGTCATGGAGCCATTGCGACAATTTATCACGGCATTGGAAGTGGCCAAAAATGGTCGACCAAGAATCACCGGAATTTGGTTTATTGGGTTAGCAACAGGTTGTGTATCCATAACGATAAAATCAACGGGGAATATGAATTCCCCGACTTTGATCAACACATCCTCTAGTTGACCCCTTGGATAGGTGATTGATCGATCAGCCATTTGGAGAGTGCAACGAGTGGGTTTCAACTCTCCAACCCCTAATATTGTTCGTACACGGAATAAGGAATCAGGTTAACACTAGACCCAAGATCTAAAAGTGCTCGATTAATTTTCTTATCCCCAATTGTGATTGAAATCGTAGGACAGCCGGGGTCCTTTCGTTTTTGGGGTAAGGTTTGATGGTGGTTAATAGCATTGCTCACTGCACTAGCCACTAGCACTTCTTGGGTACTTGAGATGCTTTTCTCTTTGAAGTGCATAATCCCTTTAAGATTTTCGCGTATGAAGGGACTTGTTGGATAGCATCCAAGAGAGGTATATTTATGCTAACCTGCTTAATATCTCCACAATCTTCTCCACTTGTGTATTTGGTTTATTAGGACTCAACCTGTTTGGAAATGATGCATTTTGAAAATTAGTTGAGTCAAATGTTTGTGGAGCAGATTGTGGATTAGGAACGGATCCCGGTGTAGATGTGTTCGTGTTGTGAGAAATGGGTCCGTTAGAGCTAGAAGAAGTAGAGCCGTGTGAAGGGTGGAGAATAGGCTCTAAAGAAAAAGGTGAAGAAGGAAGTGAAGAAAATGAAGAAGGGGAAGAAGAACCACCGGCGGGGATTTCATCACTAGTTTCCACATTATTTTGCAACTCTCTTCCGGATCTCAACGTGGTCACCGCATTTACATTGTGATTGTGATATGCGTTTTGTGCGTGACCGGGATTGGGCAATGGTTGAGATGGAAGCTTTCCATTTTCTCTCTCGCTCAACGCAGCAGTTAATTGTGCAATTTGTGCCTCAATAGATTTGATACTTTGATCGTGTGAGGCATTGTTATTCATTAAAGATTGAACATAACTTTCAAATCTTGCTGCGGATTCTGTAGTTTGCTTGAGAAATGCTTCTAGACTTTTCTCGAGCGAGCTAACCTTATCATCATTTGGTTGAACCAAATTGTTCATTTGATTTGTATAAGGTTGTTGTTGGAAAGGTTGCTGGTTTTGAGTTTGTAAGGGTGCTTGTTGTTGTTGTGGAGGAGGTCTTTGAAAATTATTGTTCCCTTGGACTTGTTGATTTTGGTTCCAAGCGAAATTTGGGTGACTCCTTCCACCCTGATTGTATGTTGAAGAGTACGGATCGTTTCTTTGTCGTTGCTGAAATGCAGCATTGACTTGATCCTGTCCTTGAATAGGTGCATTATAAGGACATTCTTCGGTTAGGTGCGACGGGTTAGAACAACAAGCACAGACAGTTCGTGTGGGTAGAGTAGGGGCAGGAGAAGACGATGAGATTTTTGTCTCAATGGCTTCTAGCTTTTTCATAAGTGAGGCCATCTCGGCCTTCATAGCTATCGACATATCTATTTGATGTATGCCTGCCCTAGATTGACCAATTGAAGAAGGTGATGTGGTCTTGGTACTCTCCCACTGAATTGTTTGCTCACTTAGGTCCTCAAGAAACTGCCAAGCTTCGTCGCTAGACTTGGAGAGAAAATGACCTTGGCATATTGTTTCTAGCAACTGCTTCGTTGCTGCGTTCAATCCCTCGTATAATGTTTAGCAAAGTTGCCAATTTTCTATCCCGTGATGAGGGCATTGAACAAGTAAGTCTTTAAATCTCTCGAAGCACTTCCAAAATGGCTCAGAAGGAAGCTGTGAAAATTGTATAATCTCGTTTCGGATTCTAGCAGTTTGTGATGAGGATAGAACTTTTTTAGAAAATCTCTCACAAACTCGTTCCAATTTCTAATGGAGTGTGATGCGGTGCTGTATAGCCACTTCTCGGCTAGGTCACATAAGGTAAAAGGAATGACCCTTAGCCTTATTGCGTCATCACTTAATTGGGTTGTCTTCATCATGGCGCAAACGTTTTGGAATTTATTAATGAAAATATATGCATCTTCGGATTCCAAACCATGAAACTTAGGCAGCATATTGATGAAGTGTGGTTTTATTTCAAAATTATCCCCATTCGCCGGTGGGGGGGAAAGACATGTAGGTAAGGAAGTGCGGACGGGGTAGAAGAGATCCTGGAGCGCGACTCGTGCGGGCGCTACAACAGGCGGAAGATTCGGGTTATTCGCACCTGGCGGAGGTGGAATCATTCCCGTCGGTAAGGTATCGTTGGGGTTGAATCCCGACATACCTTCGAAAGAAGAATTTAAAGGTGGAGGTAAGGAAATGGAGGGAATTTCGATGAAGGGTTCGCCGAAGGGTTCGTTGGTCGGTACCAACGAAACACGGACTAATCGGGCGTTAGTATCCCTAGTCCAAAATGACATACACTAAAGGGTAGTGCAGTCAGAAAAAAGAGAAAAACAGAATGTGGGGGTAAGATAACGTCAGTGAGAAGAAGTGGTGGAAGTGAGTTTTAAGTTTCTTCGCGACAAGTTGCAAGTTTGAAAAGATTTTTCTTTATTTTTTTTTTATTTATGTGTGAGTTTTGCAAGGAGGTTTTTGAAAACGGACTCGTGACACAACTGAATCAACCACACATGCACAATCAGGCCTAGATCTAGGGTCGCCTAGGTCTACTAGACAGCTCCTAACTAGGGCTAGAAATAGACCTCAAACCGCCTCTTCACGGACAAGTACGGCCAGGTAAGTAGGAAGGAACCACCACTACAGTGGGCCTAATTAATAACCACTAGCCTAGACACCGCAATGTCGGTTAGGATAAACGGCCGATGCCTACCCTAGTCCTTTTCCTATTGAGCTCGCTGTCCTTAGGTCTGAGTCTAATCTTTTTTTAATTAAAGGTGGTCGATGCAAAATGCTTTAGGTGTTTTCTGGGGTCCTGGGAAGGGTGATGAAATCCCCACCCAATCTGAGTTTGGTCAAATAGCCCCTTAGAGTCCGGTTAAATTATGCAAAACAAATAAAATCACTTGCAATCAAAATTTTTAGCGCGGCGCAAAGAAACCTGCAGAAAATCTGTTATTTAGAAGGGGGAGAAAGACTCTTTACGCAAAGAATTCCTGCAGAAAAGTTTTACAGAGAGATATATGGTAGGTTGCAGAGGGGAAGAAAAGAGAGCAAACCATGCAAATTTGGTGCACTGAAGAGGCAGAGGGAGCGCGGAAACGCGGCAGATGGCCCCCCTATGCGGCGGAAACGCGGTCTACTTGTGGGATCGCGCTCTGAAAAAATTTCTGTGGTTCTGTACTTTGAATTCCTCTCTGCTATTATGTACTAATTTTTGTTTGTCCCTCTGTAAATTTCCAGATCCTCAATTCTTCGCTGTTCCTGCAAGATTCAAAAGATACACCCTTCAAACAGATAAAATTTGATAAATTTTTTTTTATTTTCAGATTTTTATAATTTTTTAAAAATTTATATCAACCCGAAAATTCACAAAAAGAAAGATTACGCCGTCCCCAGCAACGGCGCCATTTGATTGGTGTCAAAAAATGTAATTACCGCAATCAGAAACGGCGTCGCTTCGCAGCTAGCCGGTGAGTACGGGTCGATCCACAGAGACGGGTAAATTCCTTTAGTGTGTCTTAACGAGTTGATTCTATTTGTCGTTTTGGTTTTTATAAAAATCTAGATCTAAAACTTAATTAATCTAATTTAAATTCTTGCTAGGGTTAGGCTTAGAGGAAGTTTTGGAGATTGATGTTTCCTCACCGCTTTCAATGCCGTATTTTAGATCCATTAGGTGTTATAGTAATTATCGATAAAGTGGATACGACTCTTTTGGGAAGATGTTTTCTTCCTCTAGATTCGTATCCTTCCTTTATCGTTAATTACCCTAACCCCCATGGAAAACGCGCGCAACCGGCCCTTTATACTGCGGTTCACCGTTACCTCGAGGGGTAGGGTGCCGTAGGGAGCGGTTGTGCGCGCATGCATGGAGTTCTTAATGGGTTAGTTTAATATGGCATTGAAAGGGGTGAGAGATCTCATCTCTCAACCCTTTCCCTAAGGCTAACCCCAACAAGCGAGGAGACTACTCGCTCATTAGGGGATGAAATAACATTAAAAGACTAAAAGAAAAACACTTACTAATGGTGATGGCTCCCTCCAAGCGATAAAGAACAGATCTGAATGTCACTTCCAGAATTTCTGAATTTTATTTATTGAAAAGAGGCATAGGGTTTTACAGATCTAAAATTACAATTTATAGGAAAATAGGAAACTTAGGGCTACTGACTCTCGCACATGCAAAATTACAGATTTGCCCACGTAAAATCCTAACATCTGCATCGACGCGCCGCCTCAGAAAATATGCACCGACACGGGCCTTGTATGGCCGCGGATCCGCGGCGCCAGGCTGGGTTTGGCCGCGGTTCCGCGGCCAAATAAAGGAGTTGGGCCATGTTCATTTTAGGCTTGGTTCAGTGGCTCTTTGGGCTTCTGTTTCTTCACTTGTTTTCTTTTTTGGGCTTCTGGTTCTTCTCCAGATGTTTCAGTGAACACTTGTAGCGATCTTTTAACCGTTCACTTGACTTTTTGGACCTTGCACTGTTCTTCGACTAGGCTTGACTAGGATCCGTCTACTTGTTGGTCAAAAGTCCCTTTTTCTGTTGTTTTGTGTCTTTTTCACTGTATTTGCTCCAGAAACCTGTATCCTGTAATATGCAACAAACGTGCGTCAAGAGTACCTGTTTATTTATAAAAAGGATAAGAATAGGGGAATGATAAATGCAATATTATGGTCTGAACACCTCTCTAAGGATTTAACCCTTCATACAAGAACTTAGTTCTTCCTCTGGTTGAAATCTGCAGAAGCAGATCTCCCCACAAGTTGAAAATTTAATTCTCATTGGGGAGATTCTGTCATGAAGATTCAAAGGCTAGGGGAAAGAACTGAGTCCAAAAAATTTAATTCTTATAAAAACATATAGGAATTTAATTCCTCTGAAAACTAGGGTTTAACCCTATATAAAGAATTTGATTCTTGCATGAACAAGAGGAGAACTTGATCCCTCAGACGATGATAATAATTTGAGACCTTCCAAACCCAAAGCCTAATAACTAGAAATGTCATTAATATAAGATCAAAATCTCCAATAACACAGAAGAACAGCCTGGTGATTCGTTAGTGTTTAACACTATAACGAGACCTCACGTGTTTTCCACGTGAGTACTTCTAATGAATAAAAAGAAAAGGCCGAGACTGCCTCACGTGTTTCCCACGCAAGTGCTTAAAATAAGATCAAGGAGCACTTCCTATGGCACGTGCTTTGCACGCGACCCCAAATCAAGTGCCTAGCACTTCTGTATAATAGGGGAAATAAAACCCAAAAAGCAAGGGCCGTATTTGGGGCACCTCACGTGTTTCATACGTGAGCGCCACGAGAACCAAGTGCTTAGCACTTATATAAAAAGGGGAAATAAAACCCAAATAGAAGAGCCCATATTTAGGGTGCCTCACGTGGTCACACGTGAGTGCCTCCAGAGTTCATTGTTTAACACTGATTCAGCGCCTCACGTGGGATACACGTGAGTGCTGCATATACCAGTGCTTAGCACTGTTGGGTAACTATGGAGACCCAGACCAAGCCCAAATTGGTAAAGTTTTCCCAAGGTCAAAACCTCTTCGATTTCCAATCAACCGAGCCCCCTGTGCTTATGATTCCCCAAATTGATCTTAGTCCCAAACATGACTAATGATCTCTCATGATGATATCCAAAAAAATATTCATCCCATGTCACCTAAAGTAATCTTAGTCTTAAATATGACTAATGATTCTTAGGTACAATAACCATTTTCCCTCAAATACAGGATTTGGTTTTAAGGATACATCTCTCCACACCTCTGATATATACCGTTGTAATTCTTCAACGTCTTTAGCGAGGTGGCAGGTCCCGACAACCAACAACTCTTTGGTACACTTCCAAATTGATATGCACACCTCAAATCAGACCGCACCCCAAATTGGGCACATTCCATATCTTCGTTGTTCACTTCGTCGAGTAACAAATATACGTGCGCACAAGATGAATGATGGACTGAAATGTCCTTAAGCCAATATTCGCTTCCAAAGCGGGGATAATGGACCGAAATGTCCTTAAACTAATATTCGCCTCCAAAATGGCGATAAGGGACCGAAATGTCCTTAAACTAATATTCGCTTCCAAAATGGCGATAATGGACTAAAACGTCCTTAAACTAAAACAATAGAGCCCAAATACTCTTTTGTTGGATCTGAAATAAAAATGATCCCAAAAACTTGTTAAGTGGATCTTAGTCTCAAATTGGACTAACGTATCCATAACAAAAACAAATCGAGCCCCAAATGTTCACATACATTTAAGTCGATCTTAATCTCAAAATAGATTAATGGTCCTTAAATGAAAACCCAAATCAAAAAATATACGGATTTGGACTAATCCGCGCCCTACGGGTGACAACATAAATTAGTCTCCGTATACAATCCACGGGCAACCAAAACAAACAAAAACACTCACGACAAGAAATGAACTTCCGGAGCAAAAAAAAGTGGTTATCGCGATGCGGTAACGTAATTAACTGCAGGGGCTTGCGCCTGCAGGGAAGAGCGTCCCCACAATCAAAACCCCCTCATAAACAAGGGGGAATCTGACGAAGTCTGCTACAACGGCCGCATCCGTCCAAACCTCCGATATACGGTGCCATAAATCAACTTGGCATATTCGGAGAGGTGGACGGATAAATCCAAATAGCATCTGCCCCCAAATTCAGGCAGGACGATCCATCCCGGTTTTGTCCTCGTTTTCGGCGGTGAACAGATTCTGGCACGCCCGGTGGGACCTTTTTCTTTTTCCACACCACACTTCGTGTGTCGTGTTTCGCAAACAAAATCGCAGTTTGCTATGGTTGCCCTTGGGTTTGAGGTACAAAGATTTGGTGTCTTGCTCCTATGCAAGAAGAAGAATAAAAAAATATCAATGGCTTCAAGCTGCAAAAACTGCAACAGCAACTCCCGCTCCGCCCCAACTGGAAGAGTGACATATGGGCCCAATGTGGCCTCCATCTTTTCAATGCCGGTAGGGCAGGTGACTCAAGCCACCACTGGATTGTTCTTCGGGACCATGCTCCCGCCAGTGAGTTTCAGCGCCCCAGTGCCACCACAGGAAGCTCCCAAGAAGTCGGTCTTCGATCGACTTGCAACCACCACGGCCCCTCTCAACGAGTCGTCCAAGTCCGCCACCTCAGTCTTCAACAGGCTGAGCCAAAGCTCAAGTGGGCCTGCAAAGAGACTTGCGATACCTGAAGGGGCTATCCCAAAACGGATTGTCCTCCCAACTTCTCCGGCGGGTGAAGTCGTCAAAGGTGCTTCGCCTACCAAAAGATCGGTCTTTGACAGATTGGTCATTCCAACTCTTGCTGAGGGTGAAGTCGTCAAAAGTGCTTCCTGTTCATATCATAATTTTGCTTTATTATATTCCCCATTCTTATTCATTTTACAAATAAACAGGTGCTTTTGATCCATGTCTGCTATATAGTTGCAGGTTACAGGTTCTCGGAACAAAACAGTGAAATTGATGAAAAGATGATACAAAAGTGAGACTACGACCGACAAATGGAAAAATCTTGATCATGCCTACAGTTTGAGGGACAATGAAGATCAATGAACAAGTTCACAAAATGCAAAGGCAGCGCAAGGTTCAAGACTTCGACACGAAGCAAGCGGTAAAGTCCACGACATTATTCACTTTGGAAATCTGGAAGACAATCTGAGAAACCAAGTGAAGAAACAAGAAGCAAAATGCAACCAGAAGTAGCCCAGAAGAACAGAGCCAACAAGCCCTATATATGGACGCGGATCCGCGGCCAAACATGGGTTTTCGCCGCGGTTCCGCGGCCATATGGAGCACGTGTCGGTGCAATTTTTGTTGGTGGGGCGGTGCGTTAACTAAGCTTCTTTAGGGTAAAATTGTAAATGCAGATGTGAATCGAATGTAACCTTAGGGTTTCTATGATCTATAAATAGAAGACATAAACCTCTTTTTGAGGTATGCCTCTTTTTATTCATCTATTCAGAATTTTTATTCGGTGTAAATGTTTGAAGAGAGCCATTAAATAAAGTAAGATTTTTATTTCTATGCCCTAGTTCTTAAATTCCTTTCTGCCCTAGTATAGATTTTATTTTCTGCCCTAGTTAATTAGTTTAGCACTTTTAATTATTTGCCGTAAATAAACAATGTCTTTTATCAATCCCCTAATGAGTGAGTAGTTCCTCGCTTGTTAGGGTTAGGAATAGGAAAGGTTTGAGGGATGAAAATCTCTCACTCCTTTCTTGCCCGTCATATATTTTAATAAGGACTCCCTGCATGCATACACACACCGCTCTCTACGGCACCCTATCCCAAAAGGTAACGGTGATACCATAGTTTAAAAGACCGGTTGTATATGTTTTCCATGGAGGTTAGGTAAGAATTAAGAAAGGAAGGACAAAAACCTAGAGGAAGAAACCTAGTTTCTTCCCGATGGCACTAATCCACTTTATTAATTATTACCATAACTCCTAATAGATCTTAATTAGGGCATAGAAAGCGGTAAGGAATATTGACTTTCCAAACTTAACCTAAACCTAACCCTAGCAAGGTTTTAATCCTAGTCTAGATCAACCTTAGTTTTTAGTGATAATCAATCCAACACCGTTAGGAATTAACTCGTTAGAACAAATTGAGAATACACAAAATCCCTGTGGACCGACCCGTACTCACCGGCTAGCTACCAAGCGACGCCGTTCTTGATTGCGGTAATTAATTCTTTGATCACAAAACAAACGTACAAATCAAATGGCACCGTTGCCGGGGATGGCGTAGTATTTTCTTGTTGCAATTTCGGGTTAATAAAAAATTGAAAAATTCATAAAAACTGAAATACGGTACAGAGTTCCTACGAAGAGTGCTAGAAAGAAAAGACAAGGAGGCCGCGGATCAAGCTGCTAATATAAAGGAGATGACGCTTCTGTTTTAGGACATAGTTGGAATGATGATTCAGCCAGAACCTCCAGCCAATGATCCACCAATAATCATCGAGGACGACAGAGGGGAAACATCGAACTCTCTTCCGGCTCTATCAGTGGCCAAGGAAGAAACAATCTCTAAAGCTGCCCTTGATGATTACATAGCTCAACAAATACAAGCTCATCAAACTAACAAAGCGGCTGGCAAGTCGTTAGAACCGGGCGACCGTACCCAAGCTGGTACGATCAAATCAAGTACCCGTCGGGATATACGATCCCCAAGTTCCATGTGTACAAAAGGACAGGCCATCCTTATCAGCACGTTGCTCAATTCAGAGCTTTGTGCAGCAATACTGGAGGCGACGACAAATTGCTACTTCACCAGTTCGTTGGCAGCCTGTCGGAAACAGCATTTGAATGGTACTCGGAGCTCCCAAATGACTCCGTCAAAACATTCACAAAAATAGAATTGCTGTTCACACAGCGGTTCACAAGCGCAAGCGAACGCACCGCGATCACAGCATTAATCAATTCCAGGGTGAAGTCAGGAAAGACATGGGTCCAATACACGATCTGGTGGCGGAACCTATGGTCAAAATGCGAACAGCGCATCGAAGAATCTCCTGTCGTGGGCATATTCATCGGGACCCCTGATCCTCAAGTGACCGTGTCCCAGTTCATGACTTTCTTCAAGCCGACTACCTTCCAGGCGTTGATCGACAAACTCGCCCAAATAGACCGGATGGGCCACGGGCCTTCCTCCTAAAAAATGGACCCTCGAAATGCCTAGGGTAAAAAGAAAGCAGCCTTCGTTGCCAACACTCAACAACAGCCGAGTGACCCGAAGCCAGTTACTCGCCAAAACAACATGCGTCCGCATATATCCCTGGAAGAGAGGCTAGGATGTGCTTACTCATTTTCCTGTGATAAGTCGAGGAGACTGTTCGAGCTGGTAGTGCGCAACAAACTCATCACGTTGCCGGACCCATGACATCTATCGCAACCGAGCAACATCAACAACCCCAACTATTGCTCCTATCACAGGATGGTGAGCCATCCAATTGAGGATTCCTACGTCTTCAAAAACTGTGTCGAGGATCGGCACCAACAAGGGAATTTTGCGCTATCGGAGAACTGGAGGGTCAACCCACCACAGAAGAACGCTCCCAAGAAGGTAGACATGCCAGGGGCATCATGCTCACTCGTGGAAGAAGCTCCATGGGAAGTTGTCCTTCCAGCTAAAACCAAAAGAATGCTGAAAGATCTTCAGGCGTGTCTGGCGTTCAGATGGAAAAGCTCGCTGTAGCCCGAAATTATTAAAGGGATGCTGAAACCGCATTCCGCACCGAAAACAGTTGACAAGGGGCAAAACCCCTAGGTCAAGCCTTCAAAGTCTTTAAAGAAAAAGAAGAAGACCAAGAAGCCTGTGCAGTCTGCCGAGTATGACGACAAGCGTACAAACATACAAAAGTACATTGACACGCTAGAGGAGTACAACCAGAAAGCGTGGACACCGGTCACCCCGAAGAGTTCCTCAAGCATATTCTTGAGAACGAATAGAGTGACAATGAGGAGGAAAATGACTCGTAAGAAACCGAAGACTATGTAGCAAGTTGCCACATGGTTTCCCATTCGTCGTTAAATGACAAAGAACCCTCCTCAACGTTAGAGAACAATGCAGAGGAACTAAGGGCAGGATCGGCGCCAAAATCCCTGGAACTGTTGGAAGACCCAATCGATAATCTGTTAAACGAAGACTTTCGAAAAAGCAAAATTGACCGAAAACGCGTCGTCTAGACATCAGCTCATGAAACGAACTCTGTCTTTCTCCTTCGTCAATAACATTCTATACAAGAGGTCGCTTGACTATTTGTGGTTAAGGTGCTTGGGGCCAGAATAAGAAAAGAGAGTCGTCCAAGAAACTCACGACGGATTCTGCGGTTCTCATCAAGCCGGGCCAAAGATGAAACTGAAGATCAAAAGAATGGGTTACTATTGGCCCACAATGATTCAGGACTGGCTCGAATATGCGAAGCAGTGTCACTCGTGCCAGATTCATGGGGACTTCATCCACCAACATCCAAATCTGCTACACCCAACGGTGGCTAGCTGGCCGTTCGAAATGTGGGGAACCGACATAATTGACCCTATTGAATCGGCATCATCAAAAGGACATCGGTTCATACTAGCAATGACCGATTACTTTTCTAAGTGGACAGAAGCAGTACCACTAAGGGAACTGAAGACGGAGAATATTCTCCATTTCTTCAAGACACATGTCATCTACCGATTCGGCACTCCGTGACGGATAATCTCGGATAATGGACCAGCCTACAGGAGCCATAAAATCAGCTGCTTCGCAGAACAGCATAAAATAGACTGGAGATACTCTTCCGTCTATACTCCCCGAGCTAACGGTCTAGCTAAAACTTTCAACAAGACCTTGACCAAGATTATAAAGAAAACGGTGTCGAGAAACAAAAAAGACTGGCACGAAAGGCTGTGCGATGCTCTCTGAGCATACCGGACGACATTCAAAATAGCCATGAATACGACCCCATATGCGTTAGTATTCGGCACGGAAGCGGTCCTTCCTTTGGAAATAAAACTCCCTTCTCTCTGAGTAGCGGTTCAATATGAGCTAACAGATGAAGAAAACTCTCATCTCCGGCTTGAAGAGCTCGACGCCCTCGATGAAACTCTCCTTATAGCACAGTAAAACCTAGAAGCTTACAAGGCAAGGATGACGCACTCATATGAAAGACTAACTAGGCCGAGAACATTCCACCAAGGAAAGCTCGTCCTAGTTCTCAAACGACCTATGATTCCCAACCGTGCCAAACGGGGGAAATTCGAGCCGAACTATGAAGGCCCGTACATCATAGAAAAGATCTACCAAGGTGGGGCCTACCTGCTCGTGGATATGCATGGCGAAAGACCCTTTCGGCCAATAAATGGCCGATTCCTCAAAAGATACTACGCCTAACGAGTTACGATTCAGGTCATAAATAGATGACGACGCCCGTGTCCGCTCGCTATCTTCCTGAGTCAGAACCTTGAGATTAGTATCCAGAAGATCCATTGCCTCAAAAATGGTAACAATGGACCACTACGTCCTTAAACTGGCCATGGACCGAGATGTCCCTAAACTAACAATGGACAAGAATGTCCTTAAATTAGGGCGCCACCTCAAACATGGCGCATCATCCCAAATACGGTGATATCCTCTCTTGAGATCTATATTGCAATCAAAGCTCCAACGGCGAAGACTGTAACTCAAGTCCCATTGGCAAACCGATGATGATAAAAAAAATGGTATGTCCACAAGAAAAATGGGCACGGATGAAAACCCGAAAGGGCGCCGTGAGTAAAAACAGCAGGACTACCGGCGAGATTGCGAAAACCCGGAAGGACGCGATCTCGTTAAAAAATGGTATGTCCACAAGCAAAATGGGCACGGATGAAAACCCGAAAAGGCGCCGTGAGTAAAAACAGCAGGGCTACCGGCGAGTTTGTGGAAACCCGAAAGGGCGCAATATCGTAAAACTTTCACTTACGAGATCCTCTTGACTCATAAGGAAAACTCCCCCTATGAGACCCTTACGGCTCATAGAATTCAAAAGCCTTAAGCTACAGGGATCCAAACCCGTTCTTAAGCCATCACATTCCCTGAGTTGCCCTACAAGCAGTCCGATATTGACCCTTGTATACAATCCATGGGCATGAATAAATACTCCATTACCAAGTTCTACCAATGGCAAGAAATATCCCATATAGTGAATGACACTTGTAAGTCTTCTCGACTTATAAGGAGAAAACACTCTTATAAGATCCTTACGACTTGCAAAGGAAAACACCGCGTAGAAGTCCTCACGACTTCTAAGAAGAACATACACCTACGAGATCCTCACGACTCGTAGGGAGAAAAACCTTTATGAGACCCTTACGGCTCATAAAGTCAAAAAGTCTTAGTCGACAGGGTCCTAACCCTGTTTACTAAGCCATCTTTGTTCAAATCGACAAAGGCAAATGATGATTCGCTCCTGACAATATTCCAGTGGTAGCGATGCTGATGCCTAAACAGGTGTCAAGCTCCAGGTCCTTTCAAGGCAAATGATGATTCGCTCCTGGCAATATTTCAGTTGCAGCGATGCTGATGCTAAGATTGGTATCAGATCTTAAGTTCCATACTCGCAATAAAAAATCAGCGAGCAAAAAATGCATATAAAAATAGCCGAAATGATGGGGCAACTCGTAATAAAAAATCAGCAAGCAAAAAATGCATATAAAATAGCTGAAATGATGGGGCAACTCGCAATAAAAATCAGTGGGCAAAAAATATGCATATGAAATAGCCGAAATAATTGGGCAACTCGCAATAAAAAGAAGCGAGTAAAAATATAAAAATAGCTGAAATGATTGGGCAATCGTGACTTTCGCGATATGAAAAGCTAAAAAGATAGAGCATCGCGGAAATAAAAATAATAATAAAATATATATATATATATATAATAAAATAAAATTTTCTGTGCCCTGCAAGTGAGTCTATACCGACCCCTGTATACAATCCATGGGCACAAATGAAAAAAGGGAACCATATTTTCTCACCAGACTCCGTCAAAGGGAGAGCCATATCTCGACGGCAACATCCGCAGTCTAAAGATCAGTTCGGCGTACCTTCTCATTCCAGCAGGATATAGACGCAACGTCAACAAAAGGCCCAAGAGTCGAAACAAAGAGAAGCCATGGCAAATTCCTAGCTCCAAGTCTTGACGGTTCATATACAACCTAGAGACAACCCTGGCGTAACTTCTTATTCCAGCAAGATGCAAACGCAACGTCAACAAAGGCTCCAAATAGCCAAAACAAAAAGGAGTGACGGAAAAATCCCAGCTCCAGCACGACATTCTTCCCATTCCATCAAAGTGTAGACGCAACGTCAACAAAAGGCCCAAAGGTCGAAACAAAGTGGAGCCATGGCAAATTCCTAGCTCCAAGTCTTGACGGTTCATATACAACCTAGAAACAATCCCGGTGTATCTTCTCATTCCAGCAGGATGCAGACGCAACGTCAACAAAAGGCCCAAGGGTTGAAACAAAGAGGATGACGGCAAAATCCTAACTCCAGCTCTACATTCTTCTCGTTACAGCAGACACAATGTCAACAGAGGCTCCAAATAGCCAAATCAAATCGAAGCAACGGCATATTCCTAGCTTCAGGGTCTCAACGGCAAGTCATATAAAGCCCAAGAGACTATCGGAGATCATCCCACACCAGCGCGGAGTGTTTATGACTCATCGGGGCTCCAAACTGAGCCTAACCTCAAGTAAAAAAGCGACATGGCAAATTCCTAACGCTTGCTCTTTCGACGGTCATATAGAATAAGGAGATTATTTGAAGACATCTTGTCCAGCCCCCGAAGGAATCATAGACACGACAGTCGTGAGGCTACTCGAACAACTGCTTAAAGACTGCATATCGAGGGATACATCAGCCAACGCGACAGTACCACGGACCAAAACCCTAGTACCACAAAACCTAACAGACCTCTGTCGCAAAGAGCAGGGGTTATCTATATATAACTTTAGGATAAGTTTGCATGTAAACTCAAGGAAGGTAAACTAAACAAACTCCGAAATGAGTTCATAAATTAGAAACTCCGAAATGAGTGAATAAACTACAAGCTCTGAAATGAGTTCATAAACTAGAAACTCCGAAATGAGTTCATAAACTAGAGACCCCAAAATAAGTAAATAAACTACAAGCTCCGAAATGAGTACATAAACTACTTTACGTCAAGTCAAGACAGCGAAGGAAAGAGAAGCGCTAGTATGAAATGAAATATGTCTTTATTCATGAATTTAAGTAAATACAAGATACTTTTATTCAGGGATCAAAATGAATACAAAAAGAGGAGAATACACAGCAACAAAAATGTCTAAGTTGGTGGAAGACTCAATAAACCGGCAAGTTCATCATTTTTCTGCTGGACTTCTGCTTCGAGCTCTATCAGTGCCGCAAGACGAGTCCCTGCCTGTGTCTGTTGATTCTGATATGAAGCAAATCGGCTTTCAAGCTCTTTCTCGGCAACCTTGTGGGCTTCAACCATCTCACGTGTAAAAATAATGGCTTTGTCAAGAGCCACCACCTCTGTAATGGTTTCTTGAAGCACCCGCTAAATTTCGTATGCACGAGTGATCTTAGCAGTGAGCTGGACTTGGAGTTCCCCTATAGCCTTTGAAGCCAATTTCCTTGCCGAAAACTTCCGGTTGAGCCTTTTCTCGCACGACTGGGGATTGGCTACACATCGTTCGATCCACCCACACAGGCTCATCTTTACAGAAAAGATGTCAGAGGGAGGTCGTATGCATTCAATCCCATGTAGGCAGGCCTCGACTCGGCGGCGGTACTCAACCCAAGCACGTACCAATGCCTCGTCATGATAAGTGGCAAGAACAAACAGGGAGGCATTGGCTTCAGCAGCGAATTCTTCGGCAGTGACAGATGTACCAGCGCGAAGGTCTTCCTTGAGAGCCGCCAGGGAATAAATGCTCTGTTTTGCCATCCTCTCAGACACGCGTCGGGCATAAGGGCCCGGCGGCATGAAAATCCGGGACTCTAATGGAGTCAGGGCTGGCAAAGCTGTGAAGACATATATGTGTTTAGTTGCTTTTTCCAAATATAGAATGAGCAGAACGATGACAAGGATAAAGCGTCACTTACCCACAGTCATGCAAAGCGGGTTTGAGAGATCCCCGGGTCCATCAAGAATCTCGACTTTGTCGTCGGCTTCCAGAACTGGGGTTTAAAATGAAGGGAATATCAGTATCATTATAAAATATAAAACAAAAAGGGCAGAAGAATACTGACCTTGGCCAGAAGAAAGGACTATGCTTTGTAGGGGTATCTATTGTGGGGCCGCCATATTAAGCAAACGCTGGAAGGTTTTCCTCGGAGAAAGATCCACGATGGAAGATGCTAACTCCCGCAATTCTGAGGGAGAGAAAGGTTCAGATAATGGAGGGATCATTAAACAAAATGTATATGTCTATAAGATTACCTTCGATACTTCGCCCACTCTGAACTGGAGGGATGGCAGCTTCGGCAGACTCTTCTACACCCTCAGGTGCGTCTTTGGAGATATTCGTGAAATCTACAGCCGGCGTGGCGGTCTCCAATAGGGGAAAAAAGCCACCGCTGAAGGCTCCAAGGCGGGGATGGCGTCTTCGACAATCTCCTCTACACCCTTTGGTGCATCACTAGAGATGTCCATGGGATCTACAGTCGGTGAGGACACCTCTTCTTGAAGAACGGATGCTGAAGGAATAGAAGTGGTCACTGGGAGATCCACGGCAGGGGTAACAGTTTCAATAATCTCCTCTACACCCTCAGGTGCGTCATAGGAGATATTTGTAGAATCTACATCCATGGCGCAATCTGGGCTCAAAACTATGCCCGCTGCAGAAGGCCCAACAAAATTTTTGTAAAGATGAGATAAGGTGAAAATAGTACCAATTAATTACTAAAAAGGATGTGTGTGTGTGTGTGTGTATATATATATATATATATATATGCATACCAATACACCAGGGAGCTTGAAGTATGGTCTGTTCGAGCTGCTATGCTTTTTTGTTCAGATGCAATCGTCGGGCCTCAATCGAAAATGGACCGCTTTCAAAGCAGCTTCATCTTAGGAGACGTCCGACACCAGCTGTTTCAAAGCACGTTCCTCCTCCAGCATCAAAGGAGTCATCGGTAACATGGCTGGAGCCGGATCGACATCATGAAATACGACAGCGGGAAGTTTTCCTTTCTTGGAGGAGACGTTTTCAGCCTCGTCTTGTGAGCGCTTTAAAGCCTCAGCCAACTGAGCGGCTTCCTCGGCAGATGAACCAGATAAGAGAAGACAGTCATACGGCTCCTGCATAGATATTGTCTCATCCTAGATAAGGGGCTCGGATTCAAGCAAAGCGTCGAGTAGGCCAGTAACTGATTTCTTTCCCATTTTGGAGCCTGAGCTAACACCAGCAGAGGGGCGCTTCCTCCCCTTTTTCGCTTTTGCGCGGCGCTACCTGACATCACCTTCAGTATCACCCTTTGGCGATACCACCGCTGGTGCTTTATCAGGAGCCTCTACCTCGGCTCTAGTATGTACCGGCATACCAGTAGTATGGGGGACTGATTCTGCTGGAGCGGCTTTAGGGATAAGCCCTGGACCGCTGTCCTTCAGAGGAGGGCGAACAACCGACCGCGGCCGCAATGAAGCGCTGATAACATGATCTGGAGCAGGAGATCTATAATCGAAAAGCACCCGTCTCTCTTCTGCGATGATAGGACTGACCCGATAGCAATACCAACCTTTGAAGGCTCCCAGAGGCCTTGGAAGATAGTCGGGCTCCGGGATCATGAAAAGAGAGCCCGTATTCAACCGCATGAAGTGATGTATAACATCGCTGGCTACCACCAGAGAAGGAGTAGGCTCAACTAGAAAGGCTTCGAGAGGGACGCCTTGGTTGTAGCCTAACTGCTGGGCGAAGCGATGCGGATTATACCGCATAAAGAGGGCAGTATCATTCCGGCAGAACACCAGATACCCTGGCCTAATTGAGTATAAGTGCATGATCTCTTTTAGTTTTAAAGATGGAACCCCATTCTTTGATAAATCAAACAACTGTTGAACGGGTCCCGCATGAGCAAAAAGGACTCGATCGCTGAAGACCATCCCGTCTTCGTTTGAATACGGATTAAGTAATATGCGCAAAACCCCTTGCTGGGTCGGGTCAGGAGCGGAAGCATCAACCAGCCTCATAATCCGTGGGAATTTGTACAACTCATAGAAAGCAGGACACCGATGCACTGCAAACGCCCTAACACGTGCATCTCGATCCACGACATGAATTAGTGGAGGGAGAAGTTCACGGTATCCACACCTGGGTTCGAAGTATTGGGGGAAGTGCCTAACCCGTGATATAGATGCGACAATCCTGCAACACCAACAGTTAACCGCGCTCCTTCAGCTATGCAATGAGCAGGGTAGAAGACGGAGGCTCTCATGAAACGTCTATGCATCGGCATAGCGAGCCAGCTAAGCCAGAGACTGATAAAGCTGACAAAGAAAGTTTCTTCGTCCATGCCAGGGGCCGCGATCGCATCAAAAGCCACAGCCGACGAGTTTGGAATATAAAACTGTGGCAGGTCTTCTTCTTTGGCCGATAATTTCTTCAACCCGAATCCAAAAGGATCTTCAATTTTTGCGAATTTTGGAGCCTTTTTAGATAAAACATCCTCGCGGAGAAAGCAGGTAATGAAAGCGTCAAAAGCGACGCCTTGCCCTTCCGATGTCACGAAAAGTTTTTCAAAAATACCCAGGGCCTTGATTAGACTCGGGTGCTTATGACGAACAACATTCTCAGTCGTTAAGCCATCAAGCATAGCGGACACCGTAGCAAAGACATACTCATCAGGAGGCAGTAACCCTTCTTAATGCTCTCCCCTGATCGGAAACCCTGAAATTTCACGAAACTCCTCCAGTGAGATCGAGACTTCACGATCCCCTAGCAAGAACGTGTTTATGGGAAGATTCTATTGATTCAATAAAGCCTTGACCCACCAGACATGAGGAGCGTGATAGTAGAATAATAACGCATATACTGCTTGGAATAACCTAGCCTTCTACAGCCGTGCGCGTTGGGCGGAAAGAATGTATCAAGCCCAAGAAAGATAGCCCACTGGATGGGGCAGGGTAACACATACCTTATACACCTGCCCCCAGGGTCGAGCTTCACCCTGACATATCCGGCGTCTCAAGATATCAATGGCCATCGTAGGTTGATTAGGTATCCCAGTCATCGACGGCTCAAGCCGGCTCATGGGGGTCCAATTAACCGCTTCCACCGCATAAACCGTACGCGGACGCTCTATCAATAACATCGAGCGGATAGGTTCTGTTAGCACTTCACAAGTAAAGCTACGGTGGCCCCTGATGATATGACCGTACCACACCCCCCACAAGCGAAGACTCGTATAGTCCTTGTCATGCGTTCTAATCATCGCCATAACTTCCTCGTCCGATGGCGATTGCGGAAAAGCGACTTCTAAGCGAGTGTAAGAGAAGTAAGGAAGTGAGGCCATTGTTCTTGAAATAAGAGAAAGGAAAACCCATTAAAAATAAATAAAAAAATAAAAAAACATGATGTTTGTTTCGTGGGACCACGGGCTACAAACCAATGGACCCCACAAAATCAATATGGCGGCTCACCAATGATGAGGCAAGATAATCATTGCGAGAATCAAAAAGGATTCTCATTAAATAAACACTGGAGTTTAACCAACTCTTAGCACCCTAAAAAATGATGAAAATGATGAGTTCTGTTAAAATGCCCAACGAATTCAAATCTTTGAAAATGAGGTGAAAACCCTAAAAAGAAGATATGCTCAAGAACACCAGGGAATAAATTTCCCAAAAAGGCCTCTAATACTTTCAGAGCTAAGCTCTTTAATGAGGAATCAAATTCCTTTTAAACAATGGAATTAAATTTTAGAAACCCTCATGATGGGGAAATGAAGAAACGGAATTAAATTCCAAAGATCCTCAAAGATCAAAGGAGAAACGCCCGATCTTCGAAGACATCAGGGTTTACTACACAAAAGTTATGTCTTTTTGGATCTTTAAGAGATCAGTTCAATAAAAGAGCAAAGCTCTTGCGATGAATTTAAAATCTAGAGAAAATTAGAGAAAAGGGTTTCTTGTTCATAAGAGACAAATGTCGTTCAAGATCTTTACCCGAAAGAGTTCTTTTTGACAGAGTTCAACTCTGAAATTTCAGCGGGCAGAGAACTATACTCTGAAAGGAGAATTAAATTCTCAAGAGAAAGACTAAGGAAGAAGACGAAAAAACAGTGGCCATCCCAAGGGCCAAACTTTCGCATTTATAAGACATGATGGGAGCGGATCATCTCCCCGTTCTCCTAGGTAATCCAACTACTGTAAAAGTGGACAGCGTTGCACTCACGTGCAAGCCACGTGAGAGCAACACTGTAGGGGCATTTGTTTCCTCATAAAAAAAAAGATGAGAGAAAGAAAGGGGAAACTCCCCACTATTCAAGTTTCGCGTGTTAACACGTGAGCGCTTATAAATAGGCGCTGCAATTAAACCGCAACTAGGCTAAACAAGCCTCACGTGCTAACACGTGAGCGCCTATAAATAGGCACTGCAATTAAACCGCAACTAGGCTAAACCAGCCTCACGTGCCAACAAGTGAGTGCCTAAGCACTGCAATTAAACCACAAGCCTCACGTGTTAACACGTGAGGACACCTCCTTGCGTAGAATTAAATTCTACTTAATAATTTAATAAACCATTGGATCAAGGATCCAACGGTAATTAAACATAGAATTAAATTCTTTTGGAGAGAATATTTTCTGTTAAACAGAGAGTTAGTGGATCAAATATCCAAAATATTTCCTATATAAATAGAGAAAGATTATACTCTGTTAAACTGAGCACCCTTGGATTAAAAATCCAATGGTGATTAAAATGTCACCGCTCGATAGAATTTTATTCTATATATGGGAGAATATCCCCAATATTGTCAAAAACAAGAACAATATCTTCTATAAAAACAGAAATCCTTGGATCAAAGATCCAACGGTGGGTAAAATTCCTTAAATCAATTCTGAAACCAATTAAATCAATAGAATCTCTCAATGAGAGATTTTCTGAGAATTAAACAAACTTCTCTCCACTATATTAAGAGCCCGAGACTTCAAGTCTCGAGAGGCAGGGGAAACACATACAGAGAGAGGGAAGACAGAAGTAGAGATAAAAAAAAAGGAGAATTTGATTCTCAGCGAAGATTTGTTTCGTCAAAACATACTAGGTAAAAAGAAGAAAAAACACAGAGATTGTTCCATTCCTTCTTTGCCTCTCTAAGGGTTTAACCCTTCATACAAGAACTTAATTCTTTCTCTGGTTGAGATCTGCAGAAGCAGATATCCCCACAAGTTGATAATTTAATTCTTATTGGGGGGATTCTGTCATGAAGATTTATAACAACCCTAAAATTTCTTTACAATTTTTTTCCAAAATACAGAAGGAATTGCTAAGCCTGAGCACAAGTTATAAATTTGATTTGCTTTTGAACAGCAAGAAAGCACTTGTAGCTCATTGGTAAAGCTCTGCACTGCTGTGACGTAGCCCCTGCGATCGAATCCCATCAGCCATATATTATTTTTATTGTATTTTCTTTTAAAGTTTTAGAAGCCCAAGGGTCTACACGTGCACTACACATAAAATGAAGAGTTATAGAAAAAACAAACATTTGGAAAATGCTATTTATACAGCCTAGGACACTTGGCCCCAATCCAAGCCCCATCCCCTCCAAGATGACCGGTGAGATCGTGATTTGGGCCGACACCATCGGTCCAAACCGTATCAAATGATCCTAAAATTTAACCCTAGCACCCCTTGACCTACCCCACTACCCCCATGTTGTTTGATTTCTCTGTATTTATCCAGAGAATGATAAATCCCCTCTTTAATCCATTTTTAATGCATATTTTAATTCTATTCTTCATTACCCTAAACCATAATTTTCCCAATAAATACCACACCACATTTCACCCCTCCTCATTCAGAATTTCCTCACAAAAACTCTATAAAATTTCCAAGTCTCAAGTTGTGCAAGTGGAGTTACCAAATGGCGAAGTTCCAACGAAATTTCGAGGAGTTTCCGGCGACGAAACGACGCCCCGACGCTTTCCTAAGCTTCCTCTTTCTCCCCTCTATCTTAATAGCTTGTATGTCCCCTCTCCCCTCCTCTTTTACTATTCTAAAACTTTCATTTTTCAAAACTCGTCGGAAGCGGAGTTAATCCGACTTCCGATTCGTTTTTTCTTAAAAACTCCATTTTTCATAAACAATAAATCACCATATTCTCTCATAGTGTTTAATAAACATAAATAAACACATTAGAATAAGTTTCATCTCAAAAGAATTTTTTATGCAACTTTTATAACATTTATACGGTAAAATACCATATACTTTACATTTCGACATAATTTAACATATCTACTTGTATTACCTTTAGAAAACTCACGAGGTAAGGACCTACCTCATCACAACACACATATTGGACATAGCACAATGAACTATGGAATTCTAGATTATGGGAAATACGCTTTTACGAATAAATACCTTAAAGAATTAAAACCGCTTTCTTTAAAAAGAGTGCTAATTAAATCCCTTGCAAATACGCCTCTACAAGCCATTTTGGGGAATCCCGATTGCGATGGTGTGGGTTATCGCACGTTCTTGGGCCTAATAGAGCGAGATACAGACCTCCGCAAGACGCATTCGATCTCAATGGAATTTTTAATGTTATTTTTAAGAAAATGAGATTTCTATAAAATAAATACAATTTATTTTTATTAAATATATAAATATATATATATATATGAATATCATCAAAAGATCTATTCTAAATATATTATACAAATATTCCATGTTTTCTAAATCAAGGAAACCACCATTACATGAAAGTACCATTTCAATACAATACAATTCTAATATTTCAATAAAATATCATGAACAATGAAAACTAGGTTCTACTCATTAGAAATTTCACTTTTATAAAATATACATCTATGAAAATCCTAAAGACAATAATTAAATATTTGAAGTGTATTTGAAAATATATCAAAACTATTTTACATAAAACCCGCTCAAGTTATATTAATTTATAATAAGGACCCTAGTAAAAATAGGATTAAGAGGGACCAATTCTCTTGAGCCTCGGGGAGCAGGAGAAAGTGGGTGCTTACCTATCTAAGATAGACAATCTAACAATGGTGTTATCAACACAGTAATTATCTTGGAAAAAGACACAAATCCAGCCTTCCATGTGCAGCAGTTACCGATAACTCCAAAACAATCAGGACTTCAATTCTGTTTAAAAGTCTGACTCAGTTCGAGTCGCGGGCAAGTATACAATCAATCTGACATAAATATGATTCAAGTATAACTCCATTTACAACATGAATATGTCTATACCATAATACAATCTATAACAACAAGAACATGACTAAACCAAACCATGGATATACCCTGATTACATGACTATCCATTTATATCCATTCCGTTTACTGATATCATGGTTTCGGCAAGTCTTCCATTTATTACAAGACAATACAATACCACCAGTACACCAATACAATCAATACAAAAAACATTACGGGATTTATAAAGGGGCAGACTGGTACGGAACATATTAAAGGTGGCACGTGGTGGTCACTAAAGACGTAATTACATCCATGTCGTTGTTCCGTGGTATTTTGATGAAGCCTTGTACTACGGGTTACCAAAGTCCACGATATAAGTTGGACTCCTCTCGTATACACTGGCATATTCTGTACCAAGCTATAAACAACTGCGTTAACATTATAATACTCTCTTTCTGTCTAATCTATCTCTACCCATCTTTGGGACTTATCGAGCGATTGTTCGCTGACGACATTCATATTTCTCTTCTTCTTTGGAATGTTGTCAGATGGATCGGACGCACTAGAGATCGAGACTAGCCAGGAGCACTTGGAGCAGTACACTGAAAATCCCGAGCTATAGTCACTTGTATACTTTTTCATTTCAGTTCATGCCATTGTTTAGGCATTGCTTTCCAGACTTGTATTTACATTTTCAGTTGTACCTATAAAAGAATATTTAATAAATAAAGTTGATGTTCATTACATTCATGTCTCTTGTGTACATTTACTTTATATTTCTTAGATATGCTTAGCGTATTTACTTCTGAGTAAATACGTAGTGGGCATCGCCGCGTCCCCTCCCCATACACCGGAAAGCGGGGCATGACAGGTTTTGTTGGCAGCCCATGCAAGTCCGTTCTGTATGGACATGCAGGTCAGTTCTGCATGGACATGCAGGTCAGTTCTGCATGAAGTCCTAAGCAATATAACACAATAACAACAACTAAAACATTCTTAACATTTTATATTCCTTGAATCTTACAATTTCATATACTTTGAATCTATCATAACCCAAATTTTTCTTTCGGGTTATGGATTCTCCAAGCAACAATAGCACCCACTTCAACAACACACCATCACCTTTACCGCTTACACCTACCGTCGCTGCTCCGATCAATGAGCAGACGGTACTGCTTAAGGCGATCCGCAGCAGACTGCTATTCTGATGAACCGTCTAGAAGCGGAAGCACCCAGAGTAAAGCAATTCCGAGCTTTGCACCCAAAACAATTTTCTGGAAAAGAGAGCCCTCTGGAAGCTGAGGAATGGGCTCAAAGTATTGAGGATGACCTGGTAGCGGCACAAGTGCCAGAGATAGCTTGGGTCGAGTTGCGAAGCTGCATCTCAATGACAATGCCCGAGTTTGGTGGAAGGCGGAAGAAAACCGTCTTGACCAACCGATCGAAAGGAGGACTTTTCGCGACATATACGACGCGAAATACTTCCCTGAGACTCCCCGATTTGACATGGAACAGCAATTTATCCATCTACAACAGGGTTCGATGTGGACCAAATCTATGGATGAGTATGATGCTGATTTTACCATGCTCAGTAGGTAAGATATGTCTCATTATTCGATTTTCTAATATCACATACTACACAGCTAACACTAGACCGTAACAGGTTGGTGGCACATCTCATACCGACTGCTGAGATCATGACTAGAATATTTCAGCAAGGGTTGGACCAGGAAATCCAAGATGCCTTAACTACAGGGGATTTCCCAACCCATGATTTGGCTTTGAAGGCTGCCCGAAGATACGAGGCGGTAGTGAAGTGGAAAGGCAGACCTCAATATTCCGGAGTGAAGCGACCTGCCACTCACATGGCAGGAGGAGCCTCTTCATGGCCATCTATTAAACCCAGGAGACCGGAAGAAACCAATAACCAGAAAAGTCCAGATTTTTGCTTCTACTGCAAAAGGGATGGACACTTGTGGAAGAAATGTAAGCGCGCAAAAGGTCTGTACTTAGTTTGTGGCGCATCCAATCATGGAATTGGAACATGTCCTTATAGATGCAACCCACAAAACATATCCGCAGTGGCCAGCTATCCAAGCTCCTGCACCTCGTCTTGCTCTCCCAGCTCCACCTCCTGCACAGCCTAATCGCCAATTCCATTATGCACTGAGGAACATGCCTCAAGGGCAGAGAAACATGCCTCGAGGGCAGAGGAACGTGCCTCCAGCTAGGAGGAATGTATCCCGGCGTCAGGCTTTCACTTTAGCAGCCGTAGAAGCCGAGACTGTAAACCAAGGTAACCTTAGTATTTCCCTCACATTTTTTAAATCTTACCGAAACTTTCGCATTATTTCATTCTTCCAAATATTTTTCATGCGCTATCAATAGTTCTAACATTATCCCTATCACCAAATTGTTTTGAATCTGTTACACTTTCCTTCTATAAATTTCGAGGACAAAATTTTTATAAGGAGGGTAGAATGTAACAACCCTAAAATTTCTGTACAAAATTTTTCCAAAATACATAAGGAATACCTAAGCCTGAGCACAAGTTAAAAATTTGATTTGCTTTTGAACAGCAAGAAAACACTTATAGCTCATTGGTAAAGCCTTGCACTGCTGAGACATAGGCCCTGTGATTGAATCCCATCAGCCACATATTATTTTTATTGTATTTTCTTTTAAACTTTTAGAAGCCCAAGGGTTTACACGTGCACTACACATAAAATGAAGAGTTACAGAAAAAACAAACATGTGGAAAATTCTATTTATACAGCCTAGGACACATGGCCCCAATCCAAGCCTCATCCCCTCCAAGATGACCGGTGAGATCGTGATTTGGGCCGGCACCATCGGTCCAAACCGTACCAAATGCTCCCAAAATTTAACCCTAACACCCCTTGGCCTACCCCACTACCCCCATATTGTTTGATTTCTCTGCATTTATCCATAGAATGATAAATCCCCTCTTTAATCCATTTTTAATGCACATTTTAATTCTATTCTTCATTACCCTAAACCATAATTTTCCCTGTAAATACCACACCACATTTCACCCCTCCTCTTTCAAAATTTCCTCACAAAAACTCTATAAAATTTCCAAGTCTTAAGTTGTGCTAGTGTAGTTACCAAAGGGCGAAGTTCCGACGAAGTTTCGAGGAGTTTTCGGCGACGAAACGATGCCCCAACGCTTTCCTAAGCTTCCTCCTTCTCCCCTCTATCTTAATAGCTTATAAGTCCCCTCTCCCCTCCTCTTCTACTATTCTAAAACTTTCATTTTTCAAAACTCGTCGGAAGCAAAGTTAATCCGACTTCCGATTCGTTTTTTCTTAAAAACTCTATTTTTCTTAAACAATAAATCACCATATTCTCTCATAGTGTTTAATAAACATAAATAAACACATTAGAATAAGTTTCATCTCAAAAGAATCTTTTATGCAACTTTTATAACATTTATACGGTAAAATACCATGTACTTTACATTTCAACATAATTCAACATATCTTCTTGTATTACCTTTCGAAAACTGTCAGGCCCCGCTTACCGGTGTACGGCGAAGGGGACGCGACTGGCCGCTATGTATTTACTCTGAAGTAAACACGCTAAGCGTATCTAAGAAATATAAGTAAAATGCACAAGAGACAGAGACAATAAATATAATTGAACATCAACTTTATTTATTATCATTCTTTTTACAATGCATCTGAAAAGTAAATACATGGAATGAAAAGCAATGCCTAAACAGTGGCATAACAGAAATGGAAAGTACTGAAATGAAATGTACAAGTAACTAGAGCTCCGGGTCGAAAGCTAGCTGGTCCAAATCCTCGCTGGTGGGCTCGATCTCCAGTGAGTCCGAATCACCTGACGACATTCCAAAGAAGAAGAAGGGGAATGTCGTCAGTGAACAAATCGCTCGGTAAGTCCCGTAAATAGACAAGAATTGAATAGACAGAATAGAGAGTATATTGTTACAATGTTGTATTTAATGTTAACACTGTTGTTTGTAGCTTGTACAGAAGATTGGCAGTGTATACGAGAGGAGTCGCACTATTCCGGAGACTATGGTATACGGAGCACAAGGAACCATTCAGCTACGGTACAACGGCAATTGAATTCAGGTTAGGTGTGTTATGGTTGCAGTCTCGTGCCACTTCTAACGCCTTCCGTAACAATCTACCCCTTATAAACCCCGCGATGTCTTGATTGTATTATTTGTATTGTATTATTTGAATTGTAGATTGTATATAGATGAATACCTTGCCGAAACCATGATATTAGTAATGGAACGGATATAATGGATGATCATGTAGATGGAATATATCCATGGTTCGGTTCGGTCAATGTAGATTGATATAGATTAAAAAGACGGATTCATAGATCCATATTGTATTGTAGTTTGATACTTGAATCATATTCAAGTCAGATTGATTATATTGAGACTCAGTCTGAGTCAGACAATTAGAAAAGAAATTGAATCCTGAATTATGTTTTGGTGTTATCGGTAACTGTTGCACATAGACTTCAGGATTTGTGTCTTTTTCAAAGACAATTACCGTATTGATAACACCGTTTGTTAAGTTGTCTACCTTAAATAGGAAAGCATCCATATCTCCGGCTCCCTGAGACTAAAGAGACTAGTCCCGCTTAAACTTATGTTTACTAAGGTCCTTATTGTAATTTAGTATAACTTGAGGGGGTTTTATGTAAAAATAATTTTGTATAACTTTCAAAATACACCTCAAGTATTTTATTATCGTCTTTAGAGTTTTCATGGATGTATATTTTATCAATATGACATTTCTAGTGAATAAAACCTAATTTCATAATATATGGTACTTATTTGTAATATTGGAATTGTATGGTATTTTCTTGTAAATAGGATATTTTTCTTGAATTTTAGAAATGTGGAATATTATAAATATTAAAAATAGATATTTTGATATTAATTACATATATATTTATTTATTAAAAATATAATTTAATTATAATAG
Organism: Agapanthus africanus; assembly: GCA_030015575.1. Taxonomy (NCBI): domain Eukaryota; kingdom Viridiplantae; phylum Streptophyta; class Magnoliopsida; order Asparagales; family Amaryllidaceae; genus Agapanthus; species Agapanthus africanus. The sequence goes on from JASDDO010000016.1 coordinate 400,585,830, forward strand.
AAATCACATTTTCTAAAGAAAATTGTATTTTAAATCTTTCGAGATCGTATGCTCCTTGGGGAGGTCTGCATCTCACTCTACTAGGCCCGAAGATGTTGTTCATCTCATAAAACTGCATTTTATTACCTCTCATTCGTTATCTGTTTTGTTATTTATTGGTACTTTTAATCAGTGTCTGCTCAGTTATTTCAGTTTACAGGTATTCGTGATACAACACTGAAAATATACTCAAAATCATGGATATGACGTTTGGGAACTGACACTGCAAGCAGACCAGAAAACCGACTGATACCCCATGAGCTCTTTTAGAAATAAAACACGTGTACACATTTTTTGTATAAAATTGGTCCAACACATAAGTGTGCACATGCTATGGACCAGGTAGGGGGCTGCCATAGACCATGGTAGGCTGCCTTGGCATCATGAAGTAAACAAGTGGGCACACAACTTGTGCAAGTGGGTGTGAATGCATTTATTGCATAAAGTTTGGATGTGATGTAAAGACCAAGTTTCCCTCCATTTCTCTGCATACAAACCAGGTTACAATTGACCAAGCAAACATCACCAGAGTAATCAGAGAGAGCATACAAGCACACCACTGCAGCACGAGCCCCCCTCCTCGGATTTGGGCCGGCAAGGGACCCACCATATCCAGCGACCTCGGCCCCCTACCCCCTTTTGACCCCATATTTTCTCTAGTCGTTTATTAGTACCACATCATCACTTGTATATTGTTTGTTTATTCTGTTTTGTGGCCAATAAATACCAGAACAGGTCTACAGAAAGGGGCCATGCCAAATACATGTATATACTCCATTTTATAATTTTAGTTTCTTTTTCTTAGCTTTAGGGTGAGTGTGCTTCATTTGGTTTCTTCTTCTTCCCTCTTGAAGCTCTCTTTGGAGAGCTTCATTAAGGAGGTTGAACAAGCCACCATAATCTTGTATCTCATTTCAAGTGTTTAATATAATTGTTGTTTCTTTTATTACTTTCTTTACTTACTTGCTTTTATTATCATACTTAACTAATCTTTCATTTTGGTTGTGGTGTGGGTGAGGAAGTGAGATGAAAGGCTTTGCCTCCTCCACCTCTTGATTATATTTAAAATGCTTAACTTATGATTCTAATTTAAATATTCCTAATGTATTGATATGATACGGTATTTTGACACATGGTTACTTGTAACCTCCTCATATACCGTATTCATTCTCTTTCCCCATTTCCAATGTTTAAGGTAAAATCTATGTAACACCCGAGCCCAATGCTACTATTTTCAGTTACTGTTTGAGCATAATGTGGTACTCATTTCATTTAATATGCTTGTTTGTTGCTTACTGTAAAATTTACCCGGCAAAGTCATTTCTACATATAACAAATTTTAGCATCTAAAATAAAATTGAAAATATTCATCTTGGCCTACTTGACACCCCTAGTCTCGTGGTAGCGTCCGTGCATTGTGTTCTCGTCCCGTTCAGTAAAACGGGCAAGTTTGGATGGTTACGTGCACGCACGTGTGTCCGTTTTGAGAGTATGCATTTTAATCATTAAACACCTATTTTCAAAATTTGGAACCCTCTTAAAATCTTATAATTTGAATTTGGATCATTTGGGCGCAACCCGGGCGCGATTTGGAGATGTTTCATTTCGCGCCAAAAAGGGCCCATTTGAATTTAATATCGAATATACATATACCTTCTAATCTATCTTTTCCTAACTGCATATCCCCTAAAATCCTTCAGAAATTCCTTTTGATTTTCACTCAGCCAATCACGAGCTCCTATTAAGCTCGTGGGCCCCGTCTCTCTTTCCCCCCAGTCTCTCTCTCTCTTCCCTCAATCTCTCTCTCTCCACTCAATATCTCTCTCTCTCTCTCTCTCTCTCTCTCTCTCTTCCTCTATATATAATTCTCATGCAGCAGCCGCCCCCGACCCATCTTCGTCGCGAGAAACCCTAACCCTAGCCCTCGCGATCCCGTCGCCGACTTCCTCGCGACCTCGCCGTCGCCTCCCTCACCACCACGACCTCCACCGCACCCACCTACCCTCTTCCTCCCATTCTCCCGCTCCTCCCCGCGCCTGCGACCCATTCCCGACCTCGCCTCCACCCTCGTAGACCTCGCCGTCGACGTCTCCTCTCACCGTCGACGCCTCCACGACTCCCTCTCACCCTCCTCGTCGAGACCTCGTCGTCGCTGCCCTCCTCCCCTCGCCGGAACAGTAAACCCGAGCCCTAACCCATCGCCTACCCCGCTGTTCGCCGGAGGAACGTGCCGGCGACCTCGTCGACGCCACCTCCGACCACCTCCCTCTCTCCCACGACCACCAGAGCCGACCACACTCCTCTCCAACTCGCCGCAGCACACTACCCTGCACACCCGAGGCATTTCCCCTTGCTGCAGCCGACGCCGTCGTTTCGCCGGCGATCCAGTGCCGTCGAGCCATCGTGTTTGCACCCTGTTTCTTCCCTGTAAGTTTCCTTCTCCTTCCTTTTGGTACAACACCCCCCCGCTGGTCCGTATCGTGAATGCGTAGTTTTGTTTGCTAACTTTGTTGTTCTGTTTGCTGCCGGATCCGACCGTGCCGTCTGACGAACCCGACGCTCCAGCGAAGTCCCCTGGTCCATGTGATCCCGTTGACCTCTGTTGGGACTCGATCCGTGGCTCGTGCTTCCATATCGCAGTTTCTGCCGACATCGCATCCGTGTTTCGGTTTGCGGAACCGCCGAGGCAAGTATCCGAATACTTGCTTTAACATGCTACAACTTAATCATCATACTATAACCACACCACTATTATAACATCGATACCTTTTATAACTTAGAATTGCTAGTCACAATTACCCGTAACTTTAAATCAATGAAATCATTGCTCGTATTAACCGGTCTGCTATTAATTCATACTTAACTAATCAAACCAAGTAGATCATCCCCACTTCATTTGTCAAAACCACTCATGAGACAATTATTATGCTTAGTATAATTTCATGTAGTTCCTAAATTTATATTTGTGAATACTGCTTTACCTTGTGGCTTTTGCACCCTAAAGATGATTGAACCTGTTAATAAGAGAATACATGCATCGCTGTAGTTATATGGAATATTGTGGTTAATTACTGTTTCCTGCTGTTATTCATTATTGATTGATTACCTGTTGTGAGCCCTTACCGATTGCACGACATATTGGCCTGACCCTGCTACACCTGACATATACATACTTACCGACTCATCCCGTTGTACCATGACATTACTTGTCTCCTGATCTCGTGCCTAATGCCGAAAAACCTAACCATTCCTGCTGTCGCTCCAGAAAGACCTACCTTTACTTGACTTGTGTTGGCATTAGTCCTTGACTACTGAATACCTGACTGACATACATAGCTTGGGGGTATGGGGAAATCAAAGGTGAAACCGACTTGTAACTCAACAGTTCGATACATTGTTCTGATCAGTCTTACGGGCTTGGCCAGCTCCGGAGTGTTGATGCTGACATCACTCATCTATCCTACTACCTTTTACTGCTTAGCGGCACGTCTCGGATTCAGCCCCGAGAATCATGACCGTGGTCCCGGGCATGCACGGGATACTATTGAGTTACATCGACGATTCATCAATTGGTTTCAAAGACTATAGAGTAGAAAACCTGATAGGACAGTCTAGTCACTACTGCACATTACCCTGTTTATTACTTCTTATTGCTGCTTTATTCATGTTCATGCTTGCATTGTTTATTATCATGTTTATGCTATATACTTGATATCATGACGCGCTGACGTCTGGGTTTTGCATGGCCCAGATTCCGTCCCCTTGTCGTCGATCGAGCAGGAGTACTTCAGCCAGCAGGCTGAACAGTGAGTCCTTAGTATTTAGTTTAATTATTTCATTTCATTTCCAGATGTGAGCCCGTATTATGGGACGTACTGTTTATTCACTGTATTGGATCATTAGCTTCCGCACTTATTGTTTATTGATTCTTGTTATTATGGATTTGGACATGTATTAGTTTAGTTTATTTTTACTGTTCTTGATATCTTTACAACCGTAATGTGACTGTGGATGGATACTTCCTACCCACAGGTAGCATGGTTGGCTATGTCACGTGCCCAAATCTTGCGCACTCTGGGAAGCGGGGCGTGACATGGTTTTATGGTATCAGAGCCATAGGTTAATTGGGTTGATTCTTTGTAGTTGGGTATCGCACCCGATACACGAATCAGAATACCCGTGATTAGGAAACATGTCCTGCCACCTTGACCGCTTTACCGTCCTTGAATCATTCTTCCAGATCATGTCGACATGCAAACTTACTTTGCATTGTCAAACTTGAAAACCTAACTTCTTGTTATCTCTAGGACTTAGGCGACTTGGGTGGAGTTAAGTAATTGCGGCTATGATACCGCGGCATAGCTACAATGCGGCACTCTATTTAAGTATCTTGGAGTTCTAGCCTTGATCTATACTCGAAAACCATCATCATGCTAACGTTGGGTACTTTGATTTCCAGGGATATGGTCGATCAGAATTTGGAGATGGACCCAGGGCATGCGGTCTTAGCCGCCAGGCGAAGAGTGATAAGGGGATTATTGGAGAAACTAAAGGAACAACTCGAGCTGGAACCAGCATTTGCACTGGACCCCACGTCCGTACGTAGAAGTATTCCAGTGAACAGGCGCAGCGTGGCACCAATGAAGAAAACAAGTATGGGTGATCGGAAGGGGAGCGTGATCTGTAGCCACTGCCATAAACCCGGACATGTGCGAAGGGAGTGTCGTTTGAGGCTGGGACTCTGTTTTAGATGTGGAGCGGCAGATCACACCGTTGATGCTTGTCCGTCGAAGCCTCGCACAAAGGATGATACACAGAAGCCTCCGCAAGGACCGTTCCAAGGACAGGAACCGCCTGCTCAAGGACCACAGCAGGCTCGAGCGTTCACGTTGACAGCTGAAGAAGCTAAGGCATCGGGAGAAGTGGTTTCAGGTAATTTACTCGTTCATGGTTTTCCCGCTTTGGCATTACTTAATTTCGGAGCATCCCATTGTTTATGTCATCCAAATTTATAACTACACACTCGATCAACTGCACGACCCTGTCTAGTTTCTGGGACATACACACTGGGAATGGGAAAATTATAGCTAGTAAGGAAGGTAGAGATTGTACAGTTGTTGTTTACGGACGGGAGCTTTTTGCAGACTTCTTGGGGATAGATACGGGCAGTTATGAGGTTGTCTTGGGGATGGATTTTCTTGGCACTTTCCACGCCCACATTGGCTGTAGGGCAAGGGAGGTAATTTCCAGATTCCCGGACATCCTAAGTTTACTTTCATTGGAGGAAGCAATTCTGTCGGGCCAGTCGAGTTTAGGGCTAGGCCGACGAACAGTGTTCTTGCGGCTATAGTAGTGGAGAGTAAGGAAGAGCCGGCAGTCGTCCGCGACATTATGGATGTGTTTGAAGACATTTCGGGCTTACCACCGAAGCGAGATGTGGAGTTTGCGTTTGACCTTACTCCTGGTGCAACGCCAGTATCAAAAGCTGACTATGCAATGGCACCAGTAGAAGTGGAGGGAGTTAAGAAACAAGTGAGTGAATTACTCGAGAAGGGATGGCTTCGAAGCAGCAACTCACCTTGGGGAGCTCCAGTTCTTTTAGTAAAGAAGAAGGATCGCACTGCCGACGCTGAGACAAGAGAAACTATTCGCGAAGATGAGTAAGTGCGAATTCTGGCTGGAAGAAGTGAAGTTTCTGGGGCATGTCGTGTCGGGCGATGGAATCGCCGTTGATCCCGAAACGATTGCAGCAGTTCGGGATTGGCCTGTTCCAAAGAGTGTTGCAGAGATAAGGAGTTTTCTTGGACTCGCCGGTTACTACAGAAGATTTGTGGAGAACTTCGCTCACGTAGCCGAGCCGTTGACCAAGCTTACGCGTAAGGAGGTACCGTTTGTTTGGACGGATGGATGTGCGTTGGCCTTCAAGACGTTGAAGCAGAAGTTGATAACCGCCCCTATCCTAACCGTACCGGACAATTCCGGAGGACTGAGGATTCACAGCGACGCATCTGGAAAAGGATTGGGATGTGTTTTGATGCAGAATGGGAAAGTCGTCGCTTACGCATCGAGACAGCTGAAGACTCATGAGCAGAACTATCCGACTCATGACTTAGAGCTTTCAGCCGTGACCTTCGCCCTGAAGATTTGGAGACACTACTTTTTGGGCGAGAGAGTTGAAGTCTTTACGGATCATAAGAGTTTGAAGTATGTGTTCACTCAGAAGGAGTCGAACATGAGGCAACGCAGATGGTTGGAGCTGATGGCCGACTACGACCTTGATCTTAAGTACCACCCGGGAAAAGTTAATGTCGTGCCAGATGCACTAAGTCGGTTACCAGCAATTCAGTTATTGACGGCACAGAGAGAGATCATTGAGGAGTTTCGGAGATTGACTTGGAGGTTGTGCTACCGCGTGCTACAGGACAGTTGATGCAGTTGCAAGTACAATCGTCCTTAGTTGAGAAGATTAAAGTGGCGCAATCGCAGGATCCTAGATTGCAAAAGTTTCGAGAGCAGGTTGGAGCCGGACTACGAACCGATTTACTGATCCATGAAGACGGTTCGTTGAGATATAGTAGCCGTGTGTGTGTGCCAAAGGGAGATGTACGTGAAGAGCTTATGAAGGAGGCACACAGTTCAGCTTACTCTGTACATCCAGGAGGGACAAAGATGTACCGAGATATTCGACAGCATTTCTGGCGGGAAGGTATGAAACGGGAAATTGCTCGCTTCGTGGCTAAGTGCTTGGTGTGTCAGCAAGTCAAGGCTGAACACCAAAGGGTTGCTGGTTTGTTGCAACAACTTCCGATTCCTCAATGGAAGTGGGAACATATAACCATGGATTTCGTGACGGCTTTACCGCGGAGTCCAAAGGGCAACAATGCTGTATGGGTGATTGTCGATCGGTTGACCAAGGCAGCTCACTTTATTCCTTTTCGGGTTGGTAAATCGACAGAGACTTTGGCAGAGCGGCACATGCAGGAGATCGTCAGATTGCATGGAGTGCCGGTAAGCATCGTGTCCGATCGGGACACTCGGTTCTTGTCACACTTTTGGAGGAGTTTACAAGAAAGTTTGGGGACTCGATTGAAGTTCAGCACAGCCTATCATCCTCAAACTGATGGACAATCGGAGAGAACGATCCAGACCCTTGAAGATATGTTGAGAGCTTGCATGTTGGACTTCAAAGGTTCTTGGGAGGATCATCTACACCTGGTGGAGTTTTCGTACAACAATAGTTTCCAAGCGACAATTCAGATGGCCCCGTTTGAAGCTCTGTATGGTCGTAAGTGCCGTTCACCTGTTTGTTGGGATGATGTTGGTGAACGAAGGTTACTAGGACCAGATTTGGTGGTGCAGACAGTCGAGAAGGTGAATACAATCAGGAAGCATATGAAGGCAGCTCAAGACAGACAGAAAAGTTGGGCCGACACGTCAAGAAGACCTCTAGAGTTCGCCGTGGGCGATTTGGTATTCCTGAAGATATCACCGACTAGAGGGGTGATTCGCTTTGGAAGTCGGGGAAAGCTTAGTCCCCGATTCGTTGGACCCTTCGAGATATTGGAGCGTGTTGGAGAGGTATCGTACCGGTTGGCGTTACCACCGTCATTAGCAGGAGTTCACGATGTGTTTCATGTGTCTCAACTACGGAGGTATGTTCGTGATGAGACTCATGTCTTGGATCTTTCGGAGTTGACTGTACAAGAGGACCTGACTTTTGGAGGAGTGACCAGTTGAAATCAAGGATCGAAGAGAAAAGGTTCTTAAGAACAAGGTTATCCCCCTTGTGTTAGTTTCTTGGGGAAATCGATCGCATGGAGAATCCACTTGGGAGCGAGAAGACGAGATTCGGCAAAAATTCCCTCACCTTTTCCAGTAGTTAGCTATCTTGTACTCTTGGAATTTCGAGGACGAAATTCTTTTGTAGTTGGGTATGATGTAACACCCGAGCCCAATGCTACTATTTTCAGTTACTGTTTGAGCATAATGTGGTACTCATTTCATTTAATTTGCTTGTTTGTTGCTTACTGTAAAATTTACCCGGCAAAGTCATTTCTACATATAACAAATTTTAGCATCTAAAATAAAATTGAAAATATTCATCTTGGCCTACTTGACACCCCTAGCCTCGTGGTAGCGTCCGTGCATTGTGTTCTCGTCCCGTTCAGTAAAACGGGCAAGTTTGGATGGTTACGTGCACGCACGTGTGTCCGTTTTGAGAGTATGCATTTTAATCATTAAACACCTATTTTCAAAATTTGGAACCCGCTTAAAATCTTATAATTTGAATTTGGATCATTTGGGAGCAACCCGGGCGCGATTTGGAGATGTTTCATTTCGCGCCAAAAAGGGCCCATTTGAATTTAATATCGAATATACATATACCTTCTAATCTATCTTTTCCTAACTGCATATCCCCTAAAATCCTTCAGAAATTCCTTTTGATTTTCACTCAGCCAATCACGAGCTCCTATTGAGCTCGTGGGCCCCGTATCTCTTTCCCCCCAGTCTCTCTCTCTCTTCCCTCAATCTCTCTCTCTCCACTCAATATCTCTCTCTCTCTCTCTCTCTCTCTTCCTCTATATATAATTCTCATGCAGCAGCCGCCCCCGACCCATCTTCGTCGCGAGAAACCCTAACCCTAGCCCTCGCGATCCCATCGCCGACTTCCTCGCGACCTCGCCGTCGCCTCCCTCACCACCACGACCTCCACCGCACCCACCTACCCTCTTCCTCCCGTTCTCCCGCTCCTCCCCGCGCCTGCGACCCATTCCCGACCTCGCCTCCACCCTCGTAGACCTCGCCGTCGACGTCTCCTCTCACCGTCGACGCCTCCACGACTCCCTCTCACCCTCCTCGTCGAGACCTCGTCGTCGCTGCCCTCCTCCCCTCGCCGGAACAGTAAACCCGAGCCCTAACCCATCGCCTACCCCGCTGTTCGCCGGAGGAACGTGCCGGCGACCTCGTCGACGCCACCTCCGACCACCTCCCTCTCTCCCACGACCACCAGAGCCGACCACACTCCTCTCCAACTCGCCGCAGCACACTACCCTGCACACCCGAGGCATTTCCCCTTGCTGCAGCCGCCGCCGTCGTTTCGCCGGCGATCCAGTGCCGTCGAGCCATCGTGTTTGCACCATGTTTCTTCCCTGTAAGTTTCCTTCTCCTTCCTTTTGGTACAATACCCCCCCGCTGGTCCGTATCGTGAATGCGTAGTTTTGTTTGCTAACTTTGTTGTTCTGTTTGCTGCCGGATCCGACCGTGCCGTCTGACGAACCCGACGCTCCAGCGAAGTCCCCTGGTCCGTATGATCCCGTTGACCTCTGTTGGGACTCGATCCGTGGCCCGTGCTTCCATATCGCAGTTTCTGCCGACATCGCATCCGTGTTTCGGTTTGCGGAACCGCCGAGGCAAGTATCCGAATACTTGCTTTAACATGCTACAACTTAATCATCATACTATAACCACACCACTATTATAACATCGATACCTTTTATAACTTAGAATTGCAAGTCACAATTACCCGTAACTTTAAATCAATGAAATCATTGCTCGTATTAACCGGTCTGCTATTAATTCATACTTAACTAATCAAACCAAGTAGATCATCCCCACTTCATTTGTCAAAACCACTCATGAGACAATTATTATGCTTAGTATAATTTCATGTAGTTCCTAAATTTATATTTGTGAATACTGCTTTACCTTGTGGCTTTTGCACCCTAAAGATGATTGAACCTGTTAATAAGAGAATACATGCATCGCTGTAGTTATATGGAATATTGTGGTTAATTACTGTTTCCTGCTGTTATTCATTATTGATTGATTACCTGTTGTGAGCCCTTACCGATTGCACGACATATTGGCCTGACCCTGCTACACCTGACATATACATACTTACCGACTCATCCCGTTGTACCATGACATTACTTGTCTCCTGATCTCGTGCCTAATGACGACAAACCTAACCATTCCTGCTGTCGCTCCAGACAGACCTACCTTTACTTGACTTGTGTTGGCATTAGTCCTTGACTACTGAATACCTGACTGACATACATAGCTTGGGGGTATGGGGAAATCAAAGGTGAAACCGACTTGTAACTCAACAGCTCGATACATTGTTCTGATCAGTCTTACGGGCTTGGCCAGCTCCGGAGTGTTGATGCTGACATCACTCATCTATCCTACTACCTTTTACTGCTTAGCGGCACGTCTCGGATTCAGCCCCGAGAATCATGACCGTGGTCCCGGGCATGCACGGGATACTATTGAGTTACATCGACGATTCATCAATTGGTTTCAAAGACTATAGAGTAGAAAACCTGATAGGACAGTCTAGTCACTACTGCACATTACCCTGTTTATTACTTCTTATTGCTGCTTTATTCATGTTCATGCTTGCATTGTTTATTATCATGTTTATGCTATATACTTGATATCATGACGCGCTGACGTCTGGGTTTTGCATGGCCCAGATTCCGTCCCCTTCTCGTCGACCGAGCAGGAGTACTTCAGCCAGCAGGCTGAACAGTGAGTCCTTAGTATTTAGTTTAATTATTTCATTTCATTTCCAGATGTGAGCCCGTATTATGGGACGTACTGTTTATTCACTGTATTGGATCATTAGCTTCCGCACTTATTGTTTATTGATTCTTGTTATTATGGATTTGGACATGTATTAGTTTAGTTTATTTTTATTGTTCTTGATATCTTTACAACCGTAATGTGACTGTGGATGGATACTTCCTACCCACAGGTAGCATGGTTGGCTATGTCACGTGCCCAAATCTTGCGCACTCTGGGAAGCAGGGCGTGACAATCTATTTAGTGTTAAGTTCGCTAAGCTTGGTAATCGTATCTTGTGATTAAGGACTTGACAAATCTGTTAATTTCATATACGATATACCATCACAACTTCTTAGCAAACTCAACACTAATATCATATGCTCTCACTAATCACTTTGTGTTTTTGTTGTTGCGGTATGCTTGCTAACCCTTGTGTTTAGTGTTGATACCCCAAGCGCGGACATACAAACGGTAAGTGATCAAAAGGACTCGTTTCGTGCTTTGCGGCGAATATCGGATTTTGACGGTTTGTGCTCCGCAACCGCGTTGACAAGTCGTACTTCATGCCGGGATCAAGGTAAGGCCGGACAACTCATGACCAAGAAAGTGTAGAGGTAAACGTCGCGATTCAAGCTTCCGAGCCAAGCCACAACCATTCTTTCCTTAACTCCTTTTCTTGCTTTTTCCTTGTTTTTATTCTTTTATATGTTTTTTGTGACAAACTCCAATTCGTTAATTTGTTAACCTTAAACAACAATACTTAATACATAATTTCCTGCGGATCGACCCGTGCTTGCCGGCTCGCTACAGCGCGTCGTGCACTTGCGGTTTATAAATAGTAAAATGAGAAAGATCTCGCGTGCGCATTCCGTTTCCTTCATTTCATATTCGTTTCCATAACATACGCGTTTGCGCGCACGGGTGAATTCCCAACAAGTTTTTGGCGCCGTTGCCGGGGAGTTGTAGTCATTAGGTATTGTTATTTCTGGTTCTACTAACAGAATTAACTTTTAACACGATTCTTTTCAAAACTAACAAAAACACAATACTGACATTTTTGTTCTCTGTTGTTTATACATTCTATCACCCTGTGCTGAAATTAAAAAATCAAGTAAGACCATAAGAATACTTAGCTTGCCTAAAGAACCAACCAAAATTTCCAGCACCTACATCCTATACAAAACCGGCGACATCCAAGTTAATTCCGATCTCGCCGGCCTTCTTGTAAGGGTTTTGGTTTTTTTCTTTTTTTGTGATCTTCAGTGAAGTGTTGGTACTCTTTTGGTATTGTTTAATTTTTCTAATTTTGAGTGTGCAAGAATTGGGGCACACGTATCGCTTTTGACACTAAATATCGTATTTTCCAACATTTTAAGTTTTTCGCGAAATTACGACCAGCGATCGTGCGGAGCGAGGTTCAATTTCAATTTCAAGACATTAGGAAAGAATAGTGCCAAAGATCTGGATAGTTTGACCCGCGCAAGAGAACATTCAACGACTCGGATCGCTTTCAAAGGGTTTTCTTAAACCAATTCACTTAGGTACGTATTTTCTAACACGTTCGCTCGAATCCGACGCAATTTAATTTTCTATCTTTTACAGGATTCTTCGCACAATTTTGCCGCCAAAGAAACAAGAGAACTAACCGTATTTTTTGTAGTGCTTAACTAAAATTGAAAAAATAATTGCTTTAATTGATTGATTCTCTTAAATTCTTTTATTGATTGTGCATTGCATTTTAATACGGAATTAAGGGCACAAAGACCAAAACAAGATACGGTAATGGATTTTTCATCACCTTTTCTCCGTAGCCCACAAATCACAAAACTGCATTTTCGCATACCCCGAGTAATTTAAAATCAATTAGAATTTTGACTTTAAAGACTTCGCGCTCACTAGGAGAAGTTAACTGTATTTAGAATTTTTCTGAACAGTATATCGTTCATGGGGTGTCTAGGAAAGTGTCCAAGAGAAAGGGTTATTTAATTAAGGAATTTTGCGAAAGCGTTGGAAAACCTCCCCTTCTCTCTTGCACTTACCTGGCTTCGTGATCCGTATATCTTGAGCCTGTTTCTCGACACAGTTTTATTTCGAAAACAGGTTCTTGAGCAGGTCTAGTTGACTAGCATAACATAGACTGCTAGGTGTGTGATATTCTTTTATGATATTTGTGTATTCTTGTTATTATGGGTGATACACAATACAATTCATTTTTGCACGATTCTTACTCTTTTGTTTATACTCAATCCCAATTGATTTGTACAAATTGCCAAAAAAAATCCCACATTCATGAAAATTTTCCTTTTCTAGGGGGTGACCAACTGTCCCAAATTGTTGATAACGGTCACCCACCTAATACTCCTAAACCCAGTCACACTTCATCCATAGACCAAATGATTGAAGATTTAGAGAAAGAGATCGACAGAATGACTGCTCTAGCAACACCACCATCACAACCCCTCCAACCCGAAACAATTGAACCATCATTAGGGAGTGACGGTGAGATAGATGCTAGGTCGACCACTTTTGAAAAGGGTATTGAAGTAATGACTGCGGTCGAGAACCAATCAGCTGCGACGCTAGCCCTGTTTTTACAGCAATCTGAGCAATTATTTGTTGCTCAAGCTCAATCTTTGGATAGAATCGAGAAACAAATGAAACATTTAGCTGAGAGGATTCTAGGGAGTGAACACAGTCAGTCAGAACCCCATAGTGTCAACATCTGTCAGCTAGGGAGTCACCCGAATGAAATAAGTGATCATATCAATTTGGATGATTTTTTAGATGATGATACCACTGAATTGACTAGGTGTTCCCAGGACACACAAGAAAACCCCTTAATTCAGTCCACCACTAGCCTTCAGGTATCCACTGAGCCTCTTGTCACTTGTGATTTAGACATTGATTTAACTGAAATTATGCTTGAAGAGGAAATTCATGAACCGACTGACTTTTGCTTTCCAATTTTAGAGAAGGAACCTTGTGAATTTGACGGGTATGGTTAGGATAAATTGTTAGAAAAGATCAATGATCAGGAACCCACAATTTTTGTATCACCTACTGATATTGTTTCGGAAGAAACATTAGGGTGGGAACCTACGTTTTTAAATGACATAAACCTACCCAATTGTGAATGTGATGAGGGAGAAATCGTTTTGGGAGAGTTAGTGAATAACGAGAGTAGAATCGTGAAAAATAATAGGGAAGAAGACAGCACTGAACACTATTCTTTCTTGTCAAGTTTTGAGGAGATTTTTGCTGATGAACTTGATATTCTTGGTGAGTTTCAGTCGGGATCATTTTGGGATCATCCTTTGAACCTTTCTTTTTCTGAATTTTTTGCGGATGAACTCCAGTCTTTAAACGAACCTGACTTTGAAACTCCACATATAATTCTTGATAATTCAATTCATCCAGAAAACAATTCTTTTCCTCTTCAAAACTTCGTCTTCACCTTCAGCGTCTTCTAACCCATTCCTTCACGCACCCATGCCCTTTACTAACATCTAACCATTCTTTGTATATTTTCTTTTTCTTTTTAATATACGTATTCATTTGCCAGCCATGGCACTATATTGACAAAATTTTCTTATGGCTGGTATTAACTTCTGCACTAACCCAATCTTTTAACTTGTACATGTTGTAATTAGTCTTAGGTTTTTCCTTTTTCTTGAATAAAAGTCTCACACCGATGTCTAAGTCTAGCTACCGGAGACAGGGGCAACGATGAGGACATCGTAAAACTCAAGTTTGGGGGTGAGCACTCCATTTATTTCGCTGCATCATATGTATATTCTGCATTGCATATATATTTAAAAACCCATAAAATTGAGAAAAAAAATTCCCAAAAATATAAAAACTTTTTCATGTTAGCTAGTGGAGGAACTTAGACTCAAAGTCTGACGGTTCGGTTGATGAGTTAGAAGCAACTAAACCCTTTTTGTGAGACCGACGACCCGAAAAATAATCCACCTTTGTGTTTAACCGTAGCTAATATGCATTTTTATAACACTTTTCACGTATCGTATGTTTTTAAGAATGTGATGAAAGTCTGACATGTCTATAACTTTTTTTAAATTGATAAAAATCTTTAAGATCAAACAGGTTTGTCTGATTTAAGCAAAATATCAAGAATAGTTCATACAGTGAAGTAGATATGAAGAATTTTATTGAGATTTTAACAGAAGCTATAAGTCTGAAAAATAACACATCTAGAACCTTGTTGGAGTAATTACACACCTTATCACATGTAACGTCTTCTGATTTAAAAGAAAAGGCTGGTTATATCTCCGTTTTCACTAAAGTGTTGAATTATTTAAAATAAAATGAGTCTTTTGTTTTGTGGCCTTGGTAACTTGGGTAATTAAGTCCTTGGGGTGTCTCCACACCTAATACCCTAAAACCATCTGGTTTGGGAGTCATTGACACAAAGCTCGCTAAGTTTCCATTCGCCAGAAAAGCAAGCTAAGCAAGTGTTCTCTCCGAGTTAAAAGTCCTAACGGTTTTTGTGGGAGAATAATCTTGGCGGAGATGAATTTTCCATTAAAACAGTTTTTTCGCAGAGATATGAAGTTTTGTATTTATTAATACGTATTGCACGATAATGAAAGGTGTGTATGAACAAAAACAGGTGAAAGGTAGGAGTGAAAAATAAGATTTTGGTTCTCTTTTAAAATTGATATATATTCGTACTTGAAACCTAACTGGAGAATAAAACTTGAGAAATTCTTAACTCCTTCCAAACTTGTGTGATCCTTTAGAAGTTTATCCTGGTCCGTAATTTTTGACATAATGACCCTAATCAAGTTTTTAAAAACCTGTCGACACTACCGCACAATCACGAAAAGACACATATTAGCTTTTGTTAAACAAATTGCGAGGAATGAAAAATAGGGTTTAATGTTTCTAACTTGGGTGATAGAACTTCTAGCTTTGATTCGTAAACTTTAGGATTTGAAGCAATAGTTTCTACGCATTACTAACTTGACTGGATTTTGTGGGTATAATCCGCTGAAAACTCTCAGGAGACGACACTCCTCCTACTAGGGACACCTAGAGCTTAATGGCTTGTTGCACATGCTCGGTACAATCGCGTTCCCTCCGAAATTGAGATTAGGATTTTTTTTGTTTTGCTCAGGACGAGCAAAAGATAAGTTTGGGAGTATTTATTCATCTCATAAAACTGCATTTTATTAGCTCTCATTCGTTATCAGTTTTTCTATTTATCGGTACTTTTAATCAGTGTCTGCTCAGTTATTACAGTTTACATATATTCGTGATACAACACTGATAACATACTCAAAATCACGGATATAACATTTGGGAGCCGACACTGCAAGCAGACCAGAAAACCGACCGATACCCCATGAGCTCTTTTGGAAATAAAACATGTGTACACATTTTTTGTATAAAATTGGTCCAACACATAAGTGTGCACATGCTATGGACCAGATAGGGGGCTGCTATAGACCATGGTAGGCTGCCTTGGCATCATGAAGTAAACAAGTGAGCACACAACTTGTGCAAGTGGGTGTGAATGCATTTATTGCATAAAGTTTGGATATGATGTAAAGACCAAGTTTTCCTCCATTTCTCTGCATACATACCAGGTTACAATTGACCATGCAAACATCACCAGAGTAATTAGAGAGAGCACACAAGCACACCACTGCAGCACGAGCCTCCCTCCTCGGATTTGGGCCGGCGAGGGACCCACCATATCCGGCGACCTCGGCCCCCTATCCCCTTTTGACCCCATATTTTCGCTAGTCGTTTATTAGTGCCACATCATCACTTGTATATTGTTTGTTTATTCTGTTTTGTGGCCTATAAATACCAGAACAGATCTACAGAAAGGGGCCATGCCAAATACATGTATATACTCCATTTTATAGTTTTAGTTTCTTTTGCTTAGCTTGAGGGTGAGTGTGCTTCATTTGGTTTCTTCTTCTTCTTCCCTCTTGAAGCTCTCTTTGGAGAGCTTCATTAAGGAGGTTGAACAAGCCACCATAATCTTGTATCTCATTTCAAGTGTTTAATATAATTGTTGTTTCTTTTATTGCTTTCTTTACTTACTTGCTTTTATTATCATGCTTAACTAATCTTTCATTTTGGTTGTGGTGTGGGTGAGCAAGTGAGATGAAAGGCTTTGCCTCCTCCACATATTGATTATGTTTAAAATTCTTAATTTATGATTCTAACTTAAATATTGCTAATGTATTGATATGATACGGTATTTTGACACATGGTTACTTGTAATCTCCTCATATACCGTATTCATTCCCTTTCCCCATTTCCAATGTTTAAGGTAAAATCTATTTAGTGTTAAGTTCGCTAACCTTTGATATCGTATCTTTTGATTAAGGACTTGACAAATCTCTTAATTTCATATACGATATACCATCACAACTTCTTAGCAAACTCAACACTAATATCATTTGCTCTCACTAACCACTTTGTGCTTTTGTTGTTGAGGTATGCTTGCTAACCCTTGTGTTTAGTGTTGATACCTCAAGCGCTGACATACAAACGGTAAGTGATCAAAAGGACTTGTTTCGTGCTTTACGGCGAATATCGGATTTTGACGGTTTGTGCTCCGCAACCACGTTGACAAGTCGTACTTCATGCCGGGATCAAGGTAAAGCCGGACAACTCATGACCAAGGAAGTGTAGAGGTAAACGTCGCGATTCAAGCTTCTGAGCCAAGCCACAACCATTCTTTCCTTAACTCCTTTTCTTGCTTTTTCTTGTTTTTATTCTTTTATATGTTTTTTGTGACAAACTCCAATTCGTTAATTTGTTAACCTTAAACAACAATACTTAATACACAATTCCCTGCGGATCGACCCGTGCTTGCCGGCTCGCTACAGCGTGCCGTGCACTTGCGGTTTATAAATAGTAAAACGAGAACGATCTCGCGTGCGCATTCCGTTTCCTTCATTTCATATTCGTTTCCATAACATACGCGTTTGCGCGCGCGGGTGAATTCCCAACAGATGTGCGATAATCCGCACCATCCCGAACGGGTTCCCTGAAATGGGTTGTAGAGGTGCAATTGCAAAGATTTGTTAAAATACACTTCTTGTAGAAAAAGGTTTTTAATAGTTGAAGGTAGTTATAAGTAAAGTCGTATTTTCCCAATCTATGTTCCCAAATTCCATCGTGCTATATTACATATGAGTGTAGTGAGGAGGTAGGTCATTACCTCGTGAGTTTTCTAAGGTAATACGGTTTAAAAAGTTCAAGCATGTCGAAATGAAACATAAGGGTATTTTAATGTAAAAGTGGAATAAAACTTATTATGGTTATTATTTTGAAATCAAACTTATTCTATTATCTTCGTTAATGTTTAATGGTCATGACATAAGAGTTTGGTATTATTGTGTTTAAAAAAATAGAACTTTTTAAGGAAAAACCGAATCGGAAGTCGGACTAACTCCGCTTCCATCGAGTTTTAGTTTTGAATGTTTTTTTTAGAATAGTGAAAAGAGGAAGAAGTAGGGACTTACAGGTTGATTAGCTAGAGAAGAGAAAGAGGAAGAGCTAGGAGTTGCCGGTGTGATGTTTTATCGTCAGAAACTCCTCGGATTGCCGTCGGAAGTTCGTCGGAGCTTCGTCCTTTTGCTAACTCCAATTGCTCACAAAAAGTTTTGTGAATTTTCTTAAGAGTTTGGGCAGGGATTTGGGAGTGAGGAGGGGTGATTTGAGGGTGGTATTTATAAGAAAAATCTAGGGTTTAGGGAGATTTGAGGGTGTGATAAAAATTGTATTTAAATTTGCATTAAAAAGAATTAAAAGGAGGTATTTTAATTCTCTGGTTAATTGCAGAGAATTTAAACAGTGCAGGGGAAGTGGGGTAGTCCAAAGGGTGCAGAGGGTTCAAGAAAAAGTAGGATCGGACCGAGTTAGACCGGCGGCGCCGGCCGAGTCAACCGAGTCGCCGGTCCGAGTCGGGCGAGTCGGGATGCGTCTTGATGCCACGTGTCCCTGATGCTTGGTCTAGCCTCGTGGTCACGTTTGTTTATTCTATAACTTACCCTTTTACGTGTAGTGCACGTATAAACTCTTGGGCTTCTACAAGATTAAAATAATTTTAAATAAAAATAATGTGTGGCTGATGGGATTTGAACTCTGGTGCTTTGGTTCAGCAGTGCAAGCTCTTACCAGTAAGCTACAAGATCCTTCTTGCTGTTCAAAATTGAATCAAATACCTATAGTACTCATAGGAAATATAAATACCCCAAGTATACATTAACATTAAATCAATTTTATATACACAAGAATTGGAGTTGTTACAAAAACTCACGAAGTAAGGACCTACCTCATCACAACACACATATTGGACATAGCACGATGAAATTTGGAATTCTAGATTATGGGAAATACGCTTTTACGAATAAATACCTTAAAGAATTAAAAACCGCTTTCTTTAAAAAGAGTGTTAATTAAATTCCTTGCAAATACGCCTCTACAACCCATTTTGGGGAACCCCGATCGGGATGGTGCGGGTTATCGCACGTCCTCGGGCCTAGTAGAGCGAGATGCAGACCTCCGCAAAGAACATTCGATCTCGATAGAATTTTTGATGCTATTTTTAAGAAAATGAGATTTCTATAAAATAAATACAATTTATTTTTATTAAATATATAAATATATATATGAATATCATCAAAAGATATATTCTAAATATATTATACAAATATTCCATGTTTTCTAAATCAAAGGAACCACCATTACATGAAAATACCATTTCAATACAATACAATACAATTCCAATATTTCAATAAAATACCATGAACAATGAAAACTAGGTTCTACTAATTAGAAATTTCAGTTTTACAAAATATACATCTATGAAAACCTTAAAGACGATAATTAAATACTTGAGGTGTATTTTGAAAATATATCAAAACTATTTTACATAAAACCCCCTCAAGTTATATCAATTTACAATAAGGACCCTAGTAAAAATAGGTTTAAGCGAGACCGATTCTCTTGAGCCTCGGAGAGCCGGAGAAAGTGCGTGCTTGCCTATCTAAGGTAGACAATCTAACAATTGTGTTATCAACACGGTAATTGTCTTGGAAAAACACACAATCCTGCCGTCCATGTGCAGCAGTTACCGATAACTCCAAAATAATCAGGACTTCAATTCTGTTTAAAAGTCTGACTCAGTTCGAGTCATGGGCAAGTATACAATCAATCTGACTTTAATATGATTCAAGTATAACTCCATTTACAACATGAATCCGTTTATATCAGAATACAATCTATAACAACATGAACATGACTGAACCGAACCATGGATATACCATGATTACATGACTATCCATTTATATCCATTCCGTTTACTGATATCATGGTTTCGGCAAGTCTTCCATTTATTACAAGAAAATACAATACCACCTGTTTACCGCTGAATACAGAGACGGAACCTCGTAGGTTCGTCTTGCCTGAATTTAGGGGCAAATGCTATTTGGTTTTATCCGTCCACCTCTCCGAAAATACCAAGTTGATTTATGGCACCGTGTATCGGAGGTTTAAACGGATGCGGCCATTGTAGAAAACTTCATCAGATTCCCCCTCGTTTGAAGGGTTTTTGATTGTAGGGACGCTCTTCCCTGCAGGCGCAAGTCCCTGCAGTTAATTACGCTACCGCATCGCGGTAACAACTTTCTCCTTCTCCAGATGGTCACTTCGTGTCGTGTGTGTTTATTTTATTTTTGGTTGCCCGTAGATTGTATACGAAGACTAATTTATGTTGTCGCCCGTAGGGCATGGATTGGTCCAAATCCGTATTTTCTTAGATTTGGGTTTGGGTTGGGTTTAAGGATCGTTAATCTCATTTGAGATTAAGATCAACTTAAATGTTGTTGAGGATACGTTAGTCCAATTTTAGACTAATATCTACTCAACAGGATCATTTAGATCCAACAGAAAAGCATTTGGGCTCTATTGTTTTAGTTTAGAGGCGTTACGGTCTATAAGTTTAAGGACATCATAGTCCATGGAGTTTAAATTCATCATAGTCTGTAAAGTTTAAAGACATCATAGTCTATGAGTTTAAGGACCTCACAGTCCATAAAGTTTAAGGACATCATAGTCCATGAGTTTAAAGACCCCACAGTCCGTAAAGTTTAAGGACATCATAGTCCAGTTTAAAGACATCATAGTCTGCAAGGTTTTGATTCAACCGTTTGGGGATGCACCAAAAGTTATTGGTTATTGGGACCCTCCGTCTCTCTAAAAATTTTGAAGAATTACAACGACATATATTAGAGGTACGAAGAGATGTACCCTTGAACCAATGTTGGTTGGGAGATCTGTAGTCAAGTTTGGCACTAAAATCAGTTAAAAAGATTTATGAGCATATGGGCTCAATCAATCTAAATGAGGGAACTGTGGCCAACTTGGTATCGGCCCACTCAGTTAAAATGTTGAGCATTTAGCAATGTTGAGCATTGGTTTAGGTTCTAACAATCTTTTTGTCTTTTATTGAATGTTGAGTACTCATTATAGCTCTGGGGCTTTTATTTAAAGAACAGTTTGTGTTCCCTCGGCGCACTCATGAAGAGCACGTAGTGCGCTTGGCGCTGAGCGCCAGTTAATGAATGCAGAGCACTCCTTGTGAAATAGCACACACGTGAGGAGAACGTGGCGCGCTTGGCGCTGAGCGCCAGTTAATGAGTGCAGAGCGCTCCTTATGAAATAGCGCACACACGACGAGCACGTGGTGCGCTTGGCGCAGAGCGCCAACCTTGAAGTGCTGGGCGCTTCTTTGAATTGGAGCGCTAAGAGCGCCGTGGCGCTGTGCGCCAGTTTTAGAGCGCTAAGGTGCTTCTTTGAATTGGAGTGCTAGGAGCACTGCGGCGCTGTGCGCCAGTCTTGGAGCACTAAGGCACTTCTTTTTAATTTGGAGCGCTAAGGCTCTTTTTTAGGCAACTTTGATCAGTTCTGCATTCTGAGAATTAAATTCTCGTTTATAAGAGACCTTGTCTCATGGATCTAAGAACAAAGTTCTTATTTTTATAGGAGATGTTGCAATCTCTTATTTTTTGTGAAAGACTTTACCTTTATGGGTCTGTGATTTTAAGAGAATTGAATTTTTCTTCCCCCTTTTTATAATGAGATGCTTGTTTACCCCAATCAGAGCAAAGCTCTGTTCAAATTCCAAGGCGGGAGATGAAGCAACGCTTCCGATTCCCCCCAATCAGAGCAAAGCTCTACTTTGAAAATTTAAACTTTAATAAATGAAGCAACGCTTCAAATCCTCTGCGCTGCGCGCAGGGCGCCACGTGTCAAAATCAGGCATGCCGGCGCAGAAAGCGCAGCGCCCGAGGCAGCGCGCCCAATCAGAGCAAGGCTCTATTTAAAAAAAAATTAAAAGGAAGCAACGCTTCAGTTGCGCAGGCACTGCGCTGCGCGACACGTGTCAGCGCAGTTGCGCAAGCGCAGTTGCGCTGCGTTGTGCGATACGTGGTAGCACAGTTGCGCTGCGCTCTGCGCTGTGTGACACGTGTCAAACGCTGAAGCGTTTGCGCCAAACAGAATTAAAATTCTAGTAAGATCCTTCTGTTCTTGTTAAAATAAGAAGATTATCTTCTGTAAAACAGAAGCCCTTGGATCAAAGATCCAACGGTGGGGAAAATTCCCCAAATCACTCAGAGAATGATCTCTTTAACAAACTTTACAAATTTATGGGCACTATATAAAGACCCCTAGACCCCAATTCAAAACACATCAACATTTTTTAGAACATCAAAAACTTCACAGAGAGAACTTTGAAAGATTGTGAGAAGAATTCAAGAACAAAAAAGGTAAAAAAATCCTTTATTCAAGAATAACTTCTTCTGAATAGATCATTGATCTAAGAACAAGATCAATGATCTTCAATAAAAACTAAATAATAACAGTGCCTTGCATTTTTTTATGAACCATTGGTTCTGGAATCTTAAAGATTCCTCTCTTAAATCCAAAATTGGATTAAGTCATTAAAACAGTGCCTTGCACTTGCAAATCTGCACTGTTGCGCTCTTGGGTTGGCGCAAGCCACCAGAGAGCACCACGTGTCAGCTCCAAGACCACTTGCGCTGTGCGCTTTTAAAATAGAGCATTGCTCTTTGAAGTTGGTGCAAATTACCAGAGCGCGCCACGTGTCAGCAGCGCAACAGCGCAGCGCACTGTGCTTGCGTGACACGTGTCACCACCCCAAGCGCTTGCGCTCAATAATTGGCGCAAAGCGCCTGACAAGCCACTGTCAAGTAATTAATGCACTGCATTATTTACAGAAGGGCCAAGCCCAATTAAAAAGGCCTAACAGGCCTAAAAAAGTGCAATGCATTATTTTAAAAAGGGCAGAGCCCAAACCAAAACAGATGCTCTGCATCATTTACAAAAGGACTGAGCCCAAATCAAAAAGGCCTAGCAGGCCAAAATAAAATGCAGCGCATAATTAAACAGGGGCAAAGCCCTAGCACAGGCCTAATAGGCCAAAGATAAATAAAAACGTTGAACATTTTTCAACTGGACTTAGCCCAATCATGGCCGTAAGTCCTCAAATTAAATTGACTGAGCAAGACTGCTCTCTTAAATCAATTTACATCCGGTTAAAGGGTACATCTCTGAACTCCTATGACTCCTATCGTTGTAATCCTTCAACGACGTCAGAGAGGTGACGGGTCCCAACAACCACACATCGATACGGACTGCGGGGTCCCTAAACTCGTGGACCGAAACGTCCCCAAACTAATATTCATCCCAAAATGGGAACGTTGGACCGAAACGTCCTTAAACTAATATTCGTCCCAAAATGGGAATGTTGGACCGAAATGTCCTTAAACTAAAGCTCGTCCCCAAATGGGAATGATGGACCCCTATGTCCCTAAACTGGAACATGGAACCTTATGTCCCTAAACTGGAACATGGACCTCTACGTCTCTAAACTGGAACATGGACCACAATGTCCCTAAACTGGAAATCGACCGCAACGTCATTAAACTAAACAATAGAGCCAATTGCTCTCTTGTCGGATCCAAACGATCCCATTAAGTTGATCTTAGTCTGGAGATTAGGCTAACGTATCCTTAACAAAAGTTTAAGTTGATCTTAGCCTCAATATGGCTAACGTATCCTTAAACTAAAACACCAAACCCAAATCTAAGTAAACACGGATTTGGACTAATCCACGTCCTACGGGAGACGGCATCACTTAGTCTCCATATACAATCCACGGGCAACCACAAACAAAACAAACACACACGATACGAAGTGAACATCTGGAGAAGGAGAAAATAGCCACCGCGATGTGGTAGCATAATTAACTGCAGGGGCTTGCGCCTACAGGGAAGAGCATCCCCACAATCAAAAACCCCTCAAGCGAGGGGGAATCTGACGAAGTCTGCTACATCGGCCTCATCCGTCTAAACCTACGATACACGGTGCCATAAATCAACTTGGCATCTTCGAAGAGGTGGACGGATAAAACCAAATAGCATCTGCCCCGAATTTCAGGCAAGACGTCTCCACGTCGCGTCTCTACATTCGGAGGGGAACAATGCTATGATCTCTTTGTGAAAGACGTCTGTCTTATGAATCTATGATCTAAAAAAAGAAACTAAGTTCTTCTTCTTTTTATGAGATGCATTGATCTCTCTTTTTTATTTACCTTGAAGAAATTCTTCTTCTACCGAGAGCTTGCTCTTTTCTTTGAAATTTCTCAAAGTTTGTGGGGGGGTTCCTCTCTGCAAGACTTTAAGTCTTCGGTCTTTTATATAAGGGAGGCTGATTTGTTGAATCAGTTAAGGAAATCTTTCATCTGATTGATTTGGGGATGTTTCCCACCATTGGATCTTTGATCCAAGGGCTTCTGTTTTACAAAAGGCAATCTTCTTTTTTTTTAACAAGATTGGGAAATATTTTCCCATACAAAGCTTATTCTGTATCTTGGTGATTTTTAATCACCATTGGATCATTGATCCGACGGTGCTCTGATTTACAGAGCATAATCTTTCCTGTTTGGAAAGATTTTGAGAAGTATTTCCTTAACAGAATTTTATTCTGGTAATTTGATGATTTTTAATCATTTTTGTTGGATCTTTGATCCAAGGGTGGGGAACATTTAGTTCCAGCGCTGGCGCTCTCATACTTTGCACGTGAGGCGCTGCCTCACAGTCTTTGACTCTTAGCGCTGACGCTCCTGGCGCTGGCGCTCTCGTGCTTTGCACGTGAGGTGCTGCCTCAAAGTCTTTGATTCTTCAGCGCTGGCGCTCTTGGCGCTCAGCGCTCTCGTGCTTTGCACATGAGGCGCTGCCTCAGTTCAAATTTTGAATTTTGAATAGAGTTTTTCTCTGATTGGGGGAAACACCACCAGTACACCAATACAATCAATACAAAAAAATATTACGGGGTTTATAAAGGGGTGGACTAGTATGGAACATGTTAAAGGTGGCATGAGGTGATCACAAAAGACGTAATTACATCCATGTCGTCGTTCCGTGGTATTTTCGATGGAGACTTGTACTACGGGTTACCAAAGTCCACGGTGTAAGTTGGACTCCTCTCGTATACACTGGCATATTCTGTACCAAGCTACAAATAACTGCGTTAACATTATAATACTCTCTTTCTGTCTAATCTATCTCTACCCATCTTTGGGACATACCGAGCGATTGTTCGCTGACGACATTCATATTTCTCTTCTTCTTTGGAATGTTGTCAGGTCAATCGGACGCACTAAAGATCGAGACCAGCCAGGAGCACTTGGAGCAGTACACTGAAAACCCCGAGCTATAGTCACTTGTATACTTTTCATTTCAGTTCATGCCATTGTTTAGGCATTGTAAAAAAAGAATAAGAAAAAGCAACAATGGTCCAGACTTGTATTTACATTTTCAGTTGTACCTGTAAAAGAATGTTTAATAAATAAAGTTGATGTTCATTACATTCATGCCTATTGTGTACATTTACTTTATAATGCTTAGATACGCTTAGCATGTTTACTTCTGAGTAAATATGTAGAGGGCCTCGCCGCGTCCTTTCCCCATACACTGAGAAGCAGGGCGTGACAGGTTTTGTTGGCGGCCCATGCAGGTCCACTCTGTATGGACATGCAGGTCAGTTCTGCATGGACATGCGGATCAATTCTGCATGATGTCCTAAGCAATATAACACAAAAACAACAACTAAAAACATTCTTTACATTTCATATTTCTTGAATCTTACAATTTCATATACTTTGAATCTATCATAACCCAAATTTTTCTTTCAAGGTTATGGATTCTCCAAGCAACATTAGCACTAACTTCAACAACACACCATCACCTCTACCGCTTAAACCTACCGTCGCTACCCCGATCAATGAGCAGATGGTACTGCTTGAGGCGATCCGCAGCCTCCTGGAAGGACAGCAGCAGCAGACTGCTATTCTGATGAACCATCCAGACGCGGAAGCACCCTGAGTAAAGCAATTCCGAGCTTTGCACCCAAAACAATTTTCAGGAAAAGAGAGCCCTCTGAAAGCTGAGGAATGGGTGCAAAGTATTGAGGATGACCTGGCAGCGGCACAAGTGCCAGAGATCGCTTGGGTTCGAGTTGCGAAGCTGCAGCTCAATGACAATGCCCGAGTTTGGTGGAAGGCGGAAGAAAACCGTCTTGACCAACCGATCGAAGGGAGAACTTTTCGCGACATGTTCGACGCGAAATACTTCCCTGAGACTGCCCGATTTGACATGGAACAGCAATTCATCCATCTACAATAGGGTTCAATGTGGACCAAATCTGTGGATGAGTATAATACTAAGTTTACCATGCTCAGTAGGTAAGATATGTCTCAATATTCGATTTTCTAATATCACATACTACACAGCTAACACAAGACCGTAACAGGTTGGCGGTACATCTCATACCGACTGCTGAGATCATGGCTAGAAGATTTCGGCAAGGGTTGGACCAGGAAATCCAAGCTGCCTTAGCTACAGGGGATTTCCCAACCCATGATTTGGCTTTGAAGGCTGTCCGAAGATACGAGGCAGTAGTGAAGAGAAAGGGCAGACCTCAATCTTTCGGTGTGAAGCACCCTGCCACTCAGATGGCAGGAGGAGCCTCTTCAAGGCCAACTGTTGAACCCAGGAGACCGGAAGAAACCAATAACCAGAAAATTCTAGATTTTTGCTTCTACTACAAAAGGGATGGACACTTGTGGAAGGACTGTAGGCGCGCAAAAGGCTTGTGCTTAGTTTGTAGCGCATCCAATCATGGAATTGGAACATGTCCTTATAGACGCAACCCAGTTACAACCCACAACACTTATCCGCAGCCGCCAGCTATCCAGGCTCCTGCACATCGTATTGCTCTCCCAGCTCCACCTCCTGCACAGCCTAATCGCCAATTCAATTAGGCACTGAGGAACATGCCTCGAGGGCGGAGAAACATACCCCAAGGATAGAGGAATGTGCCTCCAACTAGGAGGAATGTTTCCCGGCGTCAGGCTTTCACTTTAGCAGTCGTCGAAGCCGAGACTGTAGACCAAGGTAACCCTAGTATTTCCCTCACATTTTTTCAATCTTACCGAAACTTTCGCATTCTTTCATTCTTCCAAATATTTTTCATGCACTACTAATAGTTCTAACATTATCACTATCACCAAATTGTTTTGAATCTGTTACACTTTCCTTCTATAAATTTCGAGAACATAATTTTTATAAGGAGGGTAGAATGTAACAACCATAAACTTTCCGTACAAAATTTTTCCAAAATACAGAAGGAATACCTAAACCTGAGCACAAATTATAAATTTGATTTGCTTTTGAACAGCAAGAAAGCACTTGTAGCTCATTGGTAAAGCCTTGCATTGCTGTGACGTAGCCCTTGTGATCGAACCCCATCAGCCACATATTATTTTTATTGTATTTTCTTTTAAACTTTTAGAAGTCCAAGAGTTTACACATGCACTACACATAAAATGAAGAGTTGCAGAAAAAACAAACATGTGTAAAATGTTATTTATACAGCCTAGGACACGTGGCCCCAATCCAAGCCTCATCCCCTCCAAGATGACAGGTGAGATCGTGGTTTGGGCCGTCACCATCGGTCCAAACCGTACCAAATGCTCCCAAAATTTAACTTTAGCACCCCTTAGCCTACCCCACTATCCACATATTGTTTGGTTTCTCTGCATTTATCCAGAGAATGATAAATCCCCTCTTTAATCCATTTTTAATGCACATTTTAATTCTATTCATCATTACCCTAAACCCTAATTTTTTCTATAAATACCACACCACATTTCACCCCTCCTCATTCAGAATTACCTCACAAAAACTCTATAAAATTTCCAAGTCTCAAGTTGTGCAAGTTGAGTTACCAAAGGGCAAAGTTCCGACGAAGTTTCGAGGAGTTTCCGGCGACGAAACGATGCCCCGACGCTTTCCTAAGCTTCCTCATTCTCCCCTCTATCTTAATATCTTGTAATTCCCCTCTCCCCTCCTCTTCTACTATTCTAAAACTTTCATTTTTCAAAACTCATCGGAAGCGGAGTTAATCCGACTTCCGATTCGTTTTTCTTTAAAACTCTATTTTTCTCTAACAATAAATTACCATATTCTCTCATAGTGTTTAATAATTATAAATAAACACATTAGAACAAGTTTCATCTCCAAAGAATCTTTTATGCAACTTTTATGATATTTATACGGTAAAATACCATATACTTTACATTTCGATATAATTCAACATATCTACTTGCATTACCTTTAGAAAACTCACGAGGTAAGGACCTACCTCATCACAACACACATATTCGACATAGCACGATGAACTTTGGAATTCTAGATTATGGGAAATACGCTTTTACGAATAAATACTTTAAAGAATTAAAAACCGCTTTCTTTAAAATGAGTGTTAATTAAATTCCTTATAAATACGCCTCTCCAACCCATTTTGGGGAACCCCGATAGAGATGGTGCGAGTTATCGCACGTCCTAGGGCCTAGTAGACCGAGATGCAGACCTCAGCAAGGAGCATTCGATCTCGATGGAATTTTTAGTGATATTTTTAAGAAAATAGGATTTCTATAAAATAAATACAATTTATTTTTATTAAATATATAAATATATATATATATATGAATATCATCAAAAGATCTATTCTAAATATATTATACAAATATTCCATGTTTTCTAAATCAAGGGAACCACCATTACATGAAAGTACCATTTCAATACAATACAATTCCAATATTTCAATAAAATACCATGAACAATGAAAACTAGGTTCTACTCATTAGAAATTTCATTTTTATAAAATATACATCTATGAAAACCCTAAAGACAATAATTAAATACTTGAGGTGTATTTTGAAAATATATCAAAACTATTTTACATAAAACCCCTCAAGTTATATCAATTTTCAATAAGGACCCTAGTAAAAATAGGTTTAAACAGGACCAGTTCTCTTGAGCCTCGGGAAGTCAGAGAAAGTGGCTGCTTGCCTATCTATGGTAGACAATCTAACAATGGTGTTATAAACACGGTAATTGTCTTGGAAAAAGACACAAATCCTGCCATCCATGTACAGCAGTTATCGATAACTTCAAAACAATCAGGACTTCAATTCTGTTTAAAAGTCTGACTCAGTTCGAGTCACGGGCAAGTATACAATCAATCTGACTTGAATATGATTCAAGTATAACTCCATTTACAACATGAGTCTGTCTATACTAGAATACAATCTATAACAAAATGAACATGACTAAACCGAACCATGGATATACCCTGATTACATGACTATCCATTTATATCCATTCCGTTTACTGATATCATGGTTTCGGCAAGTCTTCCATTTATTACAAGATAATACAATACCACCAGTACACCAATACAATCAATACAAAAAATATTACGGGGTTTATAAAAGGGTGGACTGGTACGGAACATGTTAAAGGTGGTACGAGGTGGTCACTAAAGACGTAATTACATCCATGTCGTCGTTCCGTGGTATTTTCGATGGAGCCTTGTACTGCGGGTTACCAAAGTCCACGGTGTAAGTTGGACTCCTCTCATATACACTGGCATATTCTGTACCAAACTACAAACAACTGCGTTAACATTATAATACTCTCTTTCTGTCTAATCTATCTCTACCCATCTTTGGGACTTACCGAGCGATTGTTCGCTGACGACATTCATATTTCTCTTCTTCTTTGGAATGTTGTCAGGTCGATCGGACGCACTAGAGATCGAGACCAACCAGGAGCACATGGAGCAATACACTGAAAACCCCGAGCTATAGTCACTTGTATACTTTTCATTTCAGTTCATGCCATTGTTTAGGCATTGTAAAAAAAGAATAAGAAAAAGCAAAAATGGTCCAGACTTGTATTTACATTTTCAGTTGTACCTGTAAGAGAATGTTTAATAAATAAAGTTGATATTCATTACATTCATGCCTATTGTGTACATTTACTTTATAATGCTTAGATACGCTTAGCATGTTTACTTCTGAGTAAATACATAGCGGGCCTCGCCACGTCCTTTCCCTATACACTGAGAAGCGGGACGTGACAGGTTTTGTTGGTGGCCCATGCAGGTCCGCTCTGTATGGACATGCAGGTCAGTTCTGCATGGACATGCGGATCAATTCTGCATGATGTCCTAAGCAATATAACACAAAAACAACAACTAAAAACATTCTTTACATTTCATATTTCTTGAATCTTACAATTTCATATACATTGAATCTATCATAACCCAAATTTTTCTTTCAAGGTTATGGATTCTCCAAGCAACATTAGCACTAACTTCAACAACACACCATCACCTCTACCGCTTAAACCTACCGTCGCTACTCCGATCAATGAGCAGACGGTACTGCTTGAGGCGATCCGCAGCCTCCTGGAAGGACAGCAGCAGCAGACTACTATTCTTATGAACCATCCAGACGCGGAAGCACCCTGAGTAAAGAAATTCCGAGCTTTGCACCCAAAACAATTTTCAGGAAAAGAGAGCCCTCTGAAAGCTGAGAATGGGCGCAAAGTATTGAGGATGACCTGGCAGCGGCACAAGTGCCAGAGATCGCTTGGGTTCGAGTTGCGAAGCTGTAGCTCAATGACAATGCCCGAATTTGGTGGAAGGCGGAAGAAAGCCGTCTTGACCAACCGATCGAAGGGAGGAATTTTCGCGACATCTTCGATGCGAAATACTTCCCTGAGACTGCTCGATTTAACATGGAACAACAATTCATCCATCTACAACAGGGTTCAATGTGGACCAAATCTGTGGATGAGTATAATACTAAGTTTACCGTGCTCAGTAGGTAAGATATGTCTCAATATTCGATTTTCTAATATCACATACTACACAGCTAACACAAGACCATAACAGGTTGGCGGTACATCTCATACTGACTGCTGAGATCATGGCTAGAAGATTTCGGCAAGGGTTTAGGCATTGCTTGTATACTTTTTCATTTCAATTCATGCCATTGTTTAGGCATTGCTTTCCAGACTTGTATTTACATTTTCAGTTGTACCTGTAAAAGAATGTTTAATAAATAAAGTTGATGTTCATTACATTCATGTATCTTGTGTACATTTACTTTATATTGCTTAGATACGCTTAGTGTGTTTACTTCTGAGTAAATACGTAGCGGGCCTCGTCGCGTCCCCTCCCCGTACACCGGGAAGCGGGGCGTGACATGATTCGAAGCCTAGGGGAAAGAAATGAGTCCAAAGAATTTAATTCTTACAAAAACATATGGGAATTTAATTCTTCTAAAAACTTGGGTTTAACCCTATATAAAGAATTTGATTCCTGCACGAATAAGAAGAGAACTTGATCCTTCAGACGATGATAATAATTTGAGACCTTCCTAACCCAATGCCTAATGACTAGAAATGTCATTAATATAAGATCAAAATCTCCAATAACACAGAAGAACAACCTGGTGATTCGTTAGTGTTTAACACTATAACGAGACCTCACGTATTTTCCACGTGAGTACTTCTAATGAATAAAAAGAAAAGGCCGAGACTGACTCACGTGTTTCCCATGCGAGTGCTTAAAAGAAGAGGAAGGAGCACTTCCTATGGCAGTCACATGCTTTGCACGCGACCCCCAATCAAGTGCCTAGCACTTCTGTATAATAGGGGAAATAAAACCCAGAATGCAACGTATTTAGGGCTAGGGCACTTCACGTGTTTCACACGTGAGCGCCACGAGAACCAAGTGCTTAGCACTTATATAAAAAGGGGAAATAAAACCCAAAGAGCAGAGTCCATATTTAGGGTGTCTCATATGGTCACACGTGAGCGTCTCCAGAGTTCAGTATTTTACAGTGATTCAGCGCCTCACGTGGGATACACATGAGTGCTGCATATGCCAGTTCTTAGCACTGTTCGGTAACTATGGAGACCCAGACCTAGCCCAAATTGGCTAAGTTTTCCCAAGGTCAAAACCTCTTCGATTTCCAATCAACCGAGCCCTCTGTGCTCATGATTCCTCAAATTGATCTTAGTCCCAAACATGACTAATGATCTCTCATGATGATATTCAAAACAATATTCATCCCATGTCTCCTAAAGTAATCTTAGTATCAAATATGACTAATGATTCTTAGGTACAATAACCTATTTTCCCTCAAATACAGGATTTGGTTTTAAGGGTACATCTCTCCACACCTCTGATATATGTCGTTGTAATTCTTCAACGTCTTTAGCGAGGTGGCGGGTCCCAACAACCAACAACTCTTTGGTACACTTCTAAATTGACATGTACACCTCAAATCAGACCGCACCCTAAATTGGGCACATTCCATATCTCCGTTGTTCACTTCGTCACGTAACAAATACACGTGCGCACAAGATGAATGATGGACTGAAATGTCCTTAAACTAATATTCGCTTCCAAAGCGGCGATAATGGACCGAAATGTTCTTAAAATAATATTCACCTCCAAATGGTGATAATGGACCGAAACGTCTTTAAACTAAAACAATAGAGCCCAAATGCTCTTTTGTTGGATCTGAAATAAAAAAGATCCTAAAACCTTGTTAAGTGAATCTTAGTCTCAAATTGGACTGACGTATCCTTAACAAAAACAAATCGAGCCCTAAATACTCATATACATTTAAGTCGATCTTAATCTCAAAATAGATTAATGGTCCTTAAATAAAAACCCAAATCTAAAAATATACGGATTTGGACTAATCCACGCCCTAAGAGCGACAACACAAATTAGTCTCCGTATACAATCCACGGGCAACCAAAACAAACAAAAACATACACGACACGAAGTGAACTTCCGGAGCAGGAGAAAGTGGTTATCGCGAT
The DNA here is from genome assembly GCA_030015575.1 of Agapanthus africanus. Lineage (NCBI taxonomy): Eukaryota > Viridiplantae > Streptophyta > Magnoliopsida > Asparagales > Amaryllidaceae > Agapanthus > Agapanthus africanus. The sequence goes on from JASDDO010000016.1 coordinate 400,618,757, forward strand.
GCGGTAACGTAATTAACTGCAGGGGCTTGCGCCTGCAGGGAAGAGCGTCCCCATAATCAAAAACCCCTCATAAACGAGGGGGAATCTAACGAAGTCTGCTACAACGGCCGCATCCTTCCAAACCTCCGATATACGGTGCCATAAATCAACTTGGTAACTTCGGAGAGGTGGACGGATAAATCCAAATAGTATCTGCCCCCAAATTCAGGCAGGACGATCCATCCCGGTTTTTTCCCCGTTTTCGGCGGTGAACAAGCCCGAATTGGCTAAGTCTCTCTGAAAAGTTTCTTGCAACCGACCTCAAATGCTCTGTTGTTGGATCTTAAATAAAAATGGTCCTTAAAATTTTGCTTAGTTGATCTTAGTCTCAAATGAGACTAACGTATCCTTAGTTAAAAATAAATTGAGCCCAAATGCTCATATATTTAAGTTGATCTTAATCTCAAACTAGATTAAGGGTCCTTAAATAAAACAAACCCAAATCTAAAATATACAGATTTGGACCGATCCGCGCCCTACGTGCGACGACATAAATTAGTCTCCGTATACAATCCACGGGCAACCAAAATAAGCAAAATTATACACAGACACGAAGTGAACTTCCGGAGCAGGAGAAAGTGGTTATCGCAACACGGTAACGTAATTAACTGCAGGGGCTTGCGCCTGCGGGGAAGAGCGTCCCCCATAATCAAAAACCCCTCACAAACGAGGGGGAATCTGATAAAGTCACGCTATAACGGTCGCGTTTATCCAAACCTCCGATATATGGTGCCATAAATCAACTTGGTATCTTCGGAGAGGTGGATGGATAAGTTCAAATATCATCTGCCCCCAAATTCAGGCAAGACGATCTATCCCAGTTCGTCTCTGTTTTCGGCCGAGAACATCTTTGTCTACAACTTTGGTGAACATATTCACCGGATTCTTTTCTCCCACGATCTTTTGCAATGTCAACTCGCCTTCTTCCACCGCAATGCGAATAAAATGATATCGTGGTTTGATGTGCTTCGTCCGAAAGATATATGATACGTTCTTCGCCAAATGTATTGCACATTGGCTGTCGCTCCACAAGGTGTTGAAGTCTTTCTCCATTTCCAATTCTTCAAGTAACCCTTGCAACTATACCATCTCCTTGCCGGCTTCCATTATCGCCACGTACTTCGCCTCCATAGTCGACAATGCCACCACCTTTTGTAGTTGAGAGACTCAACTCACCGTTGTTCCTCCAACCATGAATACGTACCCCGTTGTGCTCTTCCCACTGTCTCGATCTCCTGAATAATCCACATCAACATACCCTTGCACCTTTAGAGAGTCAGCCCCGAAGCATAAACAGTGACTAGACATACCCCCAAGACACCTCAAAATCCATTTAACCGCATTCCAATGCTCTTTACCAGGGTTTTGCATATACCTGCTAACAACTCCTACTGCATGTGCAATATCAGATCTCGTACTTACCATCGCATACATCAAACTTCCCACCGCAGATGCATAAGGCATGCTCGCCATCTCATCTTTCTGCTCTTGAGTTATAGAGCATAACTCCTTACTGTGTTTGAAATGTTTCGCTAAGGCCGTACTCACCGGCTTTGATTTGTACATGTTGAACCGCTTCAAAACCTTCTCAATAGAGTCCCTTTAAGATAACCATAGGTCCTGCTACTTCTTATCTCTCACGATATTCATGCCCAAGATTTTCTTTGCCTCTCCCAAATCCTTCATAGATAAATTTTTAGCCATCATCTTCTTCAAACTTTGAATCTTCTCGAAATTCGGACCCGCTACTAGCATATCATCAACGTACAGTGATAGAATAATAAAGTCGTCATCCTTAAAATTTTGAACATAGACGTAATGATCTGACTCACAGCACACAAATCCTGTCTCCAACATAAACTGATCAAACTTGAGATACCACTTCCTGGGAGCTTACTTGAGGCCATACAAGCTCTTTCAAAGTTTACACACCATAGTTTCTTTCCCATTCAATTCATATCCCGGTGGCTACATCATATAGATCTCCTCCTCCAAGTCTCCATGAATGAACACGGTCTTGACATCCAGCTGCTCTACATGCAAATCCTCCACTGCCACGAAACTAAAAAACACCCGAATAGATGTCATCTTTACAACAGGAAAAAATATTTCTTGATATTCAATACCTTACTTTTGTGCGTAACCCTTGACTACCAAACGAGCCTTGTACCTCTTTACACCATCAGCCTCAACTTTAATTCTATACACCCATCTGTTTAGCAACGCCTTACGACCCTTGGGTGGCTTTACTAGTTTCCATGTATGGTTCTTCTTTAAAGAATCCATATCCTCGTCCATAGCTTGTTCCCACTTCTTTTTAGCGCCGTCGCTTGTTGCTTCTTCAAGAGATTCAAGCTCTCCCGAATCTGTGTACAGCACAAAGTCGGTAGCAATTCTATCAGGTAACCTCCTATCTCACATAGATCTCCTCAGAACTGGAATATCTGGTTGCTGAACATGGTCACCATTCTGTTCCTGAACCTGATCCTGCACTGAAGCCTCCTCCAAATTCTGATCTTCACTTGTAGTCACCTGATTGCTCTCTTGAGTTCCATCTAGCTCGATGAACTCATATACAGCATCTTATTTGGCTTGCTTCTTTTCTTTATACAAGTGTTGCTCATCAAAGACGACATTCCGATTTCGTATTACCTTATTGCTTGCATAATCCCATAGTCAATATCCGAATTCGTCTCCACCATAGCCGATGAAAGCACACTTCTTACACTTTGAGTCAAGCTTACTCTTTTCTGTATTATCAATCAAAGAATACGCAATGAACCAAAAACTTTAAAGTGCGTATAATTAACCGGTTTACCTGACCAAATTTCTTCCGGAATGCCTCCATTGAGTGCACTCGTCGAGCTTATGTTGATCAGATACATAGAAGTATCGACTGCTGCTGCCCATAGGAACTTTGGCACATCCGCATCCAAGGTCATGCTTCGCACTCGCTCTAGAATTATTCTATTCATCCTTTCATTGATTCTATTTTGTTGTGGCATCCCCGGTATAGTCTTCAACTAACAAATACCCTTATGCGAGCAAAACTCCTCGAATTTCTGTGTGCGGTATCACCCTCTATTATCGAACCTAAGGCATTTTACCTTAGTCCCCGTTTGGTTCTCCACATTCATAATCCAATGTTTGAAGATACCAAACATATCTGATTTCTTATTCATCGCATACAACCATATTTTCCGGCTTGCATTGTCGATGAACATCACGAAATACCGATTACCTCCATAACACTCTACCGAGGCCAGACCCCATATGTCCGTATACACCATTTCCAGCTTCTTGGACTTCTTAGCAACGCCTATAATTTGAAATATGAGCCCACTTTGCTTCCCGCAAACACAACTCTCGCAAAGTCCCAACACCGCCTTTTGCATCCCCGAAAGAAGCCTTCTATCTTGAAGAATTTTCGTGTTCTTCTCACTAAGGTACCCCAATCTCTTATGCCATAACGAAGTCTCTGAATCTACCTTCAAAACTGTCGCTAGTGCAACCTAACCCCCACTGCTCCCACTGAAAGAATACAACGAACCACTCAGCTTTCCCCTTGCGACCACCAACGATCCTTTGGTAATTTTCCATTGAGAATTCCTAAATATCGTACTATACCCTTTGTTGTCTGGCTGATTTATAGAAATTAGGCTTTTATTCAAATCTGGAATATGTCGCAGGTTACTCGATTTGATTTCACCTCGTACTAACGGTTGCAAGATAATCGTCTGTCTGCCAATGATCTTGCACGGCTAACCGTTTCCCACTGTCACATGTCCAAGATCGCCTTGAACATATTCGCTGAAGTGATGTTGTCACGAAGTGCAATGGAAGGATTCTCATGCAGGTAGGAACCAAGTCTCCATCTTTATGCTCACACTCACAGGTTTTCTCCTCTTAATATGATGCTCACAGTATCATTAAATGTGAGAGTCCCTGAGATAAATTTGCTAACCACCATTACGATGTTCTCCCAACTCTCTGGTAACGAACAAAGAAATAGTAGGGTTCAAATCTCATCTTCAAACGTAATTGAAATGGACTTTAATTGGCTCATCACATTGTTGAAATCATTTAAGTGTTCTGTCACCAAACCACTTTCTGCCATCTTCATGTTGAAAATTTAATTTATCAAAAAGATTTTGTTTGATGTCGAAGGCTTCTCATACAACTTGACTAACATCGTTATTAGCCCCATGGGTGTCCTCTCCTTTGAGATATTAAAGGCCACTTGCGGAGTCAATGGCAATCTAATTTTCGCCAAGACTTTTCTATCCAAAAGTTTCCACGCCCCATTGGCCATCTTCTCAAGCTTCTCGCTTATCAACGGAAGATACATGTCCTTTTGATATAGGTAATTCACCATCTACATGCGCCGCCAACCATAATTATGACCAGTGAGCTTTTCGATCCTTATCTTATCCTCCGCCATCTTTCTCTCTACCATCACAGCAAACAAAACTTTTCCCTTAAATCCGAACCAACGCCTTCAAAACGACGATCTAAGAAAATGGGGAAGAGGACCCTAACCGTTACCCACCATTAACCTAAATCGTAGAATTGAAGAAAGCTTGGTTTCTTAACCACGCTCTGATACCAGTTGTTGGGATTAAGCGTCAAGCACCAGGCACTGATACCAGTTGTTAGGAGAAAATCGATCTACGGAACAATACTCGCGACAAACTAATCATGCAATAATCAACAACCACACAATTAACGAAAGACAAGTTAATAAGTGTGAAAATAAATAAGAAATCAAAACGCAAACAAGAAAGGATTTGTTAACGAGGTTCACCCACCGTATGGCTAGTTCCCGGCAGAACAGAATCTGTAAACGTCCACTAAAATCCTTGAATCAATTACAAGCACGAACAACCCTAGAAGATTTCTTTCAAATCTCTCTACATCTCACAAACCCTAACCGTCACCATCTCTATACATTGATCTCTCTCCACTAATTAATTTTGGCAACATAGAATACATATGAGAGGTCCATTTTTATAGGCAAGCCCTAATCCTATCAAAAACAAGAGATAAATCTAAATTTACCAAAACAAACTCGCTGCAGATTTGTCGTCTACAAACGTATGACCCATAGTTGGACAGACGTCTGTCTCCAATCGGTATCCCTTCATTTTCCTTGTTCAGACGTCTGTCGCGTCCCCAGACGCTTATTCTAAAGTCTCGGGTTGGGCTCATTTGCTTCACCAGACGTCTGAACCATACTTGGTCAGACGTTTGGCCTTCAGTCTCGGGTTAAGACTTGACCTTCTGCAGACGTCTGTCTTGCTGGCCTTCAGACGTCTGCCGTTGCTCTGTGTTTCTGACATGCTATATCCAGACATTTGCCCTTATCTTTGGCAAATGTGTAACCTGATGCGTTTTTCACAATTTCTAACTAGTATAGCAATCATCATAACCAATAGGCTGCTATAGTAGAGAAAACCACATATCCACAAGTATAATTATGAAAGCAAGTAGTATATCATTGTAAGAAATAGATCCAAGAGACAAATGCAGGTTAAGGCATGAAGGGGGAGAAACACAAAACACGTCTCTCAAAAAGTTATAATAAAAAATATATGCTTCAATAGAAAAATAACACCCTATCATGGCCTCATTTACCAGAAAACCCAATAATAAGGCTGAGAGAAGCTCCCATAAAGCTCACAACTCCACCATGACAGTTTATCATAAACTAATTACCACTTATCCGCCACAGCCCCCACAAAAACCATATGTCAACTGAAAATCAGACAACTATAAAACACCCAGGCAAAAAACAAAGCCCAATATCGTTACCACCATACAGATTAAAGAGAAAGAAACCATATTTGAACACAAAACCACAAAAGGCCAACCAAACAAACCCGGAGTGTAAGTCGATGTACAACACCCCAGTACTTGTGGGGAGGCGGAATTTTCAAAAACAAACTTGTTTAATGAACAAACATCGACTAACCGCTTGAATCGAAGCTAAACGATAACTAACTTAAAACATAGAGTTTCTATGCTACTATGTTTAGGGATTATACCTAACGAATCGTGTCCTTCGTCTTTGCGAACTCCACCTCCTCCTCGGCCTTCTCGAAGTAGTAGAAGATCCACCCGAGAGCTTTACTCCAAGCTTAGCCTCTAAACTTGAGGCAACTAAACTTCTTTAAGTGCTAATCAAAGAAGCTAGGTGTGATATAGAGAGGGTTATGGATTAAGTAGTCTAACTAATCCTTGCACTCAACACATGAGAGGGGAGGATTAGGATTTGAAGAGGGAGAGCTTGAGGAGAGAGAAGGTGAGGATAATTATCATATGAGAATAATGAGTTATCATAATATATATGAAACATTAAAATTCATCAATAAAAGAAAAACAAATGATGAATAATCAAGTTTCATAAATATCTAATGGTGATTCATAACCATGACTCATTAAGCATTTATTGTGCATTAATGATATGGATGAATCACTCTCATGACTCACTAAACTCATTCAATGCATATGACACCTAAACCTCCTTAGTCACCATCTTCTAGAAGCTTCTCGCACAATTACGAGAACGCCCCTCCAATCTGCAAAAAATACGGAAAAACTTTAGACTGTATAAATCCAATAACCGGATACCAGTAACTGGCTTAAACCAAAGCCGACTGGTAAAAACTGTCCGAAAATCGTACGCGCGTAAACGCACGTATGCGTCCGAACCCTTGTCGTAAAACCATACGACCTCTATATCGTTTCGCCTGGAGTAGGGAAACTCTCTGTGTGGGACTCTAGAGACTCGACTACTACGCTGGCAGTGGGTTTAACCACAGACCGCAAGCGGCACTAGCTGTACGTAACGGTCCCCAGGTAGATGTCGATAAGAAGGCCGATGAGGAAACCCATCCGAACTCCCACTGAGTCTGATGTGACAATCTCCATACAGTCCGGTCCGTTCGTCTTAGACTATCGCATATCGGGCCTAGGGGGGCGGCAAGCGTCAGTCCCCTAATAGCGGTATAAGTCGTGTCGGAGGGAAGCCCATTACACCCTGAGAAACTACTGGAACCTACCAGCAAATCTCGCTTGCCCTGGCCAGGGACTTTGCGTAATGGCTCTCTGACACAGCGCGATATCAACCCCCAATACCGGGAGAGGCGAATCCTGTCTAACCGCCACTGCCTCCAAGTGCTCGGGACTGCACCCAACTGCTACCTGTTTGCACGACTCCTTTGAGCCGTGGTAGGGTAGCAATCTAAGAACAGTGGGACACACTCGAGGCGAAGTAGCAGTGTCAAGTCTGCGGACTATGCTGTACTCATGTCACCTGGGAACTGTTCACTGACGACTGGTATAAAACCAACCAACAGTTCCCTGTGAGTCCTGTCCGGTGTACCCGTAACCTAACGAGCACCTGCATACTATCTCCAGTACGACGTACTGACGGCTGTGGGACAGACCATCTCCCCAACTGGGATGAGAAGCGTACACACTAGTCTACTCCGGAGTATCGATGCCCTGTCTCGATAATCCAACGACTAGGGACCTGAATAAGGATGTGCTTGTAGACTACCCGGCCCCCACTAGTGTGACTGCCATCACAACGCCGGTAGTCAAGCAAGATCCTAAGAGCTCTATCAATACGTATACTCACATATTAAGATAGAAAAACCAAGTAGCATACTACCATGTTTAGCAAGACTGTTATATACATGTGAATATCCCAAGCTTCCATTAAGTAATATACAAACTAGTATGATACAGTAATGGCCTTCTAGGGCATAAACACTAACACGGAGAAGTGAACATGGTCAAAACTAATTTTCTGGAAACAAATAAAGAAGGCAAGATAAGAGTATTTAATACTCAAGCAAATTATACCGTTTTCAATGTATTTTGAGAGACCCAACTTTTTCCAAGTTAGTTGCTGGTAACATTGACCATTATAACTTAGCATAAGCAGATGGTGTCAAAGCAAGCCAACATTTTTCAATATATACAGCAGGAAAAACTAGAAGAAACCACATCCACCCACCAAGCAAGCAGGCAACCATCTTGGCAAGCATAGAAAATAGAGACAGCTCCTCAAAAAAGTTAGGGAATAGAGAAAAGAAGATGTACAATCAAGGGTAAAAAGAGCAAGAGATCAAAAAAGCAACAGCCAAGTAAGGAATGGGGATCACTAAGAGCAACCATAATAAAACAAATCAAAAAAGAGAAGCCAGCAAAAAAAGTAACTAGCCAGCAATATAAAAGTTCAAAATCTGAAAATGGAAGCTCAAGATGAAAATATAAGAATATACATCATCGGCATTTTTTATAAAACAAAGAACCTTGAGAGATATGCTAAGTATCTAACACAAACAATCTCTCATTAAGAGATGAAAAATTTACTATTACAAGATTTTTTCAAACCAAAACAAATTTTTTTACAATTTTTTTTAAAATTTTTTCTCCAAAATATATTAGGAGATAAATAGACTTCACTAAAATTACTCTATTAATATAACATATATACACATTTAATGAAGGAAGATAAATTATACTCTTTCTGTTCCATTTTAATACTTGTTTTAGAGAATTTTTTTGTTCCACAATTCTAGTCGTTTTATATAATTGAGATTACTTTATCAATTGATTGCTGAATTTACCCTTCATTAAAATCTCATGTATGTCACTTGTTGCACTTTGGTTTTTGTGATTGAGATTTTTAACAACTCCGAATTTTGTGTATATAAAATTCATTTAAAATTAATGTACAATTGGAGTATGTGCAAATCCTGTGAGTACTATAAGAATTTGTTTTACTTTTGAACAGCAAGAAAGAGCTTGTAGCTCACTGGTAAAGCCTTGCACTGCTGTTACAAAGCACCAGAGTTCAAATCCCATCAGCCACATTATTTTTTTGTTTTAATTTCTTTTAATCTTTTAGAAGCCCAAGAGTTTGCACCTGCACTACACGTAATAAGATAAGTTACAGAATAATCAAACATGTGAACTGTAGAATACCAAATGACCCCGACCTAATACCCCAACACCAACCACACCCGTCGGTTTTGGCCCGGCGAGAATAGAGAAAAGCCCGGCGCCGTCGGGTAGATCCGTCCCAAATGCTCCCAAACTTTGCCCTCTGCACCCTTTCAGCTACCCCACTAACCCCACATTGCTTGTTTACTTTGAATATTTCCAGAGAGCAATAAATTGCCCAATTAATCCAATTTTAATGCATATTTCAATACATTCTTTAAATACCCTAAACCCTAATTTTTCCCTATAAATACCACCCTCATTTCACCCCTCCCCACTCACAATTCCACACCAAAACTCTCAAGAAGAAACCTGACTCCCTGTCCGGCCGGTGAGCCCGATTCATATAGTGTGCAAGTAGAGTTAACGAAGGACGAAACTCCGACGAAGTTCCGGCAACGACCCAAGGAGTTTCCGGCGACGAAACGACGCACCGGCACTTCCCCACTCTTCCTCTTTCTTCCTTCTGCCTTATAAGCCAGTAAGTCCCCCTTCTCTCTCTCATTTTCTATTCTCAAACTTTTCATTCTCAAAACGTGTCAGAAACGGAGTTATCCGGTTTTCGATTCTCTTTTCTTTTAAAAAAATACAACTTTTTTAATAAAAAACCTACAAATTTTGATATCTCATTTAGTAATCATTAATAAAGACAATAGAATAAGTTTGACATCAAAATAATAACCGTAGCAAGTTCTATTTCACTTTTACATCAAAATACCTTCATGTTTCATTTCGACATGCTTATACCTTTTAACCGTAATACTTTAGAAAAACTCACGAGGTAATGACATATCCCATCACAACACACATATCTATCATAGCACGATGAATTTTAGGACAATAGAATACGGGAAATACGACCTTGCAATTAAATACCTTTAACTTATAAAATTGTTTTCTTTAAAAGATGTATTAAAACATTTCCATGCAATTGTGCCTCTACAACCCATTTTGGGAACTCCGTTCGAGATGGTGCAGATTATCGCACATTCTTGGGCTTAGTAGAGCGAGATGCAGACCTCCGCAAGGAGCATTCGGTCTCGATAGAATTTTATACATTTTTCTTTAGAAAATGAGATTTTTACAAGAAAATAAATAAAATTATTTTCATTAAATATGTATATATAATTATTACCAAAATACTTATTTTAAATATATATAATATTCCATGTTTCCAAAACTCAAGAAAAGAAGTCAAATATTACATGAACCTACCATGATAATTCAAAACAATATTCATATTACAAATAAATAACATATATTATGAAATTAGGTTTTATTCACTAGAAATGTCACATTTATAAAATATACATCAATGAAAACCCTAAAGACGATAACTGAATGCTTGAGATTATTTTGAAGTTATACCAAAATTATTTTTACATAAAACCCCTCAAGTTATACTAAATTACAATAAGCACCATAGTAAGCACAGGTTTAAGCAGGACTAGTCTCTTGAGCCTCAGGGAGTCGGAGATATGGGTGCTTGCCTATTTAAGGACAACAATCTAACAAACGGTGTTATCAACACGGTAATTGTCTTTGAAAAAGACACAAATCCTGCCGTCCATGTGCAGCAGTTACCGATAACACCAAAACAATCAGGATTTCAAGTTCTTTTAAAAGTGTCTGACTCAGACTGAGTCTCAATCTAATCAACCTGACTTGAATGTGATTCAAGTACAAACTACAATACAACATGATTCAATATCAATCCATCTATTCAATCTATATCAATTTGTATTGACTGAACCGAACCATGGATATATTCCATCTAAATGTTCATCCATTATTTCCGTTCCATTACTGATATCATGGTTTCGGAAATTCATCCATCTATATATAACAAGACAATACAATACAAACAATACAATCAAGATATCGCGGGGTTTATAAGGGGTAGATTGGTACGAAAGGTGTTAGAAGTGGCACGAGACTGGAACCATAAGACACCTAACCTGAATCTCCATTGCTGTTGTACGGTGGCTGAACGGTTCCTTGTACTCCGTATACCTTAGTCTCCGGGATAGTGAGACTCCTCTCGTATACACTGGCCTCTTCTGTACCAAACTACAAACAACAGCGTTAACAATATAATACAACTTTAAAAGTTATATTTTTCTTATTCTATTCTGGCTCTACTTATTCTTTGGGACTTACTGAGCGATTGTTCGCTGACGAAATTCCTTTTCTTTTTTCTTTGGAATGTTGTCAGGTGGATTGGACCTTCTGGAGACAGAGCCCACAAGCGAGGATTTGGATTAGCTAGCCTTCGACCCGGAGCTCTAGTTACTTGTACATTTTATTTTCATTTCTGTTATGCCATTGTTTAGGCATTGCTTTTATTCCATCTATTTCCATTTCAGTTGTATTGTAAAAAGAATGTTAATAAATAAAGTTGTTGTTCATTTACATCTTGTCTATTGTGTACATTTCATTTTATATTTCTTAGATACACTTAACGTATTTACTTTTGAGTATATACGGCGTGTGGCCCGTCGCGTCCTCTGCCTGTACACTGAGAAGCGGGGCATGATAGGTTTTGTTGGTGGCTCATGCAAGTTAGCACTGTATGGACAAGCCTAAGCAATATAACACATGAACCATCAACTAAAACATTCTTTACAATTCATATTCCTTGAATCTTCCAATTTTATATATTTTGAATCTGTCCTAACCCAAATTTTTCTTTCAAGGTTATGGATTCCCCAAACAACACCAGCACCAATTTCAACAACACTCCACCACCACTACCAATTACACATGTCGTAGCTGCTCCGAACAATGAGCAGACGGTACTGCTTGAGGCGATCCGCAGCCTCCTGGAGGGACAGCAGCAACAGACTACTATATTGATGAACCGTCCCGAGGTAGAAGCACCTGGGGTGAAGCAATTCACGACCTTGCACCCCAAGCAGTTCTCAGGAAAAGAGAGCCCCTTAAATGCTGAGGAATGGGCTCAAATCATTGCAGATAACCTGGCAGCGGCACAAGTGCCAGAAAGAGCTTGGATTCGTGTTGTGAAGTTGCAGCTCACGGACAATGCACAGGTTTGGTAGAAGGTGGAAGAAAGCCGTCTCACCCAGCCGATCGAATGGAGGACTTTCCGTGATATGTTCGACGCAAAGTACTTTCCCAAAACTGCCAGATTCGACATGGAACAGCAGTTCATTCACTTGCAATAGGGTTCAATGTAAACCAAATCAGTGGATGGGTATGATGCTGAGTTTACCATGCTCAGTCGATTTGCGGCACATCTGATACCGACGGATAAGATCAAAGCCCGACGATTTCAACAAGGTTTAGATCCGGAAATCCAGGTTGCATTAGCCACAGGAGATTTCCCGACCCCAGGAATCGGCTCTGAAAGCTGCCCGCCGATATGAGGCAATGGTAAAGATGAGAGGAAGACCTCAGTCTACCGGGATGAAGCGCCCTGCCAACCAGATGGCAGGAGGGGCCTCTTCAAGGACACCATTTATGCCAAGGAGACCGGGAGTACCGAACAACCGGCCTAGCCCAGTATTTTGCACATACTGCGGGAGAGATGGACATCTGATGAAAAACTGACGGCGTGCAAATTGCCTTTGCTTAGTCTGCGGCTCAGCTACTCATGACATTGGGTCTTGTCCTCGTAGATTTAACCCAGATGTAGCACCCGGACCAACAATCACTTACCAGCAACGCCCAGCCATTCAGGCACCTGTTCCGAGACTTGCATTACCTGCTCCACCTCCTCGTGGACCAACTGCACCACCTCCTCGTAAGTTCCATCAAGCCCAAAGGAACCCACCTTAAGGACCAATGAACGGACAGAGGAATGCTCCTCCAGCAAGGAGGAATGTGCCAAGGCGACAGGCTTTCACAATGACTGTGGAAGAGGCTGAAGCCACCGGCCAAGTCATTACTGGTAACACTTCCCTTTCAAAACTCTTTTCCAGTCTATATACATACATTTATATCTTTCCCTTATACCTAAAACATATCCCATATACCTTAGGTACAATCTTAGTAGCCTCACTACCTGTACTCGCACTATTCGATACTGGAGCATCTCTTTGCTTTATGTCTCAACAGTTCATCTGAACTCATGCAATTACAGTCACACCGCTTGTATCCAGCTGGAATGTCAGTTCAGAAAATGGCGTTCTAAAGGCAACAATGGAATACAACTTGTGTCTAATGGTCGTCCGCAGCAGAGAATTTTATGCTGACTTCAAGGTACTGGACATACCAAATTTCAACGTCGTCTTGGGTATGGATTGGCTCATAACATTCTATGCTACCATTGACTGTCGTCAAAGGAGGGTAGTATTCGAGATTCCAGAGCATCCGGTCTTCTATTTCAAAAGCGGAGACCGCACCCTGGAGCCAAGTACATACAAGGCGAAACCAAAGAAGAAGGCAGTGATTGCAGCAATTCAAGCGGAGGAAGGATCAAAACCAGAAGTAGTTCGAAAGTTCGAAGATGTGTTTCCTGACGATATATCAGGTTTGCCTCCTGATCGAACTCTTGAATTCAGCATTGATTTAGTACCAGGAGCACAACCGGTGATCAAAGCACCTTATCGATTAAGTCCGGAAGGTTTGAAAGAAGTCCGAACTCAGTTGAACGAATTATTGGCGAAAGGATGGATTCATCCTAGCACTTCAAGTTGGGGATCACCAGTACTATTTGTGAAGAAGAAGGACGGTTCATATCGAATGTGCATTAATTATAGAGCCTTGAATGAAGTAACAATAAAGAACAAGTATTCACTCCCGCGCATCGACGATCTGTTCGACCAGCTAAGTGAATCCTGCGTCTTCTCCAAGCTAGATCTTCATTCGGGTTATCATCAGGTGAAGGTCAAGGAAACTGATATTCATAAAAAAGCATTCAGAACTCGTTATAGTCATTACGAATTTCTTGTCATGCTATTTGGAGTGACCAACGCACCAGCAATATTCATGAACCTAATGAATCAAGTTTTCCGGGAGTACCTAGACAGGTTTGTTGTTATCTTCATCGACGACATCCTGGTGTATTCTAAGAGCCGGAAAGAACACGCTGAACACCTACGAATTGTCCTGGAAACTCTATAACAACATCAACTCTATGCCAAATACAGCAAATGCGAGTTTTGGCTAGATCAAGTTAGTTTTCTCGGACATATTGTATCAGGCGAAGGAATCTCTGTGGATCCAACGAAAGTTTCAGCAGTAAGCGAATGGCTGACACCAAAGACATTGAAGGACATTTGAAGTTTCTTAGGTCTAGTTGGATATTACAGAAGGTTCACTGAAGGCTTTTCTAAGATAGCAACATCCCTGACCACCCTCACACGTAAAGATGAAGATTTTGTGTGGTCAGAAGCATGCAAACAAGCTTTCATGGAACACAAGTCAAGATTGACATCAGCATCTATCCTTGTCATACCGGACCAATCTAGAGGTTTCGAAGTATATTGCGATGCATACGGTAAGGGATTAGGATGTGTTCTACATCAGCACGGAAAGGTTGTGGCTTATGCTTCAACACAGCTCAAGATTCATAAGCACGATTATCCGACGTATGATTTAGAGTTGGCGGCCGTTATTTTTGCTCTTAAAATTTGGCGCCACTATCTTCTTGGTGAACGAGTAGACATATACACATATCACAAGAGTCTGAAATATGTGTTTACACAGAAGGAGCTTAATATGCGGCAGAGACGATGGTTAGAACTCATGGCATACTTTGACATCAACCTGCAATATCACCCAGGTAAGGTGAATGTGGTACCTGATGCTCTCAGTCGCCAATCATTAGCATTGAATCTCACCGCACAGTGGAGGCTTCAACAAGATCTACATCAGTTGGAGATTGAAGTGATCGTGCCAAGTAACACTTCAAGTTTGATGAACTTACAAGTTCAATCTACCATTATCAATCAGATCAAAGCAGCTCAAGCAAGTGATGCTAAGTTGTAAAAGATCAGAGAACAAGTAGAGAATGGACTCAGAACAGACTTCATCATCCATGAAGACGGATCTTTGAGACACGGCAGCAGATTGTGTACCAAAAGGTTCTATGTGGGAAGAGTTAATGAAAGAAGCTCACAACTCTCCCTACTCAGTACACCCTGGAGGTACAAAGATGTACAAAGATCTGCATCAAAATTACTGGTGGCATGGAATGAAGTGTGAAGTAGTCATAAGCGTCGCTAAATGGTTGGTGTGTCAGCAGGTAAAGGCTGAACATCACAGGACTGTAGGATTACTTCAACTGTTACCTATCCCAAAATGGAAGTGGCAACACATCACAACGGATTTTGTGACTGCACTTCCTCGCAGCACAAAGGGTAACGATGCGGTATGGGTTATTGTGAATCGACTCATAAAGTCGGCTCACTTCATCCCATTTTGAGTTGGCCAGTCTACAGAGACTTTAGCAAAGAAGTACATGGAGGTAAGAATCTAACCAAGATTTAAAATCTTCAAATATGTACTATTTCTGATACCTATGAACTCATACAGGAAATTATGAGACTTCATGGAGTACCGGTCTGCATTGTCTCCGATCGTGACACCAAGTTCTGATCGTAATTCTGGCAGAGTCTGCAAGCGAGCTTGGGAACAGGTCTGAATTTCAGCACAACTTATCATCCACAAACAGATGGTCAGAGAGAACTATTCAGATCTTGGAAGATATGCTCCGAGCGTGTATGCTAGACTTCGGAGGATCGTGGGAAGATCACCTACATCTTATGGAGTTTTCATACAACAACAGCTACCAAGCAAATATCGCAATGGCACTTTTTGCAGCACTGTATGGAAGGAAGTTTCGATCGCCATTAAGTTAGGATGATGATCAGTCGAAAATATTGTATTTTTAACACGTCAATTTCCCTATCATTTGCACTCATCTAGTAGTGTTCGGTTTGCATATTACACATATTATCAAAACAGCTGTAAAATACCAGATTACCTGTGTTGTATATTAAAACCGACATTTCTGAGGGAAATTGTGTGTTTATCATGGCATCGCATCATTCTTGTGTAGCGCAACACTTGTTTCGAAGTCTGTGCAAGAAATTTCAGGAACCGAGCCAAAATTGTCAAAAGTGCTGATAAAAGATACGCCAACTCCAAGATTTGAGATCTAGTAGTGATATAGAAAGCCAAATGAGATTTCATATATTTTATAAAGGCCCAAATGTCAACCCAAGAAACACCAGAAAAGCTCAAGCCCTAAGGCTTCAAAAGAGCCGCGGATCCACGGCGATAACCCCCTTGGCGCCGCGGATCTGCGACGGCTCAGTGACTTTAGCTGCTCAATTTTCTGCACGTGCCTTCATGCAACGGTCCAAGCTTCCAGAACTCTCCAGAAACTCCACGTGGCTTCATCTAGAAGGCTCGGCCTAACAACCTAGTTCTAGAAGTTTCCTTCTAACAAACCATTTCTAGAAGCATCCCTCCAACTAACTTCTTCTAAAAGCCTCTCTAGCTAACAAACTTTTGGAGGGAAATTCAAATTTTGAATCCTAGATCTAGGGTTATGAAGGTCTATAAAAGGGAGCCTAGATCTAGGGTTAATGGTTGTTCATTAATCACAAAATTGGGTTCATTAACCATTCCCCGCAAGTTGAGTGACACGACTTGCGCCTCAAAACCCTAACCCTAATTCCAATTCCAATCCAAGATCAAGAATTCCAAGTTCAATCAAAGCAAGAAGCCTAGATCCTTTTGGAGCGAAGCCGATCTTCATCCGAGCAAGTGGTCTAAGACGATCCGCGACTCATGAAGACGAGCGACGCCGAATCAACGATCAAGTTCTTTCCTCTTGTAGTTCTTGAGAGTTGTAACTAATTGTTGATATAAATAAAGGTGACAATTCTTTTATCTTGCTTATCTTTTGAATTCAAGCATTATGATTCAATCTAGATTCTTGAATGTTTGCTTTATGATAATGTTTGAGTAAAACTCCGCTCGTAAAGGAGTCGAGACGATCGATAGAATGATGATGATTTAGATACTTTTACAATTCTTAAATCCTATAACGTTTGTAAATTCTTGTAAATCAAGTGATCGATGACCTAGTTTCGATGCGATGCTTTCTTGATTGTGTTCGCTCGAAACTAGAGATCAACGACCGATCATTTGATTTACTAGAAGCTAGTTTATGAATGAGATTCATCGAAAAGACAAAGGAAGAGATGAAGAAACCCTAGTTTCTTCGCAAGATCCTTAACCTCGATAAATCGTCATCGATCTGGTATCAATTCGTTAATGGATAAGAGTATGTAATCATTAGATCTCATCACATCTATAGATCCGATCTACTCCTACGAGCCACACTTCGAATCTTGATTGTTGGTTTAGAAATCATCACAAATTCTCAATTCTTGATTTTATTGTTTTCTTGATTTAGACTAGATTTTCCTAGTTCTTGAACTTCAATTCTATAAATCATGAATTGTTTGTTTCCTTTTCTTTAAAGTTTCAACTCATCTAATTCGAAACACGAATGATTACACTTTCCCTGTGGACGATCCGCACTTACTAAAGCGCTACATCCGACACCGTTATTGATTGCGGTCAAAATATTTTTGGTTGTGATTTCTACAAATTTTCTACATACACACCGAGAATTTCATTCAATCAAATGGCGTTGTTGCCGGGGAAAGTGCGCTAATTCGTTCGTTTTTGAAATTTGTGTTGAAAAGTTTATTCCATCTATATTTTGAGATCAAAATTCGCGCAAACTCTAAACGTGTTGTTGTGATTTGTTGCGAGGAAATCTGGAATCTGTGGAGCTTGAAAAAAAAATTTTGAATATTTCAGAGGACTGAGGGAGTAAAAATAAGCTCTCTGTAAATTTTTTGTACAGCGTACTGTTCAAACCGCGGCGTTTCCGCGGCATTAGGCGACCATTGCGGCGGTTCCGCGGCTGGTTGAGGGCATTACTGTACCATTTTTTCTCAGGTGACTTCCTACTTTCTTATCTTCTCCTCAGTCTGCTCCAATTAACAAATTTGCTGCAGGTTTCTTTGCAAAATTTGCAGCGCCGCAAAAAGCAATAAAAAATTGTGCGTGTTTTTTATTTTTGGTTGTTTGCATATTAATACGGAAATTAAGGGGCAAAGACCAAATCCAGATTAGGTGGAGAGTTCATTACCCTTCCTAAGCCCCAAAAATCACAAAATTGCATCCGCATTACCCTCATTAACTAAAAAATATCTAGAGATGACTCTAAGGACCGTCGCGCTCACTTAGGACAAGAGAAGGCCGTGGGTAATCCATTGTTTATCCGCGTTTCTTTTGTGGTGTCTAAGGCAAGTGTGTCTGAAGCAAGTGGTTACTTAATTAGGCCCACTACTTACGTAGTGGAGAACCTTCCACATACCTGGCACTTACCTGGCCACAGGAGAGACAAAGAGGCAGTGGAGGATTGATCCTGCGACTTGTCTTTTGGCAGTTAGGAGCGGTCTAGAGCCTTGACCTAGGTGACCACTAGATTTTAGGGTTGCTTGTTGCATTTGTTGTGATTTGCATCATTTTTTCAAAAAAATCCGTATCTTTTTCAAAACAAACACCACTTCATCTTTCCCTAATTATATCAACGCTACCACTTGTACTAAACCCTTTAGTCCAAGCTCGGCTGGACACGGGATTCTAGTGCCCATCTTGTCCGCGTTTCCCCCGATCGACCCAAAAGTCGGTATTTCTACATTTACTTCTTCTTTACCCACCACCACACCCACTTCGATGGACGCTTCTCCATCAAACTTCTTTACCACTACTCTGCCGCCGTCCGCGGGTGCGCAGAATCCTCCACGCATCTCTCTCCAAAAGAGATGCTATCCTACACGAGGTCCTCTTTCGACCTGTCTCTCCATTCCACCAGCCAACGGGGACAATTTTCAGATTAAACCCCAATACATCAACCTTCTACCCAAATACCACGGTCTCGAGTCTGAAGATGCATATGTCTTTATCACCAAATTTGAAAATGTATGCGCAATGATGAGTACCTCACAGCTTTCTGTGGATGCTATGTGTCTTCGTCTTCTCCCATTTACCTTGTGCGATATAGCCGAGAAGTGGCTTTACAACACAACCGCACATTCCATTTCAAACTGGGAAGAATTCGTAAAAGCATTCCCAAAGAAATTCTGCCCGAATCATAAAACAGCTCGAGTCCGCAACGAAATAAATCAATTCACCCAGCTTCCAAATGAAACATTTTCAAAATGTCTTGAACGCTTTAAGGATCTGTTAGTTCAATGTCCACATCACGGAATCCTTAGATGGGATCTGTGCCGAATCATTTATGAGGGCATTAATACTAACACAAAACAGAACCTTGAATTAATGTGTCAAGGCAATTTCATGACCAAAGATGATGTGGAAGCTTGGAAATTCCTAGAAGATTTCGCTAAAAAGTCGTTACAGTGGGAAGATGTGAGTCAATCGTCTAGGGGTGGCAATAACCAATCGGAAGTTTCCATAGGAGTTAGAGCTGACATTTCAGCTATACAAAAGAAACCCGAGACTATGGAAAACAAATTTTTAGCTGCCGCCCTAAATCAAATGTCACTCTCCAAAACTGTATGTGGATGCTGTTCTGATCCTTCTCATTTGACGGAAGAATGTCCGTTTCAAGATCAAGAGCATACTAATGCCGCTTTTCAAAGACCTAGAAACGATCCATATTCTTCCACATATAATCAGGGTTGGAGGAATCACCCTAATTTTGCTTGGAACCAATCATAAAATCAAAACACGGTTCCAAATCAAAACAATTTCCAAAGGTTCCCTCCACCACAACAGCAACCACTTCAATTGAGTCAGCACCCCTAGCAATCACAAAACTTCCAAAATCTGGCCAACACTTTTGCACCACATGAAAACTCTTTGCAATTGACCGGTACAGATAATACCTCTGCACTAGCACAAACCTTGGATAATTTCATGAAACAACCCATCCAAGGGATGGCAAAAATGCAATCTTCCTTCGATAATGTGATGAAGATCATTGTCTCTCAAAATGAGAATATTAAATCGATGGAAGAACAAATTGCACAATTAAAAGTCGAAATGAGTGCGAGAGAAAAAGGGAAACTTCCAGCTCAACCTTTGCCCAATCCTGGCTATTCACATCATGTGAATGCGATCACGTTGAGATCTAGAAGAGTTCTTGACAATCACGTTGGGGAAAAGATTGATGACACGGAAAAATCTATCAATGATACCCCGGCTGAGACCTTTCCTTCCACTTCTACTTCTAATTCTGACCCCAGTTCTTCTACCCCACCACCTTCTTCCGAGCCTATTCTCCGTTTTCCCCAAGGCTCGACACCTCAGCCCAGCTCTTCTAGTCCACCGAAAACGATCCCACTCCTATTCTGAGATCATTTCCACCCACACGATCTTCTCCAATGTTGGACCCCGACCTTATTGCTCAAGCTCCTTATCCAAATCGGTTAAGGGGAAACACACTGAGTCCACAAATAGAGAAGATCACTGAAATCTTGAAACAGGTTAACATCAACCTCCTTCTTCTAGATGCTATCCAACAAGTCCCCGCTTATGCGAAAACTCTTAAGGACTTATGCACTAGGAAGAGCA
Organism: Agapanthus africanus; assembly: GCA_030015575.1. Lineage (NCBI taxonomy): Eukaryota > Viridiplantae > Streptophyta > Magnoliopsida > Asparagales > Amaryllidaceae > Agapanthus > Agapanthus africanus. The sequence goes on from JASDDO010000016.1 coordinate 400,639,403, forward strand.
AGACTCAAGTGCCCAAGAAGATATTCATGGCAAAGACAGTAGACACCGCTTTCCCCCAACAATTACCGAGGAAACGTAAGGATCCTGGCTATCCTACTATTTCCATTTCTATCGGGAAGAAACACATTAACCGTGCTCTACTTGACCTTGGCGCAAGTGTTAACCTGCTTCCTTTCTCAGTATACGAGCAGTTAGGGATCGGAGAGTTGAAACCAGCCCATTGCACTCTCCAGATGGTTGACCGATCAATCACCAAACCTAAGGGTGAACTGGAGGATGTGTTAATAAAAATCGGGAAATTTGTATTCCCTGTGGACTTTATTGTAATTGATACACAGCCTGTAGCGAACCCACGGAATCAAATTCTGGTGATTTTAGGTCGCCCCTTTTTGGCCACTTCCAATGCTATAATCAACTGTCGTAACGGTTCTATGACCCTATCCTTCGGGAATAGGTCAATTGAGCTGAACATTTACAAATTGGGAAGTGTACCCTCCGATCCTACTGCTCAGGTCTGTTCTGTCGACTTAATGGATGTCGACAGCAACGAATTTGATGATCCTCATGATACTGATCTTGACTCTTTTCATACGTTGTTGTTTGACCCAACTATGTATCATACACATACGGACTCTTCCACTGAGATGTCCGGGTCAACAACTAACACTGATTATGAAATGCTTTTAGAGTCTGAAGATCACCCCCGCGCTTTGTGATGACATTATTCTTCGAGATATTGATGAGATTTTTGAGGAAATCTTCGCTGATGAACTCGCATTTTTGAATGACATGGGTGTTGAGATGAATCCACATCAAAACAAAGAAATTGAACCTCCACCCCTTCTTTTGAACTGTAAAAAGAATGCGAGTAATCCATCACATTCACTGCATCGTCTCTCCAAAATGAGACGCACACACATTCTATTCCACCACTTACCTTTTCCCCACTTCTTCTTCCACCAACCTGAGCACTACATTGATAAAATTTTCGAATGGTTGGTGTTAACTTTCGGTCTTTGCAAAGCTTGGCATCGACCAATGATTCTTTTTACCCCCTCATGTGATTTTCAAAGATTAACATTGTTTAACTCAAGTTTGGGGGGGTATAATCTGGCTCTTGAAAAGAAATTTTTTACAAAATGATGAGCCAAAAATAAGTTTGGGAGAGGATCTTCACTTAAATATTTTGCCCCCATTAATAAATTTCCTCCCAGACTTACAGGTGTTTGAGATATAGCGGATGGCAACAGTGAGAACACTGTTGAAAACAAGTTTGGGGGAGATTTGTGCTTATTTTCGCATCATTTGCATATCATACTTCGCATAAGAACAAAACATTTTGAAAAAAACCTATAAAAAAATTTTTTAAAAATTTTGAAAAATAAAAATTTTTGTACATAAATAAGATAATAAAAGATTAGATAGTGAAAAATTACATCCAAAAGATTAGAAAAATTTAAGAAAACAAAGAAAATTAGAAGTTTTCTTATACGAACTAGTAATAAGTAGTTATGAGCCGTTGTCCCAAGGGTTAGTAAGATGAAGGAGGTCACTAATCTGAGGATAAAATTAAGCCTGAAAAATAGTTCTTATCATGGAAGCCAAACATTTTGAACGTGGACACCCTGCTATTCGCACTTACACACGTCTTGAAACTTAGGATAGTAGAGGATACCTTGAAATGCTCTTGTCTAAAAGCCAAATATGAAGGAAATAAAAAAAATGAATAAAATATAAAATGGTGCAGAAAAATGGACACTGGTTTTGTTATCGCCAAAGCAGCAATAAAAAAATATAGCGAGGGTGCCTCTTCACCTAGTGCCCTAAAGCCAACTGGTCTGAGAGTCACTGCTAAGCCTAGGTGGTGCAAGACGAGGAAAAATACCAAATAAGCAAGCACATGAGTAATCGGTCGGTTAGTACCTCAAGAAGTATTAACGGTCGCATGAAAGTGTGTAAACAAATTCATCTAAATATTCATTAATTAAAAAGTACTGAGGCAGATGGACAAGAGTATGATAGCTTGAATTGAATTCTCCGGGTGTAGGGATGTTCTTTACACACACGTAGGGTTATATGATCGATGTTTGGAAGAAAGATAGGAATGAAGAATAAAGACGATGTTTTATTGAGGAATGATGTGATTTCTAACATTTTTTCATGACTATTAAGATAGGGCTCATGACAACGGAAGAGCTAGCATAGTTGGAAACTCTAATTTTCAAAGCTTTTCTTTTACAATTCTTATCTTTATATGTAAATTTCATGGTATACCTTTTATTATTAGATTTTGTGGGTGCAATCCGCTGAAAACCCTCAGGAGACAACACTCCTCCTACTAGGGACACCTAGAGGTTTAAAGGCTTGTTGCACGTGCTCAGTGCAATCGTGTTGTCTACGAATGTGTGCTAGTTAGTTTTTCTTTTTCTTTATTTTTTCCTTCTCTTTTTAATAAAACAGTTCGCTCGAGACGACCGAAAATAAGTTTGGGAAAATTTGATCAGTCGAAAATATTGTATTTTTAACACGTCAATTTCCTTATCATTTGCACTCATCTAGTAGTGTTCGGTTTGCATATTACACATATTAGCAAAAAAGTTGTAAAATACCATATTACCTGTGTTGTATACTAAAACTAACATTTCTGAGGGAAATTGTGTGTTTAGAATGGCATCGCATCATTCTTGTGTAGCGCAACACTTGTTTCGAAGTCTGTGCAGGAAATTTCAGGAACCGAGCCAAAATTGTCAAAAGTGCTGATAAAAGATACGCCAACTCCAAGATTTGAGATCTGGTAGTGATACAGAAAGCCAAATGAGATTTTATATATTTTATAAAGGCCCAAATGTCAGCCCAAGAAACACCAGAAACGCTCAAGCCCCAAGGCTTCAAAAGAGCCGCGGATCCGCGGCGATAACCCCTTAGCGCCGCGGATCCGCGGCGGCTCAGTAACTTTAGCTGCTCAATTTTCTACACGTGCCATCATGAAACGGTCCAAGCTTCCAGAACTCTCCAGAAACTCCACGTGGCTTCATCTAGAAGGCTCGGCCTAACAACCTAGTTCTAGAAGTTTCCTTCCAACTAACTTCTTCTAGAAGCATCCCTCCAACTAACTTCTTCTAGAAGCCTCTCTAGCTAACAAACTTTTGGAGGGAAATTCAAATTTTGAATCCTAGATATAGGGTTATGAAGGTCTATAAAAGGGAGCCAAGATCTAGAGTTAATGGTTGTTCATTAATCACCAAATTGGGTTCATTAACCATTCCCCGCAAGTTGAGTGACACGACTTGCGCCTCAAAACCCTAACCTTAATTCCAATTCCAATCCAAGATCAAGAATTCCGAGTTCAATCAAAGCAAGAAGCCTAGATCCTTTTGGAGCGAAGCCGATCTTCATCCGAGCAAGTGGTCCAAGGCGATCTGCGACTCACGAAGACGAGCGACGCCGAATCAACGATCAAGTTCCTTCCTCTTGTAGTTCTTGAGAGTTGTAACTAATTGTTGATATAAATAAAGGTGACAATTCTTTTATCTTGCTTATCTTTTGAATTCAAGCATTATGATTCAATCTAGATTCTTGAATGTTTGCTTTATGATAATGTTTGAGTAAAACTCCGCTCGTAAAGGAGTCGAGACGATCGATAGAATGATGATGATTTAAATTCTTTCACAATTCTTAAATCCTATAACGTTTGTAAATTCTTGTAAATCAAGTGATCGATGACCTAGTTTCGATGCGATGCTTTCTTAATTGTGTTCGTTCGAAACTAGAGATCAACGATCGATCATTTGATTTACTAGAAGCTAGTTTGTGAATGAGATTCATCGAAAGGACAAAGGAAGAGATGAAGAAACTCTATTTCTTCGTAAGATCCTTAACCTCGATAAATCATCATCGATCTAGTATCAATTCGTCAATGGATAAGAGTATGTAATCATTAGATCTCATCACATCTATAGATCCGATCTACTCCTACAAGCCACACTTCGAATCTTGATTGTTGGTTTGGAAATCATCACAAATTCTCAATTCTTGATTTTATTGTTTTCTTGATTTAGACTAGATTTTCCTAATTCTTGAACTTTAATTTACAAATCATGAATTGTTCTTTCTCTTTTCTTTAAATTTTGACTCATCTAATTCGAAATACGAACGATTACACTTTCCCTGTGGACGATCCGCACTTACTAACGCGCTACATCCGACACCGTTATTGATTGCGGTCAAAATATTTTTGGTTGTGATTTCTACACATTTTCTACATACACACTGAGGAAACTGTTGAAAATAAGTTTGGGGGAAGTTTGTGCTTATTTTCGCATCATTTGCATATCACATTGCATAAGCATAAAACATTTTTTTGAAAACCTATAAAAATTTAAAAAAATAAAAAAAATATATAAAAATAAAAAATTTTGTACATAAATAAGATAATAAAAGATTAGATAGTGAAAAATTACATCCAAAAGATTAGAAAAATTTAAGAAAACCTAGTAATAAGTAGTCATGAGCCGTTGTCCCAAGGGTTAGTAAGATGAAGGAAGTCACTAATCTGAGGATAAAATTAAGTCTGAAAAATAGTTCTTATTATGGAAGCCAAACATTTTGAACGTGGACACCCTGCTATTCGCACTTACACACGTCTTGAAACTCGGGATAGTAGAGGATACCTTGAAATGCTCTTGTCTAAAAGCCAAAATATGAAGGAAATAAAAAAAATTGAATAAAATATAAAATGGTGCAGAAAAATGGACACTGGTTTTGTTATCGCCAAGGCAGCAATAAAAAAATATAGCGAGGGTGCCTCTTCATCTAGTGCCCTAAAGCCAACTGGTCTGGGAGTCACTGCTAAGCCTTAGGTAGTGCAAGACGAGGAAAAACACCAAATAAGCAAGCACATGAGTAATCGGTCGGTTAGTATCTCAAGAAGTATTAACGGTCGCATGAAAGTGTGTGAGCAAATTCATCTAAATATTCATTAATTAAAAAGTACTGAGGCAGACGGACAAGAGCATGATAGCTTGAATTGAATTCTCCGGGTGTAGGGATGTTCTTTACACACACGTAGGGTTATATGATCGATGTTTGGAAGAAAGATAGGAATGAAGAATAAAGACGATGTTTTATTGAGGAATGATGTGATTTCGAACATTTTTTCATGACTATTAAGATAGGGCTCATGACAACCGAAGAGCTAGCATAGTTGGAAACTCTAATTTTCAAAGCTTTTCTTTTACAATTCTTATCTTTATATGTAAATTTCATGGTATACCTTTTATTATTAGATTTTGCGGGTGCAATCCGCTGAAAACCCTCAGGAGACAACACTCCTCCTACTAGGGACACCTAGAGGTTTAAAGGCTTGTTGCACGTGCTCAGTGCAATCGTGTTGCCTACGAAAGTGTGCTAGTTAGTTTTTCATTTTCTTTATTTTCTCCATCTCTTTTTAATAAAACAGTTCGCTCGAGACGACCGAAAATAAGTTTGGGGGAATTTGATCAGTCGAAAATATTGTTATTTTAACACGTCAATTTCCTTATCATTTGCACTCATCTAGTAGTGTTCGGTTTGCATATTACACATATTAGCAAAACAGATGTAAAATACAAGATTACCTGTGTTGTATACTAAAACCGACATTTCTGAGGGAAATTGTGTGTTTATCATGGCATCGCATCATTCTTGTGTAGCACAACACTTGTTTCGAAGTCTGTGCAGGAAATTTCAGGAACCGAGCAAAAATTGTCAAAAGTGCTGATAAAAGATACGCCAACTCCAAGATTTGAGATCTGGTAGTGATACAGAAATCCAAATGAGATTTCATATATTTTATAAAGGCCCAAATGTCAGCCCAAGAAACACCAGAAAAGCTCAAGCCCCAAGGCTTCAAAAGAGCTGCGGATCCGCGGCGATAACCCCTTTGGCGCCGCGGATCCGCGGCGGCTCAGTGACTTTAGCTGCTCAATTTTCTGCACGTGCCTTCATGCAACGGTCCAAGCTTCTAGAACTCTCCAGAAACTCCACGTGGCTTCATCTAGAAGGCTCGGCCTAACAACCTAGTTCTAGAAGTTTCCTTCTAACAAACCATTTCTAGAAGCATCCCTCCAACTAACTCCTTCTAGAATTTTCTCTAGCTGACAAACTTTTGGAGGGAAATTCAAATTTTGAATCCTAGATCTAGGGTTATGAAGGTCTATAAAAGGGTGCCTAGATCTAGGGTTAATGGTTGTTCATTAATCACAAATTTGGGTTCATTAACCATTCCCCGCAAGTTGAGTGACACGACTTGCGCCTCAAAACCCTAACCCTAATTCCAATTCCAATCCAAGATCAAGAATTCCGAGTTCAATCAAAGCAAGAAGCCTAGATCCTTTTGGAGTGAAGCCGATCTTCATCCGAGCAAGTGGTCCAAGACGATCCGCGACTCACGAAGACGAGCGATGCCGAATCAACTATCAAGTTCCTTCGTCTTGTAGTTCTTGAGAGTTGTAACTAATTGTTGATATAAATAAAGGTGATAATTCTTTTATCTTGCTTATCTTTTGAATTCAAGCATTATGATTCAATCTAGATTCTTGAATGTTTGCTTTATGATAATGTTTGAGTAAAACTCCGCTCGTAAAGGAGTCGAGACGATCGATAGAATGATGATGATTTAGATTCTTTTACAATTCTTAAATCCTATAACGTTTATAAATTCTTGTAAATCAAGTGATCGATGACCTAGTTTCGATGCGATACTTTCTTGATTGTGTTCGCTCGAAACTAGAGAACAACGACCGATTATTTGATTTACTAGAAGCTGGTTTGTGAATGAGATTCATCGAAAGTACAAAGGAAGAGATGAAGAAACCCTAGTTTCTTCGCAAGATCCTTAACCTCGATAAATCGTCATCGATCTAGTATCAATTCGTTAATGGATAAGAGTATGTAATCATTAGATCTCATCACATCTATAGATCCGATCTACTCCTACGAGCCACACTTCGAATCTTGATTGTTGGTTTGGAAATCATCACAAATTCTCAATTCTTGATTTTTTTGTTTTCTTGATTTAGACTAGATTTTCCTAGTTCTTGAACTTCAATTCTATAAATCATGAATTGTTTGTTTCCTTTTCTTTAAAGTTTTAACTCATCTAATTCGAAACACGAACGATTACACTTTCCCTGTGGACGATCCGCACTTACTAACGCGCTACATCCGACACCGTTATTGATTGCGGTCAAAATATTTTTGTTTGTGATTTCTACAAATTTTCTACATACACACCGAGAATTTCATTCAATCAGACGACATCGGAGATAGGGAACTCCTTGGACCTGAAATGATAGTGGCAATTGTAGATATAGTCCGTACTATCAGGAAAAGAATGCGCATAGCCCAAGATCGACAGAAGCACTGGGCTGATGCAAAGTGTCGTCATTTGGAGTTCCAGCCGAGAGATCACGTATTTCTTAAGATATCTCCGAACTGTAGAGTGATTCGTTTTGGAAGACGGGGTAAGCTAAGTCTAAGGTATATTGGACCGTTCAACATACTCGAACGAGTCGGTGAAGTGGTTTATCGCTTGGCACTTCCAGCTTCATTGGAAGGAGTACACAACATATTCCACATATCCCAACTCGGAAGGTATGTGAGTGATCCCAGCCATATTCTTAATCATTCCGAGCTCACTGTACAGCCCGACTTATCTTGTGAGCAGCAATCTGTTGATATCCTGGACAGGAAAGTGAAGTCACTTCGGAACAAGGAAGTCAACTTGGTTCGAGTGATGTGGAGAAAAGACACTCCTGGAGAATCAACATGGGAAAGGGAAGATTGTAAGGCTATGGCAGTGCCCCGGCCATCAATCTGAGGCCAAATGCGGAATAAAAACTTTTTAAATTGGCGCTATCGTAACCCTATAACCCGAATCGTTCCATTAACGTTAAACTAGTAAACTGTAAAAGAGTTTGGAGAGATTATACCGATCGATCTGTATCCTTCAGTCTTCAATCTCTGCGCCAAGCTCTTCACTGCTGCACCGACGAAGTTCGCTCTCCGATCTCGCTCGTCGAAGTGGCTCCACGTCGAGGATTCTTTATATGGGCTCCCGCTTCAAACCGAAGCAACTTGGACAAGAAGTTTGCTAGCGGACATGTCCAAGGTGAAGTAGAGATAGTATGTGAAAACTTTGTCTCAATGCACTCTAGGATTCTCAACACATGAGAGGGTTAGGATGGAGATTGAAGAAGAAGCCATGAGTGAAGAATTATGAGCGCAAGAAAAAGCTAGTGAAGAAAGAAATGAGCTTGCTTATTATGTGAGATCAAAAATGTGAGAGCTCTTGAAAAAGATCAAGACCAAAGCCTAGCCTCATGTGGCTGCCCCTCTCTCTCCTCATATTGATCCTACACAATAAAACAATAATCAAATGGACATGGCACAAAAAACCACACCATAAGTCACCAAAATAACCCATGCCTCATTTAATGCTCTAGGTCAAAACTTGCAGTCACAATTTCCACATAATCAAACATTAACCTAAATGTTTAATCAAAAAGAGAATGGCAACTTCTAAAGTAAACTCGTGACGGATCACAAAAATACCCCTCATCCGTATATAGATACATGCATCCGTATTGCGGCTGAATACGAATACAACAAGACGAAAGTAATCCAACCAATCTAATACTAGGATCCGGCTTAAACCAAAGCCCACTAGTATGATCCGTCCGATCATAATCTGTGTACAAGTGCACGTATATGATCGAACCCTGCCATAAAACCATACGGCCTCTACAACGTTTCGCCCGAACTTGGGAACTTTCTGTGGGGGACTCTAAAGACTCGTCAATACACTAGCAGTGGGTTTAACCACAAGCACGTCAGTGGCACTAGCTGTACGTCATGACTCCCTAGGTATTGAGCAAAAGGGAGGCTGATGAGCGAACTCGTCCTGAAACCCTACTGAGCCTGTCAGTGAGAATATCCGTACAGTCCGGTTCGTCTATAAGTATCGCATATCGGGCCTAGAGGGCTGGTAAACATCAGACCCCCAATAGCGGTATAAGTCGTGTCGGAGTGTAACCCAGAACACCCTGAGAAACTACTGGAATACCTACCAGTAAATCTCGCTTGCCCTAGCCAGGGACTTTATGTAATGGCTCTCCTAAACACAGTGCGATCTCACCCCCAATACCGGGAGAGACGAATCCCCTGCCGATTCGCTCACTGCCTTCATGTGGCTTGGGACTGTACCCAACTAAAACCTGTTTGCATGACTCTTTTGAGCCGTGGTAGGGTAGTAATCAAAGCACAGTGGGAACTCACACGAGACAAATGACGATCTCAGGTCGATGGACTAACCTGTATACATGTCACCAGGGAACTGCTATCTGACGATAGGTATAATACTAACTAGCATGTTCTCGGCGAGTCCGTCCGGTGTACTCATAACCCAATGAGCACCTGTATACATCTTAGGTGAACCAACTGACACCAATGGCTTGTGAGACCAGCCACCGCCCCTCGTCGGGATCTCGACTGTATACACTTGTCTACTAATGTAATATCGATGCCCAGTCTCGAAACTCCCATGACTAGGGACACTTTAAGGATGTGCTTATAGACTACCCAACTCTCGCGTATATGATCGCCATCATACTGCTGGTAGTCAAGCAAGAATCCTAAGAGCTCTATCAACGTGTAATAGTGATTTGTAATGTCTGTAGGATGTTTTTCGTCATCCCATTGAGATAGGAATGTGCGCGCTTGTCAGGCGCATTACAGATTCCCCTGTTTAGGGTAGGCTAGGGTTTATTGATTGCAGGGATTCAAATCTCCGGCAGCCGCAGACTAAGCTGCCGTTAATTACCCCTCGCCTTTAGAGCGAAAGAACCTCCGATTAACGGATCAAACAGGTCATGCGAACTCAATATGCAGTGTACGTGTATTGTGTTTTGAAAGGGGTTTTTGGATATATCGGGGGCCCCGCAGAGTTTTTACGGAGGTCCCGCTGCCTGGATAGCTGGCTGGGGATCAAGGGGACTACGGGGTGCGGGGCAGCGTCCCGTTAGAAATTTTTTCTAACGGGGGACAGTGTTGCAGAGTATGTGTGTGTGTGTATGTATGTATGTATATATGTATGTATGTATGTAAGGGAAAAGGGCATCCAAAGGATGCGTGGGAGAAAGCGCCAGCGCCTCACGTGCACGGCACACCGGCGCTCGAGCGCTCGTGCACTGGCGCTATTGCCTTGGGCGGTAGCACCTCACGTGCCAGGCACGTGGGCGCTCGGGTGCTAGCGCTTTGGACTCTAGCGCCTTGGGCACCAGGGCGCTAGCGCCTCACGTGCTAGGCACCAGGACACTAGCGCTTTGGGCGCTAGCGCCTCACGTGCTAGGCACGTGGGCGCTCGGGAACTGGCGCCAGGACGCCAGTGCCAGGGCTCGGGCGCTTTGGGCGCTCGGGCGCTAGCGCCTCAAGTGCCAAGCACGTGGGCGCTTGAGCGCTAGCGCTTTGGGCGCTTGGGCGCTAGCACTTTTGGGCGCTCGGGCGCCGGGCAGCAAAAGGGAGCTGATCCTTGCACTGGGAGTTGTACTCCCAAAAAGAAATACTTATTATTTTGTATGTGTGTGTTTGTGTGTCTGTGTGTGAGGAGTTAAGCTCCTAGGATATTTTGAAGCTGATGAAGGAGCTTCTCCCTTTGAGCCCTGGATCTTCACCAAAGTGGGGTCTTTAGAGATGGGTCTCATTCTTCCTCTCTTGGTCGGCTGGCTCTTGGATAACAAGAGGAGTGGGATTTTAAAAATATCTCCTTTTTAAGATCTGATGGAAGATCCAAGCTCCCCTTTGTGGGTTTTGTGGGGAAAAACTATTTAGTTTTGGAAAAGGAAGAGTAAAACTCTTGATTTAATTCAAAAGAAAGAAGAAGGTTTTTAGAACCTTGAGGAAGGAGAAGATCACAGATCTTGATGCTTTTGGGAAGAGAGAAAAAGTTGTTGAGATATTTTCATTATCTTTGCCTTTATAGGCTATACACTTTACATATAGCCCCTTGGGCTTTACAAAAATGGCATTTTGCCCATCCCATGCCTCATGTGCTTTTTTTTTTGCACATAAACCATAGGCTTTACAAAAATTTGGCTTTATGCCCATTTTTCTTACATTTATAAAAAAAAGTAAATACACCAAAATTATTTATTACAAAATTTTTATTTTGGCATGGGGGAGGCCGGCCGCTTCATGTTCGGGCTCGACCCGGGAATTGGCCCACTTGACCTGGGCTTGGGCCCACTCGGCTTGGGGTTGACTTTGATTTTGACTTGGTAAACCGGGGTGTAAATTTTTACCCCAACAAATTGCCCCCCATCAATAAATGCACACCACACATGCGGGTCGCGTGCATGAAATTGATGGATCTTCTTTTACGTGGAGGCGACTTGATTCGGTTCCCGCTTTTTGGGAAGCCGGCACTGCCCTTTTTACAACATGGACGGTCGATGCTACCCTTTTAGCTACTTGGACAGTCGATGCTGCCCTTTTTACGACGTGGACGGTCGGTGCTGCCACTTTAGCGACGTGGACGGTCGGTGCTGCCCTTTTAGCGACTTGGACGGTCGATGTTGCCCTTTTTGCAACTTGGACGGTCGGTTCTGCCATTTTAGCGACTTGGACGGTCGGTGCTGCCACTTTAGCGACGTGGACGGTCGTTTCTGCCCTTTTTGCAACTTGGACGGTCGGTGCTGCCCTTTTAGCGACTTGGATGGTAGGTGCTTCCCTTTTAGCGACTTGGACGATCGGTGCTGCCCTTTTAGCGACTTGGACAGTCGGCTCTTCCCTTTTAGCGACTTAGACGGTCGGTTCTGCCCTTTTTGCGACGTGGGCGGTCGGTGCTTCCCTTTTTGCAACGTGGACAGTCGGTGATGGCATTTTAGCGACGTTGACGGTCAGTTCTGCCCTTTTAACGACTTGGACGGTCGGTGCTGCCACTTTAGCGACGTGGACAATTGGTTCTGCCCTTTTAGTGAAGTAGACAGTCGATGCTGCCCTTTTTGCAACTCGGACGGTCGATGCTGCCATTTTAGCGACGTGGACGGTCGGGATTTGATTTGACTTGCTCCGCTTTCTGCGGTGTCGAGGTTGATGTTGACTTGCTGATTGTGATTTGGGTTGACATCAGCATTACTACGCTGGAATATGGCACCAGGAGTGAATCATCATTTGTCATGAGGGAATTTCCCTTATTCCCAGTTTAACGACCTAAGGGTCATCCGTTCCCAGTTTAAAGTCTTAGGGGTCTACTGGATTGGAGTTTGGTATTTTGGGGTTAGGGTAGGCATCAGCGTTGCTAACACTGAAGCACTTGTGCCAGGAGCAATTCATCATTTGCCCTTTCCAGTTGGGAAGCGGTGGCTTAGGAGACAGGTTCAGGTCCCTATCACCTAAGGCTTTTCAATTTTATAAGCCGTAAGGGTCCCATAAAAGCATTTTCTCCCTACGAGTCGAAAGGATCTCGTAGGTGTACTTTCTCCTCAGGAGTCGTGAGGACTTCTAAGTGTGTTTTTCCTTTATGATTCGTAAGGATTCCACGAAGGTGTTTGCTTACGAGTCATGAGGATCCCGTAAGGTTTGTTCTCCTCATGCATCGTGAGGATGCATGAGTGGGTCTTCCCAAATGGAGCATAATTCCAAGGGCGGAGACCGACTGCTGGTCGGGTGATTGCAATGGGGGATGGGTATGATGAGAATTATTTGAGCCCGTAGATTGTATACGGTAGCCAGTTTAGGGACCAACCATAGGGCAAGGAGAATTTTGAGAAATTGGATTTTGGTTGGCGTCTGCATCGCTGCACTGGAATATGGTACTAGGAGCGACTCATCATTCACCGTTTGGGGATTTGGAATTTGGATCTTGTTCGGTATAAGCATTGTTGCACTGGAATAATGCCAGGAGCAACTCATCACTTGCACCGGGAGGACATGGGATTTGGTTTTTGGGTCGGCATCAGCACCGCTAACACTGAAGCAATGCCAGGAGCAACTCATCCTTTGCCGTTTGGAAACTTGGGATTTAGGTTTTTGGTCAACATCAGCACCGCTAACACTGAAGCGAAATGCCAGGAGCGACTCATCATTTTCCATTGCCCGTTGGGGAGCGATGGCTCAGGAGACAGGTTTAGATCCCTATCATCTAAGGCTTTTCAATTTTATGAGCCGTAAGGGTCTCATAAAAGTATTTTCTCCCTACGAGTCGAGAGGATCTCGCAGGTGTATGTTCTCCTTAGGAATCATAGAGATTCCTAAGTGTGTTGCTCCTTTGTGAGTTGTAAGGATCTCACGCAGGGATTTTCTCCTCACAAGGTCGAGAGGACTTTGCGAGTGTATTTTACCTCTTTTCACGAGTCTGCGCCCTTTCAGGTTTTCACAAACTCGCCGGCAGTCCTGCTATTTTTACTCACGGAGCTCTTTCGGGTTTTCATCCGTGCCCGTTTTGCTTGTGGACATACCGTTTTTTCTTTTTTTTTTTTGCGCGCTGGAGGGACTTTTAAAAGAAGTTTCACTGGCAGGACTTAGGAGAGATAGGGGTCGTTTACGCCCGTGGATCGTATTCGGTTTTGCAGGATGTATGATCCAGACCGTAGGGCTGGCGTGCTCAATTCTCCTGCGACTTGGAGCATTCACGTGTAGTATTTCTTGAGATATCGGCCATTGATGGGTGGCATGGGCCTTTCTCCCTCGGCACTTATTAGTTGGTAGGATCCTCCATCGAACACTTTCTCGATGACGTGTGGTCCTTCCCAGTTTGGCTCGAATTTTCCCTTGGCATGTCGATTGGGGATGATCGGTCTTCTGAGGACCAACACCAATTCACCTTTCTTGAAAGCACGGAGACGGGTCATCTTGTTATAGGCCTGTGACATTTGGGCTTGGTATAGCTCCAGATTTTGCTGCACCACGAGCCTCTTTTCTTCGAGGGCGTCAAGCTCTTCCAGCCGAAGGAGCACGTTTTCCTCCTCCGTCAATTCGTGCTGAACGGCCATTCTTAAGCTTGGAACTTCGACTTTGAGGGGGAAGACCGCCTCCACTCCGAAGAGCAATGAGTATGGAGTGGACTGAGTTGGAGTACGGTGCATGGTACGATATGCCCACAACGCCTCGTGAAGCTTGAGATTCCAGTCTCTCTTGTTGGCCGAAGCATTTTTCCTCAGGAGCTTGCATAGAGCCTTATTGAAAGCTTCGGCTAGCCCATTGGCTCTTAGATTATAGATGGAGGAATATCTCCAGTCTATCTTGTGTTGAGTAGCGAATCTTGATACTTTGAAGCTCTTGAAAGAAGACCCGTTGTCAGAAATGATCCTTCTTGGTGTACCGAAGCGGTATAAAATATTATGCTGGAAGAACGTAAGAATATTTTCTGTCTTGACTTCTTTTAGCGGGACGGATTCAGCCCATCTAGAGAAATAGTCAGTTACGGCCAATATGAACCGGTGGCCTCTGGATGACGGAGGATCAATTTGGCCAACTATATCGGTGCCCCGGACTTCGAAAGGCCACGACGCCACCGTAAGATGCAATGGATTGGGATGCTTGTGAATGAAATCACCGTGAATTTGGCAGATATGACATTTCTTTGCATGCTCTCCGCAATCCCGTATCATGGTGGGCCAGTAATACCCAAGCCGTTTAATTTGAAGTCGCATCTTGGGGACAGATTGGTGAGCACCGCAAACGCCCGAGTGAACTTCTTTCATGACTTTCTGGGCTTCGGCCGATGACAGACATCTGAGCCAGAGTTGGTCATATGACCTACGGTATAGCGAGTCATTTACAAACACGTATCAGAGAGCTCTCTTCTTCAGTTGAATTCTTGCAGATTTTCCTTCGGACAGCTTATCGCACCGGAGGTACGCTATGAAAGGTTCTCTCCAATCGGGCTCGTGTTGGATGATCGAAGCTTCTTCGGCAGGACTGTCATTCTGTTCCGCACTTTCCACTTCTCGTAAAGAGACTGGGGGTAGAATTTGCCGGCTCCTGACTGTGATCAGAATTTCGTCCATGTCAGGATCAGCCAGCTCCTTGGCTAAGCGAGCGAGTACATCAGCCTTTCCATTCAATGCTCTAGGGACTCTCATTAGTTCAATATGAGTGAACCATTTCAAGAGTTCCACCACTCGGCCTCTGTACTGAGCTAACTCAGGTTTGTATATCTTATAGTCGCCGCTTACTTGGTTGACGACAAGCTAGGAGTCACCGTAAACCCGTAGTCGAAGGATTTCCATTTCTATGGCGAGCTCCAGACCAGCTATCAGAGCTTCATACTCAGCCTCGTTGTTTGTGCGAGGCTCGGTGAGAGCAAAAGAACGCCGTAGGGTTCCCATCGATGGCGTGATGAACACCAATCCTATCCCTGCTTTTATCTCCGGGACGCTTGATTTACTGGAGGTCCTTATCGATGAGGCCCCATCAAAGTAGAGCTCCCAACATGGCTCGTCATTCTCGAGGTGCAGCACTTGTTCGTCGGGTAACTCGCAATTGAGCAGTGACCCTTCTGGTATGGGATGAGCAGCGAGAAAGTCCGCAAGAGCTTTCCCTTTTACTTCTTTCTGAGGAGTATAAACTATGTCAAACTCAAGTAGCATGATAGCCCATCTTGCCATTCTGCCGGCTAGGCTTGCTTTGGTCATCAAGAGTTTGAGCGGGTCGACCTTGGAGATCAGCATAACCCGATGAGCGAGCAGATAGTGCCTCGACTTCTTCATAGCAAATATCAGAACCAGGCATTGCTTTTCGATTGGGGAATGGTTGTGTTCTGCTCTGACTAGAGTTCGACTGAGCTAGTAGAGGGCATTTTCTTTTCCCTCCTCGTTGTTCTGGGCAAGGAGCGCACCGAGTGACTCATCTAGCGCGGCAGTGTAGAGAATCAGCGGTTTATTTGAAACGGGAGTGGCCAGCACTGGAGGGTGCAACAAGTACTGTTTGATGCTTTCGAACGCTTCTTGACATTTGACATCCCAGACAAAAGGAGCTCCTTTATTCATGAGCTTTGAGAAGGGCATACATCTCCCCGATAAATTTGAGATAAACCTTCGTATATAAGCAAGCTTGCCTTGAAAAGATCTTAGCTGTGTCAGATTCTTCGGAGGGGGTGATCAGTCGAAAATACTGCATCTTTAAACCGGCAATTTCCCTATCATTTGCACTCATCTAGAAGTGTTCGGCATTCATATAGCACATATTAGCAAAACAGTCGTAAAATTCCAGATTTCATGTGTTATACTCTAAAACTGGCATTTCGAGGGAAATTGTATGTATTTCATAACATCGCATCATTCTTGTGTAGCGCAACTTGTGTTTAGAAGTCTGTGCAGGAAATTACAGAAGAATGGTCAAAATTACATAACAGTGCTGCTAAAGAATACGCCAACTCAAGGATTTGGAATCTGGCAATGATCTAAAAGGCATTCAGAGATTAATTATATCAAAAAAAGACAAGGAAGAAATAAGAAAACAGTACAGGAAAGTGTGCACAGAGATGGAGCCAAAATAGCCGCGGTTCCACGGCCGGAGCCGCCTTGCGCCGCGGAACCGCGGCGGCCATGACACGTCATCATCCCCAATTGACTTCATAATTCTTACCTCAGTGCCTACACCTCAGAAAGCCACTGCAAATTCCAGAAAACTCCTGAAGTTTCTGCCAGATCAGCAAAGGGTTCATTGATCAAAGCTTAACACTCCAAGCTTCCAAAGCAAGCTTCACCCTAATTACATTAAGAGCCTAGAACCTTCTCCCTAACCTCCTAGTTTAAGGTGGAAGATAAGCTCCTAACTAACTACTTCTAGAAGGCTCTCCCTATAACAAACTTTTGGAGGGAAATTCAAATTTGAAATCCTAGATCTAGGGTTTTGGAAGTCTATAAAAAGGAGCCTAGATCTAAGGGTTGAGGTTAATCTTCGTCTTCCCCAAAAATCCTCCTACAAGTTGAGTGACACATCTTGTAGTCCAAACCCTAACCCTAATCCAATCAAGAAACCAAATTCAAGATCCTTTGAGTTCTAGCAAAGCAAGTCTTCAACCATCCTTTAGAAGCGAAGCCGGACTTCATCGGAGCATGAGATCCAAGCCGATCCACGACTCAAGGAGCCGATGCAACGCTAGATTCGACAATCTTGTTCCTTCTCAAATTCTTGTAGTCTTGAGCAATGTGTAACAAATTGTGTGTTCAGTTGATAAAACTGCACATTTGTTATTACATTTTTCCTACCATTTTCATATTAAAAAAGAGCTTTATTATAATATATCATACACATGAGGGTTTATATGTAAAAATACTATTTTCCATGTGTTGATATATTATAATTAGCATTTGGTAGGAAAATGTATGCAAACAAATTCATTGACCTAATCCTAGTAGAACTAAGTCTACTAAATATTATTTAAGTTGTTGTGCAGAATTTTTCCAAGTGTGCAGAATTTTTCAAAGATTAGAATCAAACAAATCAAGTTGTTGAAGAAAACTTGCCTAATTAAGAATCAAAACTTAGGGACCAAGTCTGGCAGCAACCACGATAAGATTTCCAAATTCTGAAGATTCCAGAGGAGCCCACATGTTACAAGAACACAGCTCCTGAAAAATGATGAAGGGATATGATCATATGGCCGCGGATCCGCGGCCATACCCCCCTTAGGCCGTGGATCCGTGGCAATATTACAAGATTGTGTTCCAAAATTTTGTGGGATAAATCTTTTCTACATTTTACCTAATTTGGAAACAAAGGATTCTGGCTTTGCACTATAAAAAGGCACCGAGAGCTCTTGGAAAATTTATCAAGCCGACGCGATCACGAAGCCCCAGACGCTCACGCATCCAAGCTGATCATCAACTGTTCGTCTACCTCCTTAGGAAAGATCGAGAAGCAACTAGTTTGTAATCATTTTCTAAGGAATAAAGTGTAAATTGTTCAAGTTGATTAACAAAGGTAGTTATTTTATTTAATTCTTTTGCATTTTACATTATGTTTTCCCTCTCTGTCTTTTCATCTTCTTCTCCCAACATGCGCGAGTAATTCTCCGCTTGTTAGGGTTCGTAGGATTAGGGTAGGCTAATGGACGATGAACATCCCTAAACCCTTTTTAAGTCCTATAAAGTTTATGAACTTTATCAAAAGAATCATTAACATCCTAATCGGGCGTGCTAACAATTCTTTGCTAGTCCCGACTGCTATTAGAGATTAGATTAATGATTGTTTTGGTAAAGGCTAGATATGAACGGAGTTCCGTGTCGAGATAAGGGTTAAGAGTGGGATTCCTTTTCCCTCCAAAAACCCTAATCTACACGCATCACCGTCGTTCTAGTTATAAATCTATTAAAGGATAAAAAGGGTAACTTTTAATTAATCGTCCATGACTACTAAATCCTAATGAACCCTACAAGCCCTTCGATTATATTATCTACATCTCTAAAATAATCTAGATCTATATTTTTGCATTCTTGCTTAACGTAGATCTAGAAACTTTTCATAAAATTCTTATTTCCTCCTCTCTTTTTCAACACATCTAAAGTAAGAGTAAAAGGTTCCACGTTTCCCTGAGGATGACCCGTACTCATCTCGGTCTAGCTACGTGCGACACCGTTATTAATTACGGTTATTCTACAAAAACACTCTTTCGAACCAATCAAATGGCGCCGTTGCCGGGGATACGTGCGTAATTTTTTATTTTTATTATTTGTGTTGAATTCTTAGACGATTCATATCATTATTAAAACAAA
This sequence comes from Agapanthus africanus, assembly GCA_030015575.1. Taxonomy (NCBI): domain Eukaryota; kingdom Viridiplantae; phylum Streptophyta; class Magnoliopsida; order Asparagales; family Amaryllidaceae; genus Agapanthus; species Agapanthus africanus. The sequence continues at coordinate 400,658,158 of JASDDO010000016.1, forward strand.
ACTGCAATTGTATATTTAACGATTTGTGTGTGAATTTTGCGAGGGAATCTGGAGTCACGGACTTGAGGAAACAGGAGATCTAGGTTTCACACTTCTCTGGTATCTTTCTTAACTCCTTCTCTCTCCTCTCAAATCCAATAAAATCTATTTTCTGCAGGATTCTTTGCAAAATAGCGCCGCTCAAAAATCTTTTTGCAAAAGTTTTGTGATTGGTTTTGTTTTGCATTTTTTAATACGGACTTTAAGGGGCAAAGACCAAATCAAGATTAGGTGGGGATTTCATCACCCTTCCTAAGCCCCACAAATTACAAACCGAGCATCTGCATCAACCCTACATTAATTTAAAAAATATCTAGACCAGACTCTAAGGACTGTCGCGCTCAATAAGGACAGAGGAAGGTCGTGGGTAATCTATCGCTTATCCGCATTACTTTTGTAGTGTCTAGGCAAGTGTGTCAAAGGCTAGTGGTTTTTAATTAGGCCCACTACTGTGGTTCCTTCCCACTTACCTGGCACTTACCTGGCTACAAGGGTAGTACGGAGGCGGTAGAGGATTGATCCTGCGGCTTGTCCTTTGGAAGTCTAGGAGCTGTCTAGAGACTGGACCTAGGTAACCTTAGTTCTAGGGTTGTTTATGCATTTTTGTTTGATTTGTCTAAATCCGTCATTTTTCAAAACAAACCAATTATTTTCTCCCCTTCCCCCTTCTTCTCTTCTTATAATGGGTGACCTAAACAGAAGAACACTTGCCGAGCTTTGCTGTCCACAACCAGATATCTTTTGTTTTCGTAATCCCTTCGGTATACCGTCCAGCTCTTCCATGTCCTTAAGAGATCATATAGAACAAGCAGGAAGAAACAGTTGGCCACCTCAGTCTAGGTCTTATCAACCGTATCCTAATCCTACACCTGTTTCAGTTGATACCCAGAGTGAGGAAGCCCCTAGACTAATGTCCATTGCTGAGCACATAACTAGGGCTAGAGGCCATTTCAACCCGGACCAATATCAACCATCACCTCCACTTTCCAAAGAAGAGTTTGATAGCCAACCGACCAACCCATATCAATATTCTTCTTATCATAATATTGATCCTACTCCTATCCAATTTTCGCAACCATTCTATTCCTATCAATCCAATCCGACTTTTCCACCTTCTCTAAACAGTTCTTCTAATCAGTCATTTGGGAGTTTTAATTATCCACAGGAATTTCAATCTTATACCAAAACCCCTTATCAACCAAAATCTAGTCTTGAGCGGAAATTAGAAGAAGGTATAGTGATGATGAACCGCATTAGAGAGCAATGGAAGGAAAGCATGGCTAAATATGAAAGGGCAACGAGTTCCGAACTAGGTCAAAAAATTTTAGTATATAATACGGGCATCGGACAAAATGAGAATTTGGGAGGAGAGACAGAATTATACACCCTTCCTAATCAAACCTTCCATTTCCAAACTGAAATCCACAACTCTAGTTTCACAGATTCATCAAGTACACCAAATGATTCATCAATTGAAGATAGAATGTCTGATAAGTTGTGTGACTTTGTAGTGTTTGATTTACCCGACTGTGAAGGGTCCATTTCAAGTGAAACCATACCCAACCCTTGTGATCTCTACACCTCCACTCTTGAACCAAAACTGATTGAAAACCATACTGTCGATGAGGTGTTTGAGAATTTTAACCTTCACTTGAATGAGGTGATTGACGTTGGGGATATATTGATTGATGAACCCGAAATTTTGGATGATTTTGTCCCACCAATTCATCAAATCCTTTCACTTCCTTGTGGTCATCATCTTGAGCCTTTAATTCTTCCCGAACCACAAATATGTCTTGAAGTTGATGATAATGGTATACCCGAAGATCAGACCGAAATACAGCCTCCATCTTCCACATCTGGTTCAGCAACACTCAACATAACAATTTGTTTACCCATTTCACCTTCCATTTTCTCCGGTTCTTCTTCTGTTCCTATAGTTTCAGTGAGTTTTGATGAATCACAATCCGTTAATTCAAGTTTAATAATACCAGAAATTCAACTTGATTTGGATATTTTTGAAAATGAAGTAGATGAGTTTTTCGAGTCCTCTACCTCAATAATTTTTGAATCAAGTAGGATAAATTCTGGCACAAAACTCTTTGACAGCAAAATGTTCAATCACACCATTGATAAAAGTTTTGAAGAACTTTTTGCTGACGAACTTGAATTTTTAAACAATACAGATTTTGTGATTGATCAATCTCCACCTATAGAGGTTGAACCGTCACCATTCCTTCTTCCTAATCATTCACATTCATCCCCATTCTTTCTTTTCTCTAATTTCAAACCCTTTCCAGACCACCTCTTATCCCTTCCCCATTTTTTCTTGACTCGATACAACACATTCTTCCACCAACCTATACACTATACTGATAAAATCTTTGAATGGTTGGTGTTAACTTTTGGTCTTTGTAAAGTCTTACTTTGACCAAATGACTCACCCCCTCTTAAAATGCTTCATATTGTCTAACTCATGTTTGAGGGGGGGTATATTTTTGGCTCTTGAACATAACTTTTGTCCTCAAATTTGTGAGCCAAAAATAAGTTTGGGGGAGGATTTTCACTTTCATATATTCTTGCCCCCATTAATAATGTCCTCCCCAGCTTACAAGTTTTTGTGATCCAGCAGACAGCAACAGTGAGGACACTGTTGAAAACAAGTTTGGGGGAGGTTTGTGCTTATTTACACATACTTTGCATTATACTATATATAAGCAAAAAAAAAATTTGATAATAAAAGAATAGAAAGTGAAAAATTACATCCAAAAGATAGGAATAGTGTAAGAAAACCAAGAAAATTAGAAGTTTTCTTAAACGAACTGGTAATAAGTAGTTATGAGCTGTTGTCCCAAGGGTTAGTAAGATGAAGGAAGTCACTAATCTGAGAATAATAATAAGTCTGAAAAATAGTTTCTATTCTGGAAGCCAAACATTTGAATGTTGATACCCTACTATATGCACTTACACACGTCTTGAAACTCGGGATAGTAGAGGATACCTTGAAATGCTCTTGTCTAAAAGCCAAAGTATGAAGGAAATGAAAAAAATGAAGAAAATATAAAAATGGTGAAAAGAAAAATGAACACTGGTTTTGTTATCGCCAAGGCAGCAATAAAAAAATATAGCGAGGGTGGCTCTTCACCTAGTGCCCTAAGGCCAACTGGTCTGGGAGTCACTGCTAAGCCTTAGGTGGTGCAAGAAGAGGAAAATATTATCACCGAATCAGCAAGCACAAAAGTAATCGGTCGGTTAGTACCTCAAGAAGTATTAACGGTCGCATGAAAATGTGTGAGCAAATCTAAATATTCATCAAGTTAAAAAGTACTGAGGTAGATGGATAAGAGTGCGATAGCTTGAATTGAATTCTCCGAGTGTAGGGATGTCCATTTCACACACGTAGGGGTATATGATCAATGTTTGGATGAAAGGTAGGAATGAAGAATAAAGACGATGTTTTATTGAGGGATGATGTGATTTCTAACATCTTTTCATGACCATTAAGATAGGGCTCATGACAACTGAAAAACTAGCATAGTTGGAAACTCTTATTTTCAAAGTCTTTCTTTTATGGTTCTTATCTTTATATGTAAATTTCACCATCTCTCTTTTGTTATAGGATTTTGTGGGTGTAATCCGCTGAAAACCCTCAGGAGACAACACTCCTCCTACTAGGAACACCTAGAGGTTTAACGGCTTGTTGCACGTGCTCAGTGCAATCGTGTCTGCCTACGAGAGTGTGCTTAGTTTTCTCCTTTCTTTTTCTCCTCTTGAATAAACTAGTTTGCTCGGGACGATCAAAGATAAGTTTGGGGGTATTTGTTCAGTTGATTAAACTGCACATTTGTTATTACATTTTTCCTACCATTTTCATATTAAAAAAGAACTTTATTATAACATATCATACACATGAGGGTTTATGTGTAAAAATACTATTTTCCATGTGTCGATATATTATAATTAGCATTTGGTAGGAAAATGTATGCAAATAAATTCATTGACCTAATCCTAGTAGAACTAAGTCTACTAAATATTATTTGAGTTGTTGTGCAGAATTTTTCCAAGTGTGCAGAATTTTTCAAAGACTAGAATCAAACAAATCAAATTGTTGAAGAAATCTTGCCTAATTAAGAATCAAAACTTAGGGACCAAGTCTGGCAGCAACCACGAGAAGATTTCCAAATTCTGAAGATTCCAGAGGAGCCCACATGTTACAAGAACACAGCTCCTGAAAAATGATGAAGGGATATGATCATATGGCCGCGGATCCGCGGCCATACCCCCCTTAGGCCGCGGATCCGCGGCAATATTACAAGATTGCGTTCTGAAATTTTGTAGGATAAATCTTTTCTACATTTTACCTAATTTGGAAACAAAGGATTCTGGCTTTGCACTATAAAAAGGCACCGAGAGCCTCTTGGAAAATTTATCAAGCCGACGCGATCACGAAGCCCCAGACGCTCACGCATCCAGGCTGATCATCAACTGTTCGTCTACCTCCTTAGGAAAGATCGAGAAGCAACTAGTTTGTAATTATTTTCTAAGGAATAAAGTGTAGATTGTTCAAGTTGATTAATAAAGGTAGTTATTTTATTTAATTCTTTTGCATTTTACATTATGTTTTCCCTCTCTGTCTTTTCATCTTCTTCTCCCAACATGCGCGAGTAATTCTCCGCTTGTTAGGGTTCGTAGGATTAGGGTAAGCTAATGGACGATGAACATCCCTAAACCCTTTTTAAGTCCTATAAAGTTTATGAACTTTATCAAAAGAATCATTAACATCCTAATCGGGCGTGCTAACAATTCTTTGCTAGTTCCGACCGCGATTAGAGATAAGATTAATGATTATTTTGGTAAAGGCTAGATATGAACGGAGTTCCGTGTCGAGATAAGGGTTAATAGTGGGATTCCTTTTCCCTCCAGAAACCCTAATCTACACGCATCACCGTCGTTCTAGTTATAAATCTATTAAAGGATAAAAAGAGTAACTTTTAATTAATTTTCCATGACTACTAAATCCTAACGAACCCTACAAGCCCTTCGATTATATTATCTACATCTCTAAAATAATCTAGATCTATATTTTTGCATTCTTGCTTAACGTAGATTTAGAAACTTTTCACAAAATTCTTATTTCCTCCTCTCTTTTTCAACACATCTAAAGTAAGAGTAAAAGGTTCCACGTTTCCCTGAGGACGACCCGTACTCATCTCGGTCTAGCTACGCGCGACACCGTTATTGATTGCGGTTATTCTACAAAAACACTCTTTCGAACCAATCATTGTGGAATAAATAAAGGTGAAGATTCTTTTAACTTGCTTATATTTCAATTCGAGCATTATGCTTATATTTCGATTCTTGAATATATTCTTTGTGATGATGCTTGAATAAAACTCCGCTCGTGGAGGAGTCGAGATGATCGTAGAATGATGATATTGATGAATCTTTAAACGTTTTCTTAAGTCCTATAACGATTGTAAATTCTTGAAAATTGAATGATCGATGATCTAGATCGATGTGAAATGCATTCTTGATTCTTTTCGTAGGATCTAAAGATCAACGATCGATCATTCGATTTCCTAGAAGCTATCTAGTGAATGTGATTCATCGAAAGGACAAAGGATAGGATGAAGAAATCCTAATTCTTCGCAAGATCCTTAATCCTCGATCAATCTACATCGATTTAGCATCAATTCGTTAATGGATAAGAAAAGGTAATTTCTAGTCTTCTTCACATCTATGATCTAATCGATTCCTACGAGCTTTACTTCAAATCTTGAAACTTAAATCGATTGGAATTATATCAATTCTTGATTCTTGATGTTTAACGCTTTCTTGATTCTTGATTAGATTTAGTTGATTCTTGAAATTCATCGATATAAATCTTGAATCGTTTTCTTTTCTTTTCTATTAAATTTTCAATTCAAACAAAACAAAATACGAACGAATCGCACAATCCCTGTGGACGATCCGCACTTACTAACGCGCTACATTTCGATACCGTTATTGATTGCGGTCAAATATTTTTGGTTGTGATTTCTATATACATTTTCCAACTACACAATCCGAAATCGTTTCAATCAAATGGCGCCGTTGCCGGGGATAGTGCGCTAATTGTTCGTTTTTTTTTGAAATTTGAGTTGAAAAGTTTATTCCATCTATATTTTTAGATCTAAATTCGCACAAACCCTAAACGTGTTGTTGTGATTTGTTGCGGGGAAATCTGGAATCATTGGAGCAGTGGAAAAAAATTTCTGATCATTCCAAAGAGCTTGGGGAGTGAACAGGGACATTCTATGAAAATTGTGTGCAGTGATCCATTAAAGAGACCGCGATTCCGCGGCATTACCTGGCAATTGCGGCGGAACCGCCGCGTGCTGACGTCATCCCTGCACTAAAACTTCTCTGTAAACTCCTAACTTTCTTATCTTCTCCTCTGTCTGCTCCAATTAACAATTTGCTGCAGGTTTCTTTGCAAATAAATCGCAGCGCCGCAAAAAGCAAAATAAATTGTGCATGTTTTGATTTTTGATTGTTTGCATATTAATACGGAAATTAAGGGGCAAAGACTAAATCCAAATTAGGTGGGAAGTTCATTACCCTTCCTAAGCCCCAAAAATCACAAACTTGCATCCGCTTTACCCTCATTAACTAAAAAATATCTAGAGATGACTCTAAGGACCGTCGCGCTCACTTAGGACAAGAGAAGGCCGTGGGTAATTCATTGCTTATCCGCGTTTCTTTTGTGGTGTCTAAGGCAAGTGTGTCGAAGGATAGTGGTTACTTAATTAGGCCCACTACTTACGTAGTGGAGAACCTCCCACTTACCTGGTACTTACCTGGCCACAGGAGAGACAAAGAGGCAGTGGAGGATTTATCCTGCGACTTGTCTTTTGGCAGTTAGGAGCGGTCTAGAGCTTTGACCTAGGTGACCACTAGATTTTAGGGTTGCTTGTTGCATTTGTTGTAATTGCATCATTTTTTCAAAAATCCGTATCATTTTTTTTCAAAACAAACACCAACACTTCATATCATTTCCCCTAATTATAAGTCACGCTGCCACTTGTACTAACCCTTTTTAGTGCAAGATAGGCTGGACACGGGATTCTAGTGCCCGACTTGTCCGCGTTTCACCGATCGACCCAAAAGTCGGTATTTCTACATTTACTTCTTCTTTACCCACCACCACACCCACATCGATGGATCCGTCTCCATCGAATTTCTTTACCACTACTCTGCCGCCGTCCGTTGGTGCGCAGAATCCACCCCGCATCTCTCTCCAAGAGAGGTGCTATCCTACACGAGGTCCTCTTTCGACCTGTCTCTCCATTCCACCAGCCAACGGGGAAAATTTTGAAATTAAACCACAATACATCGACCTTCTACCAAAATTTCACGGTCTCGAGTCTGAAGACGCATATGCCTTTATCACCAAATTTGAAAATGTATGCGCAATGATGGGTACCTCGCAGCTTTCTATGGATGCTATGCGTCTACGTCTTCTCCCATTCACCTTGTGCGATATAGCCGAGAAGTGGCTGTATAACACTACCGCACATTCCATTTCAAATTGGGAAGAATTTGTCAAAGCATTCCTTAAGAAATTCTACCCACATCATAAAACAGCTTGAGTCCGTAGCGAAATAAATCAATTCACCCAGCTTCCAAATGAACCATTTTCAAAATGTCTTGAACGCTTCAAGGATCTGTTAGTCCAATGTCCACATCACGGAATCCCTAGATGAGAACTGTGCCGAATCATATATGAGGGCATTAATCCTAACACAAGACAGGCCCTTGAATCCATGTGTCAAGGCAACTTTATGACCAAAGAAGATGGGGAAGTCTGGAAATTCCTAGAAGATTTCGCTGAAAAATCTTTACAGTGGGAGGGTGTGAGTCAATCGTCTAGGGATGGCAATAACCAATTGGATGTTTCCATAGGAGTTAGAGCTGACGTTTCAGCCCTACATAAGAAACTCGAGGCTATGGAAAACAAATTTTTAGCCGCCGCCCTCAATCAAATGACACTCTCCAAAACTGTGTATGGATGTTGTTCTGATCCTTCTCACTTGACGAAAGAATGTCTATGAAATTCTCTGTTTCAAGGTCATGAGCATACCAATGCCGCATTTCAAAGACCTAGAAACGATCCTTTTTCTTCCACATATAATCACGGTTGGAGGAATCACCCTAACTTTGCTTGGAACCAATCACAATCTCAAAACACGGTTCCAACCCAAAACAATTTCCAAAGGGTCCCTCCACCACAACAGCAACCACTTCCATTGAGTCGCACCCCTACCAATCACAAAACTTCCAAAATCCGGCCAACACTTTTGCACCACATGAAAACTCTTTGTAATTGACCGATACTGATAATACCTCTGCACTAGCACAAACCTTGGATACTTTCATGAAACAATCCATCCAAGGGACGGCAAATTTGCAATCTTCCGTCGAGAATGTGATGAAGATCATTGTCTCTCAAAATGAGAATATCAAATCGATGGAAGCACAAATTGCACAACTAAAAGCCGAAATGAGTGCAAGAGAGAATGGGAAACTTCCAGCTCAACCTTTACCTAATCCTGGCTATTCACATCATGTGAATGCAATCACGTTGAGATCTGGAAGAGTGCTTGACAATCACGTTGGGGAAGAGATTGATGACACTGAAAAATCTATCAATGATACCCAGGCTGAGACATTTCCTTCCACTTCTACTTCTAATTCTAACCCCAGTTCTTCTACCCCACCACCTTCTTGCGAACCTATTCTTCATTTCCCACAAGGCTCGCCACCTCAGCCCATCTCTTCTAATTCTCCACGGACGATCCCCACTTCTATTCTGGGATCAGGTCCACACACACTTCCTTCTCCTATGATGGACCCGGCGCTTATTGCTAAAGCACCTTATCCTAATCGGTTAAGGGCTAACAAATCGAGTCCACATATAGAGAAGATTATGGACATGTTTAAGCAAGTTAACATCAACATCCCTCTTCTAGATGCCATCCAACAAGTTCCGTCCTATGCGAAAACCCTTAAGAACTTGTGCGCTAGGAAGAGGAGGACTCAAGTGCCCAAGAAGATATTCATGGTAAAGACTGTAGACACGGCTTTCCCCCAACAAGTACCGAGGAAACATAAGGACCCTGGCTGTCCTACTATTTCCATTTCTATTGGGAAAAACACATCAACCGTGCTCTACTAGACCTTGGCGCTAGTGTTAACTTGCTTCCATATTCAGTCTATGAGTAACTAGGAATCGGTGTGTTAAATCCCTCGAGCATAACTTTCTAGATGGCTGACCGATCATTCACCAAAGCTAGGGGTGAACTGGAGGATGTGTTAATAAAAATCGGGGAATTTGTATTCCCTGTGGACTTTATTGTAATTGATACACAGCCTGTAGAAAACCCACGGAATCAAATTCCGGTGATTTTAGGTCGCCCCTTTTTGGCCACTTCCAATGCAATAATCAACTGTCGTAATAGTTATATGACCCTATCTTTCGGGAATAGGTCAATAGAGCTGAACATTTACAAGTTGGGAAGTGTACCCTCCGAACCTACTGCTCAGGTCTGTTCTGTCGACTTAATGGATGTCGACAGCAGCGAATTTGATGATCCTCATGATTCTGATCTTGACTCTTTTCATACGTTATTGTTTGACCCAACTATGTATCATACACATACGGACTCTTCCACCGAGATGTCCGGGTCAACAACTAACACCGACTATGAACTGCTTTTAGAGTCTGAAGATCACCCCGCACTTTGTGATGACATTATTCATCGGGGTATTGATGGAACTTTTGAGGAGATCTTCGCTGATGAACTCGCATTTTTGAATGACACAGGTGTTGAGATGAATCATCTCCCAAACATTGAAATTGAACCTCCACCCCTTCTTCTGAACTGTAAAAAGAATGCGAGCAATCCATCACATTCACTGCATCGTCTCTCCAATACGAGACGCACACACATTCTATTCCACCACTTACCCTTTCCCCATTTCTTCTTCCACCAACCAGAGCACTACATTGATAAAAATTTTGAATGGTTGGTGTTAACTTTCGATCTTTGCAAAGCTTGGTATCGACCACTGATTTTTGACCCCCTCATGTGATTTTCAAAGATGAACATTGCTTAATTCAAGTTTGGGGGGGTATAATCTGGCTCTTGAAAAGAAAATTTTTACAAAATGATGAGCCAAGAATAAGTTTGGGGGAGGTTCTTCACTTAAATATTTTGCCCCCACTAATAAATTCCTCCCAAGCTTACAGGTTTTTCGAGATTTAGCAGATGGCAACAGTAAGGACACTGTTGAAAAAAAGTTTGGGGGAGATTTGTGCTTGGTTTTGCATCATTTGCATCATACTTTGCATAAGCACAAAACATTTCAAAACCTATAAAAATTTAAAAAAATTCAAAAAAAAATATTAAAAAAAAATTTTTGTACATAAATAAGATAATAAAAGTTTAGATAGTGAAAAATTACATCCAAAATATTTGAAAAATTTAAGAAAACCAAGAAAATTAGAAGTTTTCTTATACGAACTAGTAATAAGTAGTTATGAGCCGTTGTCCCAAGGGTTAGTAAGATGAAGGAAGTCACTAATCTGAGGATAAAAATAAGTCTGAAAAATAGTTCCTATTCTGAAAGCCAAACATTTTGAACGTTGATACCCTGCTATTCGCACTTACACACATCTTGAAACTCGGGATAGTAGAGGATACCTTGAAATGCTCTTGTCTAAAAGCCAAAGTATGAAGGAAATAAAAAAAATGAATAAAATATAAAATGGTGCAGAAAAATGGACACTGGTTTTGTTATCGCCAAGGCAGCAATAAAAAAATATAGCGAGGGTGCCTCTTCACCTAGTGCCCTAAGGCCAACTGATCTGGGAGTCACTGCTAAGCCTTAGGTGATGCAAGATGAGGAAAATACACCAAATAAGCAAGTACATGAGTAATCGGTCGGTTAGTACCTCAAGAAGTATTAACGGTCGCATGAAAGTGTGTGAGCAAATTCATCTAAATATTCATTAATTAAAAAGTACTGAGGCTGATGGGCAAGAGTATGATAGCTTGAATTGAATTCTCCGGGTGTAGGGATGTTCTTTACACACACGTAGGGTTATATGATCGATGTTTGGAAGAAAGATAGGAATGAAGAATAAGACGATGTTTTATTAAGGGAGGGCGTGATTTCTGATATCTTTTCATGACTATTAAGATAGGGCTCATGACAACCGAAAAGCTAGCTTAGTTGGAAACCCTAATTTTCAAGGCTTTGGTTTTACAATTCTTGTCTTTAAATGTAATATTCATGATCTTTCTTTTATTATTGGATTTTGTGGGTGCAATCCGCTGAAAACCCTTAGAAGACAACACTCCTCCTACTAGGGACACCTAGAGGTTTAAAGGCTTGTTGCACGTGCTCAGTGCAATCGTGTTGCCTACGAAAGTGTGCTAGTTAGTTTTTCTCTTTCTTTATTTTCTCCTTCTCTTTTTAATAAAACAGTTCGCTCGAGACGACCGAAAATAAGTTTAGGGGAATTTGATCAGTCGAAAATACTGCATCTTTAAACCGGCAATTTCCTTATCATTTGCACTCATCTAGAAGTGTTCGGCATTCATATAACACATATTAGCAAAACAGTCATAAAATTCCAGATTTCATGTGTTATACTCTAAAACCGGCATTTCGAGGGAAATTGTATGTATTTCATAACATCGCATCATTCTTGTGTAGCGCAACTTGTGTTTAGAAGTCTGTGCAGGAAATTACAGAAGAATGGTCAAAATTACATAACAGTGCTGCTAAAGAATACGCCAACTCAAGGATTTGGAATCTGGCAATGATCTAAAAGGCATTCAGAGATTAATTATATCAGAAAAATACCAAGAAGAAATAAGAAAACAGTACAGGAAAGTGTGCACAGAGAGGAGCCCAAATGGCCGCGGTTCCGCGGCTGGAGCCGCCTTGCGCCGCGGAACCGTGGCGGCCATGACACGTCATCATCCCCAATTGACTTCATAATTCTTACCTCAGTTCTAGCAAAGCAAGTCTTCAACCATCCTTTAGAAGCAAAGCCGGACTTCATCGGAGCATGAGATCCAAGCCGATCCACGACTCAAGGAGCCGATGCAACGCTAGATTCGACAATCTTGTTCCTTCTCAAATTCTTATAGTCTTGAGCAATGTGTAACAAATTGTGGAATAAATAAATGTGAAGATTCTTTTAACTTGCTTATATTTCAATTCGAGCATTATGCTTATATTTCGATTCTTGAATATATTCTTTGTGATGATGCTTGAATAAAACTTCGCTCGTGGAGGAGTCGAGATGATCGTAGAATGATGATGTTGATGAATCATTAAACGTTTTCTTAAGTCCTATAACGATTGTAAATTCTTGAAAATTGAATGATCGATGATCTAGATCGATGTGAAATACATTCTTGAATCTTTTCGCACGATCTAGAGATCAACGATCGATCATTCGATTTCCTAGAAGCTATCTAGTGAATGTGATTCATCGAAAGGACAAAGGATAGGATGAAGAAACCCTAATTCTTCGCAAGATCCTTAATCCTCGATCAATCTACATCGATTTAGTATCAATTCGTTAATGGATAAGAAAAGGTAATTTCTAGTCTTCTTCACATCTATGATCTAATCGATTCCTACGAGCTTTACTTCAAATCTTGAAACTTAAATCGATTGGAATTATATCAATTCTTGATTCTTGATGTTTAACGCTTTCTTGATTCTTGATTAGATTTAGTTGATTCTTGAAATTCATCGATATAAATCTTGAATCGTTTTCTTTTCTTTTCTATTAAATTTTCAATTCAAACAAAACAAAATACGAACGAATCGCACAATCCCTGTAGACGATCCGCACTTACTAACGCGCTACATTTCGACACCGTTATTGATTGCGGTCAAATATTTTTGGTTGTGATTTCTATACAAATTTTCATATTACACAACGAGAAATTCGAATCAATCAGGGGGCATCTCCATGATGGCCTTTATCTTGGATGGGTCAATTTCAATCCCTCGATGTCGGACTATGAAGCCCAGGAATTTTCCCGATGACATGCCAAAAGCGCACTTCAGAGGATTCATTTTCAGATCGTACTCCCTCAGTTTGGTGAGAACGGTCCTAAGATCTTGGATGTGATCGGCCTTGGTTTTAGTCTTGACGACCAGATCATCAACATAACATTCAACGACCTTATTAATTAGGTCATCAAAAATATTGGTCATTGCCCTTTGATATGTAGCACCTGCGTTCTTCAATCCGAACGGCATCACTTTGTAGCAGTATATTCCGATCGGGGTTCAAAATGCTGTGTGCTTATCATCCTCAGGCGACATCTTGATCTGATTATACCCAAACGAGCCATCCATAAAGTTGAACAGCTTATAATTTGAGGTGTCATCGACCATCATTTTCATGACCGATAGCGGGAAGTCGTCTTTAGGACATGCCTTGTTGAGGTCCCTGAAATCGACACAAACTCGGATCTGCGATTTTTCTTCACTGGGACTATGCATGCGATCCAGTCCGCATATTTCTCTTCCCTGATGAAGCCGGCATCGATAAGCTTCTTGGTTTCCTCGATGACCTTTTCTTCTAGTTCCCTTCTCATTCTTCGAGGAGCTTGTTTGACTGGCTTAGCATCAGGAGATATAGCCAGTTTATGCACGGCCACTTCAGGGGAAAGGCCAGGCATTTCTTTGTATGTCCACGCGAAGCAGTCAACAAACTCATGCAGCAGGGCAATTATCTGCTCTTTCATTTCCTCTGACAAGAGTGAGCTAATGTAGGTCGGCCTTGGATTATCGGGCGTTCCTAAGTCAATCTCGGTTAGCTCGTCAAAGGTTGCTTGTCCGCCATCTTCGAGCTCTTGAGGAGCTTCTTCTGGCTCGGCTATCTCGTCGTCATCATTTGATCTTTCGCTGGCTTCACCAACATGGATCATATAGCACGCTTTGGAATCAGGTTGAATGAAGCCTATGCCTCGTCTGTCTGGAATTCATCCATCGATGAGTGTTCAGACCTGGGGCGGATGCCATAGCCCTTCATAAAACTTTGCTTCAGACTCCGTTTGATATAACCTGCATCCACACTTTTTAAAATATTCCCGCATCTCGGGTGCATAGTATCTGGGATTGAGGACGGCTCTTATGCCTCTCTCATAGGGAAGGCACGAGACAGACAAATCATCCGGGTGCACAACAGGATTTGACCCATAAAACAGGATGCCCTTCTGTCCATTTTTCCTTTCGGGAACATAGAAAGTTTTCAGCTGGTCCACGATAGAGACTGACAATGCATCGAGCTCTTTGCACATCTGCTCCAGCACCTTTGTGACAACTAGGGAGCCTTCTGTAATTTCGAAGGTCTCTCGTAGTTTTGCTTGTTGCATGGGGGTCCAATCTGCACAGCTGTTGCAAGGCAGGTCCTCTTCCTCTGACTCTTCAGTGTCACTGCCAAGAGGAGGGTGGACTTTGCTGCTAGACGGGCCTTTAGTATCAGATTCGTCCGTATCGCTACCGAAACGAGGAAGAGTTTTACGGAAGGACGGACTTCCAGCGTCGGACTCATCGGTGTCACTGCCGAAACGTAGACACACATGGGGGTTTCTGCTTTTGAATGTGACAACCGGCACAGACTTGCTTTTGAGTTTCGGGGCTGCTCTGTCTTTGGTCAACTGTGGCTCAGCACTTTGGAGGTTCATAAAGTACCGAGAATCTTCATATCGGACTTCATGCACACCGAACGGCTGGATGTCTCAGTCAATGCGTCTTTCTTCGCCATTTTTAGTATATTTCATGCATTGATGGAGAGTTGATGGAATGATGCCGTAATCGTGGAGCCACGGCCGTCCCAAGAGAATTTATAAGACGTGTCAACGTCGATCACTTATATCTTAGCTTCAGTTTGCAGATCCCCAAATTTGATTGGCAAAGCTATAGACCCCAGAACTTGCTGGCAGTTTTGATTGAAGTCTTGAATGACAATCCTTTCCCTTGACGGGTGTCGGACGTCTATTGACAAACTCTTCAGAGTCTGCAAGTTCATGATGTTCACTGAGGACCCCGGATCAATCAATATGTGATTAATCCGATCTCCGTCGCTGTACCCGGTCACGTAAAGTGGCCGATTATGCTCAGTCGTTCCCAGTAGCAAGTCTTCGTCCTTAAACGTGACTGCGGCAGCATGCAAAGCGTATTGGACTTCTTTCATATTAATTTCTGCAAAGCGAGCCTGATACCGCTCGGGGTTTTGTAGAGCGTGAATGAGAACATCTCCAAGCTCTTTAGATAGGGCCAAGGCATTGTAGATGCTCAGGAGAGACGGAAGCTTCCGGAGATGAGCCAAGACATTATAGTCCACTGAGGAAGGACTTGAGTTTTCATTAGTCAGTTCTCTACCATCTTCCTCATTAGCCACCTGCTTTTCCTTTCCTTTTGGGGCGTCGCCCTGATTCCGCGGTAGAGCCCTGCCGCTTCTGAGCTGGATTTGGTTGTCCTTTGTGGTGAGCTCCTCGTCCTCTTCGGGAAAACAGAGCTCCACTTCGGAGTCACTGCCAAGATGGATGGCGTAGCAGGTCACTATAGAGATCTCTTCATTAGAGTCTTCCTCTAGCTCCTCCAGAATTTCAGCCGCTTCTATAGGGAGGAACTCTTTCGATTGAATTAGAGTTCTTTCTTTCTGTTCATAGTCTTCGAGAGAATCAATATATTTTTGAATGGTCGATCTCCCTGTAGACTCTTTTTCGCGTCGAGCTGCACTTCTCTTCTTCTTGAGCTTTTTGGATTTTGAGCCTGATGGAGCCGAATTGGCAGCTGGTACGGTAGGCTTCTTCTGCCCTTCCCGTTCCGTCCTGGGCTCTTTCTGGAGTAGCTTTAGCATCTTCTTCGTCTTATAGGATATGTGCTTACTCCAAGGAGGTTGCGGTGAGTCGGTTTCATTTCTCAGGGCAGCGGGTTCGGCTGTCTGCTCCCAGAAGGCGTCAGCTTCTCTCTGTATAAGGTTGGTGGTTGCAACTTGATTGTTCACCAACACACTTTTGGACATCTCGATCTCTCCAGCCTTGTACTGCTTCTCGACACAGTCTTTGAAGATATAGCAATCCTCGATCGCATGGCTCACTACTCGGTGGTACGGGCAATACAGGGGATTTTCGATCATTTTTGCTTCTTGAGGTCTTTTCAACTCTAGCAATTGTAAACCGTTGTTCAAGGCATTTTTAAATATCTTTCGGACCTTGTCCCTCCTGAAAGAGTAAACCTTGTTCTTTTTCTCCTCTCGGGAAGGCCCTTCTCCTCCCAGCACTGGCTTTCGAGACCGGTTGGTTTTGGATTCGCCCGCTCTTTGCTTTTCTTCATTGTCGGATGCATTGAAGACATTGGTACTGCTGGAACTCCCGCTTCTACGGTTGTCGTCCCGCTTGCTTTTCCAAGTCTTGTCTCTCTGAGAGTCCGGGGTAGACTCTTGCTTCGAGCATTCTAGCATTTGTACTTTCTTGGTTATCTCTTGAAACTTCTTGAGGCCTGCTGTTGTAACATTTTAGAAAATATATAATAATATTTTTGGAATTTAATATTAAAATAATATATTTCCCGAAAAATTCCCGATTTGCGAAATTGGGGTTTTCGAAAAGAGGTATAAATATATACCGATAATTGTGAAATAAATGGAAATTAAAATGATTTATTCATTTAATAATATATTTAAAGGATTTGGCATTTTTAAAATTTATTATATGCAGTTTCGATAAAAACCCGATTAGTGCACTGCTAATCGCGATTAGGCCAAATCCGTGTTTCTACAGTTTTCATGGTTAGTGCAACATGACATATTATATGTTATTTCATTTGTGTTGTGTTATATTATAGTTTTATTGTGGTGAGAAAAGAAAAGAATGGAAAAAGGTGTCATGATGACTTGAGGAGAGAGAGAAGGGACATCATGATGAGGGTATTCATGCTTGTAGAGAGAGAGAGAGAGAAATGAGAATAATTGAGAGAGAGGGGGGCTGCCTCCATTCTCATTTCCCCCACCATTTTCACCTCCTTCTTCATCTTCCTCAAGCTCACCTCCCTCCACTTCAACCCCAATTATCATCTCAAAAACCTTGTCAAAACCTTATACTCCCTTCACAAAAATTTATCCTCATCTCTTCCTCTACACATTGGACCAAGCAAAGTGGGATTTTGACAACTTTGGGACTTCTAGGGTTTGCTTAAGTGACATCCATGAGGTATAATTTCTTCCATTAGTTTAGTTTCAAGTTTTCCTAGCTTTTTGTTTAAGTTTAGAGTTCGTTTAGTGATGGATTGGTGATACTTAGAAATTCTAGTGAGGGTTTGAGTGAAATTGTGGATTGGTGATGATTGAGTAGCTGTTGAGTGGCTGTTTATGACCTGGAATTTAGTATAGAAACCAAAATACGGATTTAGGATTTTGTCCATGTCGGTTTTGTGAGGATATAGGGTGTGCAGGGAAATCTGGAGCAACCCAGGGACTTTCTGAGTTTAGCAAACAATACCAGAGACCCATTTTAGACCATAGGAGACCACCATGACCAAACGAAGCCCAACAGAGCATGGGGGCCGAGGAGGCCGGATTTTGGGGCCCTGTGGCCGGCCACTTGGTTGGCTTTGGTGTCGGGGTTGATCCAGTAGGTTTTATACACTATGTACAATACCCTAGACTTATTTGTGCAACTCCTTTTGGCCTGAGTCAAAATCTGGGAACACATTAGTGTGATTTTTGGATATGTTTTCCGTATTTTGAATGATGAATTTTGATATTTGGATTTGTTTTTGGTTGTTGAATGTTTGTACATCAACGACTAGGGGTAATTTGTTGGTTTTGCATACGTGGGCTATAGGTTCTAACCTATAGGCGACCCGTGTGCCGTTTTGGTTTCCGGATGCGATTTTAATAGCGTTGCGATATGTGTTGTTATTGTAGCTAGCTTCATGTGGATTCCGAGGCGACGGAGCGTGGCGTCATCAACTTCGGCAAGCAAAGACCAGGGTGAGTAGATCTATATCTGTGGGAGAAGTCGAGTGGATGGCGTATAGCACCCCCATAAAGTTTTGGTGGAAACCGATTTGTAGCATATGATTAAGAAAACCTAGAGTAGCAAACTAGGGTTAGAATTAAAAGATAGCTATAGAAACCATATTAGAAACTATAGGATAGTTAGAAGTGTTTTGATACGACTAGTATATGATGACGAGATATGAGGATGATATTGATGATATTGCCGTTTAGGGTAGTATAAGACTAGATAGTCGACGTAGGTGTGTCATCCGAACCATACCTATTTCCAAACCGAAGAATCGTATACATCTTTTAAATAGATATCTTGAGGGACATTACGGATTTTCAAACGATATATTTTCCTTAAAAACAACGTAACCCCTATTTTCAAAACTACGATTCGCATCATTAAAAAAAACTAATTGTATGGTTCGGGTGTGTATGTTAGATTAGATCAGTATTCTTATAGTAAAAGTAGAATGTATATATATAACATTTGACTCGATGTGAGATATAAATGTGATGAAAAGAATTGTACGATGCGATATGATGAATTTGGTGATATGTTGGTATACGGATGCGAGTCGATTGAGATGATTGATTGCCGATCCCCCTGATATGAGATTTTTATGGATGAGATCTGGGACATAGGTATATAAATGTATATATAGAATAATCGTAAATCATGTGTGATATGCCGTACGAGACGTTAGGTCCGTACCCCTCATTGTCGTAAAGGTTGATAGGATCCCTAATGTTTTAATGCCGTCGTACGATGATTTTCCGTGCGAGATGAGTATGAGTTGATGATTGATCCATACCCTTAACTAGAGGATGTCGTACGATAGATTGTACCGTACGCGATGTTGTGAGGCTGGATGTCGATTGATAGATTCACCCACTCAGTCATGTTAGATACGTATACCCGTCAGCATTTGCATATGATTTACCTTATGTTGTATTCATGTTATTCGTATTGCATTACTTATACCTGTGATAGTACACCTGCACCATTATCGATGATGCGTATGTTACACGTACACAGATTGTAGGCTCACACACTTCATCATCGATAATTGCCATATCACTACACAGTAGGATTGCTGCATCATGATATGACTCTTTGCATAACATGCTTGCGTATATACCACTTGTACACCAATATTGACGCACATACATATTGTACACTCATGCTTGCGTATATACCACTTGTACACCCATATTGGCGCACATACATATTGTACACTCATGCTTGCGTATATACCACTTGTACACCCATATTGGCGCACATACATATTGTACACTCATACTTGCGTATATATCACTTGTACACCTATATTGGCGCACATACATATTGTACACTCATGCTTGCGTATATACCACTTGTACATCTATATTGGTGCACATATATATTGATACATCCATACTTGCGCACATACACATTGTATATCCATATTGGTGCACATATACTTTGATACATCCATACTTGCGCACATACACATTATATATCCATATTGGTGCACATATACATTGATACATCCATATTTGCGCACATACACATTGTATATCCATATTGGTGCACATATACATTGATACATCCATACTTGCGCATTGGTGCACACATACATTGGTACATCCATACTTGCGCACATACGCATTTGTATATCCATATTGGTGCACACATACATTGGTACATCCATACTTGCGCAAATACACATTGCATACCCATATTGGCTCATATACACATTGGTACCTCTATACTTGCGCATATACATATTGTACCTACATAGATAACTGGTTTTATTGGGAAATTGGGAACCGCATGTTATATTTTAAAAACTGGAATCATTTAAAAGAGCGGTTTTCCCTTAATATGTTATATCATTGTTCCATGTTGCATAATATACGGATATGCTTACATTTCTATTATATGTCGCATACATCATGCTCTATAATTTTACGCATTGAGATATGCTATTTTCATGAGATTTCTAGATTTGAGAACCGTGGACATTTTAAAAGAGATTATGTGTTGTTTTAAAAACCCGGTTTCTCTTCATATGATATTTCAGTGCGTCCACCATGCGTTTTCTCGGTTCTGAGACGTGTGACATGTGAAACCCGATTCGAGGAGCTGGATGATGCCGATTGCGGGTACATGGTAGACCCAGTATGGTATCTCGGGGCGAGAACGGATTGCTGTGCTGCAGACGGTGAGCCTGGCAATGGGACTACTTCCTACCGGTGATAGTATTTGGGCTCGGCGGATATCCGGAGAATACCGACCGGAGTCGAGAGATGATATGGGCCGATCCGGACTGACGGAGCCCGAAATATGAGATTTATGTGTCGATGCTGGACACGGGTTTCATGATGTTTTCGAGTGTCGATGTTGGATACCCAGGTTCCATGATTTTGATTGTCGCGAGGGACATCTGTTGATTTATATCCTCATACTTACATGCATACATACATTGATTATATGGTTGGACGAGATCCACATGCATACATACATTGATTATATGGTTGGACGAGATCCACATGCATACATACATTGATTATATGGTTGGATGATATCAGCATACTTATAGACTTTGAGTATATTGTTGGCACATATGATGACCCGGTCACCCTAGATATCATAGTATTACCTTTATGATATAATTGACCTAGGAGTCGTTGTTTACTCGATTTCTACTTGTAGATGTTTTTCTACTCATGAGTTGGCAACTCACCCCCGTTGTGCCACAGTTCTTGCAAGTTGACCGCATGGATCCGTAGCGGCATCGCTGGCACATAGCTTCATTTGGGTATTTTGCATTGGTAGGTGGGGTATTTGTATCGTACCCACTCTTGTATTTATATTTCACATTGTATCTAGTCAGCTCCATCAATCAAAATTAGTAAATTGTATAAGTAATGAGACTTAGTGAGATTGTGGTTGCGAGACTTAGAGCGAGGGGTTTTCCGCTACTTGTGGTTTTGATGTCTTGCTTATTTCTTTATCTTTTGTGGTGAACTTCGCCGTTGGGCATCGTATACTTACATATACTGTCTTGCGTGGTTGTGATCCACCGTTTGGCGAAGAGCTAGCTCCCGCTCGGGGATGCCATTATTCTTGTTATGTATTTGTGGTTTTGGATCAAAATATACAAAGGAGGTGCTGCCCAAATTTTTAAAAGACGAAACACGTTTTCAAACTAGTAAATTTCACTTGCATTTTTATGTTCTTTCTCTATGCATTAAGAAAACTTGATTTCATTATACCTTTATTTCAAAACTTCACCTCCTTTATTTTCTTAAAAAGGTTTTGATTTCTGGGTTTTAGCTTACTTGAATTACGTTACGCCTCTAGACGTTGCGTGATTTAAATGCTGGTCACGAGCTAATATTTCGGGTCGTGACAAAGTTGGTATCAAAGTGTTAGCTTTAACCTTTGTTCGAGTCTATGTTTGACTATGCGGAGTCTAGGGCGGGTATGTATTTCGGAACCTAGGCTTGACCTTACGGATCTTAGACTTGAACGGGGGTATTAGACCCGATCTTTTGTTTCATAGGTTGACCATGATTGATGGAGTAGATAGCTTGAGTAGAGTTACGTACCGTACGTATGTTCCGTGGCATATTTACGAAACGATACTCCACTTAAGAAACTGTTCACACCATAATATTGTATTATTATATTCCTCATTCTTATTCGTTTTATAAATAAACAGGTGCTTTTGATGCATGTCTGCTACATATTACATGTTACGGGTCCTTGGATCTAAAACAGTGAAAATAATGAAAAGACAATGCAAAAGTGAGACTACAAATGATAAATGGTGAAATCTTGATCGCGCCTACAATGTGAGGAACAATGAACAACAGTTCACCGAGTATAAAGGCAGCGACATGAAGAAACAGTAAAAGTCTGCTACAATGTTCACTGGAGATCTGGAAGAGACCAAGAAACCAAATTGAGAAAAGACCAATAGGAATAGGAAGTACAAGAACAGAAGAGCCAGCAGAAGAATTTTTACAACCCAACTCCACAGTTTGACCGCAGAACCGTGGCCAAACCCTGGCTGCGGCCGCGGTTCCGTGGCCGTATAGCGTGATCAGGAATTGGAAATTTTACCATAGTTTTGTGACGGCTTTGACTGGTCAACCTATGGGTATTTTGGTAAATGTAGACATGCGGATCAATTGTAACCTAGGGTTTCCTATCCTCTATAAATAGGAACTCTAAATCATTGTAAAGGTTATGCCTCCTTTCATTAATAAATTTTAGAATTCTTTTGGAGAGCATCGGTGCCTCTTTTCATTTCATGAATTCAGATCTGACAACCCTGTGTTGATATTTGGAGAGAGCCATCTATTAAGTAGGTAATTTTTCATTCTTTGCCCTAGGTAATTTTAATTCTTGCCCTAGATAATTGTTAGAGTTAGCTTTGGAGAAGGCTTTTGAGAGATGAGATCTCTCATCCCTTTCGTACCCATCACATACAATCAATAGGACTCCATGCATACACGCACACACCGCGCCCTATGGCACCCTATCCCTCGACGTAGCGGTGATACCGTAGTATAAAGGCCCGGTTGCACGCGTTTTCCATGGAGGTTAGGGTAAGGATCTCTAAAGGAAGGACAAGAACCTAGAGGAAGGAACACCTTCCCGAATGGATCCAATCCCCTTTATTGATAATTACCATAACTCCTCTTAGATCCTAATTTGGGTATAGAAAGCATTGAGATTTATTTACATTTCCAAACCATTCCTAAACCTAACCCTAGCAAGATTTAGATCTAGATAATCTTAGTATAGATAAATTTAGTTTTTAGATTTAATAAATCAATCCGAACACCCATCGGAATTAAGTCGTTTGAGCGATTAGGAGATTCACAACATTCCTGTGGACCGACCCGTACTCACCGGCTAGCTACCAAGCGACGCCGTTCTTGATTGCGGTATTAGATAATTTTTGAGATCAACCAAATGGCGCCGTTGCCGGGGATGGCGTGTTATTTCCTTTTTGCAATTTCGGGTTAATCTTAATTAAAAAATCATAAAAACTGAAAAATCAAAAATAAAAATATAAAAATATATCATCTGTTATTTTTTGGAAAGGGTATTTTTTGTGAATCTTTGCAGGATCGACGGATCTGGAAAAATCCATAGTGCGAAACAGATAAAGGTAGATCAGAACAGAAAGGGATTGGAACAACAGAGCATCACAATTTTTTCAGAGACCTGAAGCTTCAAATACGTCGCCCTTCCGCCGCGCAAGCGCGCTCCCGCCGAGTTTCCGCGGTCCATTTGCCACGTCAGCGCGCGTGTTTTGCACTGTTTGCTCCCCTTTTCCCTCTTCTGCCAATCCCCATACATCTTTTGTCAAATCTTCTGCAGGATTCCTTGCGCTTAAAAAAAATCTTCCCTTCCAAATAACAAATCTTGTGCAGGATTCTTTGTGCCGCGCATAAAATAAAAAGATTTGATTGCAAGTGATTTTTCTGTTTTGCATATCTTTAAAACTGACTTTAAGGGGCTTTTGACCAATTCAA
Source organism: Agapanthus africanus (assembly GCA_030015575.1). Classification (NCBI taxonomy): domain Eukaryota; kingdom Viridiplantae; phylum Streptophyta; class Magnoliopsida; order Asparagales; family Amaryllidaceae; genus Agapanthus; species Agapanthus africanus. The sequence continues at coordinate 400,681,826 of JASDDO010000016.1, forward strand.
ATTGTGTGGGGATTTCATCACCCTTCCCAGGACCCCAGAAATCACATAAGGTATTTGCATTGACCATTCTTAATTAAAAAATACTAGACTCAGCCCTAAGAATTTCGAGCTCAATAGGACAGAGGACTAGTTATAGGCATCGACCGTTTATCACAACCTGACTTTGCGGTGTCTAGGCAAGTATGTCTAAGGCAAGTGGTTACTTAATTAGGACCGCTACTTATAACGGGGAGCCTCCCACTTACCTGGCACTTACCTGGCCGCAATTGGCGGTGAAGAGGCGGTTTGAGGTCCTATTTCTAGACCTTTGGAACAGTTAGGAGCTGTCTAGCTGACCTAGGTGACCCTAGATCTAGGCCTGATTGTGCATTTGTGGTTGATCGCATTTGTGTCAAAGTCTCTTTTCAAAAAAATCTTTTTGCAAAATTTCCAAATATAGAGAACAAGGAAAAAGGAAAAAAAATTAACAACTTGCAAAGTTTGCCGCTAAGAAATCCTTGCACCACCTACCTTCTTTCTCTTCTCTTTCTTCTATCATGGGTACCCCACATCATAAATCTCTTGCCGAACTTTGGTATCCCGAACCTAAATTTGCCTCGTACGTCAATTGTTTCGGTCGATTTAAGGAAGATCCCTCCGTGCCCAAAATTTCTTTGAAAGATCAAATAGAAGCGTCGAGGAGAAACAGTTCGACTTCACAACCCACTTTGTGTCAACCATGTCAACCTTCACCACCTTCGTACGTTGATACCACTTTTTCAAGTCCTGCTGTAACTCCTAAATCGATATCCATTGCTGAGCATATTGCTCAATCTCGTAGCCGATCTTTCACCCCTCTCCACTCATCTAGTTCTAGGGATCCATAAGACTATTTACCTATTTATCCACATATTGATCCTAATCATGTCCAACCATCCAATTCCTACCAGTCCTACCCGACTTTCCCACCTTCACGAGACATTGCTTCTACACAGCTATTTGGGAGTTTCCAAAATCCAAACAACTTTGAATGTTTTACCGAAACCCCTTCACAACCCATGTCTAGTTTGGAACAGTCGTTGGAAGCTTATATTTTAGCAACAAACAAAATGGTGAGGAATGTGGATGCGTCCATAGCCGCCCTTATACAACCTAGTGAACCGGTTGCTAGTTTCCAACTAGCTCCAAATGTTTCAATGTATGAGGAGGCGGTTGGACAGAGTGAGAATTTGAGAGGAGCAAGTGAGTTCTACACATTCCCAAATCAGACCTACCCATACCCACTTGAAGCCCACAACTCCAGTTTTCCATCGATTGTCCCAAATAGTTCACCAGTTGAAAATAAAAATAAGTTGTGTGATTTTGTAGTGCTTAATTTGCCAGATTGTGAAGAACCCCTTTCGAGTGAAACCACAGTTATTCCTTTCGATCTTTACACCTCCAATCTAGAACCTAAATTGATAAACATCCATGCTTTTGATGAGGTGTCAGAAAAATTTGATTTTCACTTGATTCAGGATATAGACGACGGGAATATTTTGGATGATGAACCTATAGATTTGATTGAAATGTTATGTCCAATTCATCATCCCGAGTCATTGATTGTTTCTCCCGAACTTCATATGCGTCTTGATTTTGATGATAATGGCATGGATGAGCTAAATATTGAGGAGAATTATAAGGATAGTATTGAGGAGAGTCTTGAGGATAATATTGAGGTCGAACCATTTTTGTTTGATGTGTCGGATTTTCCAATTCAGCCTCCTGAACCTTTAACCGTTATATCACCCTCCCTCCTTTCCATCATTCCGACCACGCACAAGATCACGCTTGACGACTGTGAGCTTGAAAACTTTTCCTTTGAATCTGACACAGTTCTCACAGCCGATGACACTTACGAGTGTTTCACTTTTTCAGACGATGTTGAAGTCTCACCGCCCAAGTTTGAGTCCTTTGAATTTTCAGATGAGTTAGTTGAACCATCAGACTCGGTTGCTTACAGTCGTTTCGAACCATTGATGGAATCTTTCAAATTCGAGACAGTTTACTACGGTGAGAATGAGCCTATCCCTAATTCACTCCCTTTCGTCTGTCCCATCGTTCCGACCGTGCAAGAGACTGTTACACCTTCATCTCCACTACCGAGTTCGATGTACCCATGTTTTCTTGCGAATCTTGAGGAATTTGACCCCCTTTCTCGACGGGTTGATAGATTAGCACAATCGCTTTTAACACATCGGTTATCACAAATTGCGCTAATTTATTCACTCGATTTACACCCTCAAGATCGTGCTACCCTTATTTCTCTTTTCCGCCATTCTTCTTCCTCACCGAGACCATATTCCACTCTTCTTCTCATACGGTCTCGTGTGCTTCTCATTTCTCTTCTTTCCACTCTCTCCTTTCACCAACTCTACCATTACCACGATAAGATTTTTGAATGGTTGGTGCTAACCTTTGGTTTGTGTAAGGCCAAGCTTAAGTTTGGGGGGAACCTTGTTGTATATGCAACTTCTTTTCTTTTTCTTTTAACAATAAAAATATTTTAAAAAACTCTATAAATAAATAAACAGGGGAGTGCCGACATTCTCAACCCTCTTGGTATAGCATGACAGTGAGAACATTGTCAAGTTTAAGTTTGGGGGTATGCTCGGTAAGCCTTCTTCCTTCGCATTCATATGTACATATTTTTGCATTTGCATACTTATTTTAAAACCCATAAAAATTATAAAATTATAAAATTATAAAAATTAATGTATTCAATTTTGACCGTTTTTGACTTGAGTTTGACAAATAGGTTAACTAGCTAGGAACATCTTAGACTTAGTAAATTAAAACCCTAAAAATAACCTTTCTTAAAGTTTAACGGTAGAAAGCATATTTCTTTGTAGTTTATTTAGAAATAGGCAAATTTTGAGTTCACTTCTTGGGCTAAATCAAAGCAAAGGAAAAGTATTGATATTTTTATTAGAGTATAAGTTTGAAAAATAATTCCTAGCTTAAGTTTAGATTCTGAAAATGTATACCCTACAATTTGCACAATCACGCACCTTGAAACTTGGAATAGTAGAAGAGACCTTGAAATTCTCTTGTCTAAAGTCCTTAGTATGATGGAAAAAATATATATATACAAGTGTGAATAAAAAAAATGAACACTGGTTTTTGTGATTACTTAAGGTTGCAAAAATAGAAAAATATTTAGCGAGGGTGCTTCATCACCTAGTGCCTTAGACCAACTGGTTTGGGAGTCACTGCTAAAAAGCCTTAGGTGTTACAAGACTAGGAAGTACGCTTTAAACTGCAAACGCATCTTGTAATCGGTTGTTGGTACCTCAAGAAGTATTAACGGTCGCATGAAGGATGTGTAAGCAAAATTCATAAAAATTCACCAATTTAGAAGTGCTTTGGATAACGGACAAGGGTATGATTGCTTGATTTGAATTTCCAAGTGAAGGGGTGATTTATACATACACGTGGGGATATGTGATTGGAGTTTAGATGAGAGAAAGGAGTGAAGAATAGAACTTGTATCTTTAGTAGAGTTGATAGAAATTCCTAAGTGGAGATGGAACCCTAGAAGGAAAACTTAAGAGATGCCGAAAGCTAAGTAAGTCTATAGAACATATATAATCTTAAGTTAGATGATGAGGAAGTGTGAAGAATATGGGTGGATGATTTACGAGTCGAAAATAATAGAATTCCTTGTTGAAAAACTCTTTTGGAGAACAAAAGTCGAAAAGCCGAATTGATAGGATTTTGTGGGTAGTATCCGCTGAAAACCCTCAGGAGACAACACTCCTTCTACTAGGGACACCTAGAGGTTTAACGGCTTGTTGCACGTGCTCAGTGCAATCGCGTTTCCCTGCGAAAGTGCAGTTAGGTTTTTGTAGAGGATAAAAATAAGTTTGCTCGAGAACGAGCAAAAGATAAGTTTGGGGGTATTTGTTCACACCATAATATTATATTATTATATTCCCCATTCTTATTCATTTTATAAATAAACAGGTGCTTTTGACGCATGTCTGCTACAAATTACAGGTTACAGGTCCTTGGATCTAAAACAGTGAAAATAATGAAAAGACAATGCAAAAGTGAGACTACAAATGATAAATGGTGAAATCTTGATCGCGCCTACAATGTGAGGAACAATGAACAACAGTTCACCGAGTATAAAGGCAGCGACATGAAGAAACAGTAAAAGTCCGCTACAATGTTCACTGGAGATCTGGAAGAGACCAAGAAACCAAATTGAGAAAAGACCTGTAGGAATAGGAAGTACAAGAACGGAAGAGCCAGCAGAAGAATTTTTACAACCCAACTCCATAGTTTGACCGCGGAACCGCGGCCAAACCCTGGCTTCGACCGCGGTTCCGCGGCCGTATAGCGCGATCAGGAATTGGAAATTTTACCATAGTTTTGTGACGGCTTTGACTGGTCAACCTATAGGTATTTTGGTAAATGTAGACATGTGGATCAATTGTAACCTAGGGTTTCCTATCCTCTATAAATAGGAACTCTAAATCATTGTAAAGACGATGCCTCCCTTCATTAATAAATTTTAGAATTCTTTTGGAGAGCATCGGTGCCTCTTTTCATTTCATGAATTCAGATCTGACAACCCTGTGTTGATGTTTGGAGAGAGCCATCTATTAAGTAGGTAATTTTTCATTCTTTACCCTAGGTAATTTTAATTCTTGCCCTAGATAATTGTTAGAGTTAGTTTTGGGGAAGGATTTTGAGAGATGAGATCTCTCATCCCTTTCGTACCCATCACATACAATCAATAGGACTCCATGCATACACGCACACACCGTGCCCTACGGCACCCTATCCCTCGACGTAGCGGTGATACCGTAGTATAAAGGCCCAGTTGCACGCGTTTTCCATGGAGGTTAGGGTAAGGATTTCTAAAGGAAGGACAAGAACCTAGAGGAAGGAACACCTTCCCGAATGGATCCAATCCCCTTTATTGATAATTACCATAACTCCTCTTAGATCCTAATTTGGGTATATAAAGCGTTGAGATTTATTTACATTTCCAAACCATTCCTAAACCTAACCCTAGCAAGATTTAGATCTAGATAATCTTAGTATAGATAGATTTAATTTTTAGATTTAATAAATCAATCCGAACACCCATCGGAATTAACTCGTTTAAGCGATTAGGAGATTCACAACATCCCTGTGGATCAACCCGTACTCACCGGCTAGCTACCAAGCGACGCCGTTCTTGATTGCATTATTAGATAATTTTTTAGATCAACCAGAAACCTTAGGATGTACATATTTTTTAGACTTATGATTCTCTTCATACCCATGATTATACATCCATTTGAGATCCTTGATTCTATTCGTTTCCGTGATCATACTCTCATTGATGCTGTTCTTTCTTATGATCATGTATCCATTCTGGATCTGTCGTCCTTTCTTGCCGTTGATCTGCTCTCTTCGATACTCGATTAAGGTTCCTGTCACCATGGTTTGAGCGCAGTTTGAGCTGCTGCTAGGGAGGGGGTCAGGGAGAGCTCATCATGGACGAGGGCTGACCATTGTGTTTTCTGGTGACATGGGAACGTCTCGAGTTAGCGTTTGTGTTATGACCTCTTATTGGAGGCGAGTGTTTGGCTTTGCAGCGGATGATCGGGCCATTGATAGAGTTGCTTGTTGCGAGAGGACTGTTGATGTACATCATACCTCAGAGAGTGTGATATCGCCTACCGTGCAGACAGATGACCCAGCTATTGCTGAGATTGATAGGATGTCTCTTCCAGAGCTTACGAGCTGAGATCGCCGGAGCTTCCAGGCAGAAATGCGACAGATAATAGCTAGTCTACCCCGAGTTGAGAGACGAAGGTGATTCATCAGATTGATGCGCCGACGTAGGCCCAGTTGAGTTGAAGATTTCCAGTGTGGAGAGTCTTACTCAGATCTAGAGCAGACCGATCTAAAGATGACCATTGATGTATCGTCTTTCCTGGAGAATTGAGGCATTGTTTAGCATGCGGACGAAGGGTATTCACATGTTGTATAGGCGAAGCTAAAAAGTTCGAATGAGTGTCAGAAAACCATTTTTCCCAAGTTTAAAGTGTTCGGAGGAACATGCAAGTGATTCTGTGGACTCTCTAGAAGAATGAAACCCTAACTCGACATGATGACCATGGAACCGCTTTTGAACCTTAAGGTTTGCAGCAGTTTAGCGGTGCCATCAGTGAGGCTTGGGTTTGCCCTTCTACGGCTGGTCCAAAGGTACTGTGGTATGTACCAGATATTTTAGACTATGCTCAAGTATTGAGCTTTTGGGAAATTTTGGGACCTTGATGACTCGATCGAAAAGTTTGACGTCGTCCGGATATCATGTGATAGGAGACCAGTAAGCTGACCAGTTTCGGATAGAGGACCTCACCCAGATGCGTTGGGAGTTGATCGGGGACGAGCGAGTATTGAGTATTTCTCCGATGGTTGGGACGAGTTCCCGAGGACGTGTTCGGCTAGAGATCTTCTACAGAGTGATAAAGATACCGAGTTTGTGATTTCGAGTCCGTATGAGAGACTTTGGATTGACCGTGGCCGAGAACAGTTGCAATCCGCAGATAGCATGACGTGACGTCAAAGTGGACGATGATAAAGATGAGTGGAACCTGAGGTTCGCGCGAGATGGTGAGCTGTTATTACTCCCCGTCGAGATTAGAGATCTGATATGCATATCGAGGCATTGGGATACGGCCAGTTCCTGAGGAAATGTGTGCGAAAAACACAGATGTCCAGAGAACGAGAAAAGATTATGCAAGAGTACCAGCCTCCGTACAGTTCGGCATATGCGAGATCGGAAAAGACCTTGAGCAGGATTCCTTCCAGGACACTGCTGCAATGAGATTTGCACCCAGGATCAGTTGTGTCACGTGTATTCAAAGGACCAGAGGCCGACGCCAGTTACGTGCTGCTTTACGAGTGGTCGTGATGATTGGCCGAAAGATGACCAGAAAAGTGCTAGAGCGGAATCGTCCACGTTAGCACACCTGACTGGGCCGATGAGCCGATGGATTGCAAGATTGGTAAATCCACAGAGAAGATAAATACCCAGAGACCGAGGACGCCAGACCGTGAGCAGGAGACAAGCGGATGTTCTTGCTCTGCCAGTTTGGGCACACCGATTTATTTTTCGACATTGTAGGAGGTGTACCTCAATGTCATTTGTTGAGATTTGCATTTGTAATCCGAGTATCACATTTATATCGCTTGGATTTGAATTTTGATGATTGAGTTTCATGATATGATTTTCGTGCACCATGGCTGCACCTGCTGGGTATTTACATGTTTGGGCATAGTTATTGCACTGGATATATATTTTATACACCGTTGTGTTGATTTGCGATTTGTGCATGCCTATTGCGTTTGATGTCGACTTTGTACCTTCGTAGCATGTGTTTATGATTTCGTAGATTTCATACGGATGATGTGATTTTGCACTCAGTATAACTCACATATGCCTGCAGTGCATTGATACGGATATTGTGCACATAGTTGCACACGTTTTTGACTTATACACCTTGGTGTACTCGGTGTTGCTTTTTAGGCGTTTGAGTTATTGATTGTATTTCGTGCATTTGATGCACCAGATGTTGTTTTCGTGCACAATAGATGCGCCAGATGTGTTGTCATGCACACCCGTTGCACTGGACAGATGTTTTCGTGCACACCTGTTGCACTTAGTTTTGGATTTTGTGCATATTATGGCACCTATATTTGGATTTGATTTCCATGCGCACCAGACGCACGTGATTGTTGGGTACGCCTTTTGAGGCTGATTTTGTTTTTGAGCACTTTGTTTTCATTTTGGGCACCATATTATATAGTGGCCAAATAGGACTGATCTGAGGACAGTACCTGAGTACTTTGCATGCATTAAAAGATTACCAAGAGGTTTTCAAAAGGAGCTATATAGTCTCGCTAATTCCTACGTGTCCGTGAGCGATACGAACGTTTATAAAGGAAGACCCTTTGGGATATTTTGAAAAACGACGGAACGTATATTTAGCAAAACATATATGGACATATATTATTATTTTACAAATGAGCGTCTGTCACTTAGACCGTGAGTTACGCATCACACGGCAATTTAGAAAAGATTTTTGCATGAGTTTTATTCAGTTCTTGAAAGTTTTCCAAAGATGCGTACTATACACGTATTATAGTATTGGACTACTGTATGTTAGATTTCAGTATTGGATTTCGAGATCTGTATCTCCACTGTAACTCCGAGGATATGCGTGCAAATCCGATGATTTGCGTGACACTTGAAGGAGTTCGATTTTGAGTTTATACTTATTTTCAGGCGCACGCGATGCGCGGTGCTATTTCTGTATCTTCCGTGATTTCGGAGCCCCGTTGATTTGAGTTGTATCTTCCGTGATTTCGGAGCCCCGTTGATTTGAGTTGATTCTTGAAATGTTTGGTATTTGGGGATTTAAATTTAAATTCGGGGACCAAATTTATTTAAGGGGGGAAGACTGTAATATTTCAGAAAATATAAAATGTTATTTTTGGAATTTAATATTAAAATAATATATTTCCCAAAAATTTCCCGATTTGCGAAATTGGGGTTTTCGAAAAGAGGTATAAATTTATACCAATAATTGTGAAATAAATGGAAATTAAAATTATTAATTCATTTAATAATATATTTAAAGGATTTGGTATTTTTAAAATTTATTATATGCAGTTTCGATAAAAACCCGATTAGTGCACTGCTAATCGCAATTAGGCAAAATCCGTGTTTCTACAGTTTTCATGGTTAGTGAACCATGACATGTTACATGTTATTTCATTTGTGTTGTGTTGTGTTATGGTTTTATTGTGGTGAGAAAAGAAAAGAATGGAAAAAGGTGTCATGATGACTTGAGGGGAGAGAGAAGGGACATCATGATGAGGGTATGCATGCTTGTAGAGAGAGAGAGAAGTGAGAATAATTGAGAGAGAGAGAGGGGCTGCCTCCATTCTCATTTCCCCCACCATTTTCACCTCCTTCTTCATCTTCCTCAAGCTCACCTCCCTCCACTTCAACCCCAATTATCATCTCAAAAACCTTGTCAAAACCTTATACTCCCTTCACAAAAATTTATCCCCATCTCTTCCTCTACATATTGGACAAAGCAAAGTGGGATTTTGATAACTTTGGGATTTCTAGGATTTGCTTAAGTGACATCCATGAGGTATAATTTCTTCCATTAGTTTAGTTTCAAGTTTTCCTAGCTTTTTGGTTAAGTTTAGAGTTCGTTTAGTGATGGATTGGTGATATATAGAAATCCTAGTGAGGGTTTGAGTGAAATTGTGGACTGGTGATGATTGAGTGGCTGTTGAGTGGCTGTTTAAGACCTGGAATTTAGTATAGAAACCAAAATACGGATTTAAGATTTTGTCCATGTCGGTTTTGTGAGAATATAGGGTGTGCAGGGAAATCTGGAGCAACCCGGAGACTTTCTGAGTTTAGCAAACAATACTAGAGACCCATCTTAGACCATAGGAGACCACCATGACCAAACGAAGCCTAACAGAGCATGGGGGCCGAGGAGGCCTGATTTTGGGGCCATGTGGCCGGCCACTTGGTTGGCTTTGGTGTCGGGGTTGATCCAGTAGGTCCTATACTGTCACGACCCGAAAGTACGGAACATGACCGGCACTTAAATTACGAAATGTCCCAAGACGTACGTAATCTAAGCAAGCCGAAAACCCAGAAATCCAAATCATGGAAAAGTAGTAGAGTGAAGGAAAACCCATTTTTAAATCAAATAGTTTGCAACATACGCCGAAATATGCATTTTAAAATCACAAGCCTTTTCTAAAAATTTCGGCAGAGTTTCCTTTGTAAAAACTGACTCCAAACGGGTACAAAACCTGATAAAGCATATATAATGAATAAAGGCATCCCCAAGCGGGAGCTAGCTCTTCGTCAATCGACGGTCACAACCACGCAAGTAATATAATATACAACGTCGAAAGGTGAGGATCACAACAGAAAAAGAAACTCAAAACAGCATGAAATCCATAGAAATACAACGCGCGACTCTAAGGTCGAAAGAATAACAACACTGGTCTCTATCTGAAATAAATACATGCTTGGTTGATGGAACTTCTAGATACAACTGAATAATAATATACTAAATATACTGATGGTCATGATACAAGTGAACCCACCTACTAGCAAATCACCCGGAAATGGAAGTAGTGCTAGCAAAGCCGTAATGAAACCTGTACGGCAAAACCTGCAAGAAACTGTGGCACAACGGGGGTGACTTGCCAACTCGTGAATAGAATACATCTACGAACAGAAATCGCATGTATGACGCAATCCTAGGTCATACGATCATAATATATCCTCAAATATATAACATGCAGCCTATAACAATGGCTAAGGTATACCTCTAAACAACTGTAATACTAAGTGCTCGTGTCAGTGTCTCAGATAGCAATATATCATATGGATGATGTATGAATGCATGAAAACAGAATACATGTACTGAAGAAACTGCTTTCATAACTCAGTGAGATATTTGTATATTTAAAAGGAGGTATCATAATGAAATCAGTATAAACAGTGTCTAGTATCGACACAAAACATAAATCCCAATGTCTCAAAATCTCAGGCTCCGGCTACCCGGACTGACCTGGATCATCAAATCTCAGTATCTCAATATCTCAAAATCTCAGTGTCTAAATCTCACTATCTAGGGCGCCGTCAGTCCAGACCGGCCCCTACCACCAATCTCAAGACCACGACGGTATCCTCCGGATATCCAACGCGTCGGGTAAAATCACTGGTCGGTAGTGCTCCCCTACCAGGCTCATCGTCTACTACTCGAACTTCTTGCCCCGGGGTACCTTACCGGGCCCACCATATACCCGAAACGGTTCATCCAACTCCTCGAATCGGGTCTCGAAATCCATCAGCAAACTCATGGTGGACGACTCATACATCATGGGAAAATAGCACTTTTCATTTAAAAAGAGAGAGAAAAGAAGTTTATAATGTTTTTGCGGTTTTACCCCAAATCTAGGAAATCTCATGAAAATCCGAATCCAAATCATCAATAGCATGTAAACAGTGAATATAGGCATAAGAATCCATGAATGCGGCATAACGGTGAATAATAACATGCATGAAGTAGCAGCTAATAACTACAATGTCTAAACTAGCATATAAGGCAAGTACACTAATATCATGTCGAAACTATTAGCTAACAAGCTATGTCAATGCAATAGTATTTTCTAAGTGTACGTGACATGGCAATTACCAATGAGGATGTGTGTGAGCCGGCAAGTAAGTATACGTGGAACATACGCATCATCGGTAATGGTGCTGGTGTCCTAACAGCATGATATCAATAATGGTATATGAATCACAATATAATTATGCGATGCGGAGCGAACAGCAATAATGAGCGGGAGCTGAATGCTAGACACAACGATAACTAATCTGCATTCAATATAAATCTAGTCTAACAACTACACTAAACTATAGGGCTGAGCTAACAGGCTAACTAAAGGTAGGGAACCACCTAACATCTGAGTCAATACATATACATATATATATATATATATTAGTCGGTGATTCCGCCTCAATAGTATCACATCCGATACAATATCTATAATCAGGCATCCCAAGTCGAGAGTGCGGATCAATCATCAATATATAGCTCGTACGTAAATCCGTCGTACGGCATCCCAAATCTGGGTACGGGTCAATATCACATTCATCACATTATTCATCCGATATACTCTTTATCAAAGATCATACTTCGGGGTACTGATCTACGTCTAGTACAATACTAATATCATCAATATGATCATGATCTGACTACTGATCGACAGTCTCGTACAAACCGATATCATCAGTACATATCATCATAAAGCAGTATACATCGCCCAATGCGACCCATTATAATTATCTTAACATATCATAACTCATATCACGATCACATGTCGACCATTTTATTTATAACACCATTCACATGGTATCGTCGTCCAAATATCCGCTATAACATCATGACGTATCTCAAATATGAATTCTGCCATATCATCGATCTCACGGCCTCAAATCAAGCTCATCGACTCATCTCAAATCCCAAGTACGATACTCAAATCCAGTATATGAACACATAGTCCCATACCCATGTGAACACATAAAAATATATTCCCATATACGCACATATGAAAGAAGAATGTATGCAAGTATGGGTGTGTGTGTGTGTATGTGTGGTGCAACCACTACTCTAGGGTTTCGCAACACTAAACCAGTCTAATCACACCAAATATCCCTCTTTATCATCAATTAACTCAAACGACATATGATAAATATATGTGCGTATACGTATTCGTATACATCACCACGAACTGCGGGGGTGCTATACGCCATCCACCCGACTTCTCCCCGTAGATATAAATCTACTCACCTTGCTTCTTGCGTGCCGATGCCGATGTCGCCATCTTTATCTTCAACGCCTCGTCGCCACGTGGGGTACCTACAAGGATATCACAAACGCTAAAGCACATGAAAATCACATCGGAAAACCAAAATGGCACACGCTACTCACATAGGTAAAAACCTATAGTCTCGCATGCAAACACGATCAATAATCCTATGCCGTTAACGTTCAAACGCTACTCGACAGAAACGAATCATCAAATACAAAAATCCATGCTAAAACAAGTCGTAAACCATGCACCAACTCATGAAAATTACCCCAGATTCTACCCTATGTGGAATCAGTCAAAATTGCACATGCCAAGGGTCAAGTTTACTGGAAATATGGCCCAGAAACAAAAACGAGGGGGTTCCAACCTGGTCTGGCCGCAAATTGCGGCCAGAAGGGATTTATCTGCGACCTGGGGAAGGAGATAGGGGCTAGGGTTTTGTGTGGTGGTTCAGGGTGCCTGCACATCTCACTGTCAAACAAGAATTATTTTAGGAGTCTCGGGGTGAAAGCAGATTTCCAAATACACTCACAGATTTACAGTTTTCCCCGATATCGTTTCTATAAATCCGTATTCTGGGTTTTATTCTCAGGTCTGGTCCAATGTAACATCACTAACAGGATTTTAAGGTCACTACAAGCCTCAATTTCACTTTACAACTCAATTCAACTCCTAACCCTAACTAGAAATTTCCAAGGTCCTCCAAACGACACAATATCGACATGAAAAAAGTATAGATGCACAAGAAATTGAAATACTACGCTAAGGGTGCAGAAATTACCTCCTTTGGCAACTCAAGAATTCTCTTGAGTTGCTCAAAGTCCTCCAAATCCATTCTTTCTTAGTCCAATGTGCGGCTAGTAAGTTTGGGGGAAAGTTTTGTGAAGTGGGAATGGAGTTTCGGGGTTGTATTCATGGTGGATCTAGGTTGAAGAGGGAAGAGAAGGAAGAGGGAGAGGGCGGCAGCAGCACAAGGAAAAGGGAGAGAGAAAAGAGATGATAAAATGATGGGGGAAGGGTCAAACAAGTCAAAAGTAACCTACTCTCTCTCTCTCATCATACTTTACTTTTTCTTCTCTTTTCTTTTTCCTTTATTCTTCTCACACAATGGTTACCCTAGGCTACCATCTACCCACAACATGTAAGAAAATGTAACAAGTGTGGAAAAAAAGATATGTGCATGTTTTGCACCAAAAATGCTAAAAACTCGATTAGCGATTTTTAATCGCGTTCAGCACTAAATTAGCATATAAATAACCATAAAAACATAAAAATGGCAAAATTCCATAAAATACCCTACTTTAGAATTTTCCATAATTTTTCCAAAATTTTCCCCATTTATCGGTATTTAATTATACCAAAATATTAAAATATTCATTAAAAATTAATATTAAATTATAAAAATTCTCAAAAATAATATTTTATTTTTTTGAAATGTTACATATACACTATGTACAACACCCTAGACTTGTTTGTGCAACTCCTTTTGGCCTGAGTCAAAATCTGGGAACACATTAGTGTGATTTTTGGATATGTTTTCCGTATTTTGAATGATGAGTTTTGATATTTGGATTTGTTTTTGCTTGTTGAATCTTTGTACATCAACGACTAGAGATAATTTGTTGGTTTTGCATACGTGGGCTATAGGTTCTAACCTATAGGCGACCCGTGTGCCGTTTTGTTTCCGGATGCGATTTTAATAGCGTTGCGATATGTGTTGTTATTGTATCTACCTTTACGTGGATTCCGAGGCGACGGAGCGTGGCGTCATCAACTTCGGCAAGCGAAGACCACGGTGAGTAGATCTATATCTACTGGGGAAGTCGGATGGATGGCGTATAGCACCCCCGTAAAGTTTTGGTGGAAACTGATTTGTAGCATATGGTTAAGAAAACCTAGAGTAGCAAACTAAGGTTAGAATTAAAAGATAGCTATAGAAACCATATTAGAAACTATAGGATAGTTAGAAGTGTTTTGATACGATTATTATATGATGACGGGATTTGAGGATGATATTATTGATATTGCCGTTTAGGGTAGTATAAGACTAGATAGTCAACGTAGGTGTGTCATCCGAACCATACCTATTTCCAAACCGAAGAATCGTACACATCTTTTAAATAGATACCTTGAGGGACGTTACGGATTTTCAAACGATATCTTTTCCTTAAAAACACCGTAACTCCTATTTTCAAAACTACGATTCGCATCTTTAAAAAAAACTGATTGTATGGTTCGAGTGTGTATGTTAGATTAGATCAGTATTCTTATAGTAAAGGTAGAATGTATATATATAATATTTGACTCGATGTGAGATATAAATGTGATGAAAGAATTGTACGATGCGATATGATGAATTTGGTGATATGTTGGTATACGGATGCGAGTCGATTGAGATGATTGATTGCCGGTCCCCCTGATATGAGATTTTTATAGATGAGACCTGGGACATAGGTATATAAATATATATATAGAATAATCGTGAATCATGTGTGATATGTCGTACGAGACGTTAGGTCCGTACCCCTCATTGTCGTAAAGGTTGATAGGATCCCTAATGTTTTAATGCCGCCGTACGATTATTTTCCGTGTGAGATGAGTTTGACGTGATGATTGATCCATACCCTTGTCTAGAGGATGCCGTACGATGGATTGTACCGCACGCGATGTTGTGAGGCTGGATGCCGATTAATAGATTCACCGACTCGGTCATGTTAGATACGTATACCCGTCAACATTTCCATATGATCTACCTTATGCTGCATTCATGTTATTCGCATTGCATTACTTATACCTGTGATAGTACACCTGCACCATTATCGATGATGCGTATGTTACACGTACACAGATTGTAGGCTCACGCACTTCATCATCGATAATTTCTATGTCACTACATAGTAGGATTGCTTCATCATGGTATGACTCTTTGCATAACATGCTTGCGTATATACCACTTGTACACCCATATTGGCGCACATATATATTGTATACTCATGCTTGAGTATATACCACTTGTACACCCATATTGGCGTATATACATATTGTACACTCATGCTTGCGTATATACCACTTGTACACCAATATTGGCGCACATACATATTGTACACTCATGCTTGCGTATATACCACTTGTACACCCATATTGGCGCACATACATATTGTACACTCATGCTTGCGGATATACCACTTGTACACCCATATTGGTGAACATATACATTGATACGTCTATATTTGCGCACATACACATTGTATATCCATATTGGTGCACATATATTTTGATACATCCATACTTGCGCACATACACATTGTATATCCATATTGATGCACATATACATTGATACATCCATATTTGCGCACATACATATTGTATATCCATATTGGTGCACATATACATTGATACATCCATACTTGCGCATTGGTGCACACATACATTAGTACATCCATACTTGCGCACATACGCATTTGTATATCCATATTGGTGCACACATACATTGGTACATCCATACTTGCGCATATACATATTGCATACCCATATTGGCTCATATACACATTGGTACCTCTATACTTGCGCATATATATATTGTACCTACATAGATAACTGGTTTTATTGGGAAATTGGGAACCGCATGTTATATTTTAAAAACTGGAATCATTTAAAAGAGCGGTTTTCCCTTAATATGTCATATCATTGTTCCATGTTGCATGATATACGAATATGCTTACATTTCTATTATATGTCGCATAAATCATGCTCTATGATTTTACACATTGAGATATGCTATTTTCATGAGATTTCTGGATTTGAGAACCGTGGACATTTTAAAAGAGATTATGTGTTGTTTTACAAACCCGGTTTCTCTTGATATGATATTTCAGTGCGTCCACCATGCGTTTTCTCGGTTCTGAGACATGTGACATGTGAAACCCGATTCGAGGAGCTGGATGAGGCCGATTGCGGGTACATGGTGGACCCGGTATGGTACCCCGGGGCGAGAACGGATTGTTGTACTGCAGACGGCGAGCCTGGCAGTGGGACTACTACCTATCGGTGATAGTATTTGGCTTCGGCGGATATCCGGAGGATACCGACCGGAGTCGGGAGATGATATGGGCCAATCTGGACTGACGGAGCCCGAGGCCGATCCGGACTGACGGAGACCGAGATATGAGGATTTACGTGTCGATGCTGGACACGGGTTTCATGATGTTTTCGAGTGTCAATGTTGGACACCCAAGTTCCATGATTTTGATGTGTCGTGAGGGACACCTGTTGATTTATACCATCATACTTACATGCATACATACTGTTAGTGTATATGCCCTAGAGGCCATTACTGTATCATACTAGTTTGTATATTACTTAATGGAAGCTTGGGATATTCACCTATACACATTAGTGGAGCCCTTAGGATCTTTGCATGATTACCAGCTTTGTGATGGCAGTCACACTACTAGGGGCTGGGTAATCCACAAGTACATCCTTATGCAGGTCGCTAGTCGTAGGACTATCGAGACAAGGCATCGATACTCCGGAGTAGACTAGCGTATGCGCTTCTCATCCTAGTGTGGGAGACGGTCTGTCCCACAACCGTCAGTACGTCGTACTTGAGATAGTATGCGGGTGCTCGTTAGGTTACGAGTACACTGGACAGGACTCGTCGGGAACTGTTGGTTGGTACTATACCTATCGTCAGTTATCAGTTCCCAGGTGACATGAGTACAGCTTAGTCCGCTGACTTGACACTGTCACTTCGCCTCGAGTGTGTTCCCACTGTACTTAGATTACTACCCTACCATGGATCAAAGGAGTCGTGCAAACAGGTAGTAGTTGGGTGCAGTCTCGAAGCACTTGGAGGCAGTGACGGTTAGACAGGATTTGTCTCTCCCGGTATTAGGGGTTGATATCGCGTTGTGTCTAGGAGAGCCATTACACAAAGACCCTGGCCAGGGCAAGCGAGATATACTGGTAGGTTTCCAGTGTTATCTCAGGGTGTTCTGGGCTACACTCCGACACGACTTGTACCGCTATTAGGGGACTGACGTTTACCGCCCCCGAGGACCGCCATGCGATGTTATCAGACGAACAGACCGGACTGTACGGAGATTGTCACATCCAGGCTCAGTAGGAGTTCAGATGGGTTTCACCTCGTCCGTCTTCTTGTCGGCATCTACCTGAGGACCGTTACGCACAGCTAGTGCCGCTTGCGGTCTGTGGTTAAACCCACTACCAGCGTAGTGTCGAGTCTTTAGAGTCCCACACAGAAAGCTATTCGCCTTTAGGCAAAAGAGTAGAGGTCGCATGGTTTTGCGATGGGGTTCGGTCACATCCGTGCACTTGTGCACGTTATAGTGTCCGGACAGTTAACACTAGCGGGCTTTGGTTTAAGCCAGATTCTAGTGTATGTTTTGGGATTGGTTTTATCTCGTATGTATTCGTGTTCCTCGAAACGCGGATGCGGGTGTGTATGCACAGTTGACAGAGAGACAGAGGCAGAGGATTCTCATTGGGGTTGTTGACTGTTGACTGTTGACTTTGTCTAAAACCCTAACGAGAATATGAAATATGATTAACAATAATATTAATTAAGTATTATAGTGACATGGTTGTTGAGGGGTTGACTTTGTTGACTTGTTGACTTTGTTGACCGGTTGACTAGGTTGGACTAGTTGACCATCATCATTACAATGGCTATCATTTCATGGCAAAGACTTTTGCTTGCTTGTTTCTTTTTGCAAAATGAGTGCATGAAATGGTATGGCCATTTTGACTTGAACCATCACATAATACTTGATTACTATTATTTGTTATGATGATTTTGGATTATGAGAGCTTGGATGGCAAAAGAGTTACTCATTCTCTCATTTGCTTTCTCTCTCTTGCTTGAGCTCTCCCTCTTCCTCTTACTCTCTCTCTAGTTTATGGTTCGCTTGTCTCATGTGTTGAGAAGCAAGAACCATAGAGACAAATCCCAACACACTCCTCTACTCATCCTAGTTCATAAGGTTTAGCAAACCAAGTGTTCTAGTTTCTTCTAGTTTGAAGAGAAGCCAAAGGTAGAAGCTTTCAGGTGGATCCATCTTCGGCGCAAGGAGACGACGAGGTGAGGCCGATCTGACCAGCGCAAGGAGTTGAAGACGAAGGAGATCAAGTTAAGGTAAAACCACCTAACCGAGTAGGTAAAACTCTTGTTAGGATTGTTAGATAGTTGTTTAACAAAGATCCGTATTTTGAGTCCATGTTACCACCTCTTGAAAAATCGTTTTTCATCATTTCCGCAAGCCCGTAAGTACCGGGAGAGGTAACGTGGACTTACAGTGGTATCAGAGCCAGGTTAAACATTATCTAACATGTTAGCAAAGTAAGTAGAAGTTCGATCGTAGAAAAAGTCACGAAACACGCCCGTAATTTTTACTTTCTGCCGAATTTGTTTTCTGTTCAAAAAATAATAAATCTTATCTTAAAATTCGGCTCAGGGTTTTTAGAAGAAACTGTAGAAAAATGGTCCACTGAACCGATCAACGCGCCGCGGAACCGCGAATCCCAAAACACCCAACTGAATAAACTGCATGAAAAATCGCCCACGACCGAATCAACTCGGCCGCGGATTCTCGGCGGGAGCCTGCTCCCGCCGCGGATCCGCGACCAAGTTGACTCGGTCGTGGGCGATTTTTCATGCAGTTTATTCAGTTGGGTGTTTTGGGATTTTTACAGTATGTGTTTTCAGCCCAGATTTTCCAGAAAGCAAAATTTGTTTTTGGAGCTTAAAAATCCGTATTTTGATAGAACTTCTAAAGATTTAAGCTAACGGGTTTATATCTGTGATGTGTTATATGTATTGAACGTCTGCTAATCGCTATATGTCGATTATTGGGGGTTATACATATTTGTGATCTGTAATGTTGATGGTATGTGTATATGAATTCATTGGATTGTCGCGGATGAATAGCCGGGGGTTGTGAGATGAGAGTTTTTCTTTTTTTTTCAATTCATGTAAATTTGTACTTGATGTAATATTATTTTCGGCCGCACAACCGGGGTGAGGTTGTAGCCGTCATTGTATAATTTCTTTTACTGTTTTTACTCCTAGGATAGACCCAAGGTGGGGTGCACAAACTACCGGGCATCTCGAAGTGCCGAGTGGCCTACTCACGTCGTTGAGGGAGGTTGCTCCGCTTCGGATATTTGGCGGGTAGTTTGCCGCACCCGTAAGGGTCTAGGGTGGGGTCGTGGCTATTCATCGCAACCGTGTAATCCGCTTTTCGTTACAGGCTCGTACGAATTGCGGATTCCTAGTATATCCAATGTGTTCATCTGTGATCTGGAATGGCTATCATTGCATGTGACGAATGTGTATATCTATATATGATATCTATTTAAGTGTTGCTTATGTTTTGCATCGGCACTAGTCCAGTCCCCGCTCTGTCGTTAGTTAAGTAACCTAACGGGTAATGACGGGGCCCCGTGGCGAATGCGGATGGCATAAGCGTACGTCATATTTTCGTTGTTTTCTGCAATGGTAGGATTAAATGATAGGACGCATTAAAATTAATGCAAGAAAAATAAACCAAGTAAAAGTCGTTGGAACACTTTCAAAACCACTCGGTTCTTTTCAAAACCAAATTTTAAATGCGGAGCATGAACCACTCCTTTTTTGAAAGCTATCTCGTTCCTTCGATTATATCAAGTTCACTACGTTCACGGTTTTGCCAAAACCATTCGTAGCCCTCCGTCGTTTCACATGAATGGTCAATAAGTATTCAAGCTATGTATGTTGGCTAAAGTCAAGGCATAGTGATTGGTAGCTATTGGGTATTTATATGCAGCATAGATAGATGTGTTGGTTTGGGACAGTCGTACTGCCATATTGGCCAAAGTCAAGGGTAGGTACGGGTGGGTTCAAATTAACGTGGAGAATGACGGGTAGAACTTGACATGTGACTTATGATATTTTGGCCAAAGTCAAGGTCATAAGAGCATGGGGCAAAAATCCACATCGGGAGTTTCAAAAGAACTGAAACTTGCTAGCACTGCATACCATTTGGAGTATGATGATTCTGGTAGGATTCCTTCAGTTTTGTCACGCGATGATATTTGGATCCCGATCCTACTGTGAGTATATGCTACTCCTCGGGAAATTTTTCACTTAACGATCAATACTATAAACCAAGTAGGTGTCTAGAAAGGTGTTAGCGGGGCTACGCCCCCAGGAAAAAGAGGTTATTTAATTAAGGAATTTCGCGAAAGCGTTGGAAAACCTCCCTCGAAGTACCGACACTAGCCTGGCTGAACGGTTAAGCAAGTATTGTACGGTGAGATTGATCCTGACTAATTCTTCCTTTTTTATTTGAGGAGGGATTCGAGAGACAGTGGGAGCCATCCTTTTTAGACAAATTAAAAACCACTCTAAACTTGCAAGAGCATCATGCTAAAGTGTTTCTTCTCTCTCTCCTAATTGCAGCGACCAAACATCATGACCAGACTTAAGTTACTACTAGATAAAAACATACTGACAGGGCCAAACTACAAAGATTGGCTCAGAAATGTCAAAATGGCAATCACTTATGACAAGTTGGGGTATCTCCTTACCACCAAAGCTCCCCCTGTCCCAGGTCCTAAAACCAGCGTCGCGGATAGGGAAATCCGTAAGACCTGGGAAATCGATTGCACGAAGGCCAAGTGCCTCGTGCTTGCCTCTATGGACAATGAACATCAGAGGAGGCACGAGAATATAGACCTTGAATCCATATTTCTCCATACAAAAGAACTGTATGGAGAGCAATCTCGTATCGCAGGATACGAAGTCTCGAAAAAGCTGTTTTCGGCGAGATTAGCCGTCGGATCATCGGTAGCGGAACACGTGCTTAAGATGATTGGCTTCATTGAGGAGCTCGCGGACCTAGGGACCACGTTAGAGAACGAGCTCTACACGGACTTGATTCTCCAGTCCCTTCCTTCCACTTACGCCCAGTTTATCCTGAACTTCAACTTGCAAGAAAAGGAAGTTGAACTTTCAGAACTCCTCAACATGCTGAGGAGTGCAGAGGGCACCCTACAGAAAGGTAGGGAAACATCCACTTTGTTTGTAGGAGGATCTTCCTCTTCTAGGTCCAAGGCGAAAGCCAAGGGAAAGAAGAAGAAAGCCCCCGCCAAACCAAGGGGTGGTGTTAGTAAAGTGGATACGAAGAGAAAGGCAAAAGCAACAAAGGTAGCGGGGAAGCTTGTGGGGAAGGAAGAGTGTTTTTACTGTCACAAGAGTCGACACTGGAAGAAGGATTGCAGGGCTTGGAAGGCCAGAACACAGGATCTGAAGCAAGTTGGGGCTTCAGCTTCAGGTGTGTATGTTATTGAAAACTGTCTATCAATAAACTCTACTTCCTGGGTATTGGATACCGGATCAGGATCTCATATCTGTAATTCTTTCCAGGCGTTGAGAAAGCGTAGGTTTTTTGAAGGCAGGTGACATGACCCTCAAAGTTGCAAACGGAGCTAGTATGGATGCTAAGGCCGTGGGGGACTATCACCTGGGAATATCAGATGGACATGTTTTGGTTTTACGTAATTGCTTTTTTTGTACCCAATGCAACTTGTAATATCATTTATGTATCTTTAATATCTAAAGAAGGTTATGAATTTGCGTTTGTAAGTAATATTGTAAACATTCACCTTAATCAAGTTCTGATTGGGTCAGGTACATTAAGCAATGGTATATACGTATTAAACCAACTACAGATTTTCAATGTCTAGAATACACACAAAAGAAAGTCTCCGGAAACAAATCAGGCTTTCTTATGGCATTATAGACTGGGTCACATCAATGAGAGAAGGTTGACGAAGTTACATACAGAAGGATATTTGGATCCGTTCGAATATCAATCATATGCAACTTGTCAATCCTGTCTCAAAGGAAAGATGACAAAGACTCCGTTCACTGGACACGGAGTAAGAGCGAGTGACCTCTTGGGACTCGTACACAGCGACGTGTGCGGTCCAATATCTACGCATGCACGAAGTGGTTATTCTTACTTCATTACTTTCACGGATGACTTTTCAAGGTACGGATATGTCTTCTTAATGAAACATAAATCCGAAGCCTTTGGAAAATTCCAGGATTATAAGAATGAAGTAGGAAAACAAACCGGCAAAAGTATCAAGACACTAAGATCTGATCGAGGTGGTGAATACTTGAGTGCCGAGTTCCTGGATTACTTAAAAGAGAATGGAATTCTCTCTCAGCTTACTCCTCCATACACTCCGCAACATAACGGTGTATCGGAGAGATGTAACCGAACCCTATTGGATATGGTATGGTCCATGTTGAGTAACGCTGAGTTACCACGATCATTCTGGGGATATGCACTAGAATCGGCTGCATACCTTTTGAACCGAGTTCCAACTAAGACTGTGCCTACTACACCATATCAGATATGGTATGGGAAGGGACCCTATCTTAATCATATTAAGACATGGGGATGTCCAGGTTTTGTCAAAAAGCAGCATGCGGACAAACTCGAGACACGCTCAGTACAGTGCAAGTTTGTGGGATATCCAAAGAACTCAAAAGGATATTTCTTCTATTGTGAAGAGGAACAAAAGGTTTTTGTTTCTCATCATGCCCACTTCTTGGAAACTCAGTTTTTGGAAAAACACATAAGTGGGAGCGCAATAGAACTGGAAGAAATTCCAGAACCACGAGCTATTACTGAAAGCTTAGTAGAACCAGAGGGTTCGAAAGATCAGGACATTCCTATGCCGCTCCGCAGAAGTAGTAGGCAGTCTCATCCGCCCGAGAGATACTACGGTTTTCTCATAGACGGGGATAAAGAGGATTGCATCATTGATAGTGATGAGCCGACTAGCTACCAGCAGGCCATTCAGAGCGTTGACTCGGTAAAATGGCTGGATGCAATGCGGACCGAAATGGAGTCCATGTACACCAACAAAGTATGGACGTTGGACATTGCTCCAGATGGGGTAAAACTCGTAGGATGCAAGTGGATCTTCAAAAGGAAGATTGGTGTAGATGGACAGGTTGAGACCTATAAGGCTAGACTTGTTGCAAAGGGTTTTCGTCAAAGACCGGGTTTAGACTATGACGAGACCTTTTCTCCAGTGGCTATGCTGAAATCCATTCGGATCCTTCTTGCCATTGCTGCCTTCCACGATTATGAGATTTGGCAGATGGACGTAAAGGCCGCTTTTCTAAATGGAAATTTAAAGGAGTGTGTTTATATGGACCAGCCAGAGGGTTTCATTCAGAGTAGGAGCAGCGGAAAGGTGTGCAAGTTGCTTAAGTCCATCTATGGACTAAAGCAGGCATCGCGGAGTTGGAACATCTGTTTTGATGAGACGGTCAAAGATTTTGGCTTTGTCAAAAATCCAGATGAACCATGCATCTATAGTAGATTTGTAGCAAGAACTGTCGTATTCCTCGTATTGTACGTGGATGACATTCTCTTGATAGGAAATGACATTCCTATGCTACAATCTGTCAAAGGGTTCTTGTCACACAGGTTCTCCATGAAAGACCTGGGTGATGCCTCTTACATTCTGGGGATCTGGATCCATCGTGATAAATCCAAGAGGATATTAGGACTTTCACAGTCCAGGTACATCGACACCATACTGAAAAGATTCGGTATGGAAGATTCCAAGCGCGGTAATCTACCGGCTTGTCACGGGATCACCCTCTCCAAAGAGATGTCTCCCAAGACTGATTTGGAAAGGGATCGCATGTCTATTATACCCTACGCTTCTGCGGTAGGCTCTATAATATATACGATGTTGTGTACCAGACCAGATGTAGCTTATGCACTGAATGTGGTAAGCCGGTATCAGTCAAACCCTGGGGAGAAATACTGGATAGCGGTAAAGAACATTCTCAAGTACCTAAGAAGGACTAAAGAGATATTCTTGATGTATGGCGGAAAAGACCTCCAGATCGAGGCCTTTGCTGACTCCAGCTTCCAGAGTGACAGGGATGATTCCAAGTCCATGTCGGGTTATGTCTTTACCCTCAATGGAGGGGCGGTATGTTGGAAGAGTTCCAAACAGGAAACCGTTGCTGACTCGACGATGGAAGCGGAATATATCGCTGCTGCAGATGACGCAAAAGAAGCCGTCTGGATAAGGAAGTTCTTGACAGAACTTCAGGTGGTTCCGTCCATTGTTGATCCAATACCTCTGTATTACAACAACAACGGGGATATAGCTTTAACGAAGGAACCCAGGTCCCATCAGAAGTCCAGACACATCTTGAGGCGGTATCACCTGATCAGGGAGATCGTGGGTCGCCAGGAGATCGAGGTTCGGAGAGTTGCTACGAAAGATAACACTGCTGATCCATTCACGAAGGCCTTACCCCAGACTCAGTTCGAGCGGCTGATCGAGATGACAGGTCTTCGATACGCCAGTACGTGGCCTTAGTGCAAGTGGGAGATTGTTAGTGTATATGCCCTAGAAGCCATTACTGTATCATACTAGTTTGTATATTACTTAATGGAAGCTTGGGATATTCACCTTGTATAAACAATCTTGCTCAATATAGTAGTATGCTACTTGGTTTGTTTCTGCTTTAATGTGTACATGTGTTTATTTTAGTATATCGCCTATACACATTAGTGGAGCCCTTAGGATCTTTGCTTGATTACCAGCGTTGTGATGGCAGTCACACTAGTGGGGGCTGGGTAATCCACAAGCACATCCTTATGCAGGTCCCTAGTCGTAGGACTATCGAGACAGGGCATCGATACTCCGGAGTAGACTAGCGTATGCGCTTCTCATCCCAGTGTGGGAGACGGTCTGTCCCATAGCCGTCAATACGTCGTACTTGAGATAGTATGCGGGTGCTCGTTAGGTTACGAGTACACTGGACAGGACTCGTCGGGAACTGTTGGTTGGTACTATACCTATCGTCAGTTATCAGTTCCCAGGTGACATGAGTACAGCTTAGTCCGCTGACTTGACACTATCACTTCGCCTCGAGTGTGTTCCCACTGTACTTAGATTACTACCCTACCACGGCTCAAAGGAGTCGTGCAAACAGGTAGTAGTTGGGTGCAGTTCCGAAGCACTTGGAGGCAGTGACGGTTAGACGGGATTCGTCTCTCCCGGTATTGGGGGTTGATATCGCGCTGTGTCTAGGAGAGCCATTACACAAAGTCCCTGACCAGGGCAAGCGAGATATACTGGTAGGTTTCCAGTGTTATCTCAGGGTGTTCTGGGCTACACTCCGACACGACTTGTACCGCTATTAGGGGACTAACGTTTACCGCCCCCTAGGCCCGCCATGCGATGTTATCAGACGAACAGACCGGACTGTACGGAGATTGTCATATCCAGGCTCAATAAGAGTTCAGATGGGTTTCACCTCGTCCGTCTTCTTGTCGGCATCTACCTGGGGACCGTTACGCACAGCTAGTGCCGCTTGCGGTCTGTGGTTAAACCCAATGCCAGCGTAGTGTCGAGTCTTTAGAGTCCCACACAGAAAGCTATTCGCCTTTAGGCAAAAGGGTATAGGGTGGCATGGTTTTGCGACAGGGTTCGGTCACATCCGTGCACTTGTGCACGTTGTAGTGTCCGGACAGTTAACACTAGCGGGCTTTGGTTTAAGCCAGATTCTAGTGTACGTTTTGGGATTGGTTTTATCTCGTATGTATTCGTATTCCTCGGAACGCGGATGCGGTTGTGTATGCACAGTTGACAGAGAGACAGAGGCAGAGGATTCTCATTGGGGTTGTTGACTGTTGACTGTTGACTTTTGCTAAAACCCTAATGAGAATATGAAATATGATTAACAATAATATTAATTAAGTATTATAGTGATATGGTTGTTGAGGGGTTGACTTTGTTGACTTGTTGACTTTGTTGACCGGTTGACTAGGTTGGACTAGTTGACCATCATCATTACAATGGCTATCATTTCATGGCAAAGACTTTTGCTTGCTTGTTTCTTTTTGCAAAATGAGTGCATGAAATGATATGGCCATTTTGACTTGAACCATCACATAATACTTTATTACTATTATTTGTTATGATGATTTTGGATTATGAGAGCTTGGATGGCAAAAGAGTTGCTCATTCTCTCATTTGCTTTCTCTCTCTTGCTTGAGCTCTCCCTCTTCCTCTTGCTCTCTCTCTAGTCTATGGTTCACTTGTTTTTGAGAAGCAAGAACCATAGAGACAAATCCCAACACACTCCTCTACTCATCCTAGTTCACAAGGTTTAGCAAACCAACTGTTCTAGTTTCTTCTAGTTTGAAGAGAAGCCAAAGGTAGAAGCTTTCAGGTGGATCCATCTTCGGCGCAAGGAGACGATGAGATGAGGCCGATCCGACCACCGCAAGGAGTTGAAGACGAAGGAGATCAAGTTAAGGTATAACCACCTAACCGAGTAGGTAAAACTCTTGTTAGGATTGTTAGATAGTTGTTTAACAAAGATCCGTATTTTGAGTCCATATTACCACCTCTTAAAAAATCGTTTTTCATCATTTCCGCAAGCCCGTAAGTACCGGGAGAGGTAACGTGGACTTACACATACATTGATTATATGGTTGGACGAGATCTATATGCATACATACATTGATTATATGGTTGGACGAGATCCACATGCATACATACATTGATTTTATGGTTGGACGAGATCCACATGCATACATACATTGATTATATGGTTGGATGATATCAGCATACTTATAGACTTTGAGTATATTGTTGGCACATATGATGACCCGGTCATCCTAGATATCATAGTATTACCTTTATGATATAATTGACCTAGAAGTCGTTGTTTATTCGATTTCTACTTGTAGATGTTTTTCTACTCATGAGTTGGCAACTCACCCCCGTTGTGACACAGTTCTTGCAGGTTGACCGCATGGATCCGTAGCGGCATCGCTGGCACATAGCTTCATTTGGGTGTTTTGCATTGGTAAGTGGGGCATTTGTTTCGTACCCACTCTTGTATTTATATTTCATATTGTATCTAGTCAGCCCCATCAATCAAAATTAGTAAATTGTATAAGTAATGAAACTTAGTGAGATTGTGGTTGCGAGACTTAGAGCGAGGGGTTTTCCGCTACTTGTGATTTTGATGTCTTGCTTATTTTTTTATCTTTTATGGTTAACTTCGCCGTTGGGTGTCATATACTTACATATACTGCCTTGCGTGGTTGTGATCCGCCATTTGGCGAAGAGCTAGCTCGCGCTTGGGGATGCCATTATTCATGTTATGTATTTGTGGTTTTGGATCAAAATATACAAAGGAGGTGCTACCCAAATTTTTAAAAGACGAAACACGTTTTCAAACTAGTAAATTTCACTTGCATTTTTATGTTCCTTTTCTATGCATTAAGAAAATTTGATTTCATTATACCTTTATTTCAAAACTTCACCTCCTTTATTTTCTTAAAAAGGTTTAGATTTCTGGATTTCAGCTTACTTGAATTACGTTACGCCTCTAGACGTTGCGTAATTTAAGTGCTGGTCACGAGCTAATATTTCGGGTCGTGACAGCTGTACACAAGAATGTAACCATCCAATTGCTGACGTTCCCAATGAGAAGGCTGACGGACTGGTCCTACTCCAGCGGCGGTTCGCACTTGACTATGAGATTACGCCATCGGGCGATAAAGTCGGTGTTGCTTTCATTCTTCCCCGGCTTGGTCCTCACAAGGTCAGCAATGGAGATTTTATCACTAACACTCATGAACCTTTGCCGAAACAGAGACTCCATTTGGGCAAAGGTAATGACGGACCCATCTGGTATACTCGCGTACCAATCAAAAGCGACACCGGTCAGGCTATTAACAAACTGACGAAGAAGGAGCGCATCATTGCCCCCTGTATTTTCGCACGATGCTTTGAAGTGGGCGACGTGCTGATTTGCATTTCCCGTTCCGTCAAATCTTCCGAACTTAGGAATGACGTAGCCGCTCGGGAACTCGATCAGATCGTACTGTGCGGGATATGGCCGCCCACTACTGCCAAATTCTTTCTGAGCTTCAGCTTCGGCCACCAATATTTTAACCTTGCTGGTGACCAAATCAATTATTCGATCTTGTGTTAGCGGGATAGTGCCATCTAGGGCCAAGGCATCCCCAGAAGCGGAATATGGCCGGCTTTCGTGCGGCTCGACCAATCTTGGACCCAAATGGACAGGCATCGGCCGCTTCGGATTGTCGTCATCTGGCTCATGAGTAGCAACTTGTGCTTGATTGGGAGGAGCTCGAGCAATTTGAGCCGTAAGCTGCATCAAAATGTTCGTTAGGTCGTCAATTTTCGAATAGAGCTTGGCCATCTCTTTATCTTTGCTCCTGAGCTGTTTTCGAAGCTCTTGAAACAGCTCTTGCTCTGCGGTCCTGGAGCGGAAAGTCGGCTATTCCTCACTGTTCGAGCTTGATTCTGCATGGACTGAGGGGTCTTTCTGCCTATCATCCTCGTCAAGAGGGTTTTCATCATCCAGCGGGGGCGGCTGTTCTTGGGGAGCGGCAACCACATTCAAGCCAGATTGGGCTTGGGATGTGGTGGCCCCATCCATGCTTTTGCTGCGAAGGTTGTCGCTGGGGAGCCCACCCGCCATATAGACCGTATGGATAACATATCCAGCCGTATTTTTATTATCGGCGGCTGATTTCACGGATCGCTGTCTTGACCCTCCTGTTTCGGTAACGGGCAGTCGACTGAAGGCGGCTGGCCTGGCCGGATTCTTGAATGGTGCTGACGCTTCCTTTTCGGTTTTGCCACACTGTTTTCACGCAGCACAGAGCGCCTGATAGACTCTTGAAGAGACAGTGACATACTTTTTCTGTTGGGGCCGGGACACGTCTCTTTGTAGCAACGTTCGGACCGCTGTCTTCTTGATTCTGGCGGTCATAGCATTTTTCTGAACCCACTTCAGAGGTTTGAAGGAATTGCTGATTTTTACGGCCGACTCAGCCATCGTCATGGAGTAACCCTGCTCTTGGAACCTCATAAGATTCCACTTGGCCGAAGTCTCGATACCTGAGCCGCTTCTACCTTAACTTTTCTGTTTTAAGCACTTGGCAGACTTTGGGTCTTCGGGAAGACGTCGTAGAATGGGCGATGGAGGATTTTGGAGATACGCTCGATTGTGCATTTGTTGGAGTCATCGCCTGAGCTCGTCCACAACATTTGATGTTGTCCTTTGTATCGGAAGTCTTGCCCCCAGCTGGAGCGCTAGAGAGTCGTTCAGACACCGTCTTAAGCTTCGGTTGTGGTGCCTTAGCAATCACAACATTCAGCCTCTTGCCCCTTGAGACCGGCTTGGCCACCTGTTTTTTCGGGATTTCTGCCAGATGAGCGCTTCCGGCAGGGTAGATGATGATGGAACAAAACTGGCGGGGTAGTTCCTCCCACTGTCGACTGAGGCTTGCGGGAAGAACCACACGAGCATTGATCTTGACCACGTATGAGGTCGGGGTCGCGTTGGAAGCTGAATTCGTCTTGGGAGACATTGTCGTTGAAAGTTAGTTGCTGTACGGAAAAAAACATTATTTCAGTACAAACATCGGCATATATGTTAAATGAGTTAGCATGAACACTTGACCCGAGATATGGGAGGAGAGAAAAGTCCCACCGGGCGTGCCAGAATCTGTAGGGTATTTTTCGTCACCCCGTTGAGATGGGAATGCGCGCGCTTGTCAGACGCATTACAGAATCCCCCTGCCTAGGGTAGGCTGGGGTTTATTGATTGCGGGATCCAAATCTCTGGCAGCTGCGGACTAAGCTGCCGTTAATTACCCCTCACCTTTGGAGCGAGAGAACCTCCGATTAACGGGTCAAACAGGTCATGCGAACTCAATGTACAGTGTATGTGTATTGTGTTTTGAAAGGGGGTTTTGGATATATCGGGGGCTCCGCAGAGTTTTTACGGGGATCCCGCTACCTGGATAGCGGGCTGGGGGTCAAAGGGGCTAGCAGCCCCCTTGCGGGGTGCGGGACAGCGCCCCGTTAGAAATTTTTTCTAACGGGGGACAATGTTGTAGAGTGTGTGTGTGTGTGTGTGTGTGTAAGGGAAAAGGGCATCCAAAGGATGCGTGGGAGAAAGCGCCAGTGCCTCGTGTACGCGGCACGCGGGCGCGCTAGCACCCGGACGCGGCGCTATTGCCTTGGGTGCTAGCGCTTTGAGCGCTAGCGCCTCACGTGCCAGGCACGTGGATGCTCGGGTGCTAGCGCTTTGGACGCTAGCATCTTGGGCACCAGGGCGCTAGCACTTTAGGCGCTAGCGCCTCACGCGCTAGGCACGTGGACACTCGGACGCTAGCGCTTTGGGCGCTAACGCCTTGGGCACCAGGACGCTGGTGCTTTGGGCGGTAGCGTTTCACATGCTAAGCACGTGGGCGCTAGCGCCTCACGTGCTAGGCACGTGGGCGCTAGCGCCTCACGTGCTAGGCACGTGGGCGCTCGGGCGCTAGCGCTTCGAGTACTAATGCTTTGGGCACCAGGGCGCCAGCGCCTCACGTGCCAAGCACGTGGGCGCTCGGGCGCTAGCGCCTCAAGTGCCAAGCACGTGGGAGCTTGAGCGCTAGCGTTTTGGGCGCTAGCGCTTTTAGGCGCTCGGGCGCCGGGCAGCAAAAGGGAGCTGATCCCTGCACTGGGAGTTGTACTCCCAGAAAGAAATACTTATTATTTTGTATGTGTGTGTGTGTGTATAAGGGAAAAAGGCATCCAAAGGATGCGTGGGAGAAAGCGCCAGCGCCTCACGTGCGCGGCACGCGGGCACTCGAGCGCTCGGGCGCTGGCGCTATTGCCTTGGGCGCTAGCGCCAGGACGCTAGCGCTTTGAGCGCTAGCGCCTCACGTGCCAGGCACGTAGGCGCTCGGGCGTTAACGCTTTGGATGCTAGCGCCTTGGGCACCAGGGCGCTAGCGCCTCACGTGCTAGGCACGTGGGCACTCGGGCGCTAGCGCCTTGGGCACCAGGACGCTAGCGCTTTGGGCACTAGCGCCTCACGTGCTAGGCACTCGGGCGCTAGCGCTTCGAGCGCTAGTGCTTTGGGCGCCAGGGCGCTCGCGCTTTAGGCGCCAGCGCCTCACGTGCCAAGCACGTGGGCGCTCGAGCGCTAGCGCCTCAAGTGCCAAGCACGTGGGCACTCGAGCGCTAGCGCTTTTGGATGCTCGGGCGCCGGGCAACAAAAGGGAGATGATCCCTGCACTGGGAGTTGTACTCCCAGAAATAAATACTTATTATTTTGTATGTGTGTGTGTGAGAGAGAGAGAGAGGAGTTAAGCTCCTTGGATATTTTGAAGCTGATGAAGGGGCTTCTCCCCTTGAGCCCTGGATCTTCCCCAAAGTGGGGTCTTTGGAGATAGATCTCCTTCTTCCTTCCTTGGTCGGCTGGCTCTTGGATAACAAGAAGGGTGAGATTTTAAAAATCTCTCCTTTTTAAGATCTGATGGAAGATCCAAGCTCCCCTTTGTGGGTTTTGTGGTGAAAAACTATTTATTTTTGGAAAAGGAAGAGTAAAACTCTTGATTTAATTCGAAAGAAAGAAGAAGATTTTTAGAACCTTGAGGAAGGAGAAGATCACAGATCTTGATGCTTTTTGGGAGAGAGAAAAAGTTGTTGAGATATTTTCATTATCTTTGCCTTTATAGGCTATACACTTTACATATAGCCCCTTGGGCTTTACAAAAATGGCATTTTGCCCATCTCATGCCTCATGTGCTATTTCTTTTTGCACATAAGCCATGAGTTTTACAAAAATTTGGCTTTATACCCATTTTCTTACATTTATAAAAAAAGAAAATACACAAAAATTATTTATTACAAAATTTTTATTTTGGCATGGAGCGAGGCCGGCCGCTTCATGTTCGGGCTCGACCCGGGCATTGGCCCACTTGACCTGGGTTTGGGCCCACTTGGCTTGGGGTTGACTTTGATTTTGACTTTGTAACGTTTCAAAATAATAAAACATTATTTTTGGGAATTTTTATAATTTAATATTATTTTAATGAATATTTTAATATTCTGGTATAATTAAATACAAATAAATGGGGAAAATTATGGAAAATTCTAAAATAGGGTATTTTATGGAATTATGCCATTTTTAGGTTTTTATGATCAGTTATGTGCTAATTTAGTGCTAATCGCGATTAAAAATCGCTAATCGGATTTTTAGCATTTTTGTGCAAAAATGTGCACATATCATTTTCCACACTTGTTACACTTGTTACATGTTTTGGGGATATGGTTGCTTAGGGTTTTGCCTTGAGTGAGAAGGAAGAGAAAAGGAAAAGAAAAAGAAAAGATAAAGGCTTCATGATGAGAAAGAGAGAGACCAAGTCAACCTTCACCTTTTTGAACCATACTCCCATCATTTTGCTTCTCATTTTCTCTCTCCCCTCTCCATGAGCTGCTGCTGCTCCTGCTCCCTCTCCCTCTCCCTCTCCCTCTCTCTCCCTCTTCATAAAAACCCTAGATCCACCATGAAATCAACCCCAAAACCCTATTCCCATTTCACAAAAAATGTTCCCGAGCTCACTAGCTACACATTGAACCTAGCAAGATTGGATTTGGAGGACTTTGAGCAACTCAAGAATTTTCTTGAGTTGCCAAAGGAGATAAATTATGGACCTATTAGAGTAGTATTTCATTTCTTGTGCATCAATTCTAGTTTCATGTCGATATGGTGTCGTTTGGTGGATTTGTGAAACTTCAAGTTAGGGTTTAGGTGAGATCTGAAATTAAAGATGAAATTGAGGATTGTGGTGACTTTAGAACCCCTGGTGTGATGTTATTTTGGATCAAACTAGAGACTAAACACAGAATACGGATTTATGAGACGATGTCGGGAAAAAACTGTGAATCTGTGATCGTATTTAGGAATCTGCTATCATATCGAGACCCCAAAAATAAAACTGAATTGACAGTGAGATGTGCAGGCACCATGGAACCACCACACCAAGTCCTAGCCCCTAATTCCTCCTTGAGGCTGCAGATTTAATCCCTCTGGCCGCAAATTGCGGCCAGAGCAGGTTTGGACCCCTTCGTTTTTGTTCTGTAGCCTTTTGCCCTATAAACTTGACCCTGGGTATGTGCAATTTTGTCTGGTTCCATCTAGGGTAAAATATGGGTTGATTTTCCTATGTTGGCGCATGATTTATGACTTATTTTAGCATGGATTTGGGTATTTGGTGATTCATTCCTGTCGGGTGGCGTTTGGACGTCAACGACAAGTGGATATTGATCGTGTCTACATGCGAGACGATAGGTTTTTATCTATGCGAGTAGCGTGTGCTGTTTTGGCTTTCCGATGTGATTTTCATGTGCCTTAGCGTTTGTGATATATGTGTAGGTACCCGACGTGATGTTGAGGTGAAGAAGATGAAGATGGTGACATCGGCATCGGCACACGAGAAGCAAGGTGAGTAGATTTATATCTACGAGGAGAAGTCGGGTGGATGGCGTATAGCACCCCCGCAGTCCGTGGTGATGTATACGAATACGTATACACACATATATTTATTATGTGTTGTTAGGATTATTGATGGTGAGAATGGAATTATTGATGATAAGGATGTATTGGTTTAGTATAGTGCGAAACCCTAGAATAGTGGTTGCACCCACACATACACGTACACATATACTTGCATACATTCTTTCATTTATCTGTGCGCATATGGAGGTGTGTATATCTACACATGGGTATGAGACTATGTGTTCATATACGGGATTGAGGATGATACGTGGGATTGAGATGAGTCGATGAGGTTTGATTGAGGCCGTGAGATTCGGCGATATGACAGAGTTCGTATTTGAGATGCGACATGATGGTTTTAGCGGGCCTTTGGGCATGTGTTTACCCCGCATTCATATTTATATAGATAGTATCGATGGTACTAGACGTAGAGTTGTACCCTAAATTATGTGATATGATGGTAGTGATACCTGTTATGTGATGAGATAATGTGATATTGACTCAGATTTAGGTAGTTTTCATACCCCTCCCGATTGACTTGATTGTTGGGTCCGTAGTTCGCATCGTAGGCGTTAGACTAGACCTGAGTCATACCTTTTTCAAACTCTAATGAATCGGGGATATTTTAAAGATAGGCAAAAGGGATTCTACGGATATTTTCAAACGACACATCTTTTCTTAAAACACCGTAGCCCTTATTTTACCAAAAACCCTGATTCGTCTTATTTCAAAAGGCAAGGCTGCATGATATATTTATTGAGATAGATTCTTTACTGTTGCGTTGATTATTCGATTCCGCATACTCATACTATTTGCATTGCATTGCTTGTGTTTATTGATATATTACAGTCATGCTGCTAGGACACCAGCACCATTATCGATGATGCGTATGTTCCACGTACACTTGTTTGCCGGCTCACACACTTCATCATTGATAATTGCCATGTCGGCTCACATACTTCATCATTGATAATTGCCATGTCACTACACTGTAGTACTGTTGCGTTCAGGATATGATTCTTGCATGACAGACTGATATGCTTACATTTCTTTTACATGTCACATACATCATGCTTTCTGATTATACGCATTGAGGGTTGTTGTTTCCATGATATTTCTGGACTTTTGGGAACTGTGGGTATTTCAAAAGAGAATATGTCATTGCTTTAAAAACCCGGTTACCCTTGATATGATATTTCAGTACGTCCACCATGTGTTTTCTCGGTGCTAAGAGCGACATGTGAAACCCGATTCAAGGAGTGGACGAGCCGATTGCGGGTATATGGTGGACCCGGTATGGTTCCTGTTAGTGTATATGCCCTAGAGGCCATTACTGTATCATACTAGTTTGTATATTACTTGATGGAAGCTTGAGATATTCACAGTTGTATATACAATCTTGCTCGAAATGGTAGTATGCTACTTGGTTTGTCTCTGCTTTAATATGTGCATGTGTTTCTTTTAGCATATTGCTGATATACATATTAGTAGAGCCATTAGGATCTTTGCTTGATTACCAGCGTTGTGATGGCGCTCACACTCGTGAGAGCTGGGTGATCTTTAAGCACATCCTTATACAGGTCCCTAGTCGTTGGACTATCGAGACAGGGCATCGATACTCCGGAGTAGACTAACGTATGCGCTTCTCATCCCAGTGTGGGAGACGGTCTGTCCCACAGCCGTCAGTACGTCGTACTTGAGATAGTATGCGAGTGCTCGTTAGGTTACGAGTACACTGGACAGGACTCGTCGGGGACTGTTGGTTGGTATTATACCTATCGTCAGTTATCAGTTCCCAGGTGACATGAGTACAGCTTAGTCCGCTGACTTGACACTGTCATTTCGCCTCGAGTGTGTTCCCACTGCACTTTGATCACTACCCTACCACGGCTCAAAGGAGTCGTGCAAACAGGTAGTTTTTGGGTGCAGTCCCGAAGCACTTGGAGGCAGTGACGGTTAGACAGGATTCGTCTCTCCCGGTATTGGGGGTTGACATCGCACTGTGTCTAGGAGAGCCATTACACGAGTAGTCCCTGGCCAGGGCAAGCGAGATATACTGGTAGGTTTCCAGTGTTATCTCAGGGTGTTCTGGGCTACACTCCGACACGACTTGTACCGCTATTAGGGGACTGACATTCATCGCCCCCTAGGCCCGCCATGCGATGTATCAGACGAACAGACCGGACTGTACGGAGATTGTCACATACAGGCTCAGTAGGAGTTCGGATGGGGTTCACCTCGTCAGTCTTCTTATCGACATCTACCTGGGGACCGTTATGTACAGCTAGTGCCGCTTGCGGTCTGTGGTTAAACCCACTGCCAGCGTAGTGTCGAGTCTTTAGAGTCCCACACAGAGAGCTATTCGCCTTTAGGCAAAATGAGTAGAGGTCGCATGGTTTTGCGACAGGGTTCGTTCACATTCGCGCACTTGTGCACGTTTGCTGTCCGGACAGTTTATACTAGCGGGCTTTAGTTTAAACCGGATCCTAGTATATGATTTGGGATTGGTTTTTCTCATTGTATTCGTGTTCCTCGGATCACGAATACGGGTGCGTATGCACAGTTGCTTGAGACTGAGGGAGAGGACTTTGATTAGGGTTAATGACTATTGTCATTTTATTAACCCTAATGCTTATGTGTGTATTATTGTTAATTGATATTGGTTTAATAATTGTGCATGGTTATGGTTGTTGACCATTTGACCCACCTTGACTTGTTGACCTTGTTGACACTTTGACCATCATCATTTCATTTGGAAGATGCTCTTTGATCCTTGCAATTTGCATTAAAAATGAAATGATAATGGTCATGTCTTGATTTAGCCATGACAATTATCTCACTAATTATCTAATTACAATAATTCACATATATGAGAGAATGCTTCATATTATTCTCTCATTCTATCATATCCTTTCGCTCTCTTGTTCTTCCTCTCCCTCAAGCTCTCTCCCTCTCATGTGTTGAGAAACACTTGAGCTTGAGAAAAACCCTCTCTTGATCATCTTTACTCTCATCTAGGGTTCAAGGACTAGCACTTCTTGCACCCTAGTTACTTCTAGCTTGGAGTTGAAGCCAAAGGTTGAGGCTTTCGGGTGGATCTTTCTTCGACGTGAGAAGACGACCAAGGTGACCTCCTTCCACCACTCCAAGGAGCAAGGAGAGAAGGACTTAAAGCCCAAGGTATAACCTTTCTAGCACTTAGCTAGTTACTAGTTAGCTTTAGCAAGTTTTTGTTTAGCAAAGATCCTTCTAGCTATAGTCCATGTTGCCTAAGCTCATAAAAATCCGATTTTTATTCCGTTTTCCGCCTCCCCGCAAGCACCGGGATGGGCAACGTGGACTTACAGTGGTATCAGAGCCTAACTAAACATAAACTAGCTAGGTAGTGAAGTGTGTCGAAGTTCGAAACGAAAAAATCGAAAAACCAAAACATCAAAACCCTAGTTTTCTGTTAAAATTTTTTCTGGTCAAAACAAAATTTGTTATACTCCAAAAATCATCTCAGGGTTTTGTAAAGATAGCCACCAAAAACGATCAAGTGAATCGACCAACGTGCCGCGGTTCCGCGGCAATAGCAAGCTATTGCCGCGCAACCGTGGCCGTCTTGGCTCTTCACTTGGTCAAGTTTGGTGCAGTGTATCTCTGGCTTGGTTTTAGGATTTTTAAGATGGTTTATATGTGCCCAGATTTTCCAGAATAGAAATTTGTTTTTGGGGGCCTATAAATCCGTATTTTTCCGAACTTCAATACACTTTGACTAAAAGGTTATATCTGTGATGTTTATATGTATTAAACGTCGGCTAATCGCTATATGTCGATTAGTCGGGGTTATACATATCTGTGATCTGTGATTGATGATGGTATGTGTATATGAATGGGTTGGATTGTCGCGGATGAATAGCCGGGGTGGATGTGAGATGAGTGTTGCTTTTTCTTTCATTCATTGTAACATGTAATTTGATGTAATATTATTATTTGTTTGGCCGCACAACCGGGTCGGGGTTATAGCCGTCATTGTATAATTCTTTTTACTGTTTTTGCTCCTAGGATAGACCCATGGAGGGGGTGCACAAACTACCGGGTATCTCGAAGTGCCGAGTGGCCTACTCACGGTGGTGAGGGAGGTTGCTTCGCTTCGGGTACTTGGCGGGTAGTTTGCCGCACCCGTAGGGGTCTTGGGTGGGGTATTGGCTATTCACCGCGACCGTGTAATCCGCTTTTCATTGCAAGCTCGAACGGATTGCGGATTCCTAGTATATCCAATGTATTCATCTGTGATCTGTAATTTCTATCATTGCTATATATTTATATATGATAACTATTTAGGCGTTGCTTATGTTTTACAGCCGCGCTAGCCCAGCCCCCGCTCTGTCGTTAGTTAAGTAACCTAACGGGTGATGATGTGGCCCCGTGGCGAATGCGAATGGCATAAGCGTACGTCATATTTTGGTTGTTTTCTGCAATGGTAGGATTAAATGATGGGACGCATTAAAAGAACTAATGCCAGAAAATAAACCAAGTAAAATTCGATTGGAATACTTTGAAAACCACTCGGTTCTTTTCAAAACTAAACTTTTAAACGCGAAGCTTGAACTACTCCTTTTAAAAGCTATCTCGTTCCATCGATTATATCAAATTCACTACGTTCACGGTTTCGCCAAAACCATCCGTAGCCCTCCATCATTTCAGTTAAATATTCGGTAGTATTCAAGCTATGTATTTTTACCTCACGCCAAGGCATAGTGATTGGTAGCTGCCGGATATTTATCTGTTGCATAGATAGAATGTGTTGGTTTGAGACAGTCGTACTTCCATTTTGGCCTACGTCAAGGGTAGGTACGGGTGGGTTCAAATTAACCAGGATAATGATGGGAAGAATTTGACATGTGACTTATGACATTTTGACCTCACGCCAAGGTCATAAGAGCATGGGGCAAAAATCCATATCGGGAGTTTCATAAGTACTGAAACTTGCTAGCGCTGCATACCATTTGGAGTGTGATAATTCTGGTAGGATTCCTTCGGTTTTATCACGCGATGATATTTGGATCCCGATCCTACTGTAAGTATATGCTACTCCTCGGGAAAACTCTCACTTAACGATCAATGCTATAAACTTAGTAGGTGTCTAGAAAGGTGTTAGCGGGGCTACGCCCACAGGGAAAAGAGGTTATTTAATTAAGGAACTTCGCGAAAGCGTTGGAAAACCTCCCTCGAAGTACCGACACTGGCCTGGCTGAACGGTTAAGCAAGTATTGTACGGTGAGATTGATCCTGACTAATCCTTTCTTTACGGTTTGAGAAGGGATTCGAGAGACAGTGGGAGCCATCCAGTTTAGACAAATTAAAAACCACTCTAAACTTGCAAGAGCATCATGCTAAAGTGTTTCTTTTCTCTCCCCTAATTGCAGCAACCATTCAACATGACCGGACTTAAGTTATTACTAGATAAAAACATATTGATAGGGCCAAACTATAAAGATTGGCTCAGGAATGTCAAGATGGCAATCACTTACGACAAGTTGGGGTATGTCCTTACCACCAAAGCTCCCCCTGTCCCAGGTCCCAAAACCAGTGTCGTAGATAGGGAAATCTACAAGACCTGGGAAATAGATTGTGTGAAGGCCAGATGCCTCGTACTTGCCTTGATGGACAACGAACATCAGAGGAGGCACGAGAATATAGACCTAGAGTCCATATTTCTTCATACAAAAGAACTGTATGGAGAGCAGTCTCGTATCGCAAGATACGAAGTGTCGAAGAAGTTGTTTTCGGCAAGGTTGGCCGTCGGATCATCGGTAGCGGAACACGTGCTTAAGATGATTGGCTACATAGAGGAGCTCGCGGACCTTGGGACCACGTTGGAGAATGAACTCTATACTGATTTGATTCTCCAGTCCCTTCCTTCCACTTACGCCCAGTTTATTCTTAACTTCAACATGCAAGGAAAGGAGGTTGAACTTTCCGAGCTTCTGAACATGTTGAGGAGTGCTGAGGGCATCCTACAGAAGGGTAGGGAGATATCCACTTTGTTTGTAGGAGGATCTTCCTCTTCTAGGTCCAGGGCGAAAGCCAAGGGCAAGAAGAAGAAAGCCCCCGCCAAACCAAGAGGCGGTGTCAGTAAAGTGGATACGAAGGGAAAAGGAAAAGCAACAAAGGTAGCGGGAAAGCTGGTGGGGAAGGAAGAATACTTCTATTGTCACAAAAGTGGTCACTGGAAACAGGATTGCAAGGCTTGGAAAGCCAGAACACAGGATTTGAAGCGAGTTGCAGCTTCAGCTTCAGGTGTGTATGTTATTGAAAACTGTCTATCAATAAACTCTACGTCCTGGGTATTGGATACCGGATCAGGATCTCATATCTGTAATTCTTTGCAGGCGTTGAGAAAGCGTAGAAATTTGAAGGCAGGTGACATGACCCTCAGAGTTGCAAACGGTGCTGGCATGGATGCTGAGACCGTGGGGGACTATCACCTGGGATTGTCGGATGGACATTTTTTGGTTTTGCGTAGTTGTTATTATGTACCAAATGCAACCTGTAATATCATTTCTATATCTTTATTATCTAAAGAAGGTTATGAATTTGCATTTGTAAGTAATGTAGTGAACATTCACCTTAATCAAGTTTTGATTGGGTCAGGTACATTGAACAACGGTATATACGTATTAAACCAGCCACAGATTTTCAATGTCCAGAATACACACAAAAAAAAGTCTCCAGAAATCGATAAAACTTTCTTATGGCATTGTAGACTGGGTCACATCAATGAGAGAAGGTTGACTAAGTTACATGCAGAAGGATATTTGGATTCGTTCGAATATCAATCGTATGCAACTTGTCAATCCTGTCTCAAGGGAAAGATGACAAAGACTCCGTTCACTGGACACGGAGTAAGAGCGAGCGAGCTCTTGGGACTCGTACACAGCGACGTGTGCGGTCCAATGTCTACACATGCACGAAGCGGTTATTCATACTTCACTACTTTTACGGATGATTTCTCAAGGTTCGGACATGTCTTCTTAATGAAGCATAAATCCGAAGCTTTTGATAAGTTCCAGGAATATAAGAATGAAGTAGAAAAACAAACAGGCAAAAGTATCAAGGCACTGAGATCTGATCGAGGTGGTGAATACTTGAGTGCCGAGTTCCTGGGTTACTTAAAAGAGAATGGAATTCTCTCTCATCTTACTCCTCCATACACTCCGCAACATAACGGTGTATCGGAGAGACGGAACCGAACCCTATTGGATATGGTACGGTCCATGATGAGTAATGCTGAGTTGCCGCGATCGTTCTGGGGATATGCACTAGAAACAGCTGCATACCTTTTGAACCGTGTTCCCACTAAGACTGTGCCTACCACACCATATGAGTTATGGAGTGGGAAGAAACCCTATCTTCAATACTTGAAGATTTGGGGATGTCCAGCTTATGTCAAAAAGCAGCATGCGGACAAACTAGAGGCACGCTCAGTACTGTGCAAGTTTGTGGGATACCCAAAGAACTCCAGGGGATATCTTTTCTATTACACAGAGGAACAAAAAGTCATT
This sequence comes from Agapanthus africanus, assembly GCA_030015575.1. NCBI lineage: Eukaryota > Viridiplantae > Streptophyta > Magnoliopsida > Asparagales > Amaryllidaceae > Agapanthus > Agapanthus africanus. The sequence continues at coordinate 400,723,258 of JASDDO010000016.1, forward strand.
GTTTCTCGTAATGCCCATTTTCTGGAACATCAGTTCTTAGAAAAAGAAATAAGTGGGAGCGCAATAGAACTGGAAGAAATTCCAGAACCACAAGCTATTACTGAAAGCTTAGTAGAACCAGAGGGTTCGAAAGATCAGGACATTCCCACGCCACTCCGCAGGAGTAGTAGGCAGTCTCATCCGCCCGAGAGATACTACGGTTTTCTCATTGACGGGGATAGAGAGGATTGCATCATAGACTTTGATGAGCCTACTAGCTTCCAGCAAGCCATTCAGAGCGCCGACTCGGTAAAATGGCTGGATGCAATGCGGACCGAAATGGAGTCTATGTACACCAACAAAGTATGGACGTTGGACATTGCTCCAGATAGGGTAAAACCCGTAGGATGCAAGTGGATCTTCAAAAGGAAGATTGGTGTAGATGGACAGGTTGAGACCTATAAAGCTAGACTGGTAGCAAAGGGTTTTCGTCAGCGACCTGGTTTGGACTATGACGAAACCTTTTCTCCAGTAGCTATGCTGAAATCCATTCGGATCCTTCTTGCCATTGCTGCCTTCCACGATTATGAGATTTGGCAGATGGACGTAAAGACAGCTTTTCTAACTGGACATTTAGAGGAGTGTGTCTATATGGATCAGCCAGAGGGTTTCATTCAGAGTGGGAGCAGCGGAAAGGTGTGCAAGTTGCTTAAGTCCATTTATGGACTAAAACAGGCATCGCGGAGTTGGAACATCTGTTTTGATGAGACGGCCAAGGAATTTGGCTTTATCAAAAATCCAGATGAACCATGCATCTATTGTAGATTTGTAGCGAGAACTATAGTATTCCTCGTTTTATACGTGGATGACATTCTCTTAATAGGAAATGACATTCCTATGCTACAATCTGTCAAGGGGTTCTTGTCACACAGGTTCTCCATGAAAGACCTAGGTGATGCCTCATACATTCTGGGTATCCGGATCTACCGTGACAGATCCAAGAGGATATTAGGACTTTCACAGTCCAGGTACATCGACACCATACTGAAGAGATTCAGTATGGAAGATTCCAAGCGCGGTAATCTACCGGCTTGTCACGGGATCACCCTCTCCAAAGAGCTGTCTCCCAAGACTGATTTAGAGAGGGATCGCATGTCTATTATACCCTACGCTTCTGCGGTAGGCTCTATAATGTATGCGATGTTGTGTACCAGACCGGATGTGGCTTATGCACTGAGTGTGGTAAGCAGGTATCAGTCAAACCCTGGGGAGAAACATTGGATAGCAGTAAAGAACATTCTCAAGTACCTGAGAAGGACTAAGGAGATGTTCTTGGTGTATAGCGGAAAAGACCTGCAGATTGAGGCCTTTGCTGACTCCAGCTTCCAGAGTGACAAGGATGATTCCAAGTCCATGTCGGGTTTTGTCTTTACCCTCAATGGAGGGGAGGTGTGTTGGAAGAGCTCCAAACAGGAAACCGTTGCTGACTCGACTATGGAAGCGGAATACATCGCTGCATCTGATGCCGCAAAAGAAGCTGTCTGGATGAGGAAGTTCTTGAGAGAACTTCAGGTGGTTCCGTCCATTGTTGACCCAATACCTCTGTATTGCGACAACAACGGGGCTATAGCTATAGCGAAGGAACCCAGGTCCCATCAGAAATCCAGACACATCTTAAGGCGGTATCATCTGATCAGGGAGATCGTAGATCGCCAGGAGATTGAGGTCCGGAGAGTTGCATCAGAGGATAACACTGCAGATCCATTCACCAAGGCCTTGCCCCAGACTCAATTCGAGCGGCTGATCGAGATGATAGGTCTTCGATACGCCAGTACATGGCCTTAGTGCAAGTGGGAGATTGTTAGTGTATATGCCCTAGAGGCTATTACTGTATCGTACTAGTTTGTATATTACTTGATGGAAGCTTGGGATATTCACAGTTGTATATACAATCTTGCTCGAAATGGTAGTATGCTACTTGGTTTGTCTCTGCTTTAATATGTGCATGTGTTTCTTTAAGCATATTGCTGATATACATATTAGTAGAGCCCTTAGGATCTTTGCTTGATTACCAGCGTTGTGATGGCGCTCACACTCGTGGGAGCTGGGTGATCTTTAAGCACATCCTTATACAGGTCCCTAGTCGTTGGACTATCGAGACAGGGCATCGATACTCCGGGGTAGACTAGCGTATGCGCTTCTCATCCCAGTGTGGGAGACGGTCTGTCCCATAGCCGTCAGTACGTCGTACTTGAGATAGTATGCGGGTGCCCGTTAGGTTACGAGTACACTGGACAGGACTCGTCGGGGACTGTTGGTTGGTATTATACCTATCGTCAGTTATCAGTTCCCAGGTGACATGTGTAGGGTTCCTAGGCACACACTAGAGGTCTCACAAGGCATCGAACATGCCAATTTCAAATTTAAACGGTGCCGAGAAACCCTAATACGGATCGTTTGCTAGAAATCTAGGCGAAAAGTAAACTAGTTAACACTTAACTATAAGAATACGGAAATACAACCTTTGTAGATCCGGTGCTCCACCTCCATAGCTCCGCGATGAAGTCATCTCCGCTGTCCAAATCAAAATCCGGGCTCTAGCGTCGGCTTCATCGGAGAAAGAGCGGGCAAGGTCGTCGGCATCGTGCCGAAGATGATCTACATCGAAGTATCGCAAGATCAAGCTCTCACTTCACCAAGTCATGAAACTTGTGAAGAAAACATACTCTACTACTTGGCAAGAGGTAGAGGATGAAGAAATAGGAAGTGGGTAGACTTTAGATTTGGATTTCTCACTCATTTCCATCAATCACCATTGATGGAGCTTGCTTTCTCCACTTGAAGAAAGGAAGAAGAAGAAGAATTATGTATTGATAAGTTAATTAAAAAAGAATAGAAAAACCATCCTTATCATAATTCTAACTATGGTTATGTGTAGAGAATTAACCAAGGTTTAAAGGAATGGTTAGGGTTAAGGATGAGATAAGAATGGTGGACAAAGTCAAAACTTCATGAAGCTTCAACTAAACAACAAATAAAGCCACCATTCTTTTCTCCTTTCCATTTATTTTCCAAAATGAAATGGATAAGTAAATAAATAAATAAAACAAAACCCTAACCATAATCATGTAACCATGGTTTGATCTTTACACAAAAACCCTAGCATAACATGTATCATCAAACATGATACAATCAAGTGCACAAAAGTATATCACATATACAATGTGTACATTCCGAGTGAGAAAATCCATTTAAAGTGAACCAATACTAGTTAACGCAAAGTAATATATCAAATATATAATTATGCATTAAATCATTAAATCAACACTTGATTTAACGATCCGGTCATATCGCATATAACCGACTAGTATCCAATGTATCGGCTTATCGAATCAACCCTCGATTCGATAACTAGGTTATATCGCATATAACCATACGACACATTCATCGCGAGAATGAAATACGGTATCACATACACACATTATTCTCGGTCCCGCACATATCTCATATGCGCTCCTATTTCGTTTCGCTTGAGCCAGGAAACCTCTGTGTAGGACTCTAAAGACTCGTCAATACGCCGGCAGCAGATGATGATCATATCAAACACCCACAAGCCGCAAGCGGTCTGCTAAACGTAACGGCCACCCGGGTATTGAGCGATCTGAAGATCGACGAGCAAGCCCGCTCACACTCCAGTGAATCCAACCAGTAACACTACCGTACAGTCCGGTCTGATCGTCTGATATGTCGCACATCTCGCCTAGGGGTGGTAAACGTCAGACCCCAATAGCTCGATAAGTCGTGTCGATATGAGGTCTATAACTGATCGAGAAACTACTGGTAACACTTACCAGTAAATCTCAGCAACCCTGGCCAGGGATTTCCTGTTATAGCCAATCGAACACAGCGCAACATCAACTCCCTATACCGGGAGAGACGAATCCCCTCCTATCGTTCATTGCCTCCATGTGACTCGGGACTGTACCCAAAAACCACCGTTTTGCACGCCCTCTTGGACGTGGTAAGATGGAAATCAAAGCACAGTGGGAACCACACAAGACTCTATGACGATCTCGGGTCAACAGACTACTCTGTACCAGTGTCACCAGAGAACTGCCATCTGACGTGAGGTATAATACCATCTGGGAGTTCTCGGCGAGTCCGTCCAGTGTACCCAGTCTCTACTGAGCACCCGTATATCATCTCTGATGTCAAACACTAATGGATATGGGATCATCCATCGCCCATCTGTATGGGTCGAGAAGGTACACGCTAGTCTACTCTGGTATATCGATGCCCCGTCTCGATACACCCACGACTAGGGAGTTTGAAGGATGTACTTATAGACTACCATGTCCCCACTAGTATGATCCGCATTATAGTCCAGGTAGTCAAGTACAGATCCTAAGGGCTTTACCAACATGTAACAAAGAGACAAACAGTATACACGTTAAGGTAAAGATCAACCAGATAGCATACTATCATGTCGAGCAAGAAAGTCCTCCCTATATATGTCCCAGCATCCACTACAATATACATCCTATGTACAGTAATGGCCTCTAGGGCATACATATAACTAACAATCTCCCACTTGCACTAGGGCCATCTGTAGCAGTGGTTGAAGTATCTCATACTCAATCATCCCATAAAAGTCTCTCTCTGGGAACAGGCCTTTGTGAGTGGATCCGCTGTGTTGTCCTCTGAATCTACTCTCCTTACCTCGATCACCCTGGAGATCAACTATCTCCATGATCAGGTGATGCGGTCTCAGAATACGCCTGGGTCACTGATGGGACGGGTGTTCCTTGGCCAAAGCCACACTTCCATTGTCACACAATGGTAGGAACCTAGTTCATCTCATGAACCTATATACACCCAAACAGCCTCTTTGGTAGCATCTTAAGTAGCGATGTATCCTGCCTTTATCGTCTAGTATGTCACGGTATCTAGCTTGGAACTCTTCCAACATACCATCCCTTTACTGAGGGTAAAGACAATGCCTGTGACTGACATTCAGTCGTCTTTATCACCCTGGAACACTTCCAGTGATTCTCCCCAGGATCGATTGATACCATCTCACTACAACTAGTGAGAATCCTAACATCCATTTAGATCTATCTCATAGATCCAAAACCCAGGATTTAGGAGGTATCACTTTGATCCTATATGGAGAATCAGTGTGATAAGCGGAGATTGATCGAGCGTAGCATAGGAAACTCCTTCCCTATCAAGAGTATGTCATCCACGTACTCTACGAGGATCGTCACCATACTCCCTACTACCTTTTTGTTTATACAAGGTTCATCTACCATTTTGATGATGTCAACTTCTTTGACTAATCCATCAAAACAGATGTTCCAACTCCGCGATGCCTGCTTTATCAAATAAAGCATCTTGCACACGTTTCCGCTGCTCCCACTGTCTACGAAGCCCTCTGGCTGTGTACTTATAGACGCTCTCTTCTAAATCATCATTTAGAAAAGCAGTCAAGACACCCAACCACCAGATATCGCAGTCATGGTATGTAGCCGTGACAAGTAGGATCTGGATGGACTTAAGAATAGCTACTTGAAAAGGTTTCATCATTATCCACACCTGGTCAATGATTTAAACTTTTAACAAGTCTAGCTTTGAAAGTCTCAACTTTTCCATGTACACCAAGTAATCTTCTCAAAATATACTTGCTCCTGATGGGAATTTAACCCTTCAGATATAGCAACCAAAGTCCATACTTTGTTGGTGTATAAGGATTCCATCTCAGATCGATAAACATCCAGCCATTCTCACAGAGTCCTACTCCTGATGGCCAGGTCGAAACTAGTTGGGTCATCATCTCATGATGCAATCCTCGCTCCCACTGTCATAGAGAAACAGAAGCATCTCTCAGGTGGGTGAGGAACCCTACTAGATCGGCGGAGAGGCTGAGGTTCGTTGGAATCTACTGAATCCTTTGGTTCTATCAAATCATCAGCTGCAGTCTGTATAGCTGGAACATTTCCAGTTCTACATAACAGACCTTGCCTTGAGCTTGTCCGGATTTTACTTTTAGACAAAGGCCGGACAACCTCAAATCTTAACTAGCTTAAGACATGGGCTCTTCCCTTTCCATATCACATATGAAGTGGTAGGCATCTGATTTGATTCGAACCCTATTCAATAGGTATGCAACTTCTCAAGTGCATAACACCCAATAGGAAAAAGGTAACTCAGTAGTACTCATCATAGAGCACACCATATCATATAGGGTGTGATTGCTCCGCCCCGATATACCATCGTGCTATGGTGTATCCGGAGGAGTAATGTCGAGAGAGAATCTCATTCTCCTTTAGAATAGTCCAGGAATTCCGTGCTCAAGTATTCTCCTCCTTGATCACATCAAAGGACATAATACTTATACCCGTATTCTGGTTTTCTACTTCTCGTTTATATTCTGTGAATATCTCAAAAGGTTCGGACTTGTGTTTCAACAGGAACATATATCTGAATCTTGAGAGATTATCAGAGAATGTAATGAAGTATAAAGAACCGGTCTTGGCAAGTGTAGACAGGGGACCTTACATACATCAACATGTATCATCCCAAGAGTTTACCAACTCTTTCTCTGTTTCCAATAAACAGAGCTGTGGTCATCTTATCTTTGTGACATGGCTGGCGAGTTTCATAAGATGTAAATTCAAACTGATTTAAATATGCATCTAAATGTAACTCCAGCTAGTCGGGTCACATTGATATGACCTAGTCTACAATGCCTCAAGAAGGATTCGTTCATTTCTGAACTCTTCCTCTTGTGTATGTTCTTATACTAAAGAACTGTAGTTTGATTTAGAACATCAACGCTTTTAGATAACGTGCCTGAACCGATCAACTTTTGATATAGGAAATGTTCAAAACATTATCCAACAATACAAAATTTTATCATTTCTTTACTAATAAAGAGACTGATATGATTTTGTATATCAGGTTCGGTATCTAATAACATTCGTTCAGAATCAATGTATTGTAATACAGGGTGACAGTGACCAACAGACTTGGCTGCAACTCTTGCCCCGTTTTCTGCCTCATGAAACTTATCACCCATTCTCAGTTCTCTACCTATCTGTAGCCCTATGTAACATATTACATATCTGGGATCCTGATCTGGTATCACATACCCAGGACGTAAAGGATACTGAGAAACAGTTCTGTGTAATGAACAAACCCAAAGATGATGCATCAGCATGCACTCTCTTCGTTTGGGCGGCACGGGAAATCTGGTATTCCCCAATTTCCTGCTCTGTCTTATAACAATTATAAGTAGGAGCGGGACCAACGTTCCCCAGCTCAGTATAACAAGCGGGTTCGGTCAATAATCCGTATTATTATCTTGATTAAGGCGTGATATGGTCGCTACCTGGAGAGAGAGAGAAGAAAACACTCAGCGTGCGCTCTTACAAGAATAGATTGGTTATTATTTTATCTAATCAGGATGGCTCCCACTGCTTTTTATCAAATCTTCCTTCAAACCCTAAAAGGAAAGACTAGCCGGGATTAATTACACACTACAAGTTCGCCAATCTTTCAGCCAGGCCAGTGTCGGTACTTTGAGGGAGGTCCCCCGTGCTTTCGCACGAACCTAATTAATGTAAACCTCGTTTTCCCAGAGGCGTAACCCCGTTGACACATTTCTAGACACCTACTTGATCGGCTAATTGTAATGTATAAAACTCTTCCAGGAGTAACTCTTACTCGCAGCGGGTATCGGGATCCAACTATCTCATAGAAGGTATGCAATCTCATTACAAATTTCAACACTTGAAATTCCCGATAATATTTTGCCCCTAGCTCGCTATGACCTTGACGGAGGCCAAACAACCCATAGTCCGCTAGTCAAGTTCAACCCGTCATTTCCTGATTGAATTAAACCCACCCGCACGACCCTTGACGGAGGCCAAAAAACGCCGTACGAATACCCTAATCCAATCGCATCATATGCTAACAGATAAGCACTAGTTAACTACCGTACACTACGCCTTGACGGAGGCCAAACAACCGCAGCACGAATACTAACTAGTACGTATCTGAAATGATGGAGGGCTACGACAGGTTTTTCTGAAAACCTATTGCGTAATGAACTTGATATCGCTGTAGAATCAAATGATTTTAAAATGGAGTGCTTTTGAGACTTTTCTAGTTTTGCTAAAGGAGTCACTCCCGGTGAAGGGATCGTCGGTCCTTTCCTCGTCGAATTAGGTGCGGGACATATCATATATATCGCTGTGCAAAGCAAAAACACTTAAAAGCAATCAAAAGACAAACCGAGTGTGTAGCATCTGCCAGTTATTGCTAAAGGAGTCACTCCCGGTGAAGGGATCTCGGTTCTTTCCTCATCGAATAAGGTGCAGGATATATCACATATACCGCTGTGCAAAGCAAAAACTGTAGCTACCTGTTTTAATTTTGAAATTCGATTCTACAACATCTTAGGTTTCTTTTATTTCATTAATCACATTAATGAAGTCCCATCATTTAAGTACCTAAACATCACAGATAAATACGACGTACACTTATGCCATCCGCATTCGCCTCGATGTCCCCTCGTGCACCGTTAGGTTAGGTAACTAACGGCAGAGCGGGGCAGGGCTAGCGCGGGTGTAAAACATAAGTAACGTCTATATAATATATCATATATACTATATACTGTATCTATCACAGAACATCACATGATCACATCACAGATATCGCAGCAGAAGAATCATATGAAATATTGGATATACTAGGACGTCCGTGTTTTCAATACGAGCCAGTATAAAACACGGATTCCACGGTCGCGATGAATAGCCAAACCCACACCCCTAGACCCCTACGAGAGCGGCAAGCAACCCTACCAATTCTAGAGTTAGGAGACCCGGACTCGACTCCTCGAGTTGGTCTCCCACTGGACTCCAGAACCCGGTTACTTGTGCTCCCCTCCTTTGGTCTATCCTAGTGCGGAAAAGTAAATAATATACAAACGGTGACATCTTCCGCAACCTGGAAGTGCCCCAATAAAAGAATATTACATACAAGTTTTTACATGAATGAAAATGAAAAAACACTCATCTCACATAAAAACCCCCGGCTATTCAAACACGACGATCCAATATAACATATCCAGCAACTCATAACATCACATGTCATCAACGTAAGTAAATATGCGCATCCCAATTGTCGTTGACATATAGCAACGAAACCGGCGATATCACATATTACACTTACGGTCACAGAAAAGAAAGTGTAAAACTACAACAGTTGGAATCCTCAACCACCTCAGACATCGCATGCCTGACCAAATGAATTCCTTAGACATCGCATGCCTAACAATTATAAATCCCGCATTTTAGTCTCAATATCGAAAACACTTTTCAATGTCAAGTCGGGTAATTCAACAAGATTCCCGACAAACTGATCGAATGCTCGTCGCAAACTTTAGTAGACGGCCGCACCCCTAATACCGTCGACGAAGTGCACCAAGGCGGAACACCACTGCCGCGAGCACCCGGACGGATGCTTTCGGCGACGAGGTTCTCCTACAGTCACTTGGTCGGGGCTATGGAGCGAGGCTGTCTATTAAGTTTACCCGGCGAGTATCCGCGTACGCTACGTGATTGCGACGGACTTTTGATCACATCAAAATTCCGTGGCAACCGATCAAGTGAGACTAAACTGCTATGTTTATAACATTCATTCAGTTATCTCATAACTTCTTGTGAATTCCAATTATTGTATCCCATTCCGGATAAATAGAAAATGTCAAACTTTCCGATCGAACAATCGAACACCCAAGTTTTCCCGATACAGCTCAACACATGAAATAAGTCTTATAACATTCAGTTCGTGCCTCAGTACCAACGGTCCAGCCGTAGAAGGGTCAAGCCAACGCCTCACATGTGGCACGCCGTACTGCCCCAAACCCGAAGGTTCAAAGGGCAGTTCAAGACGGTCACATAATCGAGTTAAGGTTTGTTGTCTTCTAGAGGGTCCATCGAGTTACTTACACTACTTAGAACGTCTTTAAACTTCGGAAAAATCCAACACTTGGAAATTTCCCGACAGGGGAAAAATTGGGTATTTATATCCGGTCGAACTTTTTAACATATTCTAAAATTTATCCGGAAAGCCACATAGACAAAATTTAATACTCCGATCGAAACACCAAATCCCCAAAACAACCCCTGAAAATTCAACTCTTGAATAAAAATTAAAAATTCCCAGAAAATCCAGCATTACCAATTAGGAGTTACTGTGTAAAATAAATTAAATACTGTGGCCGTACGGCCGCGGATCCGCCGCATTAGCCTTGCTCATGCCGCGGAACCGCGGTGGAATAGTTGAATTAGGTCCACGAAATTTACAGTAATTCCTATAAAACCCTGCTTGATTTTCTGAATATTTTTAATGTTGAAAAATCCCAGATTTTAGAAAAAGGACAGAGAGCGTGTTTGGAATTGGGTTTCGGGTCGATCGGACTTCAAATCGCGTCTAGACTTCGCCTAAGGCTCTAGCTAGGCTCTGATACCACTGTAGGGTTCCTAGGCACACACTAGAGGTCTCACAAGGCATCGAACATGCCAATTTCAAATTTAAACGGTGCCGAGAAACCCTAATACGGATCGTTTGCTAGAAATCTAGGCGAAAAGTAAACTAGTTAACACTTAACTATAAGAATACGGAAATACAACCTTTGTAGATCCGGTGCTCCACCTCCATAGCTCCGCGATGAAGTCATCTCCGCTGTCCAAATCAAAATCCGGGCTCTAGCGTCGGCTTCATCGGAGAAAGAGCGCGCAAGGTCGTCGGCTTCGTGCCGAAGATGATCTACGTCGAAGCATCGCAAGATCAAGCTCTCACTTCACCAAGTCATGAAACTTGTGAAGAAAACACACTCTACTACTTGGCAAGAGGTAGAGGATGAAGAAATAGGAAGTGGGTAGACTTTAGATTTGGATTTCTCACTCATTTCCATCAATCACCATTGATGGAGCTTGCTTTCTTCACTTGAAGAAAGGAAGAAGAAGAAGAATTATGTATTGATAAGTTAATTAAAAAAGAATAGAAAAACCATCCTTATCATAATTCTAACTATGGTTATGTGTAGAGAATTAACCAAGGTTTAAAGGAATGGTTAGGGTTAAGGATGAGATAAGAATGGTGGACAAAGTCAAAACTTCATGAAGCTTCAACTAAACAACAAATAAAGCCACCATTCTTTTCTCCTTTCCATTTATTTTCCAAAATGAAATGGATAAGTAAATAAATAAATAAAACAAAACCCTAACCATAATCATGTAACCATGGTTTGATCTTTACACAAAAACCCTAGCATAACATGTATCATCAAACATGATACAATCAAGTGCACAAAAGTATATCACATATACAATGTGTACATTCCGAGTGAGAAAATCCATTTAAAGTGAACCAATACTAGTTAACGCAAAGTAATATATCAAATATATAATTATGCATTAAATCATTAAATCAACACTTGATTTAACGATCCGGTCATATCGCATATAACCGACTAGTATCTAATGTATCGGCTTATCGAATCAACCCTCGATTCGATAACTAGGTTATATCGCATATAACCATACGACACATTCATCGCGAGAATGAAATACGGTATCACATACACGCATTATTCTCGGTCCCGCACATATCTTATATGCGCTCCTATTTCGTTTCGCTTGAGCCAGGAAACCTCTGTGTAGGACTCTAAAGACTCGTCAATACGCCGGCAGCAGATGATGATCATATCAAACACCCACAAGCCGCAAGCGGTCTGCTAAACGTAACGGCCACCCGGGTATTGAGCGATCTGAAGATCGACGAGCAAGCCCGCTCACACTCCAGTGAATCCAACTAGTAACACTACCGTACAGTCCGGTCTGATCGTCTGATATGTCGCACATCTCGCCTAGGGGTGGTAAACGTCAGACCCCAATAGCTCGATAAGTCGTATCGATATGAGGTCTATAACTGATCGAGAAACTACTGGTAACACTTACCAGTAAATCTCAGCAACCCTAGCCAGGGATTTCCTGTTATAGCCAATCGAACACAGCGCAACATCAACTCCCTATACCGGGAGAGACGAATCCCCTCCTATCGTTCATTGCCTCCATGTGACTCGGGACTGTACCCAAAAACCACCGTTTTGCACGCCCTCTTGGACGTGGTAAGATGGAAATCAAAGCACAGTGGGAACCACACAAGACTCTATGACGATCTCGGGTCAACAGACTACTCTGTACCAGTGTCACCAGAGAACTGCCATCTGACGTGAGGTATAATACCATCTGGGAGTTCTCGGCGAGTCCGTCCAGTGTACCCAGTCTCTACTGAGCACCCGTATATCATCTCTGATGTCAAACACCAATGGATATGGGATCATCCATCGCCCATCTGTATGGGTCGAAAAGGTACACGCTAGTCTACTCTGGTATATCGATGCCCCGTCTCGATACACCCACGACTAGGGACTTTGAAGGATGTACTTATAGACTACCATGTCCCCACTAGTATGATCCGCATCATAGTCCAGGTAGTCAAGTACACATCCTAAGGGCTTTACCAACATGTAACAAAGAGACAAACAGTATACACGTTAAGGTAAAGATCAACCAGATAGCATACTATCATGTCGAGCAAGAAAGTCCTCCCTATATATGTCCCAGCATCCACTACAATATACATCCTATATACAGTAATGGCCTCTAGGGCATACATATAACTAACAACATGAGTACAGCTTAGTCCGCTGACTTGACACTGTCATTTCGCCTCGAGTGTGTTCCAACTGCACTTTGATCACTACCCTACCACGGCTCAAAAGAGTCGTGCAAACAGGTAGTTTTTGGGTGCAGTCCCGAAGCACTTGGAGGCAGTGACGGTTAGACAGGATTCGTCTCTCCCGATATTGGGCGTTGACATCGCGCTGTGTCTAGGAGAGCCATTACACGAGTAGTCCCTGGCCAGGGCAAGCGAGATATACTGGTAGGTTTCCAGTGTTATCTCAGGGTGTTCTGGGCTACACTCCGACACGACTTGTACCGCTATTAGGAGACTGACGTTCACCGCCCCCCTAGGCCCGCCATGCGATGTATCAGACGAACAGACCGGACTGTACGGAGATTGTCACATACAGGCTCAGTAAGAGTTCGGATGGGGTTCACTTCGTCAGTCTTCTTATCGACATCTACCTGGGGACCGTTACGTACAGCTAGTGCCGCTTGCGGTCTGTGGTTAAACCCACTGCCAGCGTAGTGTCGAGTCTTTAGAGTCCCACACAGAGAGCTATTCGCCTTTAGGCAAAATGAGTAGAGGTCGCATGGTTTTGCGACAGGGTTCGTTCACATTCGCGCACTTGTGCACGTTTGCTGTCCGGACAGTTTATACTAGCGGGCTTTAGTTTAAACCGGATCCTAGTATATGATTTGGGATTGGTTTTTCTCATTGTATTCGTGTTCCTCGGATCACGAATACGGGTGCGTATGCACAGTTGCTTGAGACTGAGGGAGAGGACTTTGATTAGGGTTAATGACTATTGTCATTTTATTAACCCTAATGCTTATGTGTGTATTATTGTTAATTGATATTGGTTTAATAATTGTGCATGGTTATGGTTGTTGGCCATTTGACCCACCTTGACTTGTTGACCTTGTTGACACTTTGACCATCATCATTTCATTTGGAAGATGCTCTTTGATCCTTGCAATTTGCATTAAAAATGAAATGATAATGGTCATGTCTTGATTTAGCCATGACAATTATCTCACTAATTATCTAATTACAATAATTCACATATATGAGAGAATGCTTCATATTATTCTCTCATTGTATCATATCCTTTCTCTCTCTTGTTCTTCCTCTCCCTCAAGCTCTCTCCCTCTCATGTGTTGAGAAATACTTGAGCTTGAGAAAAACCCTCTCTTGATCATCTTTACTCTCATCTAGGGTTCAAGGACTAGCACTTCTTGCACCCTAGTTACTTCTAGCTTGGAGTTGAAGCCAAAGGTTGAGGCTTTCGGGTGGATCTTTCTTCGACGTGAGAAGACGACCAAGGTGACCTCCTTCCACCACTCCAAGGAGCAAGGAGAGAAGGACTTAAAGCCCAAGGTATAACCTTTCTAGCACTTAGCTAGTTACTAGTTAGCTTTAGCAAGTTTTTGTTTAGCAAAGATCCTTCTAGCTATAGTCCATGTTGCCTAAGCTCATAAAAATCCGATTTTTATTCCGTTTTCCGCCTCCCCGCAAGCACCGGGATGGGCAACGTGGACTTACAGTTCCCCTCGGCAAGATGATCGAAGGACTTTGCCGATTGAGCCTGGAGGTGGGCGAGTACCTACCGGTGATTGGTTGGACCTGGCGGTTATCCGGAGGATACCGACCAGAGTCGATAGATGGATATGGGCGTACTGCTGGGGCCGAAGGCCGATTCCGCAGACGGAGCCCGTGGGCTGGTCCGGACTGACGGAGCCCGATATATATGAGGATTTACATGCCGACGCTGGGCACAGTTTTCATGATGTTTTCGAGTGTCGATGCTGGACACTCCGGTTCCATGCTTTTTGACGTGTCGCGAGGGATACAGGTGGTTTATATCCTCATATTTCCATGCATATGCTGATGATATTTACATGCATGAGGATTATTGTCATTGGGTGATGAGTGGACGGGATCCACGTACATGCAGATTTGATTACATTGATCATACCTCACATTTATGATATGCTATTACCTGAGGCACTGGCCCGAGCACTTGGCACTACACTCATGTATAGAGATTACATTGCCAGTTTAGCATGCTTCAGACTTATTCATATTGAGGTTCATATATATATCTGATCGTATTGACCTAGGATGGGTCATACATTCGATTTCTGCTTGTAGATATTTTCTATTCACGAGTTGGCAACTCACCCCCGTTGTACCTCAGTTCTTGCAGGTTTTTGCCGTACAGATTCCATAGCGGCTTTTCTGGCACACTGCTTCTACGGGTGACTTGCTTTGGTAGGTGGGTTCTTTTGCATCAGAACCACCCTTGTACATATACTTTTCAGTTGTATCTAGAAATTCCATCAACCAAAACTTGTATATTGTTTCAGACTTAGACACAGTGATGTATTATTTCGACCTTAGAGTCGCGCTTGTTGTATTACGGTTTTCTGGCTGTTTTGAGTTTCTTTTTGGGTTTTGATCCTCGCCCTTTGGCGTTGTATATTATTATTGCTTGCGTGGTTGTGACCGTCGATTGACGAAGAGCTAGCTCCCGCTTGGGGTTGCCTTTTATCATTTCATATATATTATTCTTGTTGTATCCCGTTTGGGGCCAGTTTTTATAAAGGAAACTCTGCCGAAATTTTCAGAAAAGACTACACATTTTTAAAATGCATTTCGGCTTAGTTATTTGAAAACTTTGATTTCAAATATGCTTTCTTTATTTATTAAAAACCAATTCCTTTATTTACTCCTTAAATGGTTTTAGATTTCTGGGCTTTTGGCTTACTTGGATCAGATGGAGTCCTATAGATTTCATAGGATTCAAGGGCCAGTCACGTGCTCTTTCGGGTCGTGACAAAGTTGGTATCAGAGCGCTAGGTTAACCTTGGTTCGAGTCTAAGTTTGACTATGTGGAGCCTGGGGCGTTATCTATATACGGAACTTAGGCTTGACCTTACGGAACTTAGACTTAGTCGAGGGGGTATTATACCCGAACTTTCGTCGCATAGGATGACCCTTGGTTGATGGAGTAGGTAGCTTGAGTAGAGGGGCGTACCGTATGTATGTTCCGCGGAATACTTACGACACGCCATTCCGCTTAAGAAACCTTAGGATGTACATTTCCTTGCACAGTATTATATTCATTCATATTATCTATCCTCATCGATACTGGTTATGGTTTTGCTGCCACGATTGCACGGGTAGAGTAAGCTATGGCTCGAGTTGCGTCAGCATGAGCTCGTCGTGGACGAGGACTGACCAGGGCGTGATTCCAGAGACATACGATTGCAAATAGAGGTGTTGTCTTATTGTGTTTTCGCGCCATGAGCGTTTGACTGATCGCTTTTACGAGATTTCCCGGATGTGCTGATCAGCACCAGAGGATTGAGCCACTAATAGAGGCCAGCCAGGATGTGATGACCATTGATATATCGCTTATTCATGATGATTGAGGCGCTGTTCAGCGTACGGACGAATGAGCCAGTTGTTGCTGCAAATGACGAGATATCACCCAGATGGTTGAAGCTACCGCAGCTTGAGCATATACTTAGGGATATGATGGTGGGTCGCTAGTCACCGAGGATGAATGACCAGGACATGTGGTTCGTTCGCTTACCCCGATATGAAGTCACCAGATAGATTGATTCCAGCTAGAGGCGACTTCACGCAGATTCGTTGAGAGTCGATTGAGACGATCGAATGTCAGGAACCCATTTTCCAAGTTTAAAGTATTCAGAAAGACATGCAAGAGATTCTATGGACCCTCTAGAAGAATGAAACCCTAACTCGACATAATGACCGTGTGAAAGCCTTTGAACCTTAGGGTTTGCGGCAGTTCCGCGGCGCCATTAGTGAGGCTTGGGTTTGCCCTTCTACGGCTGGACCATCGATGCTGTGGTATGTACTCGATACTATTAAACTGTACTCAAGATGTTGATCTCTTGGGGGATTACGAGATTCTGACGAGTCGATCGGATGGTTCGACATCTTTCGGATATCATCTGATGGGACACTGCTTGGGAGACTCCGGATACGAGCATAGCCGTTGGAGCGCAGTCCGTGCAGCCACGATGAGATGAGTCCGAATCAGTCAATATTGAAGCAGAGGGAAGTAAAGGGGTCCGCATAAGATTTCGAAGAGATGACGTTCCACTCCGCTGATATCAGAGATGCGATATGCACGCTGAGGACGTGTTCGGCTAGATATCTTTTACCGAGTGATGAAGATACCGAGTTCGTGATTTCGAGTCCGTGTGAGGGACTTCAGATGGACCGTAGCCGAGGGCATTGTAGTGCGCAGATAGAGACGCGACGTCAAAATGGACGATGATACAGACAAGCAGGACAAGAAGTTCGTGCGAGATACAGACGAGCTGTTACTACTCCCCGTTAAGATTAAAGGTCGGATATGCATACAGAGGCGCAGGGATGCGACCAGCTTTCGAGTAGATGTTGTACTAAGGATGCAGATGTCCAGAGAGCGAGGAAAGATTACGCCAGAGTACCAGCCTCCGTACAGTTTGGCTTAAGCGAGATCAGAAGAGACCTTGAGCAGGATTCCTTCCAGTACACTGCTGCAATAAGATTTGCACCAGGAGCCAATGTGTGATGTGCCTTCAGAGGACCAGAGGTTGGCGCCAGAGATGTGCTGCTTTACGAGCGGTTGTGTGGATTGACCGAGAAATGACCAGAGAAGTGCCAGAACGGAATCGTTCCCGTTAGCACACCTGACAGGCCGATGAGCCGATGGATTGCGAGATTGGTAATCCACAGGGAAGATAAGGAACCAGAGGCAGAGGATGCCAGCCGCGAGCAAGAGACAAGTAGATATCTTGCGCCGCTAGCATTGGATGTACCGGCACCTTCTCGACTTTGAAGAAGGATATACCGACGACGGTAATTATGATTTGTGATTTTGTGCTTTGACTATCACGTATCCGTCACTTTGGATTTCGGTATTTTGGGCGATCTATTCGCATGATTTAGTCTTGATGACTGAGTTTCATGGTATTTGTTTTCTTGCACCATGGTTGCACCTACCGGGTATATATATCTTATGCATAGTTATTACACTTGAGATGTGTTTTTCATACCATTGTGTTGATTTATGATTTGCGCACAGTTATTGCACTTGATATCGTTTCGTGCCTTGGCTGCACCTGCTTATGACTTCATGGATTTTATACGGTTGATTTGATGTTGTGCATATGTTACGCACATGATTTGATTTTTGCACTCGGTATAGCTTATATGTGCTTGTAGTGCATTAATATGTGTTTTGTGCACGCAGTTGCACACGTCTATGATTTTCTTTACACCTGGGTACACTTGGTGTTGCTGCTTACGCATTTGAGTTATTGCTTGGTATTTGTGCATGGGATGCACCAGTTCTATACTTCGTGCGTTTGTCGCACCAGTTTTATATTTCTTGCGTTTATCGCATCAGATTTATATTTCGTGCCTTTGTTGCACCGGATTTATATTTTGTGCACTACGGTTGCACCTGACTTCGATTTGATGTCATTCGATATGTCGATTTTGATTCTGATATTGATGTTGATTTCTTGCACTCCGTGCATTTGATTTGGACTTGCGCATGTTCGACGCTTGCTATTGGATTTCATGATTTCGTGCATGTTGAGTGCGCAGGGTTTAGATTTTCATTCGTGCACGATGGATGCACCGATTCGGATTTTCGTGCATGTTGGGCGCATGTTTTGAGATACGATTTTGGTGCACACCAGATGCACTAAATCGAGATTCTTCGTGCATGTCAGATGCACCTGATTTGGCTGTCAGGCACACACGTTGCATATGACAGATACTTCGTGCACACCCGTTGCACCGAGATGTTATTTTGTGCACCTGTATGGCACATATATAGATTTTGATTTCCGTGCGCACCAGACGCACAGGGTGGTGTTATGTGCATTTTTGGGATTTATTCCTTTTGGAGCAGTACATTTTTTATGTTATTTGATATTCGTTTTGTACTGAGCAGGACTAGTCAAAGGACAGTACCTGGATATATTTTGCATGCATTGATAGTTATCGAAGGGATTTCCAAAAAAAAAAAGCAAGCTATAGTCTCAGCATATATATACCTACGTGTCCGATATGACACGAAACGTTTTAAAAATAAGGAAACCCTTCTAAATTGTTTTCAAAATGGCGGAACGTACATAGTAAACAAAAGATATATACATATATGATTATTTTCTTATGAAAACGCCCGCCATTGTGCAGTGTTACGCGCATCGCACGGCGACTTAAAAAGATTTGGCATGCATTTACATCAGCTATTCACATGTATAGATTAGATGTCTACATGTATAGTTCTGATCTATATCATATTGGTTTTGTATTGAATTTGACATTTGTGTCTTTATCATGACTCCGATGATTGCGGGATACTTGATGGAGTTTTGCTTTTGAGTTATCTGCTCAGTACTCATGCGCATGCATTGCGCTATGATGTTTTATGTATTGACGATTCGGAGCCCCGACGACTTGGAATTTGTATCGAAATATTTTAGTATTTGGGGGTTTAAATTTAAATTCGGGGACCGAATTTCTTTAAGGGGGGTAGATTGTAACGTTTCAAAATAATAAAATATTATTTTTGGGAATTTTTATAATTTAATATTATGTTAATGAATATTTTAATATTCTGGTATAATTAAATACAAATAAATGGGGAAAAATTATGGAAAATTCTAAAATAGGGTATTTTATGGAATTATGCCATTTTTAGGTTTTTATGATTAGTTATGTGCTAATTTAGTGCTAATCGCGATTAAAAATCGCTAATCGGATTTTTAGCATTTTTGTGCAAAAATGTGCACATATCATTTTCCACACTTGTTACACTTGTTTCATGTTTTGGGGATATGGTTGCTTAGGGTTTTGCCTTGAGTGAGAAGGAAGAGAAAAGGAAAAGAAAAAGAAAAGATAAAGGCTTCATGATGAGAAAGAGAGACCAAGTCAACCTTCACCTTTTTGAACCATACTCCCATCATTTTGCTTCTCATTTTCTCTCTCCCCTATCCATGAGCTGCTGCTGCTCCTGCTCCCTCTCCCTCTCTCTCCCTCTTCACAAAAACCCTAGATCCACCATGAAATCAACCCCAAAACCCTTTTCCCATTTCACAAAAAATGTTCCCGAGCTCACTAACTACACATTGAACCTAGCAAGATTGGATTTGGAGGACTTTGAGCAACTCAAGAATTTTCTTGAGTTGCCAAAGGAGGTAAATTCTGGACCTATTAGAGTAGTATTTCATTTCTTGTGCATCAATTCTAGTTTCATGTCGATATGGTGTCGTTTGGTGGATTTGTGAAACTTCAAGTTAGGGTTTAGGTGAGATCTAAAATTAAAGATGAAATTGAGGATTGTGGTGACTTTAGAACCCCTGGTTTAATGTTATTTTAGATCAAACTAGAGACTAGAACACAGAATACGGATTTATGAGACGATGTCGGGGAAAAACTGTGAATCTGTGATCGTATTTAGGAATCTGCTATCACCCCGAGACCCCAAAAATAAAACTGAGTTGACAGTGAGATGTGCAGGCACCATGGAACCACCACACCAAGTCCTAGCCCCTAATTCCTTCTTGAGGCCGCAGATTTAATTCCTCTGGCCGCAAATTGCGGCCAGGGCAGGTTGGAACCCCTTCGTTTTTGTTCTGTAGCTTTTTGCCCTATAAACTTGACCCTGGGTATGTGCAATTTTGTTTAGTTCCATCTATGGTAAAATCTGGGTTGATTTTCCTACGTTGGCGCATGATTTACGACTTGTTTTAGCATGGATTTTAGTATTTGGTGATTCATTCCTGTCGGGTGGCGTTTGGACGTCAACGACAAGTGGATATTGATCGTGTCTACATGCGAGACGATAGGTTTTTACCTATGCGAGTAGCGTGTGCTGTTTTGGCTTTCCGATGTGATTTTCATGTGCCTTAGCGTTTGTGATATACGTGTAGGTACCCGACGTGATGTTGAGGCGAAGAAGATGAAGATGGCGACATCGGTATCGGCACACGAGAAGCAAGGTGAGTAGATTTATATCTACGGGGAGAAGTCGGGTGGATGGCGTATAGCACCCCCGCAGTCCGTGGTTGTGTATACGAATACGTATACACACATATATTTACTATGTGTTGTTAGGATTATTGATGGTGATAATAGAATTATTGATGATAAGGATGTATTGGTTTAGTATAGTGCGAAACCCTAGAGTAGTGGTTGCACCCACACATACACGTACACATATACTTGCATACATTCTTTCATTTATCTGTGCGCATATGGAGGTGTGTGTATCTACACATAGGTATGGGACTATGTGTTCATATACGGGATTGAGGATGATACGTGGGATCGAGATAAGTCGATGAGGTTTGATTGAGGCCGTGAGATTCGGCGACATAACAGAGTTCGTATTTGAGATGCGACATGATGGTTTTAGCTGGCCTTTGGGCATGTGTTTACCCCGCATTCATATTTATATAGATAGTATCGATGGTACTAGACTTAGAGTTGTACCCTAAATTATGTGATATGATGGTAGTGATACCTGTTATGTGATGAGATAATGTGATATTGACTCAGATTTAGGTGGTTTTCATACCCCTCCCGATTGACTTGATTGTTGGGTCCGTAGTTCGCATCGTAGGCGTTAGACTAAACCCGAGTCATACCTTTTTCAAACTAACGAATCGGGGATATTTTAAAGATAGGCAAAAAGGATTCTACGGATATTTTCAAACGACACATCTTTTCTTAAAACACCGTAGCCCTTATTTTACCAAAAACCCTGATTCGTCTTATTTCAAAAAGCAAGGCTGCATGATATATTTATTGAGATAGATTCTTTACTGTTGCGTTGATTATTCCGCATACTCATGCTATTTGCATTGCATTGCTTGTGTTTATTGATATATTACAGTCATGCTGCTAGGACACCAGCACCATTATCGATGATGCGTATGTTCCACGTACACTTGTTTGCCGGCTCACACACTTCATCATCGATAATTGCCATGTCACTACACTGTAGTACTGTTGCATTCAGGATATGATTCTTGCATGACAGACTGATATGCTTACATTTCTTTTACATGTCACATACATCATGCTTTCTGATTATACGCATTGAGAGTTGTTGTTTTCATGATATTTCTGGACTTTTGGGAACTGTGGGTATTTCAAAAGAGAATATGTCATTGCTTTAAAAACCTGGTTACCCTTGATATGATATTTCAGTGCGTCCACCATGTGTTTTCTCGGTGCTGAGAGCGACATGTGAAACCCGATTCGAGGAGTGGACGAGCCGATTGTGGGTACATGGTGGACCCGGTATGGTTCCCCTCGGAATGATGATCGAAGGATTTTGCCGATTGAGCCTGGAGGTGGGCGAGTACCTACCGGTGATTGGTTGGACCTGGCGGTTATCCGGAGGATACCGACCAGAGTCGATAGATGGATATGGGCGTACTGCTGGAGCCGAGGGCCGATTCCGCAGACGGAGCCCGTGGGCTGGTCCGGACTGACGGAGCCCGATATATATGAGGATTTACGTGCCGATGCTGGGCACAGTTTTCATGATGTTTTCAAGTGTCGATGGTGGACCCTCCAGTTCCATGCTTTTTGACGTGTCGCAAGGGACACAGGTGGTTTATATCCTCATATTTCCATGCATATGCTGATGATATTTACATGCATGAGGGTTATTGTCATTGGGTGACGAGTGGGAGGGATCCACGTACATGCAAATTTGATTACATTGATCATACCTCACATTTATGATATGCTATTACCTGAGGCACTGGCCCAAGCACTTGGCACTACACTCATGTATAGAGATTACATTGCTAGTTTAACATACTTTAGACTTATTCATATTGAGGTTCATATATATATCTGATCGTATTGACATAGGATGGGTCATACATTCGATTTCTGCTTGTAGATATTTTCTATTCACGAGTTGGCAACTCACCCCCGTTATGCCACAGTTCTTGCAGGTTTTTGCCGTACAGATTCTATAGCAGCTTTTCTGGCACACTGCTTCTACGGGTAACTCGCTTTGGTAGGTGGGTTCTTTTGCATCAGAACCACCCTTGTACATATACTTTTCAGTTGGATCTAGAAATTTCATCAACCAAAACTTGTATATTGTTTCAGACTTAGACACAGTGATGTATTATTTCGACCTTAGAGTCGCGCTTGTAGTATTACGGTTTTCTGGCTGTTTTGAATTTCTTTTTGGGTTTTGATCCTCGCCCTTTGGCGTTGTATATTATTATTGCTTGCGTGGTTGTGACCGTCGATTGACGAAGAGCTAGCTCCCGCTTGGGGTTGCCTTTTATCATTTCATATATATTATTCTTGTTGTACCCCGTTTGGGGCCAGTTTTTACAAAGGAAACTCTGCCGAAATTTTAAGAAAAGACTACACATTTTTAAAATTCATTTCGGCTTAGTTATTTGAAAACTTTGATTTCAAACATGCTTTCTTTATTTATTAAAAACCAGTTCCTTTATTTACTCCTTAAATGGTTTTAGATTTCTGGGCTTTTGGCTTACTTGGATCAGATGGAGTCCTATAGACTTCATAGGATTCAAGGGCCAGTCACATGCTCTTTCGGGTCGTGACAGACTTGGTCAACCGGGGTGTAAATTTTTACCCCAACAATATCACCTAAAGTATGTACATGATGATAAAGATAAACCAGATAGCATACTATCATCTCGAGTAAGACTGTCCTACCGGTATAGGTTCTCCCTCAATCATTACAATCACGTGCCTGCGATCCAATAATTGACTTTGAGGGCACTATATCCAACAAAGATGAGATGCGTGCAAGATATCCTCACTTATTTGTAAACTAGTCCTTAAAACAAATTGTAAATTTCGAGGACGAAATTTTTGTAAGGAGGGTAGACTGTAACAACTCCAAATTCTGTGTACATAAAATTCATTTAAAGTTAATATACAATTGGAGTATTTGCAAATCCTGTGAGTACTATAAGAATTTGTTTTACTTCTGAACTGCAAGAAAGAACTTGTGGCTCACTGGTTAAGCTTTGCACTACTATTACAAAACACCAGAGTTCAAATCCCATCAGCCATATTATTTTTTTGTTTTAATTTCTTTTAATCTTTTAAAAGACCAAGAATTTGCACGTACACTACACGTAATAAGGTAAGTTACAGAATAATCAAACATGTGAACTGTAGAATACCAAACGATCCCGACCTAATACCCCAACACCAACCACACTCGTCGGTTTTGGCCCGGCGAGAATAGGGAAAAGCCCGTCGCTGTCGGGTAGAACCGTCCCAAATGCTCCCAAACTTTCCCCCCTGCACCCTTTCAGCTACCCCACTAACCCCACATTGCTTGTTTACTCTGAATATTTCTAAAGAGCAATAAAATGCCCAATTAATCCAATTTTAATGCATATTTCAATGCATTCTTTAAACACCCTAAACCCTAATTTTTCCCTATAAATACACCCTCATTTCACCCCTCCCCACTCACAATTCCCTGCCAAAACTCTCAAGAAATTTCCAAATTCCTATAGTGTGCAAGTAGAGTTAACGAAAGACGAAACTCCGACGAAGTTCATGCAACGACCCAAGGAGTTTTCGGCGACGAAACGACGCACCGGCACTTCCCCACTCTTCCTCTTTCTTCCCTCTGCCTTATAAGCCAGTAAGTCCCCTTTCTCTCTCTCGTTTGCTATTCTCAAACTTTTCATTCTCAAAACGTGTCGGAAACGGAGTTATCCGGTTTCCGATTCTCTTTTCTTTTAAAAAAATACAACTTTTTTAATAACAAACTTACAAATTTTGATATCTCATTTAGTAATCATTAACAAAGACAATAGAATAAGTTTGACATCAAAATAATAACCGTAGCAAGTTCTATTTCGCTTTTACATTAAAATACATTCATGTTTCATTTCAACATGCTTATACCTTTTAACCATATTACTTTAGAAAAACTCACGAGGTAATGACCTACCTCATCACAACACACATATCTATCATAGCACGATGAATTTTAGGACAATAGAATACGGGAAATACGACCTTGCAATTAAATACCTTTAACTTATAAAACCGTTTTCTTTAAAAGATGTATTATAACATTTACATGCAATTGCGCCTTTATAACCCATTTGGGGAATCCCGTTCAAGATAGTGTGGATTATCGCACATCCTCGGGCTTAGTAGAGCGAGATGCAGACCTCCGCAATGAGCATTCGGTCTCGATGGAATTTTATACATTTTTCTTTAAAAAATGAGATTTTTACAAGAAAATAAATAAATTTATTTTCATTAAATATGTATATATAATTATTACCAAAATACTTATTTTAAATATAAATAATATTCCATGTTTCCAAAACTCAAGAAAAGAAGTCAAATATTACATGAAACT
The DNA here is from genome assembly GCA_030015575.1 of Agapanthus africanus. Taxonomy (NCBI): domain Eukaryota; kingdom Viridiplantae; phylum Streptophyta; class Magnoliopsida; order Asparagales; family Amaryllidaceae; genus Agapanthus; species Agapanthus africanus. The sequence continues at coordinate 400,748,432 of JASDDO010000016.1, forward strand.
ACCATGATAATTCAAAACAATATTCATATTACAAATAAATACCATATATTATGAAATTAGGTTTTATTCACTAGAAATGTCACATTTATAAAATATACATCAATGAAAACCATAAAGACGATAATTGAATGCTTGAAGTTATTTTGAAGTTATACCAAAATTATTTTTACATAAAACCGCTCAAGTTATACTAAATTACAATAAGGACCATAGTAAACATAGGTTTAAGCGGGACCAGTCTCTTGAGCCTCAGGAAGCCGAAGATATGGGTGTTTGCCTATTTAAGGTAGACAATCTAACAAACGGTATTATTAACACAGTAATTGTCTTTGAAAAAGACACAAATCCTGCCGTCTATGTGCAACAGTTACCGATAACACCAAAACAATCAGGATTTCAAGTTCTTTTAAAAGCGTCTGACTCAGACTGAGTCTCAATCTAATCAATCTGATTTGAATGTGATTCAAGTACAAATTACAATACAACATAATTCAATATGAATCCATCTATTCAATCTATATGAATCTGTATTGACTGAACCGAACCATGGATATATTCCATCTACATGTTCATCCATTATATCCGTTCCATTACTGATATCATGGTTTCGGAAAGTCATCCATCTATATATAACAAGACAATACAATACAATACAAATAATACAATTAAGATATTGCGGAGTTTATAAGGGGTACATTGGTATGGAAGGTGTTAGAAGTGGCACGAGACTGCAACCATAAGACACATAATCTGAATCTTCATTGCCGTTGTACGGTGGCTGAACGGTTCCTTGTACTCTGTATACCTTAGTCTCTGGAATAGTAAGACTCCTCTCGTATACACTGGCATTTTCTGTACCAAGTTACAAACAACAGCGTTAACAATATAATACAACTTTAAAAGTTACATTCTTCTTATGTCTATTCTGGCTCTATTTATTTTTTGGGACTTACCGAGCGATTGTTCGCTGACGACATTCCTTTTCTTTTTTCTTTGGAATGTTGTCAGGCGGATCGGACCTTCTGGAGACAGAGCCCACAAGCGAGGATTTGGATCAGCTAGTCTTCGACCCGGAGCTCTAATTACTTGTACATTTCATTTTCATTTCTGTTATGCCATTATTTAGGCATTACTTTTATTCCATATATTTCCATTTCAGTTGTGTTGTAAAAATAATGTTAATAAATAAATTTGTTGTTCATTTACATCTCTCTTGTGTACATTTCATTTTATATTTCTTAGATACGCTTAGCATATTTACTTTTGAGTAAATACGTCGCGTGACCCGTTGCGTCCTCTGCCCATACACTGGAAAGTGGGACATGACAAGATTATTTTAATTATGGATATTACGGTAAATTAAACCAGTCATAATTTAACACTTTAATTAGCACAAGGAATGCCTAATCGACTATAGCAGGAAGAGAGTATAAAAGAGAGGTTACATCAAAGGAAGTGTAATAAAGATGAAAGTCCTACTTGAGGGGACAAACCCGCATCCCAAGAAATATACAAAATGGAAAGAACTAAACAAAAATTGGAATGTGATCTCCAATTGCATGCAGTCACATGATTGAGCACATTATGAAAACTAAAACTAATGCCCTAACGTTGTACACTGAATCTACTGCCATATTTTAGTTAATCTAAGTCCTCACCCCCCCACCCCGCACCCCTACCCCCTTCTTTTTTTGTTCTCTTTTTTCCTCCCTTCATTCTTCTTCCTCTTCACTTCATCATTGTATTGCAGTGTACTCCTCTCTTCACTTTCATCCATTGAAGTTGCTTAGACTCCAAGGAGAACATAGTAAAGGATCGTTATCGGCAATGCAATGAGCATCCCAAATATAACCCTGAAATATAATTGAAAACAAAATTATATCATATTATCAACATTAAAATTTTAATTTAATGTGTGGGGAAAAAATTGTTTGCAAAATTAAATTTTACGTACGCTGTGCTAAGAATGTCTGGATGGCAATTGTAATCCTTGGCGAAAACGAAAGGAACAATTCCTTGTGGAAGAGCTGCCTGAAAACCACAATTTGATGAGCATTCATGTTAAGGGAAATTTACATTTAATTTTCCTCTATTTTATGGTCAAATTTTAGGCATGTGCACGGCACGTGTAACAAAACCCTAACATTATTAAATTTATAGAATATTCAAGTTTCCAGTAGAATATAAAATCATCTCTCTCGGTTTAATTTAGCTTTAAGCTAGCAGCGGCAGTGACTTTTAAGACAGATTGGTTAATTTTTGAATATTTTACCTGAACAATGGCAACATGTAAGAGGACTCCTCGGAGACCAATTGCGATCGAGGTAGCTGTGATCACTGCTGGACCGGTCAAAAACCTAACGGCCATCGAGAAAGTTGCGACGGATTTCCCGCAAGCGATGAGCTTGGGTTGAAGAGCCATGAAGAGCCCTAATTCATAATAATAACCAAATAAATTAATGAAGATCGAATTTATTGCAAATGCTATAATAATTTTAGTATGTAACTTGTTAGATAATAGGTGTAGCTGGATATGTATATATATGCATCATAAATGTACCTAAGCTGAACATGGCCATGCCTAGCCCTGCATCAGACAGTATAGATATGGATCCTTGAATGATTGTGGGCATCTCAATGTTCCACCTGAACAAATGAACTTGTTATATATAGAAGAAAATATTTGCAATAAACTTGTTCCAAAGAAAATATAGAAGAAACTTGGTATAGTACTAGTTCAAGAGTGGTATCTGCATATATGACGATGTTGCTCTCTTATTTATAAGAATTCATGTGTATACATTCATAGCATTATAAATATAGAACCATCAACGTCTGATCATTAAAACCAGTCTTAATTTCAGGTCTTAACTCGTTCACAAAATCATGACCTATACATCTTGAATTTTGTTTTCTTTCTAAACATAAACTTGATGGATATCCAAGAAAAATTGTGATCACCATGAAAAATTGGATGGATAAGTAGTTGCTGCATTCAGCTGGGCCAGAAAAAGAGACAACCCTAACGTGGATGCAGCTTGTGATCAGGGAGATGTGATTAAGCAATACTTTAAACAGTAGTTAAATACGATCTGCCATAATTAACAAAGGCCCACCGGCCCCACAATTGTTGATCAGATATGGCAAATCTCTACAACTCCCCCCTCCACAATAATTGAGGGAGACAAGCTACAAAATAGACTCAATGCACATCATCTAAGGTGCATGCATGTGATCGATCCTTGGAATCAAAGCTAGTGCTTAACTGTACATTAATCAATATTAGTTTTCCTTAATTAATATATCGACTTAAGATTTTGAGAGTAAAGTGGTTACCGGAAAGAGACCAGGGACCAGATGAGACCGATCAGGCTGGAATACGTGTTAGGGTTTCTGATGAGCTTTCTCCACACCATGATGAGTATGAGCCTTGTCATCACGCTTGTCGGCGGCATTTGCTGGTTGGCTGTTCCGATCCCATCGCCGCCTCTGGCTGTCTCTGCCGCCTTCTTTTGGGCTGAGAATGGTGATCCGACCGGCACTGTAAGCTTACTTATAGGGCTTTTGAATCCATCTTCAATCTCTAGCTCCCCATTAGCTCCTCCAATTTTCCTTATTGGACTTGCATTTTCACTAGAAGGTTGCAATCCTACAACACAAAAATGCATCATTATTCAACCCCCCAAAGAAAAAAATTTACCCCTTCACACACATTGAGAGTAACTTCAAAGAAAGACTGTAGCTTGAGTTCTATCCCGCAATTAATTAATAAACAAGGAGAACTTTCTTATTTATTTAGATAAGGGAGAAGGACAAGAAGACAAAGAAAGACCTCCTCATATTACAAAATATATTTAATTTTAAAATTTTCTATCAATCAAAGATAAAAGAATTATAACTTCATAACCCTCACTTCCTCTTAATTCCTTCCCTCACATTTCTTTTGAACGATACACACCCAGCTTGTATGACATAAATCAAAGCATTAATTGCTTACATCTCCTTTCTAGCTCTCTCCAACCTTTAATTTATAATCTATCCAAAAATTCTTGCGTGCCAGGCGATTGTGCCCGGTCAAAAGAAAAATAATAATAATAATATATATGGGTCCTATTAATCTATTCCAAGGATGTTAGAATAGTATCATCTCTTTATCTTTCATGTTCTGCTGCATTGTACTTGGTATACCGGATAACTTCTTCATCAACTGGCTTAATTAGCAATTGACTAACTAAGATTTGCTAACTGATACATTATAAGTTCTATGCCATTTTAGATCAATACTAATTCTGAGGTGTTAACCTTAAATCAAAATATAAATTTATTACTATAAGAAGACATTTAATTTACCTTGGAAAGTAACTTTGTTGGAATGGTCTATAGCTCCAAAATCAGCAGAAGCTGCTCTATTCACTGCATTCCTAAGATTAGCCTCAGACCCAGGTGAAGCACTGGTTGAGCTCCAAACAAACATATGCAGATCCTTATTTGGATTAGGGTTTTGATTCATATTGATCTTCTTGCCGCCGCCGCCTGCCATCCCGGACACCATCGGGTTCGGAGGCAGATACGACATTAGTCCGTTTATAAACTCGCTGCTCCTGCTCCCGGCACCTCTATGCTTCCCAAACTTAGGCTCCTGATCCTCCAAATTAGGGTTAGGGTTACGGTTCGGGTTCGGGCTTGTCAATTTCGACGTGAACATCGCGTAGAAATCGGTCTGGTTGAAGCTTGAACCCCTTGGCGTTGGGTCCCGCGACGATTGTAGCGAGTATATCTCCATTCCTGTGAGATTCGATGCTCTTGGTGTCATCGAAGTGAGGGAGTTGAGGCCATTGATTGACTTGTTGTATGAGTTGGACACCATTGATGATGCAGCCGATCTTCTTACAACTACATGCACCTGTTGAAATCACAAGAACATAAGTAAAATTGATGAGTTAGGTAGCCGACAGCCGGCGTAAAACATAGCCGGATCTTTATTGTCGTACAACATTTTGTAATTACAATTGATGACTGGAACCCTGCAGGCCGGAAATTTCTGAAATTTTAAAAAAGAACCAAAATGATAAAAATAAGTTCACCTTGCCATCGTGCCCGATCTCGGCGTCCGCCTGCAGTGGCTCCCGCCCGTTCAACGACATAACATCCGACTCCACACGGAACGACGTGATGGACCCCGCGATGTCCGCGGGGAACTGCTCGGCGATCAGCGCCTTGGCCCCTCTGAACTCGAACAGGAACAGCATCAACGTATACCAGATGACGCTCTGCATCACCACGATCTGCACCATGAGGCTCCCCGAGAAGTCCCCGTACATGGCCTTGAGCAAGGGGATCCCCATCACCAGGGTGTTGGGCAGGGTCGAGAGGGAGAAGAGGGTGATGGTCCAGTCGAGGTTGTTGTAGAAGTGGTGCCAGACGGCGAGGGCGGAGAGGATGACTAGCTTCTGGAGGGAGTCGGCGGCGATGAAGCGGAAGTTCATGTTGTAGATGTCGTTGGTGGAGATGAAGTGGAAGGAGAGGAGTGGGACGGCGAAGACGGCAACGAAGCGGTTGATGCCGGAGCACTGGTCGGCGGTGAAGATGTGCCACCAGCGCACGGAGCCGTAGGCGACGATCATGGCCACGTAGAGAGGGGTGATGGCCGAGAACACGTCGTAGATGTCCTTGACGTTTATCATTTTGTTGGCAGCTACAGATTATATATATTTGTTTTTTTAAATATCTGTATATATGTTTGCAAGATAGAGAGGAGATTAATGGATGAGTGTTTAACAAAACTGAAGGAGAGGTAGGGAGACCAATGGATGCATGCATAAATAGTGAAACGGGGGGTTTAGCTAGTTCGGCTTTTTTTAATTTTCTTAATTTGCAAGGGATCTGGATCATTGTAAAGTTTTACAAAAAACCTCATGAAATGTCATTGTAAAGTTTTTTAAAAACCCTCATGAAAGTAATTTATATATATTTAACATAAAATAAAATAGTAAAAAAGATAATCATTTGACTTTTTTATTAAAAAGTCAATAAACCGCTCTTCAACGTTGAGCTTTAAACATGTATAAAAAAAAGGATCCGCTGTTATGATTGAGAAAATTTCATTTCATTTATTTAATTTTTTATTTTCTGAAGGGTGTAGGGACAGGCGAGGGAGTAACATTTATAATGCAGGGTCACATATTGAAAATTCTGGGATTTAAACAAGATATACATAAATAAAATAAAACTCAAACATCAATATTCTTATCACAGGAAACCAAATCAATCAATTTTCTCTTAATCAGACTGAACCAATCTATCTTCTTTAACATGTATATTTGTTTTTCAAATATATATACATATGTGCAAAATACTAAACACAAATGCAGTTTCGATCAGCAGACGTCTGATTCTTTTTCTTTTTTTTTATCATTAATCTTGTAAAAAAAATTGAGAACAAAGTATTCTAATTTTTAATGAAGCAACAAAGATCGATGGGCATCTTTGATGTCGTAAATGTCTCACTGCACCAAAGCTCCCCGCTCAGGTCAAGAACTTCTTGGGACAAAATCCGGACTTTAATGATATGTTTTATAATCCACTAGCTTGCCGGTTGTCAAATGTGTCGGCAATCCGATACGTCTCCCCCCCCCCCCCCCCCCAAATAACACATGCTTAATTTCCCTTTCAACTACAGCTTCACCCTCTTAATTTTATGTTAAAATTCATGATTTATTATTTATATTCTCCTTTGTTCATATCATGTAAATTTTTATGGGGAAAGGAATGAGTTTTGAAGGGTTCATATATATATAAATATAGATATAGATATATGTACTTGTGACAATTATGGAAACTAATTAATCACAACTCGAACAAGCAAAATATGTTTATTTTAAAGAAAATTTGTGTCGACGGCCAAAGCCAGCTAGCTCACCCCTAGCTGGCTTTGAGCACGTGTTCCCAAACTAATAATCTAATATAATATTAGTAGCTTCAAATCAAGCCTAAGTTTTTTAATTCATTCAATAAATAAAAAAGTGAAGCATAGCCCTTTAATCCTTGTCCTAAACAGTATTTATCTAAGCTTGAGACAGCTACTACATCGAGTATGAACCCGACATAATGGAAACAGGTTTAATTCCAACTAATTTAATTAATTAGAAGATTGTCTTCGTCAAATTACAGAAACTTAGACAGGAATGCATTAATTACAAATTAATTAACGGGTAAATGATTTAGAGGATAGAAAGGGGGAAAATCTCAAGATATAACGATTTTAAATCAGCGGAGGCTGCGGCCGCTGATCAACAAGTTTTTTTTGCTGTCCATTTTAGACTGCAAAGAAAAAAAACCCAGAGGCTATTTTAATGGGCCGGCCCATAGGCTATGGTTGGTAAACGTCCCATAACGGAACGATTTTCTCAGATGAATGAAAAGTGAGCTTTCATTGGTACCACCGTACCAAGATGAGGATCAGGATCCCCTCATCACATTCGAAAACCATATCAAGAAAAGAAATATTATCAACTAACATATCACTTTGCTTAGATAACATGCTTTTTGTCTCTGGGAATATAAACTAAAACCGTTCTGGTTTGTACTCTTACTTTGGAGAGGAGAAAGTTTTACTGTATGAGTTATGCTCATTTGGCAACCAGCAGCTTCCATAGACTATAAATGAGAAAACAACAGAGACACAAGCCCCACCGATGTCGTTTGCCTAACGCTGACAATCCATGGTATTTAAACGGGATATTATTTGGCATACCGGACGCATGTAATTGGATAAATCAGGAAGGAAAAGATACGATTTCTCATGACTAGTTCATACATCCGACGCACAAAAGAGTTACTGGAGATCGGCGGCGGCGACATTAACATTGTACATGATTTATTTCCAAAAAAATTCCATGGGTCTTGCCCAGATTTAAATTCAAAAGGGAATAGAGCTGAAACCGTTCGAAATGGGATTTACATTATAGGAGTAGAAATGTCAAAAATTTGCATTTTTTCGTGTTTTACAACCCTCTTCCTCAAATTGAGAAGATTTCTGGCGTTCTCACTTTTTCTGTTTCTTGAATATTTTGTCATCGGGCTATAAAGAGTGACGAGTTAGAGTACAGCTATTGAAATGATATTGAGACAATCTTCAATGCCCCTTTTCAAACAATTTTTTCTTTCTCAAGGGAACCAAGGGAAAATTAACCGCGTTTCATTCAATGGAATTTTAATGAAGACTTGCCCGACTAAAACTTCCTCTATTTTCTTAATATGTAAAGACATGGGCTTTTTGTGTGGGTTTGGAATCATAATAATTTTGCTTTTGAGCTATAAAGCCCCTTGCTTTATTCCAAGAGCTTACGCCTAAATATTAACATTGTAGGTTTTGCTTTGTCAACTAGGGGGCCCATTTGAATAAGTGAACTTGCTTGGGCTCTGCTTTTATCTAATTCTTAAGCCCAAGTTTTAGGCAGCTAACAACTTCGTAATTTATTTTTTGAAGCATCGGTGCTGCTTCAAGCCTTCAATAGATTCCAAGCCTAAGATATTATGTTAAAAATAAATAAAGAAGAAGAAGAAGAAGAAGAAGGCATAATCTCTTAAGTAGTCTTTTATCAGAACACTATTTTAGTTCCTCCGTTAACCTCAAAAGACACTACGTGCTTTAGTCTTCGGAGGGTGAAAAAACGGAACATCAACCTAACAAATTCCTTCTTGAGCAAATAAAGGGAAAGGAAATAAATGAACATCAAAATCTTGAATCCAAACTTGTTTAACTCTTTCGACATTCACTTGTTATGATTTCCAATCAGGGATTAATTATCTTGCAGCTTCTGAAAAGACGTGATACATGAACCTCCAGATAGAACAATAATCTATATATTAATTGTGAATATGTTTGGTTACAGAGTAAAAAGTATCCAGATTTCATCAGCTCGGAACGGACCAATGGAACAGAAAAAGACTATAAATGATGAGAAAAATAAATTTGTCTATGCTGTCTCAAACCATTGATATATATATATATATATATATATGCACATTCTTGTTTGCATGCACCATAAAGATAGGAGTGAGGAGAGAGCAAATTAAAGAAGAATAAGGGGAGGTAATATATAATCACATGTCAACTTTAAATGATCTAAATGATACACGTAATTACATTAAATGATTTTGGGATCATGTGCACATTAAATTACTTGCACTTATTGTTCTGCTTCTCTATAATAGGTTGACATGCTTGATTCAGACACTTGGCCCCTTTCAAAAAGGGGAAGAATCCCAATTATTATTATTAATATTATATAATGCAAATATCCTTGGTTATTGATCCGTCCTTCTCTTTTTTTCTCGAAAAATAGAAAGAAAAAAATAAGAAAAATCATCACCTCTCAAGCCCTCGACCTCATCCCTCCCCTTTTTTAAAATAAATAAATAAATAAGACTCTAGAACTTTCTACACATCTCTCTTCCCTTCTCAAATTTTTTTAAACACGTGCAACGCATGTGCATAAATTCTAGTTTCTTTAATTAACCTAGCTCATGTTATTTGTCTATTTCTTAACAATACATATGCACTAATATACAATTAATATAAATTAAAAGATGTAATCAGTGAGCACAATCACATTAAGATTTGGGAAATTATATATACTTTGAAGGAATGATGTGTTGTTGATCAAGTGTAAACCAGCGACACGTCTCTATATTTCTCTTTCTTTCTTTTCAATATATATATATATATATATATATATAGTCATTGATTTGTTAGCATTTCATGTGAAGGATAAGACGAGAACATGCATGTGATCATAGAGTACTCCCTCACTTGTATCCATTTAATCCTTTTAACTTATATTAGATCTATATTAATGCAATGTGGATTGACCCTAATCATCCATTAAGTACTTCAAAAATCAATGGAAGGTAGAACAATTAATCATTAATATTTATTTCTCTTTTCTTTTGTTATGCATGTGAAAGAATAAAATAGGTAACCCAACGATCGATTTATAATGCACATTTTCTTAATTATAAAATGCTGGATACAGTAACATCTCAAACAAAGTATTGACGGGTTTGTCATTGTAATAGATAGGTCGACATCCATCAGCAAAGGATGTTTTGCTAAAGGATTATGACTGTCGACAATCAAACTGCTGTATTCTATATAGAGAAAAAAAATCCTGGAACTCTTTCTCCCACCAACCATCATGTATGTTGAAAATTCTATCTTTCCATATTAGAACTAAATTAAATATCTTTTTCTTTATGGGATGAACTATAGTACCCTAGGTAACAAATTGATTGTTGGGACTAAAAGATGTGTTTGATGAATTGGGAGGCATAATAGTTGCTATCACAGCCCTTGAGATGTGGTCCTAGCTAAGAAACAATCATGGATAATTATGGTTACACCCATACGTATTATTATGCTGGCCCAAATGAATTTATTTGGTCTTGGGGACCATTTTTCCATTGGATCCAAGTCACCTAAGTTAAGATATCACAATCTCATTTATCTATTTCAAAAATATTTACCAATCCAGCAAATCATGATTCTAATATCCCAACTGGTGTGTGTGTGTAACATAAGAAGTGGTATGCTTAATTAGTCCAAAATTTGGTATGTCACATCATGGAAGAACATAAACACTATATTTCTGAAATTCTCATTAAACCGGGTTTTGATACAATAATATATATAGACTCTAAGATAGTCTCAGAGCAATCCATATACAATATAAATCCTATTGGAAAAAAGACAAGTACGTGGCCTCTAGGGACATGCTAGAACATAAAGTTATACTTGCTCACTACCATGTTGAAGTTTTGGCTAATTGGTGTTGGTTTTAAGACGTGGACTATGACATTAGCGTATAAATAAGGCAGCATGATTCAGTCCGGTCAGTTTCATAATATTTACAAACCGGAACATCTCTTCTTCTCTATTTCCAAATTCTCTTTCATTTAATCAAATTAAATGAAGCTATATTGATCATAATCATTTTCTTTTTTGCATATATATATAGAAAGTTCTCTATAACCAATGGTGATTATAAAAGAGGCCGATATATATTTCTAGGTTTTGTATAAGATACTTGATTGAGAAGCCATAGCTAGCTCGCAAAATATAATATGCTTTGCTTGAGCACATTGATCATGATCACATGCATGGCAGTGACACACAAAAGATAACTAATTAAGCTATGTTTTCCCTTTTTTTTAAAGATTATTTATTTCCAACCTTTATTATGTTAAAAGAATGGCTACGATTGAATAATTAATCCAAAAGGCTAAGTTTAATTTCCATTCACCACAACAGATCCCATGTGATCTCATTAGCTTTTTTGTCTAGTGGGAGAGGGGGAGAGGGGGAGACATCTGGGTTTAGATCATCATGAAAACAATGAAGAAATGGCATTCTTGTAGTTACCTCCAAGTTTGGGGAGGATTTGGTTAGTTAGTCCTCGAAAATTTGTTGCCCACTGTTCCATTTTGAATCCTTTTCATCTTGATATATATATAGTACCATAATAATGGAAGGGTGGCATGCAAAATTATTGCCCTAATAATTTCACTTTTATGAACAAAATGACAAAACTAGCCTTTAATTAATCCTTCCATTAGCTCACAAGAAACACCTACATACCTCTCCTAAAACTCAGTTCTTTCTCCGGGCTGTTTGGTTGTGAAGGATTTTGCATCGATTGGATTCAAGAATCCAAAAAAAAGTGTGGATTGCTCAATTCTTGTTTGGATGTAGGATTTTGGGATTTTGGATTTGTTTGTTTTTTGTGATGGACCCACCTTTTTTTTTGTAATCATGAATCCAAAAAAAAAAAGCATGGATCACAAAGGATTTGACATTGTTCATGTTAGGCCCGCGTACTTTATGTTATTAAAAAATCACATATCTCTCTATCTCTCTATTCACTCCTCAAATCCAAATCCCCCAACCAAACAAGTATTATAAGGATTTACAAATCCAACTCTAGGAATCCAATACCAATCAAAAACAAAATTAGCTAATCCAGATTTTTTCAATTGTATTATTTGGAAATCCAAATTTCACAATCCTGCAGCCGAACAGCCCTGGCCAATGGCCATGGTGCATCCCATCAGCTCAGCAGTGAAACAAAAGATGCGTGGGACCCACCAGTTCTAATTTGGTTCCTTTTCGTTGACCGTACACTTTCATTTGAATGACTGAAAGACACAAAAGTTTCATCTGATTATGTATTTTTACACATACACGTAGTTGACTCCATACGTGCGATAAGCTCCTCCACAATAATCCAACCATTTATTCAAATGTTATGGTCAGCGGACGTCCACAAAAAATTATATTATTTATGTTGATTTTTATAAATTTTTGCTACAATTCTAAATCTTTGCTTATAAAGATGTATAACCAAAGAACAATCAGAGCTTGCACATTTGAATATCGTTGTTTGCGGCCAAACAAGACTATATACATGTTGATAGGATGGAGATGGGAATACACATTATTGTTTATTATTTTCACTTCTCTCACTATACATATATATATTTTTGTCCCCTCCTTCTCTCATCCCTCACAATCACTTGCACTTTGATACCACTATTTAATTAACTCTCCTCACCACCTCACAACATATAATTCTCTTCTCTCCTTTCCCTCCACAATCACTCATCGTCACTACCATATTCCCTCTTGCATATTAATTAAACCCCACTCCATCTCTTAACCCTAGCTACTTGAATCTCTAAAAATTCCCTATTCAAAAAAAAAAAATGGGCCTTGAATTCCACATTCAAGGAACCCCATCTCTTGCACCAGTGAAGACTTGTACAGAGAATTTGCCATCCAAGAAGCTAGAAGAAAATGATCAAGACAGTTGTGTGACTCCAAAGTCTCAGGAGTGCAAATTGAAGCCTGCATTAGTCTGCCCCCCGGCGCCGCGAAAGCCACGACAACCACCGAAGAGGAAGGCGGGGCCCGCGGCACAGCGCAGATTTTACAGTGTCGCTGGTGATCTCACTTCTGTTTTTATTCCTCTTAGTAATAAGAGAATGAAGAGAATTCAAGCAGGTTGAATTTTGATCTCTATATATAAATATCTATGATCAATTTGTATCTTTTCTTTTTTTGCCCCTTTTTCGGTTGAATTTTCTCAGTTCTATGGCCATGTATAGTTTTTTTTATCCTCTCTCTTTCTTTTGTTATGGGAAAATAATACAGTAAGTGATTGTGTAGTATAATTCAAATAAATGGATTTGGAACTTTATCTGTGGGTCCCCCCCCCCACCTCTTTCATCTCCTTACGTACGCTCAGAATAGTAAATGCCTACTGATCACTTGGTCCTTATGTCTCATTTATGTTATGGAAATAATTCACTGTATGATCATGGCAAATATTTTCATGACTTTATAATTTTGATATAGTGGCAGTAGCTCTTAAGAAAACAGGTTAAAAATATCTATAGCGCTGTATATAGTTTGAGTTTCAGCTCATGAAGATACATGACGCTGATCAGTTCGATCGGCCACTCACCATCTGTTTTTATTGTTGATGATCATCTTTTAACAACATGAAAAAACCAAAAGCTCTTCAGACCTTATTGCAATTCTGGTATAGAGACTCTAAGCTAATCTTTAAGTTTTATCTTTCTTATGTTCTTGATCCAAAAATTAGGGTATTCTACTTCTATTTGTTGATGGTTTTAATTATTTTTTAACATGTTGCATGCTGAATTGGTCCTGGGTTTGATCCTGTGAGCAAGGGATGAAGAGTGATTAATTAGTAAGCTAAGATCTGAACTCAATTCTTCTCATCTGAATAGCTAATAGCTATAGCCTCCAAATTTATTAGAGAAGTACACAGGCACATGTAATCAAGGGCAACAAAGGCAAATATTAGTTGATTAAAATGTTCTTACAAATGCAATCATACTCTGCCACATGATCACCATTATGTTGTCAACCTATCCCCCAGCATTAATTATCCAATTAATAATTAATCTAAAGATTTTCCTCTCCTTAAAAAGCTAGGCAGCATATGATGTGGGCCTTCTAAATTGGCCTAAATTGGTATAATTCAGATTCAGAGATCTGACGATTCTTTTTTAAAAAGGAAGTTATTTATAAATAGATATTTTTAGATGTCAAATTTGAAGTTTAACTAGTGGATAGTTATAAAAAAAAAATTGAAGATGAGATGCAGCAACACATGGTTGGAATATGATTGAGGTGGAACAGGCTGTACCTCGACATATAAATCGAAGGATGGCCCACCAGTTCTACAGCCAGGACAGCTTGTGAGTTATTACACTAGCTTATTTAAGAAGCAATGGCATAATTAATAGCTTGGCGGCTGCGAAAGATCTAGGGTTAAAATCCTGCTTGCATTAACCTGTCGGACTATTATTCAACAAAAAGAAGAAAAACGACAAGCAAATGTTTCGTCTCAGCATTTCTCTCTAGACCGAGTCATGTCCTATCTTAGAAGTATATTAATAAAGAGTTTATATACTTGGGAAACAACTACTAAATTTAAAGGGAGAAGGAAGTTAGAAATCACAGTAAAATGTTCTAAATAGATTTGGTAGAAAGCAATCACACATCTTTCTCAACCACTGCTTTGGCTTGGTTCTCCACTGAATCAACTCAAAATTAAACAAAGAAACATCGAGTTTAAACAACCAAGTATCTGTCATTACAGAGTTGCAAAGGTCCAGCTAATAGGAGTCTGAGGCTAAATTTAATTTTATTATCAAGGAAAATTTTGAGCAATGAAGTTAAAAGGGTTAATTTTTTTTGTTCCATTAGCTCGGAAACAATTCTTTTCGTGATAATATTGGAATACATGCTGCTGGCAAAACCATACAAAAGGTCTATTTAAGTCTTCAATCATCAAACAACTTCTAGACAAATTTGTCACCACTCATGTGGAGCCAAATGGAATGGCTCTGAACAAAATCAAACAAGAACAATACTCACTTTAGATCATGCAAAGTACCATGATCCATGGCATTTTGTGCAACCACCATTACTAATTCACATTCCACAACATAGCTCACATGTACATTTTCTGAGAAGAAAATTTTCTATTACCAGGGTAAAGAGACAGATTAACTTAAAAGCAAACATTTGTTTTCTGTATTTTGATTTTTATGACAAACTGGAAAGGACCAAAATCCCATTATGGAGGTGGTATTTATGATTTGGTTGCAGTAGTAACGAGCTGGGACCTTTGCTGCTGCTGCTGCTGCTGCAAGGGGAAGGAACAAACAAAAATGGATCAGCTTAGGGATTTTCAGCATATAAAAAAAAGTGTGTTGTTAGCAATCTACCCCCTTATTAAAAGCCTGCACATGTGGGTGCATTCCCTGCACAAACTCCACCTTCTTTCTACCTTCCATTCTCAGCCTGTCCCTTTTCCTTGGCCCCATGACCTCAGATGCAATTCAATTCCCAGGCTCAAGAACAAACCGGAGAGGCCAAACTGAGAAAACAATTAGCATTTCCAAAGGTACACATGGCACATGTCTATCATATGAGAAAACGAAACATACATTGCCGGTTGCCACCATAGGAAATTTTCTATATTGGCAGCTCTAAAAGTCAACTATCCATCAATTTTTTCGGCCATAGAAGCAGATTTTACACCTCTATGCTATTAGTGACTCTTTATCTATTTATAGATACTATGGAAGGAGTTTTTGCATTTTGGAAAGATAGATCAATTTAACCTACAAGTTTTTGATGCCAGAATAGTTCAATCATGCATCTATGCCTACAAGTGTCTTACCATTTCATACAACACTAATACTATCAGGTTTTCGGTGAAAACTAAGGCATGTGGTGGTGTCATTCTCACAAAACCTTTAAGCCTATCCTTCCCATTATAAATGAGCATTGCTGCATTGCTCCTCAAGATTCCCACTTTCTGTAGAGCTCTTATCTGAACAGCAAAGTATAACACCGGTACATGTAGAGATCAGCTAAGGATAATACTTTGCAATTTAAGCTCAAATCAGCAGTCATATTTGCTTATAACATACATCAACTCTCCCTCGGCAAAAACTAATCCTTGTTAAGCAAATGATACAATATGACCAAATTAATTCAACCTACAGATATCATAAAATCTACAAGAGAGCAACTTTAAGGAACTGTCTGTAGGTCCACCTAAGCTACAATTAGGGTTCTAAAATTTGTAATACTTCACTGATATATAAATCCATTAGATAAAAACTCCTGAAATCATGTGGATGACCAATAAAGTCAGCGCTGTATAGACATACATATGCCTCCGATGGTTTAACTGTGAATCAAAAACAGATGGGATCTTTAATATACAATAATTATCGGTATTCCTTAACAAAGGATAGATATATCAGGCCTTTCAACCACAGCAAACAGAATTCAATGAAGGAAATATTTCATTTCTCCTACCTAAGAGTTGACAAATTATTTCTGTTTCATCTAATAATGACGCTTAATTTCTAAAAACCATCAGAATACAAAAGTTGACTGCTACGAACTTGAATCAAACTGAAGAAAAACAATCTCAATACCGTATCAAGGTTTTCACTTCAATCTGCAAAAAGTTGAGCCCCTAGAATTACAAACAACTCATCCAACTTAAGTAAAAATTGTACTCCAACCTTGGTAAGAAAATTGGAACAGCTAAAGTGCCAATTTTGAGGTAGCAAACATCCATTCATAATCATTTCTCTGTTTATAAGCAAGGTATGAACTACACAGAACCTTACATCTATTCTGAAAATGTATGTAATACTTGGTTGTTGATAACCAAATAAGACAGTGAACCTGCAACATGAATCTACTTAATGAAATGTCGGGTGTATTTTTCTCATGGTTTTGTAGCATAACTCAGTTGCATTTATTCAATTACAGCAGTACCACAAATGGGTAAATATTTCAAAGGTAAAGGTGACTATTACAATTACGGCCGCATGTAGTTCATCCGGTCTGTAATGTGTTTCTCATTTGCTATCTGGCTCTATCTGTGACAGAATTGATCTTATAACAAATATACCATCTTCTCCTCCTGTCATATACATAAACTCAGTACTCGTCATCCCTTAAAACTGCATGCTAATAATGGAGTCAAGATAGACCTCTAGGATTTACGCCATGCCCTTCTTCCCTTTTCTTTCCTTGTCAAAGAATGTGACATTGATTTTAATTAACGGCGATGTGTTGACAATAAGCTATATAAGATTATCAATTTGTCATAGAGCCTTGCTCTCCACAGCTGACCCATTATGATGGTAGAAGCCTTGAAACCTTCTGCTTCAATCTCTTGCTTTATAACAATCAGATGATTACTTTTTCCACAGGCATGTGTTTATCTACTAATGTTGAAAAAAAATCGTTACGTAACTCGGTATTTTGCGTTATGTAGTATAACGCAACCAAATAACTTAAATACAAAGTAACTTACGCTATTTTACATTATTTCTATAAATAGCCTACGCTAAGCTACGAATTGATAAGGATAGCATAAACTATGTTATTTGCAGATAAGATTTTACATACAAATTTTTGTTATTAAATTGGATTTGAACTTCAATAGACCAAGAGAATCTAATATTTATGTAATACATCAACTCTCAATTCTCCATAACCTAAAGAAATTAAAAAAAAAAATCCATTTGATTACTTCAAATACCGAAGTATGATCGTAAACTTGTTAAATTGAACATTAGGAATTTGTTAAGTTAGTTATAGTGGGTTTTACATTATTTTCTCAACTCCTTAAAGAATGTTGATCTATTTTTTAGCTTTAAAACTAATTTATTTAAATTTGTGATTTAATATGTGTAAATATAATTAGTAAAATTAATTAATAATAATTCATGTAGCTTACGCTTTGTGCAACACTATTATCGCTTTTTAGAGACGGAACGCTACACTTTACGCTATCGTTATTTTCAACATTATATAGATGTACGTATGAGCCATATGAGCATTCTGATTAAAAAGTATACTGAAAGTAACTTGTTGTTTGATCAGAATTTTAGGTTTATATTGATCTACACTGATAGTAAACACCATCACTTAATACTATTGCTTCAAATACATAAGTAAAAGGTAGGATAACCCAAGCAGGAAAGGAGTCAGCACTGGGGTTTACAAAACAACTCCCTCAAGATGTTGAATGAGTAGCGTAGCAGGCATAGGGGTTGCGCAAAATTTCTCAAAAGGGTTAGGAGACCAAAAGAACACCATCTTCAGTTGATATCTTATTGAACTTAGTGTGGCAAAACATCATCTCTTTACACATATGGCCAACAATATCAAAGGGGTCCATATCATCAAGGAATGACAGAAGAAACGATTTGATTAAGATATAATGACTCCTCAATAGATTGAAGGTGTTCGGAAAAGAAAATTTGAAAGAAACTACTAAGCAAGAGTTAGTGAAGAACATGCCGCTATATAACACAGCACAATAAGAGATGGAGGGGGGGCATAAGACTGTAGATGTCCCTGCTGACTTACTACTTTGGTTTTGATGTGCATGGACAAGGTCAAACGGTTAAGGTCCTGTTTGGGTATGGAGTTAGGAAACCTGGAGTTTATTTTTAAGCGGAGGTAGAGGCCATGCAAACTCTAGCTTGCAAAGCCCTACCTCGATTTTAAAAACCTAACTTTGATGAGTGTTCACTTTAGAGTTCTCTAAACTCTAAAATGTTGTTATGGAGTAATCTAAACTCCAAAATTGGTTTCTCCACACTTTTTGGAGTTTAGAAAGCTTAGGTTGAATTGGAGTTCTCTACGGTTCGGTTATCTCAACTTTGGAGTGAAGATAACCGGAGCTCTCTAAACTCCAAAACGAAGGCCAAACATGACATAGTTAGGATTTTGGTGAAACCCTGGTTGTCTTAACTCCATTCCCAAACAGGGCCTAAGTGCCTAAGTCCATAATTGTGCTGGTTATAGATACATGTGTCTGGATGCCCTAAATTTTTACTCCTACATAATTCCAACGCTTCAACACAACTTCATAGCATTTTCTCCCTTTATAAACATATACCGCAACACTTTCCTTCAGATATACATACATGTGTTTTGAATCTGGATGCCAAAAATTTTACTCCTGCATTATTCCGGCGCTTCACATTCACACAGCAGCACAACTACATAGCATTTTATCCCCTATGAACATGTACTGCGACACTTTACATGCACAACACAATTTCCAAAAGTGATAGAACATCAAAACAAATCCATCAAATAAAAGAAACACAACAAAAGGCAACGAAGAGGATATGCAACATCTGTTTGTATTAAAATCATTAGATTATCTTCCTAAAGAACTTGACCTAATATTCCCTTTACCCAGCGCATTAATCAAGTCTTTCTCCACTCCCAAACCCCTCAATAGCAAACAATTTTTGCCCAAATACAATCACAAGGAGGATACTGACATTGAACCAATGTGGGTAAACTATCAAATTGCTATAAATAAATCCCAAGGGTCCAAGTAAACATTAATACGTCTATATTGAAAATGTATTCCTGGCAGAGATAAATTGATTCAGTTTTGTATTTCAGCAAATGTGCTTTAACGGGTGCATGATAATTCCACACAGCATCATCGACTGCAAGCAAATTTCAGTAAAATGTTACTTTCTAAAGCTTACTAGCTAAATTACAGGGTGCGTTTATTCATATTACACTATGAAAACAAAGATATGAACTGTACGTATGAGAAAAGAAGTTGCCTTTAGACTGGTGGGATGTTGGAGAATGAGAAGCCCTTGTAACCTTTATACGCATAGTATGCAATCCTCGTGTAATAGAATCCTGGTAAGAACAGCAGCGATCCCAACACGGAGAAGAAAATACCTATTGTAAAAAGAAAACTTCATTCAGAAAAAAGAAACTTCAAACTTCATTCATAAGAGTAAAGAAGCAACGGATGAATTTGATTATTCCTTTTGTGGAGAAAAAATAACTTCTAGATATTTTATTTTGAGTTATATAAGGTGTAGAGGCTCCTATTCCTTTGTGTTGGATGCATGCATTGAGCATGTGGCCTCGTCACACACTCTTCATCTTCTCTACGGTTATCAGGCTTTGCTGCATATGCACTTGTCATCCATTTCTTTTTTCATTTTTCTATTTCTCATCTTCCTTTCTTTTTCCAAGAAAGCCGTAATCCATCTCTTGTGTTTACCTAGTTGAGGGGATAAAAGTTTTGTTTTCTATACCAAGAGTTATACTAGTCCACGTGGAGAAATAAATACAAAGGCGTCGATGAAGCATGGATACTTGTATATGCCTCAAGAATCATCCCCGATCACGTATCGGAGTCCGAAACTCTCGGATTCTTTCAGATTCGTTCGGACTTGTAAATGTCTCACCAACCTCATTCGAATCGACACATCTTCCCTTTCTCTCGAAAATTAAGGCACTCAAAAGTTTGGAAGTGCATTGAATATCTAACACAATACCATTATTTATTTATATTATTAAATATTGTGTGTATACCTTAATATATATTCATATTTAGTTAATTTTAAATCGATATAAAAATGTACCGCGTATCTTAGGTTTTTGGAAAATTGCGAATCTGTATTGTATCCCGTATCCGTATCCGAACCCGTGCTACATAGCTGCGTCGGGTGCTAATATTTCATATGTTAATAAGTCGGTTGAGGAGTTATAAATGATGGATGAGATATAGATGAAATGTGTTATATGCAAATATTCATGAAGGAAATAAAGATTGCAATTAATAATTATCGTATATGTACGTAAAACTAGAAGATATCCCTAGATTAACAAGTATCTATGGAAAAAAGATACTCCAACAAATTCTTGGTTACATATATTTCTTCAGATTTATAAGGAATTGAGAACCGCTGATGAAGGATCGAGGGCCAATCGTAGATGTGGGCCAGCGATTGTCCCACCAAGTGAATAGGAACTTCATGATAATGAGATCAACAAGCTCCTGGTGACAAATCCGGCAACTTCAAGAAGCTTTTGAAGCTTCCAATCTTCAGGGACAAGATGATGGTCGTCTTGAGTCTGAAGATGAAAACCCTTTTCATCGTTGTGCTTCACAGATAGAGTCGTATGGCAAGGGTAGTTTGAGAAGGAGAGATCGTTATCGTGGTTCAGACATCAAGATGGAAGTTTCTGTGTTTTTGGGAAAAAATCAATCCGAAAGCCTTTATTGATTGGTTGCGCACCATCAAGCATGTCTTTAAATACAAGGATATGCCCGAACAAAGAAAAGTGAAGGTCGTGGCTATCAAATTAAAAGGGACATGCTTAAATCTAGTAGGGGGTTTTGAAGAGTAAGCGAGCGCAACCTGAGAAACTAATATCGATAATTATAAGCAGATGAAAAAAAGATACACGAGAAGTTTCTACATAACAATTTTGAACAAAGCACCTATCTCAAGATGCATAATTTGAGACAAGATCGCTCAGTGGAAGAATATAGAGAGGAGTTTGATCTTTTGATGATCTAGTTTAGAACCAACTTGCCGAATAACAAATGATTACATGCTACATAGATGGCTTGCAAAAGAAAGTTCATGATGTGATAGGCCTTCAACAATTTGTCTCTTATGAGGACATATATAAGCTGGCTATTTAGATGGAGCGACAATTGATATAAAAAACGATCATATCAAAACAATGATTGCTGAAATTTTCCTAACCAAATGGAGTGATAATTCTTTGCAAGCGGGCAACAATAATTCAAAGAGTTTTGTAAACTCAAAATCGGCGTCAATAAAGAAAGAAGTTCTAACCAGACCATAAAAATGTGGTGGCAAGAAGCAAATTAGGACGATATTTCAAGCACCAAGAGTATGGATACTATAAAGCTAATTGCTAACGTTTCAAGCACCAAAGGTATTGACAGTATAAAACTAATTGCCCTAATCGAAATATGGTCAATATGCTTGAGACCGATGACTACGAGGCCGCCAGAAAGAGAATTTTCATTTATGATTATTATAAAGATGTAGATGCTGACGACGTTACGTGCATCGATCATCGATCATGAAAAGACGCTTGTGATTTAGCGAAACATGTGTCAAAAAAAGGAAGAATAAAAAGTATCAATTATGATGATCATGGAGGTGATGCTCTTGATGATCTTATTTAGAGCGATGAAGGAGAACCTTTTGTGATTCAACAAAACTAGTGTTGAAATAAACAGAATATTCGGCCGAATATTTTGATTCGATGACAAAACGAACAGAACCTATAATATTCGGTCAAATATGTGGTCAAACCGAATATTCGCACAAACTAAATATTCGGCCGAACGCGAATATTTGGCCGATTTGGTCCATTATACCCAAAACAAAAAACCCCACAACTAAAAACCAAGTGTGAGATCCGCAACTTCATTAAAAACCCAAATGGGATGCACACTTATTATTTTACACTCTCCTCGTTTCTATATCCTTGTTAGTTCGAATGCCTTACCATTAGGCCATGTGTATATTACTTTTCTATATCTTTATATATATTTATACAAAAATATTAATGGCCGCATAATCCGAATAAACCGAATATTCGCTGAATAAACCGGATATTCTTTATTCGCCGGCCAACCGAACAAACCCGAATCCGTTTTTACAACATGGGACAAAACAATATCAAAAAGGAAAAAGATAACAAAAAGTTGCTTCAAGGTAGCATCTTCCATAATCAAACATCGTTTGTGGGATAATTTGCAACTTTATCATCAAAAATGAAAATTGCAAGATTGATTTTGTACGGGACGAGAAACATGCATCACTTGAAAATCAAGAAAGAAGATCATCGCTACGAGCTTACATGGTCTCGTGAAGAAAATAAAGTACCCGTAATTGAACAATGCCTAGATTCTTGCTCAATTGATAGATTTTGCTATGATTTCCTATGGTGCAATGCATGGATTGATGCATATCATATCCTGTTTAAGATCATATCATATCCTGTTTAAGACGCAGCCTCCAATTTGTTCGAAAGACGTTTGATGATGATTACAAGATTACCTATTCATTCATAAAAGACGGCAAAAAGATTACTTTGGAACCAACAAAAATGAGAAGTGCCTGTGAAAGAGAAGACGAGAAGAACTTTATAAATTGTTCGAAATTAGCTCGTGGTCGAAAAAATTTACAAAACCTTTTGAAGATCAACATAAAGAAGGTCATTGACCTGGTACAGTTTGATGGTCATTCGAAGGAATTTGCAAATATTATTCCTAAAAAAATGTATCAAGATTGCCACCTGAACGAGATAACCATAATCAGATTGATCTTGAGATGATGAAGCCTTATACGATAACGTTGTTATTTTATGCCATGTTTTATACAATACATGGATACCCATGAATAATACAACGGGATGCACTTTGCCGACAAATAGTACTATTGTTGTCTGTGATGCGGTTCAAGGTGGTTTGGGTCGAGTTGCTTAAAAAGCTTTTCCAAGAATATGTAGAGCTTGGTAATTGTGGACTTAATGCAAAACTAGAGTTTGCGAAGGACTTTTATTCATGACAGGTTCCTCTATAAAGAAAGTCTTTTTATGTATCAGAAACGTTATTCATGGAGCCATCATGCTAAGAGAGTATCGGTAGCGGCATGATGAGACAATTTGGTCATGATAAAACCATAAGCTTGCTAGAGAAATCAAACTATATAATAAAACCGATGCTGAAAAATCTCTACAAGTGAAATTGCAAGAAAGAAACGTTAAGGGATTTATCTTCATAGAAAGCAATTGTTTTCTGAAAACTTGAACAATTGCACAGATAGATCACTCGGAGTATTGAAACCAACCAGTAGAATGCGTATAGGATATAGCTGTTATATGATTATGGAGTTTCTGATTCAATGAAGTTTATTTAAAGCATTATGTGAAAACTCTAAATATTTAAACTCGAGAACAAGTTTTTTCAATCAGAAGTTTGATACAGGAGCATATTGAGAATCTTATTTCTTCTAGAAATTCTATTTGGCATAATATTTGATATTTAGAAACTTTCTTTATTAAAAAAATCTCGTTTCATTTACATCATTTTTAGTTTACAAAGTTTATTATTGGAAAGTTTATTTAGAAAATATTGTTTTATTCCTATCAGGACTAGATTAATACAAACTATTATTAAAGGGGTGTTATGAGGCTTTTGAGGAAATTGAATAGGATTGTATTTTGGAGTTTATTATTGCTATTGAAAATCTGAGGCTTTTGGTTGGAGGAGGTAATCATACCTCTTCTTCGTTTATTTGCGCGTGATTTGTGTTTTCTCGTGTGGGTTTTGTTAGGAACATATCTACCGAATATATTGGCAAAACGACGAATAAAGGAAACAATCGCACAAATAATGGAGACGGGATTTTTATAGTGGTCCAGCAATTTGCCTAGTCCACTTTATCGCACTAGTTTTCTTTTCTTCTTTCTTATACAGGATACAAGATTACAAATAATTCTCACTGCAAACTTGCAGTTTCTTTTCTTTCTGAAAAATCCAGACTACTTCATGATTGGGTATCCTTTTTGTCATCATAACATTCATTATATAAACAACAGACCCTTTGGTTTACAAATTGATGTGATAAGCTAAATGTGGTCTTTCTTTCCTACACATATTGTCTTTGCCATTTGCCTTTGCAAATTTCTTCATTGCATTCAATGCACTTTGTTCTCTTCTTTGTTTTTCAAACGAATAAAAAAAATCTTCCTCTCATGCCTCAATATAATTTATCCATATTCCATATTCATGCATGCATAATTTCCACCATGTCATTTTCATCCATAAATATAAGTTTTTCCTTATCCCCATTTGAATTCATATAGCATTTGGCGACCGTCCGTATGTGCTGATCGTTCGTCGGCGCATGCATCAAATTCCTGGACTGTGCCGGACTTTTTTCCTGGGCTGATTTAAACAGGTCTTTTTGGGCAGCTCAATAGTTTTAAGCCATTTTCAACAATCACCACCTTGACTTAATAACTAGTGAATCTCGACACTTTCTTGAAATGTCATTTTCGTTGCCCTGGACTTTAACAATTTAGGCAAATCAAGTAAAAAGAATTTTTTACCGTAATCTTGTTTTCTTCAAAAAAATACTTCCTAATGCGACGCCTCCTCATCATTAACCATGGAGACAACTGAGTCATTACAGTCTCAGTTTCTCAATGGTGACAACCTTGGTAAACATATCTGCCGGATTTTTTGATCCAAGAATCTTTTCTAATGTCAATATTCCACCATCTACAAGCTCGTGAATAAGTGATATCTTAATTGAATGTGCTTTGTTCTTGAATGAAACATTGAATTCTTGCAAGATGAATAGCACTCTGATTGTCACTGAAGAGAGCATTGTTGTCTTGCTCTTTGCCTAACTCCTTCAGAAAATTCTTCAACCAAATCATTGCCTTTGCGGTTTCAGATATAACCATATATTCTGCTTCAATAATTGATAAAGCAACACTTTTCTGAAGTTTAGACATCCAACTTATAGTCATACCATCCAAAGTAAACACGTAACCTGTTGTACTCTTCCGGCCATCCAAGTCAGCACCTAAATCTGTATGGTGAATCCCTGCAATGTTACACTACTTTTCTTGAATTGAAGTACCATACTTAAGGTGCATTTGAGATATTGTAGAAACCACTTCACAACTTCCCAATGTATCCTTCTAAGATTCACCATGTATCTACTTAATACTCTCACTCTATGTGCTATGTCAGGTCTCGAACAAACCATACCATATATCAAACTCCTAACCGCTGAGGCATATGGAACTTTTTCCATATGTTTTTTGCTCCTCAACTGTCTTGGGCGATTGCTTCTTGGTATGTTTGAATTGACTTCCTAAGGGTGTGCTTCTAAGTTTTGCATCACGAAGATTGAACATGCTCAACACCTTCTCTATATACTTCGCTTGTGATAACTCCAGAGTTCCTTCTGCTCTATCTCTGGTGATTTTATTCCCAAGTATTTGTTTTGATGATCCTAAGTTCTTCATCTCAAATTCTTTTGATAATTATATTTTTAGCTTGTTGATCTCTTTCATGCTAGATCCTGCAACATGCATTTCATCCACATACAAAAGCGAAATAATATAGGAGTCATCAAAATTCTTGAAGTAACAACAATGGTCCATCTCACTTCTTATGAAACCATTACCACACATGAAGTTATCAAACTTCTTGTACCGCTGTCTGAGAGCTTGTTTTAAGTCATACAAACTCTTCTTTAAACTACACACAAGATTTTCTTTACCAGGAACTTGAAAACTTTCTGATTGCACAATGTATATGTCCTCATCTAGATCACCGTGGAGAAAAATCGTTTTTACATCTAGTTGCTCTAGATGTAAATCATCAGCAGCAACAATACTAAGCACTAATCTGATAGTAGTTAATTTGACTACAGGAGAAAAAATTTCGGTGTAGTCAATACTTTTTCTGCTGAAAACCCTTCACTACTAACCTTATTTTGTATCTCGTGTTGCCGTCATTCTCTTCTTTGATCCGGTAAACCCATTTGTTCTGCAGAACTTTCTTTCCTTCTGGCAACTGAGTTAGTACCCATGTTCAGTTTTTCTTGAGAGAATCTATCTCATTTCTCATGGCTAACTCCTACTTGACAGAATCTTTCACCTGTATTCTTCATCAAAATATTCTGGTTCACCAGCATCAGTCAACAGTAAATAATGTAAGGATGGATAATATCGTTGTGTGGGTCTAGACACATTTTCTGATCTCCTTACAACCACTTGAGGAGTGGTTTGTTCCGTTATACTTCCTGTTGTGCTGTAGTGTTTTTAGGATTTTCTTGAGATCTCATAGCTACATCACTGTCTGTGATCTCTTCTGACACAGTCATTTCATGTTCTTCTGGCTGTTTTTCTGCACTATCAGATCCTGCTACAAGGCTGTCTTTATACAGTACATTTTCATTGAAAGTTATATCTTTGTGCCTTATGATTTTTCTATTTTAATAATCACAAAACCGATAACTAAAATAGTCAAAACCATAACCAATGAACTAACATTTTCTAGTCTTAGAATCAAGATTCTCTTTTATCAGAATTTATTTGTATATATGAAACAAAGCCAAAAACTTTCAAATGAGAAAGATTTACCTCATTTCCAATCCATACATCTTCTGGTATCTGGAAATCCAACGGAACTGAAGGTCCTCGATTTATTAAGTTGCTGTGTTGACTGCATCTGCCCAAAAATGCTTTTGCAACCCTGAATGTAGTCTCATGCTTCTAACACGCTCGTTCAAAGTTCTGTTCATTCGTTCAACGACACCATTCTGTTCTGGAGTTTCTGGAATCATTTTTATCATCCTGATTCCATTTTCTGCACAAAATGCATTTAACTCCGTACTGTCATACTCACCACCATTGTCAGATTTCAAACACTTGATTTTTAAACCAGTCTCATTTTCAACTTCAGATTTCCACCTTTTAAAAGTAGCATACACATCAGATTTATTTTTCAAAAAATAAACTCATATCTTTCTAGTGGAATCGTCAATGGTGACATAGTAGCGAGAGCCTCTAAGAGATTGAACCGGGACTGGTCCCCATACATCTGTATGTACCAGATCCAACTTCGCTTTCTTTGGTAGCCTTCCAAATTTTGAGAAACAAACTCTTTCCTGCTTGCCATAGATACAATTCTCACACAAGCCGATATCAACAGCTTTCAATTCAGACAGTCGTCCTTTCGATGCTAGCAATTTCATTCCTTTCTCGGTCATGTGCCCGAGCCTTTGATACCACAGTTTAGAATCGCCACCATCTTTGGCCACTGCCGCTGTCTTTTCATTCTGCAATCATATACAATATTCCCAACTTTATGCCTCTTGCTACAATCATAGCACCTTTGGAGATCTTCCAAGCACCACCTCCAAAAATTGTTGTATATCTCATGTCGTCTAGCTGACTCGTAGAGATAAGATTTCACTTCAAACCAGGAACATATCTGACATCCTGCAACTTCCATTGAGTTCCATTTGCAATCTTTATGTGAACATCACCTTTCCCAGTGATCTCTAAAGGTTTATCATCAGCCAAATAAACCTTTCCAAACTTCCCTGCAACGAATTTGTGCAATAACTCTTTGCATGGAGTTGAATGGAACGAAACACCAGTCTCCAAAATCTAGGACTCAATAGGACTGTCAACGCTGCAGATAAGAGCATCATAGATCTCTTCAGTAGCAACATTTGCAAAAAAAGACGTTTCTTCCTAATGATCATTCTTTTGGTACTTTTAAAATTTCTTGTTCTTTGGTTTATTGCAATCACTGGAGAAATGGCCCTGAATAGCACATTTCTGGCAATTGATATCTTTGCGAGGCTTTGATTTACTCCTTTTGGACTTAGATCGGCCATTGCTCGGCCTATGTCCTCGTTGAAAACTCCTTCCTCTGCTTTGGGTACTCAAAGCAGACCTCGAAGATTCTCCTGACTCTCTCCTGCGAACATCCTCGCTGAGAATCAAATCTAAGATTTCATCGAGCTTTAACATCTTACTCCCTGAAGAACTATTCACCGCAGTCACAGTTGCGGCCCAGCTTTCAGAAAAGGAGGGCAGCATGATCAAAGTTTTGACCTCATCCTCGAAGTTTATTTCCACATAACACAATTGAGTTGTAATCACATTAAAATCATTAATGTAATCTGCAACAGATACACTTTCTCTCATCTTCAGATTAAATAGACGGTGCATCAAATGTACTTTGTTAGAGGCAGATGGTTTTTCGTACATTTTTATAGCGCCTTCATCAGATCTGCTGTAGTCTTTTCGTTGATAATGTTGAATGCAACATTCTTCACCAACGTCAGACGGATCACACCCAAGGCCTGACGATCTAATAGATCCCAATCTTCTTTCTTTGTATCTGCTGGTTTCGTACCCAACAAGGGTTCGTGAAGCTTTTTCTGATGCAAGTAATCTTCAATCTGCATCTCCAGAACCCAAAATTCTTCCCATCAAATTTATCGATCTTCACTTTTCCTTCATCTGACGCCATCTTGCGTCTACAGTCGTAGCAAACTTAACTTTTCCTTCGGATCGGAACCAATATCTTCAAGACTACAATCTAAGAAGATGAGGAAGAGAACACAAGCGTCGTTACCCACCGTCAACCTAGATCGTAGAATCAAAAGACCCTTTAGTTCCCCTAACCACGCTCTGATACCAGTTGTTACGAATATATCTACCGAATATGTGGAAAAAACGACGGATAAAGGAAACAATCGCACAAATAATGGAGATACAGAATTTTTATTGTGGTTCAGTAATTTCCCTAGTCCACTTTGCCGCACTAGTTTTTTTATTCTTTCTTGCACAGGATACAAGATTACAAATAATTTTCTTTCACTGCAAACTTGTTGTTTTTTTTCTTTCTGAAAAATACACACTTCTTCATGATTAGGATATCCTTTCTGTCCGCATAACATTCATTATATAGGCAGCAGACCCCTTAGTTTACAAATTGATGTGATAAATTAAGTGTGGTCTTTTTTCCCTACACATACTTTGTCCTTGCCGTTTGCCTTTGCAAATTTCTTCAGTGCATTTAATGCACTTTGTTCTCTTCTTTGTTTTTCAAACGAATCAAAGAAAACAATCTTCCTCTCAAGCTTCACTTAATGTAATTTGTCCATGTTCCCTATTCATACATGTATAATTTCCTCCATATCACTTTCACCGATAAATGTGTCTTTTCTTGTCCCCTATTTGAATTTATGCAGTATTTGGCCACCGCCCGCGTGTGCTGATCGTTCGTCAACGCATGTGTCAAATTCCTGGACTAGACCGGACTTTTTTTTGGCTGATTTAAATAGGGCCTTTTTAGGCAGATCAATAGTTTTAAGTCATTTTCAACAGGTTTCTTAAGATCTCGTGCAATCAAGGAGCGTGATTGATATCCCCATATCATTCCCACGTCAACCACTCCAATATTTAACCTATAGGAAACACTAACTATGCATCATAATATACAACTACAAGCCTCTAATAGATTCAGCTCTACTAAAGATTGTCTTCTCAATCAAATTACTTGTCATAGCTAAAATAATTGCTTCCATCGAATCCATCCATGTCCATTAAGGCCTGCCCCTACCCTAACTTTTTACATGTCAAAAACTTCATCTTATCCCCTCCTCTTTAGAAAACAAAATATAAAGCAATAAATTCCACATATATCCCAAAAAATATCCAATTCTGCATCAATTTCAGTAAATAATTACTGAATTTCCTGATGCAAAGCAAATTTCTTGAGATCGAGAAGGAAAATCCTATCTAGGGTTTTGAAAAAAGAGGGGAGAGATTCTCACCGTGAGCGGCATCGCCGCCGACGTGATTATACGCCATCACGATCCCGACGACGATGGCGAGAGATCCAAACACGAGGAGAGACACCGCGAGCGCGATCTCCTTGATCGGCGGCTTGTTCTGCAGGACGTGCGGCGAATCCATCATGATGTCCTCGTCGGTGATCGAGAACGCGTGATCAACGTACGCCATTGGAGATCCTAACCGAAGAAACAAGAAAACCCTAGAAATCCCAAAGCTCGATCGAGAGAGATCCTTTTTCTTTTGAGAGAGGAGAAACAAGCTCGGTGCCTTCTTTATGAGAGCTTTCCAGGTGTTAATTTCACTTCCTGGGCCCCACTTGACTATAGAGAGTGGGTCAATTGTGGGGGTGAGAAACATGTGGTTTCTAGAAGATTTGATAATAATAAGTCGTTGGTTTTGCCGCGAAGATGAGCATGTTTGTTATAAAGTTAAGCAGCCTAATTATAATTAAAATAATTAATTGTTGACCATGGGGTTTGATACGAGGATTAGGCACCTTTGCACTTGATGGTGAGTTTGGTTGATGTACATGATTTGGCTAAATTATTGGTTTTTTGCATGATATTCACCAATCACATATTTTGGAAGAAAGAAAAAATTCATTTTTGTATGCTCCTTGTTCTCAATCAAGAATGATGTGTCGAAAATATGAAATAAAAGATATTCACTCCTGACAGCCAGCCAAGTCTTATTTTTCTCATATTTATATATTACAAAAAAAAAATGAAAACATGTCACGACATGGTTCGATCGTTTCTTATTTATAGATACAAAAAAAATTATTGCCTTACATGATGGAAAATGTCAAGAATAATATGGAGATTAACGTTTTTTGTTTAAAGATAAAGATAGTTTTGAGTAAGAAGAAAAAGGCAACCAAAATTTCTCTTGCTTTAATACATTAGAACCATGATATGTTGTATCTTATATGTTATTTGATTAGTTATATTATTTATAACTACAACTATTTAAGAGTTATGAACTATAAAATACAGATTCACGTCTTAAGAGAGAAACCACGGAGGATAAGTTGAATACAATAAGTATCCTATTATTTTTTTAAAAAGTTTTATGGTCAGCAGCAAAAACAATATGTGGAAATGTGAACTTATGATTTATTTATAGAATACTTCACCTTTTATACAAAAGCGGGGATAGCTCAGTTGGGAGAGCGTCAGACTGAAGATCTGAAGGTCGCGTGTTCGATCCACGCTCACCGCATGTTTTTTTAATTTTTAGTTTTTGTATGAATTATAGGTACACAATATAATATGTTCAATTGAACTGGATGTCAAAACCTAGTGATATTTTATTTTATAAAAATGCTAGTTTAGTTCATTGTATTTATTTGCAAGTTGCAACCATATATTTAGTAAAAATACTTATATAAGTCATGATATTTTAGTAAAATTTAGCTCTGTTTTTTTATATAATCCTATTTACTTTGTGACTTGTAACCGAACATCAAGAACAATCATGACACCTAAATGAATATTGTGATTCGGTATTTTCGACTTATAATTGACAAATATAAACTTCATGTTTATATTATGCGTTATGGTTATGAACCGATACAAAAAATAAACTATGTCAATATTTTAGCTTAAAAAATCTTTTTTCATAAATTCATAACCCAATAAATAATTAAACTATGATAGTTATTTGAATTGTAAAATTTTAGCTTCAACTTTAAAGCAAATATAATTTATATAAGCAAATATAAAACAACTTTTCTTATTTGAAACATTATTGTTTTCATCATGTTTGAATAAAGATATAGGATACTATTATTTATTAGATACAAATATTATTATTTCTTCTGTTATTTTCCCCCCTTAAATTTCTATCAATTAAACCCTAAGGATATAGGTCAGGGGTTATGAAAATAAAGCATGGGCAAAAAGACAAGTGGAAAGATAGTGTTTTGATTACCCAAATTTGTATCAGATATATTGTTAGCCGGGCCAATGCAATTTTAATAGACTTCCAAGTTTGGCTACATATGTTACACTAACCAAAACCAAATTTGACTCATTTTCCAGAATTTTAAAATCAAATTCATCAATAGTATATTTTTTTATCCTTACTAATACTAATTTATTATATGGACGACCCTCGGTAGGCTCTAATTTGTTCCAATGTCAAATGGATGACATTCATTCTCATCGACCTTGAATTTTGGCCTAAAATGATAGAAACCTCCTTTACATTTGCCCAAAAGGCAGGAAATTCCCTAAATCGTAAGAAACATACCCTTTATCCCATAAATGCAGCACCGTTAATTTTTAAAGTGTATACTTCCCAAAATTCCCCTGAAGTGTTTCTCATCTAAATTCTTTCCCTCTTTCTTCTCTATATATTTCTCTCCAAACTTTTTTAATCATTTCTTTCTCAAAATCTCTAATTCAAAACATTGCTTACTTTATCTATAATCCTTCAAGAAGTGAGCGTGGATTCAAAAGTGATGATGCTCATAAGTGGGAATTCCTCAGATCACGACACGTGGCAAATGACGTGTCACCCGCGACAGCCCACTAGACTCATGGGGGCTACCGAAGTAAAATCAGTATGGGCATTCCACTTCTCGTCCACGAGCAATCTGGCAGCCGAACTTGCACCCCTCCTGTCCTGCTCACCTCCGAGTTATTGCAGAGCTGAGCTTCCTCAGCCTCTCGGCGCCATCCTGTAACACCCGAGCCCATTACTACTAATTTTTGTTACTGTTTGAGCATTAGGTGGTACTCATTTCATTTATCTTGCTTGTTTGTGGCTTACTGTAAAATTTTACCTGGCAAAGTCATTTCTGCATATAACAAATTTTAGCGTCTAAAATGAAATTAAAAATATCCATCTTGGCCTACTCGACACCTCTAGCCTTGTGGTAGCGTCCGTGCCTCGTGTTCTCGTCCCGTTCGGTGAAACGGACGAGTTTGGACGGCTACGCGCGCGTACAGGTGTCCGTCTTGGAGGTATACTTTTTAATCATAAAACACTTAATTTTAAAATTTGGAACCCTCTTAAAATCCTATTATTTCAATTTCGAATTTTTGGACCCAATCCGGACGCAATTTGGAAATATTTTATTTGGCGCCAAAATCCCAAATTTTAATAATATTTAAAACCATATATATTTCGTTAACATACGTATCTTTTACTGTTATACTAATCTTTAATATATTTTTTAAAAAAACCTTTGCATATTACTCAGCCAATCACCACGAGATCCTTATCATCTCGTGGGCCCCACCTCTTCAATCTCTCTCTCTCTCATCACTTTCTCTCTCTCCCTCACCGTCTCTCTTTCTCTCTCTCCCTTAAATCTCTCTATCTCTCTCTCTCTAACCTCATTCTCTCTCGCTCTCTTTTAAATATTTTCCCCCCCTCGTTTCTTTTCCTCCATCACGAGAACAGAAACCCTTCGGCAGAACCCTAGCCACCTTCACCCCGTCGCCGCCGCAGCCCGACGCCGACGCCGCGACCACCTCCGTCCTCGCCTCCTCTTCCTCGTCTCACCCATATCCTCATCCTCCCACCTTCGCAGCCACCTGTGAACCCCATCGCAGCCACCTGCAACACCCTGTGCACCGTCGGACCGCCGACTGTCGCCGCCGACGACCCCGTCCTCTTGTCCCCGACCTCGCACGCTCCTCGATAAGATATTTCCCTCCTCTTTCCCTTATTCCTTCCTTCTTGGCTAATGTTTTCTTCATCGACAATTTTCTTCCCCCGCGATCACTGTTCACCGCCGGAGCTCCGGTGGCGTCGTCAACCTTCGCAACCCCTCTGCTGATCATCGTAGGCACCCTCTCAGATCCTTCCCCCTTTCCTTGTAATTCCCTGTATTTCTTTTTTTTTTTTGTTTCAAAACATGATGTTTCTTTCACTGTTCACGTGCTCGCCGGAATCCGACCGTGCCGGTGACTTGTCCCGACGATCCAGCAGAGTACTCTGACCCGCGTGATTCCATTGTTCGTTGTTTGGGTTCAATCCGTGAACCGTGCTTCCGTCGCGAGTTTCCCCGCCGACGTTACGTTCTGTTTTTCCCGGTTCGCGACCCGTTGAGGCAAGTACCCCTTGCTACATGCTATACAATATAATTATATATGTATTGACACCCTAAA
This sequence comes from Agapanthus africanus, assembly GCA_030015575.1. NCBI lineage: Eukaryota > Viridiplantae > Streptophyta > Magnoliopsida > Asparagales > Amaryllidaceae > Agapanthus > Agapanthus africanus. The sequence goes on from JASDDO010000016.1 coordinate 400,782,911, forward strand.
CCTGTAAAATTAGCTTGGTACAATCGTTTTCCATTTCGGTTACAAATTGCATTATATCATTTTTACTGTTAAGCATGGAATTTACAGTTTGCCAATTTGAACCCAATAATCAAATCTACCTGTTCAATCACATTTTTACTGTTAAATAGATGGTGGCATTTATCCATGTAGTTCTGTTACATTCGGACACTCGTATGCATTTAACTTGAAATAACGGTATTGAACCGATACCTAAACTATTGCACCGCTAAGGATGCTTAAACCTGTTAACATGACTAAACGGCTATATCGTTTTACTGCACTCTTGTAATTTAAGTGAAACTGCTTATTATGTAATTCATTGCTTATCTCATATTGTTAATACCCCTGTTTGATTTTATATCTGATTGTGAGCACACCCACGATATTGTTTACATCTTGACCTGACATGGCTGCACACATATATATATTGATACATCTGGCATGGTACCGTATACTGTTGACTTGACCTGATGTACCATGACCTGACCCGTTACCTGATCTTGTGTCTGATGCCAACAAACCTGACATGTAGTCCTCATGGACCGTTCCCGTTGTCTATCCAGACAAACCTGTTTTTACCTGATCCTGTGTTGGCATTAGTTCTTGATTACTGAATACCTGACTCGACATACATAACTTGGGGGTATGGGGAAATCAAAGGTGAAACCGACTTGTAACTCAACAGTTCGATACCTGTTCTGATCAGTCTTACGGGCTAGGCCAGCCCCGGAGTGATGATGCTGACATCACTCGCCCATCCTGCTACCTGTTACTGCCTAGCGGCACGTCTCGGATTCAGCCCCGAGAATCTTGACCGTGGTCCCGGGCATGCACGGGATACTTTTGAGTTACATCGACGATTCATCAATTGATTTCAAAGACTTTAGAATAGAAAAACCTGATAGAACAGTTTAGTTACCCACTGCACACTACCCTGCACTGCTTGATTCATATTACTGCAACTCTCATTTTATTCATGTTTATTTTGCATAGCATGTTACATTGTTCATATTATTACTTGTTGACATGACGCGCTGACGTCTGGGTTTTGCATGGCCCAGATTCTGTACCGCTTTCGCAGTCCGAGCAGGAGTATTTCAGCCAGCAGGCTGAGTTGTGAGTTTAGTGGTAGTTAGTTTTATTTCCTGCATTTATTTCCTGATGTGAGCCCGCATTATGGGACATTGTCACGCCCCGCTTCCCAAAGTACGCTAAAGTGGGCACGTGACATACCCAACCATGCTACCTGTGGATAGGAAAAATCCTTCCACAGTCACATTACGGCTGTGGAGATATCAAGAACAGGAAAGTAAACTAACTACCTAGTACATGTCCATAAGCCAGAGTAAAAGAATCAAGAGATAACAATATGCGGAAGCCAAAAGATACAATAAATGAACACCTGGAGTGAAACTACGTACCGATAGGAACCTCACCGCTCGTCTAACAACGGCAAAACTCCTAATCAGTCTGCAGCAAGGTAGAAGAATCTGGGCCATGCAAAACCCAGACGTCAGCGCGTCAAGTCATCAAGTAATAACATAGTAAACAGGCAATGCAAATATAAACATGAATAAAGCAAGGGTAACAATAATATAAATCAGAGCAGTACATGGTAGTGTGCAGTGGGTAAACTGGATTGTTCTATCAGGTTCTCTGTTCTAAAGTCTTTGAAACCAAATTGATGAATCATCGATGTAACTCAATAGTATCCCGTACATACCCGGGACCACGGCCACAATATTCTCGGCTGCAGCCGAGACATGCCGCTAGGCACAAAACAGGAATGTGTACACTCGATAGTATCCCGTACATACCCGGGACCACGCCGCAATATTCTCGGCCGAAACCGAGACATGCCGCTAGGCACAAAACAGGAATGTGTACACTCAGGGCGGGTAGTGAACTGTCGAGTTACAAGTCAGGCTTCACCTTTGATTTCTCCATACCCCCAAGTTATATGTGTATGTCAAGTCAGGTATCCAGTAATCAAGAAACTAATGCCAACACAGGATCAGGTAAACAGGTTTGTCTGGATAGACAACAGGAACGGTCCATGAGGACCACATGTTATGTTTGTTGGCATTAGACACAAGATCAGGTAACAGGTAAAGCCATGGTACATCAGGTCAAGCCAGGTAATGTATAAAGGTGTCATGTCATGTCAAGAGTGTACGGTACCATGTCATGTCAAGTAGGAAGTGTAACAGGTCATGTCATGAAGCACAAGATGTCATGTGGGTGCTCATAATCAAACTAACATAAGCATGTGTATAAATAAACAAGCATGAGTACTATCAGAACAATAAACTGGAACATGTAATATGATATGCAAATATATATAATTTCAAGGATATGGATGCACAATTATCGATTAGGGTTACATTTATAGTTCCAATATTAATTAGTATGCAATTTATTAAATATGGAGTGTTAATATCACATTATTATGTAGTAATGTGATCTATGGATGCAATTATATGTATCTTAAATACGATGGATGCAAACGGGTATCCGAAAAGTTATAAAACTATAAAATGGTAATGTGGGATGTACAACTAAGCAATATGTGATATAAATATTGATGTAATAATATTAATATGGATAGCATATTCAAAGCGATTAATAACTATAAAAGTGGTATTGATTAACCATGCACAAGAAAGTTCCGTTCAGAAATTCAGCGTCACCCTAATTTGTAAAATAGTTTAAAAATAACAAACGTTCTCCAAAAGTGTCGTGTATTATACCAAAACAAAGATAATTCAATAAGGTTTTCAGTTTTATAAGTATAAGCATCTCAGGTTGTCCCTACAAAAAGTTATGAACATTCGAAGTTGAAAGTTTGCTGCTGGAATTTCCCTGGACAGCAGTTTGGAGACATTTTCATTTGCATTTTACGTTATTTAAACAATTTATTTTGCAAGTAAATATTTCATAGAGTTATAGTATTCTGAGTTAGCTTCGTAAATAACTAAAGAACATATACTAATAATTTTTCTATGATTTATAATGAATTTTATAAGGTAAGGTGTACAGTAAATTTCAGATTTGTCGTATCCGCTTATTCAACGACGTTTCATGTGTAAACTATAATATTTTCAAATATATAATATTATAAAATGCAGATTATAAACTAGTTAAAGATAATAATAAGAAATATTACGACGATGTATATTTTAATTGCTATGGATGCAGTATAATGTAATCTAGTATGTCACAAGATAAGTTTTCATGATTTAGATTTAATATGATATAAATGGATGCAAACGGAACATCGAAACGTTATAAAATTAAACATGGGGCACTAGATTTAAACTATAGGTATGGTATTTATTTAAATAGGTATAAAATTAATTATATAGCATGTAGTAAGATTAACTTGTCTCGATGGGTCGCGAATCGGGAAAACGGAACGTTAACCGTTGGCGGGGAAAACTCGCGACGGGCGCACGGTTCACGGAATGAACCCAAACGACGAACAAAGGAACCACACGGGTCGGGGTACCTCGCTGGAACGTCGTGAAGCGTCACCGGCATGACGGAATTCCGGCAACAAAAGAACAGTTAAAAAAAATGAGAAACGAAACATGAAGCAAGAAGAGAAAGAATGATAAAAAGAAGTACGAGAGAATATATGAGAGAGAGAGAGAGAAAAAGTGAAGAGAGAGAGAGAGCGAGAGGGAGAGAAGAGGGAGAGAGAGAAAGTGGAGAGATAGATAGAGAGAGAGAAGTGGGGCCCACGGGGTTAAAGGGGAGGTTGCGATTGGCTGAGAGAATAAATTTAGAAGGATATATAAAATTGTAAAAATATTATATGGTTAACTAAATTATATATGATGGTTTAAATATATTAAAATCTGGGATTTTGGCGCAAAGTAAAACATTTCCAAATCGCGCCCGGGTCGGGTCCAAAAATTTGAAATTGAAATAATAGAATTTTAGGCGGGATCCAAAATTTAAAATGAAGTGTTTTATGATCAAAAAGCATACCCCCAAAACGGACACACGTACGTGCACGTAGCCGTCCAAACTCGCCTGTTTCACTGAACGGGACGAGAACACGATGCACGGACGCTACAACAGGGTTAGGGGTGTCGAGCAGGCCAAGATGAATATTTTTAATTTTATTTTAGATGCCAAAAATTGTTATATGCAGAAATTAATTTCCAGGTAGAATTTACAATAATTAACCATCAAGCAAGATAAATGAAATAAGTGCCACACTACGTTCGAACGGTAACTGAAATTAGTAGCATTGGGCTCGGGTGTTACATTATACCCAACTACAAAAAGAATTTCGTCCTCGAAATTCCAATAATACAAAGATAGATAACTACAAGAAAAGGTGAGGAAACTTCTGCCGGATTTCATCTTCTCTTTCCCAAGTGGACTCTCCATGCGAGTGGTTACCCCAAGAAACAAGCACAAGAGGGATTACCTTGTTCTTAAGAACCTTTTCCTTTCGATCCACGATTCCAATCGGTCGCTCCTCAAAAGTCAAGTCTTCTCGTACTGTTAGCTCCAAATGATCCAATACGTGTGTTTCATCTCGAACATACCTACGGAGTTGAGATACGTGAAATACATCGTGCACATTCGCCAAGGACTGCGGTAACGCCAAACGATACGCTACCTCACCAACACGCTCCAAGATCTTAAAGGTTCCAACAAATCGAGGACTAAGCTTTCCTCGACTTCCAAAACGAATCACCCTTCTAGTCGGTGATATCTTCAAGAATACCAAATCACCCACGGCGAACTCTAGAGGTCTTCTTGACGTATCTGCCCAACTCTTCTGTCGGTACTGTGCTGCCTTCATATGATTTCTGATAGGGTTAACCTTCTCAACTGTCTGCACAACCAAATCTGGTCCCAATAATCTTTGTTCACCGACATCGTCCCAACAAACAGGTGAACGGCATTTACGACCATACAAAGCTTCAAATGGAGCCATCTGAATAGTTGCCTGAAAACTGTTGTTGTAAGACAACTCCACCAAAAGTAGATGATCCTCCCAAGACCCCTTGAAGTCCAACCTGCATGCTCTCAACGTATCCTCAAGAGTTTGGATCGTTCTCTCCGATTGACCATCAGTTTGAGGATGATAAGCTGTGCTAAACTTCAATCGATTCCCCAAACTTTCCTGTAAACTCCTCCAGAAGTGTGATAAGAACCGAGTGTCCCGATCGGACACGATGCTCACCGGTACTCCATGCAATCTTACAATCTCCTGCATGTACCGCTCTGCCAAAGTCTCTGTTGATTGACCAACCCGGAAAGGAATAAAGTGAGCTGCCTTGGTCAATCGGTCAACAATCACCCATATAGCATGGTTGCCTTTTGGACTTCGCGGTAAAGCCGTCACGAAATCCATAGTTATATGTTCCCACTTCCACTGAGGAATCGGAAGTGCTTGCAATAAACCAGCAATCCTTTGATGTTCAGCCTTAACTTGCTGACACACTAAGCACTTTGCCACAAAGCGAGCAATCTCCCGTTTCATGCCTTCCCACCAGAAATGCTGTCGAATATCTCGGTACATCTTTGTGCCTCCTGGATGTACAGAATAATCTGAACTGTGTGCCTCCTTCATAAGCTCTTCACGAATATCTCCCTTTGGCACACACAAACGAGTACCAAACCTCAACGAACCATCTTCGGGGATTAATAAATCTGTTCGTAGTCCGGTTTCAACCTGTCCTCGAAACTTTTGCAGTCTAGGGTCCTGCGATTGTGCTGCTTTAATATTCTCGATCAAAGATGACTGTACTTGCAGCTGCATTAACTGTCCCATAGAATGCGATAGCACAACCTCCAAGTCAAATCTTCGAAAATCTTCAACGATCTCCTTCTGCGTAGTTAACACCTGAATTGCTGGTAACCGACTAAGCGCATCCGGCACGACGTTAACCTTCCCCGGATGGTACTTAAGATCAAGATCGTAGTCAGCCATCAGCTCCAACCATCTACGCTGCCTCATATTAAGCTCGTTCTGTGTGAACACATACTTCAAGCTCTTATGATCAGTAAAAAAAATTCGACCATTTCGCCCAGAAGGTAGTGTCTCCAAACCTTCAAAGCGAAAGTCACAGCCGCAAGTTCCAAATCATGAGTTGGGTAATTCTTCTCATGGGTCTTCAACTGTCTCGATGCGTATGCTACAACCTTCCCATGCTGCATCAAAACACATCCCAATCCTTTCCCAGATGCGTTGCTGTGAATCACCAATCCTCTGGAATTGTCTGGCACGGTCAGAATAGAGGCGGTTATCAACTTCTGCTTCAACGTCTCGAAAGCTAACGCACACTTATCCGTCCGTACAAAAGGTACCTCCTTGCGCGTAAGCTTGGTTAACGGCTCCGCCAGACGAGCAAAGTTCTCCACAAATCTTCTGTAATACCCGGCGAGTCCAAGAAAGCTTCTTATCTCCGCAACATTCTTTGGAATCGGCCAATCACGAACTGTTGCAATCTTTTCTGGATCGACGGCAATTCCATCGCCAGACACAACATGCCCCAAAACTTTACTTCCTCCAGCCAAAACTCGCACTTGCTCATCTTCGCATATAACTTCTCCTGTCTCAACGTCCGCAGTGCGATCTTCAAATGCTCAGAATGTTCCTCAAAACTCTTCGAATAAACCAGAATATCGTCAAATAAAAAAAAACCACGATAAACTGGTCCAAGAACGGTGAAAAGATTCGGTTCATCAAGTCCCTGAATACTGCCGGCGCATTCGTTACTCCGAAGGGCATCACTAAGTACTCGTAATGTCCATACCGAGTTCGGAACGCCGTCTTGCAAATATCTTCTGTTTTCACTCGGACCTGATGATATCCGGATCGCAAATCCAGCTTCGAGAATACCCTCGCGCCACTAAGTTGCTCGAAAAGTTCGCCAGTGCGAGGGATCGGGTACTTGTTCTTAATAGTCACCCGGTTTAATTCTCGATAGTCGATACACATCCTTCTTGTGCCATCCTTCTTCTTTACTAGAAGAACTGGAGCTCCCCAAGGCGAGTTACTGCTTCGAATCCAACCTTTCTCAAGCAATTCTGCAACCTATTTCTTGACTTCTTCAAATTCTACTGGCGCCATTGGATAATACGCTTCGGATACTGGCGCTGCCCCAGGAATAAAATCAATTGCGAACTCCACGTCTCGCTTTGGCGGTAAACCCGATATATCTTTAAATACGTCCATAAAATCAAGAACAACAGCCGGCTCTTCACTTTCATCACTTCCATTGATGCAAGAATATTATTTGTCGGCCTAGCCCTAAACTCGACTGGCCCGAAAGAAAAACTCCCCTTCATCCCAGATAAACTCTGCTGCTCTCGGCTGCCGCATGTACTTGTGAGAAAGTGGTCAAACCCAGGGAGACAATCTGCCTCTGGATGTCCACGTTCAGGCTGCGCATGAACCTCCGTGCCATGTCTGCATCGTTGGCAACTAAAGGTCCAGCGAAACTACTGAGTCTCGTCCATTCTGCTGCATGCACATCTACGGGTGCTCCCTTCTGCTTTAGTCCGATGAACTTCTCTTCCATTTCCTCCCGTGCAGTCCGCGGGAAGAACTTCTCCAGGAAACACTTCAAAAAATCCGCCCACTTGATCGGCTTGGGCAAACGGTTCTCTTCTACAAGCCACCATTCTCGGGCGTAATCCACTAACTGAATGCGTACCACATCAACTCTTTCTCATCTGGAATCTGTGCCGCAATAAGCAAATTCTCTGTGTCAACTAGCCACTGCTCTGTTGGCAACGGCTCCTCCAATCCAGTAAATGTATACGGACCCAAACGTCTGAAATCTGCTACTGTCCCTACTCGGTCAACTGGCTTAGCTCCAACATTGTTCATAGACTGCCGAACGATCTGCAAACCTTCTTGAAACGAGTCCGCTTGCTGCTGGATCAGCTCGGTCTGTTTCTTTTGATTCTCCAGCATTCCCCTTATCACTCCAAGCATGGCGGCTTCGTCCACACGCATTGGTACGTCTTCAAATTCTTATCGGCCATATTCCTGAACTCAAAACACCCAACATTAGCATGATGATAGATTCTGAATATAGATCAAGGCTAGAACTCCATGATACTTAAATAGAGTGCCGCATTGTAACTATGCCGCGGTATCATAGCCACAATTACATAACTCCATCCAAGTCGCCTAAGTCCTAGAGATAACAAGGAATCAGGTTTTATAATCGATATGCAAAGGAAGTTTGCACATCGTAAAAGATATAATCAGGAAGAATGTGATTCAAGAATGGTAAAACGGTCAAGGTGGCAGGACATGTTTCCTAAACACGGGTATTCTGATTCGTGTATTGGGTATAATACCCAACTACAAAAGAAACAACCCGACTATCCTATGGCTTTGATACCAAAAGAACCATGTCACACCCTGCTTTCCAAAGTACGCTAAAGTGGGCACGTGACATAGCCAACCATGCTACCTGTGGATAGGAAAAATCCTTCCACAGTCACATTACGGCTGTGGAGATATCAAGAACAGGAAAGTAAACTAACTACCTAGTACATGTCCATAAGTCAAATTAAAAGAATCAAGAGATAACAATATGCGGAAGCCAAAAGATACAATAAATGAAACACCTGGAGTGAAACTACGTACCGACAGGAACCTCACCGCTCGTCTAACAACGGCAAAACTCCTAATCAGTCTGCAGCAAGGTAGAAGAATCTGGGCCATTCAAAACCCAGACGTCAGCGCGTCAAGTCATCAAGTAATAACATAGTAAACAGGCAATGCGAATATAAACATGAATAAAGCAAGGGTAACAATAATATAAATCAGAGCAGTACATGGTAGTGTGCAGTGGGTAAACTGGATTGTTCTATCAGGTTCTCTGTTCTAAAGTCTTTGAAACCAAATTGATGAATCATCGATGTAACTCAATAGTATCCCGTACATACCCGGGACCACGGCCACAATATTCTCGGCTGCAGCCGAGACATGCCGCTAGGCACAAAACAGGAATGTGTACACTCGATAGTATCCCGTACATACCCGGGACCACGGCCACAATATTCTCGGCCGAAACCGAGACATGCCGCTAGGCACAAAACATGAATGTGTACACTCAGGACAGGTAGTGAACTGTCGAGTTACAAGTCAGGCTTCACCTTTGATTTCCCCATACCCCCAAGTTATATGTGTATGTCAAGTCAGGTATCCAGTAATCAAGAAACTAATGCCAACACAGGATCAGGTAAACAGGTTTGTCTGGATAGACAACAGGAACGGTCCATGAGGACCACATGTTATGTTTGTTGGCATTAGACACAAGATCAAGTAACAGGTAAAGCCATGGTACATCAGGTCAAGCCAGGTAATGTATAAAGGTGTCATGTCATGTCAAGAGTGTACGGTACCATGTCATGTCAAGTAGGAAGTGTAACAGGTCATGTCAGGAAGCACAAGATGTCATGTGGGTGCTCATAATCAAACTAACATAAGCATGTGTATAAATAAACAAGCATGAGTACTATCAGAACAATAAACTGGAACATGTAATATGATATGCAAATATATATAATTTCAAGGATATGGATGCACAGTTATCGATTAGGGTTACATTTATAGTTCCAATATTAATTAGGATGCAATTTATTAAACATGGAGTGTTAATATCACATTATTATGTAGTAATGTGATCTATGGATGCAATTATATGTATCTTAAATACGATGGATGCAAACGGGTATCCGAAAAGTTATAAAACTATAAAATGGTAATGTGGGATGTACAACTAAGCAATATGTGATATAAATATTGATGTAATAATATTAATATGGATAGCATATTCAAAGCGATTAATAACTATAAAAGTGGTATTGATTAACCATGCACAAGAAAGTTCCGTTCAGAAATTCAGCATCACCTTAATTTGTAAAATAGTTTAAAAATAACAAACGTTCTCCAAAAGGGACGTGTCTTATACCAAAACAAAGATAATTCAATAAGGTTTTCAGTTTTATAAGTATAAGCATCTCATATTGTCCCTACAAAAAGTTATGAACATTCGAAATTGAAAGTTTGCTGCTGGAATTTTCCTGGACAGCAGTTTGGAGATATTTTCATTTGCATTTTACATTATTTAAACAATTTATTTTGCAAGTAAATATTTCATAGAGTTATAGTATTCTGAGTTAGCTTCGTAAAGAACTAAAGAACGTATACTAATGATTTTTCTATGATTTATAATGAATTTTATAAGATAAGGTATACAGTAAATTTCAGATTTATCGTATCCGATTTTTCAACGAAGTTTCATGTGTAAACTATAATATTTTTAAATATATAATATTATAAAATGCAGATTATAAACTAGTTAAAGATAATAATAAGAAATATTACGACGATGTATATTTTAATTACTATGGATGCAGTATAATGTAATCTAGTATGTCACAAGATAAGTTTTCTTGATCTAGATTTAATATGATATAAATGGATGCAAACGGAACATCGAAACGTTATAAAATTAAACATGGGGCACTAGATTTAAACTATAGGTATGGTATTTATTTAAATAGGTATAAAATGAATTATATAGCATGTAGCAAGATTAACTTGCCTCGATGGGTCGCGAATCGGGAAAACGGAATGTTAACCGTCGGCGGGAAAAACTCGCGACGGGCGCACGGTTCACGGAATGAACCCAAATGACGAACAAAGGAACCACACGGGTCGGGGTACCTCGCTGGAACGTCGTGAAGCGTCACCGGCATGACAGAATTCCGGCAACAAAAGAACAGTTAAAAAAAAATGAGAAACGTGACATGAAGCAAGAAGAGAAAGAATGATAAAGAGAAGTACGAGAGAATATATGAGAGAGAGAGAGAGAAAAAGTGAAGAGAGAGAGAGAGCGAGAGGGAGAGAAGAGGGAGAGAGAGAAAGTGAAGAGATAGAGAGAGAGAGAGAGAAGTGGGGCCCACGGGGTTAAAGGGGAGGTTGCGATTGGCTGAGAGAATAAATTTAGAAGGATATAAAAGATTGTAAAAATATTATATGGTTAACTAAATTATATATGATGGTTTAAATATATTAAAATCTAGGATTTTGGCGCAAAGTAAAACATTTCCAAATCGCGCCCGGGTCGGGTCCAAAAATTTGAAATTGAAATAATAGAATTTTAGGCGGGATCCAAAATTTAAAATGAAGTGTTTTATGATCAAAAAGCATACCCCCAAAACGGACACACGTACGTGCACGTAGCCGTCCAAACTCGCCCGTTTCACTGAACGGGACGAGAACACGATGCACGGACGCTACAACAGGGTTAGGGGTGTCGAGCAGGCCAAGATGAATATTTTTAATTTTATTTTAGATGCCAAAAATTGTTATATGCAGAAATTAATTTCCAGGTAGAATTTACAATAATTAACCATCAAGCAAGATAAATGAAATAAGTGCCACACTACGTTCGAACGGTAACTGAAATTAGTAGCATTGGGCTCGGGTGTTACAGACATACTATCAGTTATTGTATTGGATCATTTGCTTCCGCATTCATTTATTATTGACTCCTGTTATTCTGGTTTATGGACATGTTTTTAGATAGTTTTATCTTGTTCTTGATATCTTTACAGCCGTAATGTGACTGTGGATGGATACTTCCTACCCACAGGTTGCATGGTTGGCTATGTCACATGCCCAATCTAGTGTACTCTGGGAAGCGGGGCGTGACACATCCACCGAGCTAAGCCTCCCTAGCTCTCCCAATCAACCGAGAACGTAGATCCCTAGCGCTTCTACAACGGCATCTGTGTATCTCGCCACAGCAAGATAACCGCCACCCCACGCCCCGCGTCCAACGGTGGCACATCCCCCATTAATGAGCGGATCCCGTCATTAATGGAGAGATCCCATCATTCATGCAGGCTTATCGTCAGGGGCGTAACTGACGGCGAAGATCTCACACCTGCTCGCTCCATGCGGCCACTATAAAAACCTCTCTCTCAGACGACCCAGGTAACGCAATTTAACTCCAATAAGCTGATACTATGCCAATATTCCTCGGCTCTAACTTGATCGTCGTAGGGTCCTACGGTGGTCACCCATCCCAAGACTTACTTGCAGGTTGCTCGGGTTCTACCTTAACTCGGTCCATTGAGATCCACACACTCAAGGAGACAACCTTCAACTCAAATCTCAACCGTTCAACAACGCTCGCTACAGATCGACAGAGGACAGCATCTGAAGGAGATCATACCCTCCATCAGTTGGCGCCGTCTGTGGGAACCGAAATACTTTTTTTTGTTCCACCACTAAAGTTGATCTTTCGCCTTCGATTTAATGGCGAGCAACAACTGCGACGATCCGAATACGAGCCACCACAACGAAGGTGAGAGCGGCTCGTCTCCCCCTCCTAACGTGATCAACGCCCTATCAGCTCGGATAAACAGGCTCACATCGTTGGTGGACGCCCTCGTCCGCGTTCAAGCGGCGGGCCCTACCCACCAGACCGCCGTTTTCCTTCCCCGGGATAACGACGTCAGCAGATAGACGGATGGGCACGCTCAAGCCCTCAATCTCACTCGAGCTCGTCCCAGCGTCACCGAGCGCTAGCATGCCGACTCCGGCCACAATGACCCGCATGCGGCGATTGATTCTATGACCTGTTGGGCGCCGAACAGCTCCACGTCCCGATCTCAGGGAAGACTGGGTTGTCGCTCTGACGCCCGCCGTGCGTTCTCTCCCCCTGAGGAGGTGTCGGTAAGCTCGCCTGCTTCCGGGCATGACCGACGCCCCCACGCTCGCAGGGGTGGTGCGAACAGCGAGCGCCGGGACTACTCGAGAAGGGCCTCGTCCGAGGACCTGAAGAATTTGATAGAGCAGAATAGGAACCGCACCATCACGCAGACTAGGAGCAGGGACAGTCGCCACTCCGACTGTGTTGAAACCTAGGGTTACCACCTCCGACTCGAGGCCCTCGAAAAGAAGATCGAGGGCATACGACGAGACGGCCATCCATCCGGCGAAGGGGCTATGTATTCCGCGGATTCTCTCATGAAGCCCTTCACCGAGGAATTGCTGGCCGGACGTGTCTCATCCAAGAACAAGCCGCCTAAGGTGGCGCTCTTTGACGGGATGTCTGACCCAAAAGATCACTTGGACGCATTTACAGCGGGCATTAGCTTCCAAGATAACTCGGACGCAGCTCAATGCCGAGCTTTCCCCACCACCCTCATCCGGGCTGGCCGGGATTGGTTCCGAGGACTCACGCCATGCTCCATCTCGATCTTCGATGAGCTAGCCACCCAGTTCCTCGGTCACTTCGTCGGGAACATACGACAAAAGAGGACGGTTGATTACCTCTTCACCATAAAGAGCGGGGACAAAGAATCCTTTAAGGGATATGTCACTCGCTTCTACAATGCTCTCCTCGAGGTCCCTGAGCAACACAACGAAACGGTTATCACCGCACTAAGGTCGGGTCTTAGGCACAAAGAGTGGCTCCGCTCTTTTGTATTAGCGAAACCTAAGACCATGGCCGAAGTAAAATCTTGGACCGAGCGGGAGATCCAACTCGAATCGGAGGTGAGCTCAAATCTGCCCAGAGGCGACCAAGCCGACCAAAAGAAGAGGGGCAGAGAAGAGAAAAAGAGGATCGACCAACCAAAACCTTACTCCCCGAAATTCCAAGAGTACACTCCTCTTAACATCTCTCAGACCGAGCTGTTGGAGGAAGCGAAGGGCGAAAGGTTCTTTAAGCTCCCACCAGTTACCCAGAGGGAGGGAAAACGTCTCCGTGGCCCTTACTGCGCCTTCCATAGGACGCAAGGGCACCCGACCGAGAACTGCAAACAACTCCGCGACTATATTGAGAAGTTGATCCACTCTGGCCACTTGGCGAAATACCTAAGGGACAAACGGCAAGCGGAACGAGAACAAAGAGACCCGATCGGCCACATCATGGCCGTTACCTCGGATCAAGTTCGGGAAGGCGGGGGTGGCCGTTGTCCCCTGCCTTACAACGCTGAAAAGCTCAAGTTGTATAAATAAAAAAAAAGTGTCTTCTTCTTTTTGAAACAATGTAATTTTTATTGACATTAAATTAAATTTCCTGAGCTAGGTCCACTCATAAAGGAGACTTTTTGCACAACTTTTGTTTCTTTTCTCGGTTCCGAGACCCCTAGATTTATTTTAAAAATTGTGTAAAATATACTAAGGGGATAAAAAGAACTTTCTTGCTCGGCTCATCCACAAGCGGGTAGCTTCCTACCCAACAACGCTGTGGATCGAAGCCCTCATCATGAGGCCGCCGAGTAGTTTCCTGCTCGGCTTATCCACAAGTGGGTAGATTCCTGCCCGACAACGCTGTCGATCTAAAGCCCACCTCACGAGACCGCCGAGTAGCTTCCTGCTCGGCTTATCCACAAGCGGGTAGATTCCTGCTCAACAACGCTGTAGATCTAAAACCCTCCTCTCGAGGCCACCAATCAGCTTCCCTGCCCGGTCCATCCCTAGCGGGTAGCTTCCTACCCATCTATATTAAGGATCTAAAGCCCTCCTCTCGAGGCCACTGAGCAGCTTCCCTGTCCAGTCTATCCCTAGCGGGTAGCTTCATACCCGTCTACGCTAAGGATAGAAAACCCTCTTCTCGAGGCGGCCAAGCAACTTCCCTGCCTGGTCCATCACTAGCGGGTAGCTTCCTACCCATCTACACTAAGGATCTAAAACCCTCATCACGAGACAACCGAGCAGCTTCCTACTCGGTTCATCCACAGTGGGTAGCTTCCTGCCCAACAACGCCGTGGATCGAAGCCCTCATCACGAGGCTGCCGAGCAATTTCCTGCTGGCCCATCCACAATGGATAGCTTCCTGCCTTACAACGCTGTGGACCGAAAGCCATCCTCGTGAGGCGGCCGAGTAGTTTCCTGCTCAGACCATCCCCAGCGGGTAGCCTCCTGCCCAACAACGCTAAGGATCAAAAGCTCTCATCACGAAGCCGCCGAGTAATTTCCTGCTGGCCCGTCCACAGTGGGTAGCTTCCTACCCAACAACGATGTGGATCAAAAGCCCTTCTCTCGAGGCCACCAAGCAACTTCCCTACCCGGTCCATCCCTAGCGGGTAGCTTACTACCCATCTACTCTAAAGATCTAAAGCCCTCCTTTCGAAGCCACCGAGAAACTTCCCTGCCAGGTCCATCCATAGCGGGTAGCTTCCTACCCATCTACGCTAAGGATCTAAAACCCTCTTCACGAGGCGGCCAAGTAGCTTCCTGCTCGGCTTATCCACAAGTAGGTAGATTTCTGCCCAGCAATGTTGTGGATCAAAAGCCCTCCTCACGAGGCAACCGAGCAGCTTCCTGCTCGGTTCATCCGCAGTGGGTAGCTTCCTGCCCAACGCCGCTATAGAACAAAGCTCTCATCACGAGGCTGCCAAGCAATTTCCTGCTGGCCCATCCGCAGTGGGTAGATTCCTGCCCTACAACGCTGTGGATCGAAAGCCTTCCTCACGATGCGACCAAGTGGCTTCCTTCTCGGTTCATCCGCAGTGGGTGGCTTCCTGCCTAAAAACGCTGTGAATCGAAAGCCTTCCTCATGAGGCGACCAAGTAGCTTCCTTCTCGGTTCATCCGCAGTGGATGGCTTCCTGCCCAACAACGTTGTGGATCAAAAGCCCTCATCACGAGGCCGCCGAACAATTTCCTGCTGGCCCATTCGCGGTGGGTAGCTTCCTACCCAACAACGTTGTGGATCGAAAGCCCTCCTTTCGAGACCACGGAGCAGCTTTCCTGCCCGGTCCATCCCTAGCGTGTAGCTTACTACCCATCTACGCTAAGGATGTAAAGCCCTCTTAACGAGGCTACGAGCAGTTTCCATGCCCGGTCTATCCCTAGTGGGTAGCTTCCTACCCATCAACGCTAAGGATCTAAAGCCCTCCTCATAAAGCGGCCGAGCAGCTTCCCTGTCCGGTCCATCCCTAGCGGGTGGCTTCCTACGCATCAACGCTAAGGATCTAAAGCCCTCCTACAGAGCCCACAATGTAGATTTATAACCCACATTGAGAAAGAATCAGTTATGGCCGACCTATTCTAGTTTGGCTGATCTTCTACACATACTAAAATAGGTGGTCATCACCTCGACTCCGAGGTATGGACAGATACCGACCTTTCTAGCCTTGGGATATCTTTTGATTCATCATAAATGAACGATCACTACCTCGACTTCTGGAAGCGGGAGGGTACCGTAACGACCTTCCTGCACTTGGCTATTATTCGACTTACACTCGACGCGTGATCGTCACCTAAAAATCCTGGTATAGACTTACAACCTAACACTCGCGGGAGAAGAAGACCGACGAGCTAAAATACTCACGCAGAAAACATACATTTATGCAGAGGAAAATAAGCTCAACTTTATTTATATTTCAAATTTGTGCAAGGTATTTTGGGCTCCTCAGCCTTACAAAAATGCCCGGAGGGTCACATAATTTTAAAAACAAAAACAAAAACTCCCAAGGGAAGTTAGCTCAAGCCGGTGGCTTCACCGAGATTCCCTGCTCGACACCGCCCTCGGGGGTCGGGGCTTCGGTCTCTTAGACTGCTTTGCCCCTGCGACCACCTCGGTGCCAGCCTCCTGCGGCACGTCCTTGGAGAGCGGGTGCTTAGCGCGGAGCTCACCGTCGGCAAACTCCAGCATTAACGCCTTGACGGCATCGAGGGCCTCGTGCCAAACGATGGCCGAGACTTCGGCGAGGTCGGCGTAGAACTTGTCAGACGCCTTATACCTCTCCACGGACTTCACCGCTCGGACTTCAGCAAGCTTCACCGCATCGAGCGCCACCTGAGCATCCTTCCTGCTGGCATCCCTCGACTTCTTCATTATGTTATAGAGGTTGCCAACCTACTCCAACTTAGCCTGGATGGCCCGGTTGGAATCGCTCAGAAGTTGGTGAGACTCCTTGTACTTGGAATTCGTTAGCTCCTTGGCGACCACTCGAGCTTCGAGGGCGGCTATCTTCTCCTCCGCCTGCTACAAATGAAGGCGCAGATCCTACTCCCGCGAGTACGATTCGCCCGCCTTCTTCATGGCCGGGGCTATCTCCTCGGATTCCATATTGATAATGAGGGCGCAGTAGTGGAGGACCTAAGGAAAGCAGCAAAAGGAGTTAGAAATGTTCAAACTGAAAAAAATATACTTAAGAAAATTCTTAAAGGAAAATGGATACCGACCTGAACCGCCTCCTAAACAATGGCTACCACCTGGGCCTTCAGGGTTCCGCGGGAAATCTTTCCCCCAGCTGCTTGCTCTATGTCGAAGAGCAGGCTGTCGGCAACGGAGAGCCCCAAGGGCACCCCGAAGCAGAAGTCCCCCTCCTGCACTGGAATTCCGGTGGAGGGCGC
Organism: Agapanthus africanus; assembly: GCA_030015575.1. NCBI lineage: Eukaryota > Viridiplantae > Streptophyta > Magnoliopsida > Asparagales > Amaryllidaceae > Agapanthus > Agapanthus africanus. The sequence goes on from JASDDO010000016.1 coordinate 400,800,308, forward strand.
CCGAAAGAATATTCTTTTTTACCTTTTGAGGGGAACATCGGTGGGTTCCTCCTCCTCCACCTCCCTCGCCCGGGGCGTCGGGTCCCACGCGTGCTTCTGCACCCCCCGAGCTTTCTTCCGGGGCTCGAGGTGCGGCAGAAGGCTTGCTCGGCGGAGTTGACCTCATGGCCAAACTCGAACCGGGTCGGGACGAACTTCCACCCTCGGTCTTCTTTTGGGCCTTCGCGGCCATGGCAGCTAAGAACTTGGATCGGTCCATTTGCTCTGAAAAAAGAGAATTCACAAAAGAGAGTTAGTGACGCTGAAAAGAGCAAAGAAAATTCATCAAAGTCTAAACAGATCTTCCACAGCCCTAACTTACCCAGAAAGCGCGCGGGGTTGAGCCCAGCCCAGCTCAGAGCCTGCTCAGAAAGCAAGACGTCGGCCTACTGGATCGGCTCCTACAATGACACCACCCATACTTAAGGTGAGGATGACGGTTTCGCCCTCAGACAGTCAGCCCTGTACCACTGTGTAGGCACATGCCATTTGTTTACCCCAATCAGAGCAAAGCTCTATTCAAATTCCAAGACGGAAAATGAAGCAATGCTTCTGTTTCCCCCAATCAAAGCAAAGCTATGCTTTTGAAATTAAAGTTAAAATTAAAGTTAAAATAATTGAAGCTACGCTTCAGCTGGCTTGCGCTCTGCGCTGCGCGAGGCGTGTCAGCGCAGTTGCGCTGCGCGACGCCTGTCAAGCACAGGTGCGCTTGCGCCAACTGTGCCAGCACTAAAACAGAATTAAAATTTCAGAAAGATCTTTCTGATCTTATTAAAACAATAAGATTCTCTTCTGTAAAACAGGAGCTCTTGGATCAAAGATCCAACGGTAGGGAAAAATCTCTAAATCACTCAGAGAAAGATCTCTTTAACTAATTTAACAAATCAATTGGCACTATATAAAGGCCCCTAGACTCCAAGTCTAAAACACACAGAAAAAGAGAAAAAGATAGAGAACTCCTCTAAAGAAAATTTTGAGAAGAGCTCAGAGAAAGAAAAGGTAAAAACCTTTGAATAAAAGAAGAATTTCTTCTAAAAGAGATCAATGATCTAAGAAAAAGATCAAGATCTTGGATAAAAAAATAATAATAATAAAAGAAGTAATTTACTTCTGTATAAAGGCATTGCCTTTTAATGAACCACTGGTTCTTGAAAACAAGAAAAACTTGTTTTCTTTGATCTAAATTTGATCAAACTATTAAACAGTGCCTTGCACTTCTGAAGTTTGCACTGTTGCGCTCCTTGGATTGGCGCAAGCCACCAGGGAGCGCCACGTGTCGACCCCAGAACAGTTGCGCTATGCGCTTCTAAAAACATAGCACTGCTCTCTTAAATTGGCGCAAGTCATCAGAGCGCGCCACGTGTCAGCAGTGCGCTAGAGCAGCGCACTGCGCTAACAGACTTGTGCCCATCAGAGCGTGACACGTGTCACCCCCATATGGATTTGCGTCGTGCGCTCCTCAATTGGCGCAAAGCGCCTGATAAGCCACGTGGCGCTCTGTCAGACTAATTAATGCAGTGCATTATTAAAAAGAAAGGCAGAGCCCAATTAAAAGGGGCTAACAGGCCTAATAAAATGCAATGCATTATTAAAAAAGGGGTAGAGCCCAAACAAAGGTCTGTCAGACCAAAACAGATATTGTGCATCATTTAAAAAAAGGGCAGAGCCCAAATAAAGGTCTAATAGACCAAACAAAAATGCCATGCATTATTAAACAGGGGCAGAGCCCTAGTAAAGGCCAAACAGGACAAATGAAAATAAAATGTTGAAATTTTCAACTGGACTTAGCCCAATTCTGGCCATAAGTCCTCAAATTAAATTGAACTGAGCATGACTGCTCTCTCAAATCAATTTACACCCGGTTCAAGGGTACATCTCTGAACTCCTCTGACATCTGTTGTTGTAATCCTTCAACGTCGTCAGAGAAGTGATGGATCCCGACGGCCATACATTCAATGGACCACCATGTCCTTAAACTAGCAATCGACCGAAATGTCCCTAAACTAAACAATGGAGTCCAAATGCTCTCTTGTTGGATCTAAACGATCCCGTTAAGTTGATCTTAGTCTGGAAATTAGACTAACGTATCCTTAACAAACGTTTAAGTTGATCTTAGCCTCAAACAAGGCTAACGTATTCTTAAACCAAAATCCCAAACCCAAATCTAAGAAAATACGGATTTGGACTAATCCACGTCCTACGGGTGACGACATAAATTAGTCTCCGTATACAATCCATGGGCAACCACAAACAAAACAAACACCCACGACACGAAGTGAAATTCTGGAGAAGGAAAAAGTTGTTACCGCGATGCGGTAGCGTAACTAACTGCAGGGGCTTGCGCCTGCAGGGAAGAGCGTCCCCATAATCAAAAACCCCTCGAAAGAGGGGGAATCTGACGAAATCTGCTAAATCGGCCGCATCCGTCTAAACCTCCGATACACGGTGCCATAAATCAACTTGGCATCTTCGGAGAGGTGGACGGATAAAACCAATTAGCATCTGCTTGAATCTCAGGCAAGACGTCCATGTCTTGGCCGCCGTTCAGAGGGGAACAGATTCTGGCACGCCTGGTGGGATCTCTTCCTCTTTCCAGTCCACACTTCGTCTGTCGTGTTCGCGAACG